>LR738715.1:477895105-477925414 GCA_902687465.1 Secale cereale
ATATATATATATATATATATATATATATATATATATATCGGAGAGTAGGATTTCTTTTTACTCCTCATCCCCTTCGTCGCTCTGGTGAGGACTCCTGACGTTGTTTTATCTTCACTATTCTCAAAATTTCACAAAAAAAAATTAGGATCACGCGGGTATTGTTTGGATTGTTCCGATATCTTTGTGACGAGAACATTGTTCTTGGTGCCTCCTGTCATTTAGGGGTTGTGGCAGTGTCCTGGGGAGTTGAGCTCTGAGGTGTTGTCGTCACAAATGTATCGTAGCGGTTCTAGAATACCAAAGGCGGCCGACATCGAGAACTCTTCCATGCATGTCTGGTGGTGAGATAGCCCCGACGTTACCCAGTACTGGGGGGATAGTTCGGGAGTATTGCCACAGCTAGTATATCGGATGCGTTTCGAAGGTCCGAGGTAAACGGTTTCCGAAGATGACTGGTTATGTGTTGATGGATGGATACAGCTGGATGTAGGTTTAGAGTTGAGTGTGCGGTGCTTCCCTTGTATCCCCAACACCAGATTGCATAACTGGAAAGCTTCGGGAATTAATAGGTGGGTTTCAAGTAGATCTTAGGTAATCTTCCAACGGGTGCATGATATGAGGTTGAGTCCTCACCAGAGGAACGAAGGGGATGAGGAGTAAAAAGAAATCCTTATATATATATATATATATATATATATATATATATATATATATAAACACTATTCTGATCACGGGATCAGAATATTATTCTGATCACAACATATACTTCCTGAGATACACGCCTGAACTTCCCTCTATATGAACCCGACCTTCGGGCTATCTTCGCAACCGTGGCTCTTCGCGTGAATTATTCTTGTTAGTCGTGTTCTATGTGATGTAAGTGTAATCTGCAAATGGTTTTTAGCAACTAAATACTCTTTTTAAATAGAAATCTTGCTCGTGGGCGGATTTTGCTCTCGGGTTGTGATGAACTCGTGTTTTTCGCAATTTTACTGCCTTAGTTGCACGCCTGAACTTCCCTCTGAACTAGATTGAACTTCCGCCAACATCGCCCAAACGGGGCTTGTGATATACCGTTGGAAAGCTATGGACACCAATATCATGACCCAACTTATTTTTTTTGTCAAAATGTAAGCGGTTTAAGAGCTGTTTTGAAAATCGTTTTTTCTTCAAACAAAAAATGTGAATCGTATTTTCGATCTGATTTCTAAACCGTTTATCGAAATGCGGCATATAATATGTCGTTGCAAAGCTGCTGCAAAACCGCTCATTTCACATGTTGAAAGTTTTCTCTAATTCCCTATGGTTAAAACGTTATTTGGAAAAACGTAAAATCTTGCAAACCAAACAGTCGAGTTTGTATTTTTGCTGTGATTTCTAAACGGCTAATCCAATTAGGGCATGTTATATGGCGTTGGAAAGCTTATAAAAATGCGCTACTTTTTCATGTTGAAGGTGTTTTCTAGTTTTGAATGGTTTAAGAGTAATCTAGAAAATGGTACAAGTCCTACCGAGTTTGTTTTTTGAGTTAATTTTTTAACCGTGCGTCCGAATGCAGGAAGTGACATGGCGTTGGAAAGCTTGGACAAATGCGAAACTTTTTTGTATGTATTGTTTCTCCTAATTCTTTATGGTTTTAAGTCAGTTTCAAAAATGACGTAAAACGTATTTTCGCTGTATTTTCTACAAACTTTGTCAGAATGCGGCAAGTAATATACCGTTGGAAAGCTATAGAAATTGCGAAACTTTTCCATGTTGACGGTTTTCTCTGATTCCCAGTCGTTTTCAAGTAATTGTGAAAATGGCGAGATCATTTTTCTGACTTTATCACAAAACAGATTCTTCAAAAATGCACCGCGTGAAGAACGTGAACTTCTGGGCAAGTGTAGTTGAACTTCACTCTGTTTTTCACGTATTTTTTTGCTCGCTGCTCTTGATCCACTGCTCGTATCTCTCCATCCACTCACCGGAATTGAGCAAGTGATATACCGACGAAAAGATGTTGTAAACACGTAACTTTCCCCTGTTGATCATTTTTTCATACTCGCGATGATTTTAAAAGTTTTTCATCTAAAATTCATTTAGTGTAGTAATTGAACTTCCCGATGTTTTCACGTTGAACTTCTGTTTGAACTTCACTCCTTTGTTTGACGTGTTGTTTTTTGACGTGCAGTTTTTTACACCGTGTGAAGTAGTTGAACTTCTGGGGGCATGTTTGAACTTCACTCCGTTTCACTTTGTTTTTGTATTTTTCTTATATGAAACACACCCCATGCGGTACGTGAACTTCCGGTTGTTATCTCTTGTGAAATTCTCTCTTGTTTTTTCAATAAATCATGAACTTCTTCGTTATTTTCAACTGAACTTCTTGGTTTATTCGTAAGTAACGGGAAAATTATGAGTTTTTGTAACAAATATTGAACTGCTCTATTTTTTGAAATTGAACTTCTTGGTTTATTATTTTAGTAACAAAGAAAATCCAGAGTTTTTCATCTGAAATTCATTTTAGTGTAGTAGTTGAACTTCCTGTTGTTTTCATGTTGAACTTCTGTTTGAACTTCACTCTGTTGTTTGACGTGTTGTTTTTTGACGTGCAGTTTTTTTGCACTGTGTGAAGTAGTTGAACTTCTGGGGGCATGTATGTTTGAACTTCACTCCGTTTCACTTTTTTTTATTTTCTTATATGAAACACACCCCATGCAGTATGTGAACTTCCGGTTGTTATCTCTTGTAAAATTCTCTCTTGTTTTTTTAATAAATCATGAACTTCTTCGTTATTTTGAACTAAACTTCTTGGTTTATTCGTAAGTAACGGGAAAATTATGAGTTTTTGTAACAAATATTGAACTGCTCTATTTTCTGAAATTGAACTTCTTGGTTTATTATTTTAGTAACAAAGAAAATCCAGAGTTTTTCATCTGAAATTCATTTAGTGTAGTAGTTGAACTTCCTGCTGTTTTCACGTTGAACTTCTGTTTGAACTTCACTCTGTTGTTTGACGTGTTGTTTTTTGACGTGCAGTTTTTTGCACTGTGTGAAGTAGTTGAACTTTTGGGGGCATGTATGTTTGAACTTCACTCAGTTTCACTTTTTGTATTTTTCTTATATGAAACACACCCCATGCAGTACGTGAACTTCCGGTTGTTATCTCTTGTGAAATTCTCTCTTGTTTTTTCAATAAATCATGAACTTCTTCGTTATTTTGAACTGAACTTCTTGGTTTATTCGTAAGTAATGGGAAAATTATGAGTTTTTGTAACAAATATTGAACTGCTCTATTTTTTGAAATTAAACTTCTTGGTTTATTACTTTAGTAACAAAGAAAATTCAGAGTTCAAATTTTGTAGGTGACGCTTTTTTTCTTTCTTGGTAAATTAACCTTGAACTAACTTTGTTATTTTAGTTTGAACTTCCTGGTGTTTTCTTTAGTAACTAGAGAAATTCCAGTTTTGTGATAAACAACGGACGTCTATCTGGAGTAAAATCTTCATACAACATCATAATGAGCCCCGTGAAGTGGTCGTGATGGAGGTGGTTGGTTGCTGCAGCGGGGAGGAAGCACGGAGGAGAGGGTCCAGTGGCACGAACAGAATGTATGAACTTCCAGGGACCACAACCTACGAACATGTTGAGCAAAAAAATTCAAACACCACGCGATTCTTCTTGATCAGTGTGTATGAACTTCCAGGAACCTCGTTTTGAAGCACTACACGGTTTTTCCATGAACAGAATGTATGAACTTCCAGGAACCAGAAAGACTTTTCTGAACTTTTCTAAGTTACAATATTTTGAATTTCGCAATATAGAGAACATGAACTTCGGAACACACGCTATAACAGAAATCAATCAGAATATAGTGATTCATCAAAAATAGAACAATACCAGCACTATAGACAGAATGAGGAAAGGGAGAGGACAATTTTTACTCACGATCATGCTCGACACTACGCGGGAGGAGGAGTCTCGACACGACGTGGGAGGAAGGTCTCCTCCTTATATATTAATTGTTAATTCCCTTTTGCTCTAGTACAACAACGGTAACCTACTAGTGGAAGCGAGCTTTTTTCAGAGAGCATGTAGCAGCAGCACCGAGGACAGTAAAGAGTACAACAAAAACTCTACTATCTCACTATTGACATAAACGACAGCGACCAAAAGCACAAGGAGCACCGGTCTCCAGGAAGGTTGACGAGCAACGGGATGGCACCTCCTGACCTCGGCATGGACCTCAGAATTCCGAAACACTCAACAACATAGAGGAAGAAAAGCTCGGATCTGGAGGAAGAAGCCAGCGGCGCGATGAAGTTCAGATTGGCCGTGGGAAGAAAGTCAGCGCCAGCTCCAAGGTGGGGATCTGGAGACGCATCTAGAAGGTGGGCATCGGGAGGACCGGATGAGGGAGCTCGAGCGGCGCGGCGTGGTGGGTGGGTCGCGATAGCTGCGGGGCCCAAGGCGCCAGCGGCGAGGGTGGTTCATAGAGGTGCGGGTGCATCCCATTTTCCTCAGCGCCGAGGGTGGTTGGTGTGGGCGGGCGGCAGCGGCGATGGTGCGCAGGCGGCGGCGCATGAAGGTGGTAGTGAAGAGAGATGGGGAGAAACGGGAGGTTAGGGACGACACGCTGGATGTGGTGGCTTGCGGCAGCGCACGGAGATCCATGTCTCGGCGGCGGCGAGCGAAGATCCCGGTCGGCGGCGCGCGGAGATCCCGGCAGGCAGGGGCCTCCTGGAGTGGGGATGGCATGCGGTGGCCAGGAAGCGCGTTGTTCCGGTGGCGGTGGCGCGTCGGTGGTCCGGGTTGGAGGCGTGTAGGGGCGGCGAGATGTGTGGGAGCGTGAGTGGGCGTGGGGAACGAAAGGTGGAAGACGGCTGTGGTGGGCCGTTTCGTTTTTTGTTTTTTCGAGAGTTCGGGAACACATGTTCGGCCCATATATATAGCGCCGCTGTGATCAGAATAACTATTCTGATCCCAGACTCAAAACATTTTGTGTGTGTGCCTAGACTAAACCGTAAGGCTATCATGGGCGTTGTTGCACTAGGGGGTTGCATCTTAAAGGATCCTTGGCTATGCTGATCCGGGGATGACAATGCCCTTTGTAACACGTGCCATGGGGCATTCAGCAAGAACATGTGGGACAAAACCTCTATTATGTATTTGTTCCATCTGTACCTTGTTCTTTTATTCTATAACTTTGTTCTCCCAAGTGGCTTCTCGACAAGTTGTTGTACCATTAAGCTATGGAATTCATTCGTTCAATTTTGTTCGAATGTTCATTGTGAAGACTATATGTTGCAATATCTAGCCGTTGATTCAGCTTATCTATTATTTGCTTCAGTGGCTAACGGTTGTCATCGTCTTTAGGATGGCACCTAAGAAAGTTCCCAGCTAGAACCCAGAGGGTGAAGAAGAGCGTCCACCTTCCCCTCCTCCTCCGTCTGAGGCATGGAGAGCGATTATGCAGGAAACCAATCAGAACACTCAGATGCTCATGCAGATGATGCAGAGTTTCCAAGCCAATCAGGCAAATCAAGGCAATCAAGGGAACCAAGGCCAAGGAAATCTGTTCAAGCAACCTCACTTTGAGACTCTGAACCAATTCCTGGCAAATCAGCCCAAGTCTTTCAGTTATTGTGTGGACCCGCTGGATGCTGAAGATTGGATCACAGACATCAAGAAGGATTTCGAGTGCAGTAACGTTAGACCTGAGGATTATGTCAAGTTTGCCGCCTTCCAACTCAAAGACCAAGCTGCAGATTGGTGGCAACAGTACAAAGACTCTAGAGCGGGTCATGAAATCTCGTGGACTAACTTCTGCCGTGATTTCCGTCCTCATCACATTCCTACCAGTGTCATTGAAGGCATGCGTGAGCAATTCCGCAATCTGAAGCAAGGCACCATGTCCATCTATCAATACAATGTCAAGTTCCAGAATCTTGCCCGTTATGCGAAGCAAGACATCCCCGATGCTAAGAGCAAAATCTACCAGTTCCGAGGTGGTCTGAAAGATGAACTCCAACTTGCACTTACTTTGTTCGAGCCAGATGAATTTGATCAATTCTACAACATGGCTCTCAAGCAAGAGGCAGCTCAGCTCAAATGTGAAGCTTCCAAAAAGAGGATAAGAGATGTTGTTCACTCCTCCTCTTCCTCTCAAGTGGTCGCCAAGCAGCAGAAGTTCTGGCTACCGCCTCCTCCAGTGCTCCGTCCTCCAAGCAACTACAAGCACTTAGGTGGTCGTGGATTCTCCCACCCACCCAACCCAAGCAACCAATCCAAGTCTCAAATCCAAGCTCCAAGGCCAAGTGGTCCTTATCATCGGCCACTTTCAGAAGTTACGTGCAACAAGTGTACTCAGAAGGGTCACTATGCTAACAAGTGTCCCAACCAAAGGCGCCTTTCGCCTCCTCCACCTGTCAGAATGCTATTGTCAAGCACAATTCCAGGTTAGTAAGAGTGAACCTGATGAATGCAGCTCAAGCAGAGAATTCTTCTGATGTGATAATTGGTAATCTTCCAGTTAACTCTATTCCTACAAAAGTCTTGCTTGATTCAGGGGCATCATGTTCTTTCATATCTCACCCATTTGATTGAAGCACAATTTTGACACCGAAGCTTTACCGAGGCCATTGCATGTTGTTTCCCTGGGCAAGAGGTTGTGTTCCAATATGTTTGCTCCGGATATATCTATTCATATGGGTAATTACAGTTTTCTGGTTTCCCCGGTTGTTCTCGGTAACTCGGAAATTGATCTTATTCTTGGGATGGATTGGCTTTCTAAGCATGATGCTCTTATTGATTGTGCAAACAAGGAGGTCAATCTAACTCATCCTTCCGAAGACGTGATTATCTTCGCAACTCGAGATAACACAATCAGGCTATTCTCCCTCAATGACAAGGGTGAGATTAATGCCATTTCTCAGATTCCGGTGGTTCATGAATATGAGGATGTATTCCCTGAAGAGCTTCCAGGCATGCCTCCCAACCTTCCAGTTGAATTCTTCATTGAACTTGAACCTGATACCGAGCCAGCTTGTCGGCGTCCGTACAAGCTTTCTCCTAAAGAGTTGAAGGAGCTAAAGAAACAACTCGATAAGCAAGAATGAATGGGTCTAATCAGACCAAGTACTTCTCCTTGTGGCAGTGGTGTTCTTTTTGTCAAGAAGAAGGATGGCACGGAACGCCTTTGCGTTGATTACCGGCCATTAAACAAGAAGACAATAAAGAATAAGTACCCACTCCCCAATATCAATGAATTGTTCGAGCAGCTCAAAGGAGCCAAGGTTTTCTCGAAGCTTGATCTCCGGATGGGTTACCATCAGATTCATATCCGTGAAGAGGATATTCCGAAGACCGCATTCAGAACGAGTTATGGCTCCTATGAGTATACGGTCATGTCTTTCGGGCTTGCAAATGCTCCACCCACTTTCTCTCGGATGATGCACTTCATATTCAACACCTACACCAATGAATTTGTTCTCGTCTACCTCGATGATATCTTGGTATTCTCCAAGAATAAAGAAGACCATGCCAAGCACCTCCGTTTGGTCCTTGATAGGCTCCGTGAGCACCGTTTCTATGCGAAGTTCTCCAAATGTGAATTCTGGCTTGAGAAAGTCCTGTATCTTGGCCATATTATCTTTGCCAAGGGAATTTCTGTTAAGCCCGAGATGGTTGAAGCTATTGTCAACTGGGAACCTCCTCAGAATGTCAAACAACTCCAAAGTTTCCTCGGTCTCGCAAGCTATTGCAGATCGTCGAGAACTTCTCCAAGATTGCCAAGCCTCTTTCTAACCTGTTGTAGAAGAATGTCAAGTACTCGTGGACTCCTGATTATGATGTGGCATTCAAGACACTCAAAGAGAAGTTCATTTCTACTCCAGTTCTCCTCCGGATGAGTCCAAGCCTTATGAAGTGTTCTGTGATGCTTCATTGCAAGGTCTCGGTGGTGTTCTCATGCAAGACAAGAAGATCGTTGCATACACTTCGCGTCAGCTTAAACCAAATGAGAAGAATTATCCCACACATGATCTTGAGCTAGCAGCGGTTGTTCATGCTTTGATCACGTGGAGACACCTTCTGTTGGGCAAAAAAGTGGACATCTTCACCGATCACAAGAGCCTGAAGTACATCTTCACCTAGCCAAACCTTAACCTCCATCAGACTCGTTGGGTTGAAATGATTCAAGAGTACGGTCCAAGCATTGAGTATACTCCTGGCAAGGCCAATGTCATTGCAGATGCCTTGAGCAGAAAGGCTTACTGCAACAGTCTCCTCCTCAAACTGTTCCAACCTGAACTTTGTGAGTCATTCAGGAAACTCAACCTCCAAGTTGTACCGCAAGGATTTCTCGCCAACCTTCAAGTTGCTCCTACCTTGGAAGATCAAATCCGTGAGGCCCAACTCAGTGATGCTATGGTGCAGAAGGTGAAACAAGGCATTGCTAAGGGTACTCCTGTGATGGCCTGGCTTAATAGGGATGATAGACTACTCATATCAATAAGTAATTCCTTCTATTCCGGGAGCCCATTCGGATAGAACTCCAAAGTTAAGTGTGCTCAGCTTGGAGTAGTTTCAGGATGGGTGACCGACCGGGAAGTTGCTCCCGGGTGCGCACGAGTGAGGACAAAGTGCGCAGAAAAGACTAGTATTAATATGTGGGGCCAGTCTAGATCCCGCCTGGAGTAACGACCACCGGCGTGTGTGTCCGGGGCGTTACAAGTTGGTATCAGAGCCGACCCTTGCGGTTACACGGATGTTTGCGGACAGTTTGCAGTCATGTTGTGCATGACGTTTGTGACCCTCGTGGCAAACGGCATGGCAGATGTGCTGTCCTGGAAGCACAGACGGTTGTGCCAAAAGGGAACGTTCCTGTGGCCCGACGAGGACGTTGGTTCCTCTGAGTAAGGGTGTATGTGATGGCCTGGCTTAATAGGGATGATAGACTACTCATATCAATAAGGAATTCCTTCTTTTCTGGGAGCTCATTCGGATAGAACTCCAAAGTTAAGCGTGCTCAGCTTGGAGTAGTTTCAGGATGGGTGACCGACCGGGAAGTTGCTCCCGGGTGCGCACGAGTGAGGACAAAGTGCGCAGAAAAGACTAGTACTGATATGTGGGGCCAGTCTAGATCCTGCCAGGAGTAACGACCATCGGCGGGTGTGTCCGGGACGTTACAACTCCCAAGTACAAGTGCTATCGCATTGATGACAGAGACACTTTGTTCTTTGAGGACAGAATTGTGGTTCCGAAAGGTGATCCCAGGAAGCTCATGAACTCATGAACGAAGCACATGACTCACTCCTCTCGATACATCCAGGAAGCTCCAAGATGTACCATGACCTCAAGCAATCCTATTGGTGGACTCGCATGAAAAGAGAAATTGCTCAATTAGTGAGCGAGTGTGATGTCTACAGAAGAGTGAAGGCAGAGCATCAACGTCCAGCCAGACTCCTTCAACCTCTACCTATTCCCGAGTGGAAATTTGATCACATTGAGATGGATTTCATCACCGGTTTTCCCAAGTCCAAGCGAGGAAATGATGATATCTTTGTGGTGATTGACAAGCTCACTAAAGTGGCTCATTTCCTTCCACTCGAAGAATCTATCACCGCAGCACAACTGGCAGAGCTGTACACCTCCAGAATTGTCTCTTTGCGTGGTATCCCTCAAGTAATCTCCTCAGATCGTGGAAGCTTGTTCACTTCCAGGTTCTAGGATTCCTTTCAGTCAGCTATGGGTACCAAGATTCGCTTCAGCACAGCTTTTCACCCTCAGACTAGTGGTCAAGTCGAAAGAGTGAACCAAATTCTGGAAGATATGCTCAGAGCTTGTGTAATCTCTTTCAGTATGAAATGGGAAGATTGCCTTCCATTTGCTGAATTCTCCTACAACAACAGCTTCCATGCAAGTGCAGGCAAAGCTCTATTTGAAATTCTCTATGGCAGAAAGTGTTGTACCCCTCTCAACTGGTCCAAGACTGGTGAACGTCAACTCCTTGGCAATGATTTTATCTCAGACGCCGAACAAACGTGCAAAGTCATACGTGAGAATCTCAAAGCCGCGCAATCGCGCCAAAAGAGCTACTATGACGGCAAGCATCGTGACTTGGCTTTCGACATTGGTGATCATGTCTATCTCCGTGTTTCTCCTATGAAGGGCACTCAGAGGTTCGGTATCAAGGGCAAGCTTGCTCCAAGATACATGGGCCCTTTCAAGATAGTTGGCAAGAGAGGCGATCTAGCCTACCAACTCGAGCTTCCCTCCAACTTTGCAAATGTGCACGATGTGTTTCACGTGTCACACTCCGCAAGTGCTTCAAGATGCCTGAATGCACCATTCCTTTCAAAGAGATTGATCTTCAGCAAGACTTGTCTTATCGTGAGCACCCCATTGCTATCCTTGAAGAAACTGAGCGCAAGACCCGCAATAAGTCCATCAAATTCTTGAAAGTGAAGTGGTCACACCATACCGACCGAGAAGCTACATGGGAACGAGAAGATCATCTCCGTTCCGAGTATCCCGCTTTCTTTCAGTCCTAGATCTCGGGACGAGATCTTTTTGTGGTGGAGGAGAGTTTGTAACACCCCGAATGTAAAACTTCCATATTGCAATATATACAATTACCATTTGGTCCTTATCCTTTCCTTGGGGGTTCTTTTTTCAATTATGCCTTGTCATTGCATTGTCATGTTTTCTTTCATTATGCATTCATGCATTTGCTTCATCACCATCATTGCATCATGGTCATCATATGGCATTTCATTTTGTCTTTGTGCTTTTCCCTTCCTTTATGTCAAGTGAGTTTTATTTGCTCTTGTGGTGGTGGTTGAGTCAAGGTCATGCGCAAACCTTAAACCCCCTCCAACTTTCACCACTCCCTTTCTCTCTTTTCCCTTTCTTTAAACTTTGCAAGTGGCACCTAGCCTATTCCTTTAATGTTCATCTTCCCCCAACATTTCTTTCACCTTGTCTTGAATACCCATGCCAAATTTCACTCTGTTTAAAAATGATTTGGTTTGGTTCAAAAATATCTCAAGTTTGAAGGTAATTCATACTTGTTTTATTTTTCTACCTCTAAAAATGTCCAACCCATTTTTATAAAATAGAGCATAATTCCAGGATCTTGGAGATATTTTTATCTCATTTTATCTCCTTCCCTAGCCCTATGTTCTTTTCTATTTTCATTTCTGCCTTAAGGTAAAGGAAAAAGAAAAGAATAGCAGCAGCAGCCGCAGCAGTGCAGCACCAGCCGCAGCCCACACCACAGCCCGGGCCTCGGCCACCAGGCCGACCCAGCGAAACAGCCCGCGCCAGCCAGCCCGCTATGTCCCTGTCTCCCTTTTGCACCCATGCACCTGCGCGCCCGCCTCTGCGTCGCCTACACATGGCTGGGTCGGGCCCGCGCGTCAGCGACCGCGGCCACACCCACACCCACCTTTTGTCCAGCTCGCGCGCTCGCCTTGGGGACCGCGAGCACGAGCGCGACACCGCCCCGCTCCGTCGCCCTGGCCCTTCCCTTAAGCCTTCTCGCTGTCCAGCAACCCTTTAGGGTTCCTTTCTTCCCCTCCCCGCCGCCAGGTGTGCTCTAGGCCTTCAGATCTCCCACTTGCATCGTGACTCGCACGCATCTGAGAGCGTGACCTCGCTGTCGCGTGTTCTCCGGCCTCCTCTGCCTCGCCAACCTTGCGGGTCTTCTTCCTTGACGTCGTCTACGTACACGACGTCCACTACACGGAGCCGAATGCCTCTCCTGCGACTTCTTCTTCCTCATCCTCAACTCCGGCCATCACGGGTGTTTGATTGTCCTCGCCGTCGACTCCGACCTCCTCCCGGCAAGCGAGCACATCTTCGTGTTCGTGGTGAGCCTCTGGCCCTTCCCATGCCTTTTCCCCCTTAATTTCCGAGCTCTAGCTGCTAGTTCACCGTTCGCCCGAGCTCGTCGCCGACGAGTGCTCTGACCCCCTTAGCGTCGTTGCTTGCTTCCATCGTCCTTGCCGTGTTGTGTAGGTTCGGGTAGTTGCATCCGCCGCTCCGATAGGGCCTGTTTAGACCTCGCCATAGTTCGTCGTCGCCGCTTCTGTTCGAGGTCGCCGGCGTTGCTGTGATGTGTGTTAGGTGTAGCCAGCGCGTGTGTCGTGTGCGGGTTTCATCCAGGAACCCATCGCGAGCCTCCGCCGTTCCTTTTGTTCGCCGGAGCAGCCCCAACGCATCGCCGCCGTCTCTGTTCGCCAGAGTGCAGTGCCTCGCCTCTCTACTCTGAATATATTTCAGACGCTGCGCTCCTTCTCTGTCAGTCACACGCATGCTAGCCCAGTGGCTTGAGCCTCTTACTTGCAACCCAGCGGCGGGGGTTCGAATCCCCGCAGGGCAGTGGAAATAGGCCCTTTTTGCAATTCTCTGTCCCGCTGACATCCAGGTCCCACCTGGCAGCCTCTCAGCGCACTCGCACCCACTCCCGCACCCACGCTGCCACATAAGCCACGCCAGGACCCACAAGTGAGGGTCTGTGGCTAGCCCAGGCTGAGTCTATATAGTTTTCTTTTCTTTTCTGTTTTGATTTAAATTCACTTTTTGCATTTCTTTTGCATATTTCATATCTTTTAAAATATGCATCTGTTCAAAATACTTTATATATGAAAGTTGTTTAGTTTTTAGCGTAGATTATTAGTATGCAATTTGTTGCCATGTTTAAAACTTTTAAATGATATTTGTTTTTTTGTTAAAAACATGTTCAAACTTGTTTAAATCATATCTAAATAACCATAGCTCCAAATTTGACAAACTTTATATGTATTTGGGGTGGAAAAATGTGTATATTAAGATGGTGTTGTTACTTTACATGTTTAACAACTCTAAAATATGGTTGTCACAGATCTGTCCTATTTTCATTTTTATGTACATGGGAGTTCCCGGAATTGTTGTTTGTTCCTTCCGGCACATTTAAAATGCTTGCATGTTGGTGTTGTTCTTAGTTGCGCCCCTTGCCATGCTAAGTAACTTTTAAAACTTATTAGGGGCTTGGTTGGTTCAACTAAATAACTACATATGTGACTATGTTTTGTTCTTGCATTCTTTTGCATGATGTGTCCCCTACATGTTTTGTGTTCTTGCATATTGCCATGTCACATGTGCACTCATCATGTTCCTTTGAGATGCATCATATCCTGTCCATGCACATATGCATCATATCTTGCATCATGTGTTTGAGCATTGCATGGTGATTGATTGTTGCTCTGGTGTTTGTATTGTTGTGTTGGTTAGAGCCCGATGACGATTGATTGTTTTAACGAACGAATTCTTCATTTAGATCCAGTTAACGAACGTCCGTTCGTTAAGCTGTTCTTCATTTTTCCTTTTCGCAGTTATTTTCTGATCGCGATTTCTGATCCGATCTTCATTCTAGTTTATCTTTTCGCTCGTTTATCGGAATCAGGCGATTCAAGCGCCTGGAGTTTCGTCTCGAAACCCTCTTTCCATTTAACCTAGTCAACCAAGCTTTTCCTTCTGTTAAATTTGGACTTAGGTCCAGATTGGTAGCGTAGACGGTTCTTTTCGTCGTTTGACTTTCGTTGTTTCGTTTGGTTTGTTTCTTTTTGCAAACCGGAGTTCTTAAGTTGAACTTTCTGGTTAGACCTCTTATTTGAGTTTTACCCGTGCATTAGTCGAGTACTTACTGTATGCTTGTTAGTTTGCGATAGAGTACCCGGAGTGCGCCACTTGCTACTTTGAATCTCTAGGTTTTGCGGATCATCAGCAAGGCAAGTAACACTTTGATCATACTTTCCAATACCCAGTTTTCATTGCATTAGTATTGTCCTCAAACACATTGCATGAGTAGGATCTATCAACATGTGGGACTGGGAAGTAGATTGAGGTAGAACCTATTACCTGCATTATATTCAAACCCTGGGAGTTACTTCTACGTTTGCTGCTATGCCATGCTATGCTTGTAGACGTGGATTGGGTGAGTGTATCCATGACAGATGTGAGAATATTAAATTAATGGTTCAACTTAAGGTGGCTACTTAAATACACATCTGGGTGGATTGAGGCACCTGGGTATTCCAGTGATTGCCTGTTTTTGTTTGTGGACCGCCACCCAGGCTCAAAGGGATCATGAGGTATTTCATACTAGAAACTTCCGTGTGCAGCCACATGCTATTATGGGCTCTAGCATAGTTGAGTAAGTCGTGCGAACTC
Source organism: Secale cereale (assembly GCA_902687465.1). Lineage (NCBI taxonomy): Eukaryota > Viridiplantae > Streptophyta > Magnoliopsida > Poales > Poaceae > Secale > Secale cereale. The sequence goes on from LR738715.1 coordinate 477,909,302, forward strand.
TTACAGTGGTGGACTAGCAGATGTAGGGGATGTAGGTTGGTACGGTCTACCCGCTCGTATGGTGCTAGCGCTTCTGAAAGACTATGTCTCGGTCATCCGTTTCTCAAACAACATGAAGTGCGAGAATCCCAACGGAGGAGATCGGGACTTGTGGGGAAAAGTACACAAACCTCTGCAGAGTGTACAAACTAATCATGATTAGCCGTGTCCCCGGTTATAGACATCTTGAGTATCTAGTACATAGATTATCATGTGTATCTCAACACTATAAAAGTTAATTTGTTGGGTTAATGTTTACTTTAATTGGGATTGAGTGGGGTGAACCTTCTCATTGATGTTTCAACTACCATGATAGTTAATTAAAATTCTATTCCTTTGCAGTAGGGGAAAATTGGCTTTATGCAAAAACTATAACCATAGAGCTTTCCACCAGCCATATTGCATATAGTATAGTTTTACTTTTGTTACTCTCTATGTGTTACTTTGCCAGCATATTCCATGTGCTGACCCGTTTTCGGGCTGCAACGTTCATGTTGAAGACTTTTCAGACGACGAGTAAGGTGCCTTTAGGTCGTGGTTCTATACTCAGTGATGCCGTTGGAGTTGATGGACTCACTTATCTTCCAAGCCTTCCGCTGTTATCGTTGTTAGATGGCCTTAAGCCATTTTTATTGTAATAAGTTCATCTTTGGAACTTTCGATGTAATAAGTGTGTGATTGCCACTCTGTTATAAATCCTTCAATATCTGTGTGTGTCAGCATTACTGATCCAGGCATGACACTGATACACAGAGATCAGACTGTTTGAGGTCTGGTCGCTACAAGATGGTATCAGAGCACACGCTGACTGTAGGACACGACCACTAAGATAAAACCCTAAAACACTATTCACTCTTCTCATTTCTGACTCCTCATCTTTTTTACTCTTTTAGGATGGCGGATGCAAGGAACAAGTTCACGCAACCTGATGAAGATACATCGTTCGAACGACACTTGAAGGAAGTCACAAGATATCTAAACATCGGACTACCAAGCTTCACCGGAACCTACAACGCCACTTTACCTGAAGAGGAGCGCTGGTTGATTCAAGCTCAAGTTCCAGGAAGGACATTCATGCCCGTCACCGCACCCATGTAGTTTTCCTTTAATGCACCCACCTGGAGCCTAGGCAGGAGTATGGCAGCCGACATCACTATGGGAAGGATTGGAGAAATCTACAAGCAGGAGCTGAAGGACACTATCTACCAGATTTGTGGACGTCGAGATGAGCGGTGGGACATGATCAACACCCGGAAGGACAGGTCCATTGCCGCGTTCATTCAAGAGTTAAACCAGCACATTCATCGCCAGGAGCACCAAATGTGTGCAGGGATGATAGACTTGAAGAAAGCACTAACCCGAAACCTGGAGTTAGAGGAGGAACTCAAGTCGACACGCGATGGATACGAGGAGGAGATGCTAATACTTGTGGAGAAGAATGATGATTTGACACAGAAGCTAGGAGTATTCATGCGAGATCCAGCACCAGGAGGGGACGAAGAGGAAGAGGAACCCAAGGAGATTTGTCCTGAAGACTACATCATCCTCGATGACATGGACTCAGACCCCGATGATAGTGATGATGAGAACTATGAAGATGAAGATAGAGCAGACATCATGGAATCCTCTGCCGATCAAAATTTCTAGAAGACCACCCTATGACTAGTAGTTTTTCCCGTGTAGTAGACTTAGAGCACTTTGTAACATTAGTTCGGTGTAAGCCCTTATTTTGAAATTGATCTTGGTGTGATATGTTTGTGTTCATCTCATGTGCATTTGGGTAGTGATTTCCCCTTAGACCTTTTTTCCATTCTAATCTCTTCCCTCTACACCATCAGATGCCTCCAAGACGTGAGCCAGAATTCCAGTTTCCCCCTGAGCTCACTCAGTTGATTCAGCAGCAGAACACTTTGATGCAACTTCTTGTCCAGAACACTCAGAACAACTAGAACAACAATAACCCTCCACCACCACCACCCGTGGATAACCTGGCCCGTTTCCTAAGGTTACAACCACCAGTGTTTGCTAGCAGCATTGAACCAATAGTCGCTGATGACTGGCTGTGCCAAATTGGAAGGGATTTGACCACTGCTAACTGCTCGGATGCCGAGAAGGTGCGATTTGCCGCACATCAGTTGTCTGGACCAGCCGCAGCGTGGTGGGAGAACTACACAGCCACTTTCCCCATAGCCAATGTTACTTGGGATCGGTTTCAGCAAGCTTTCCGTACTTCCCATGTCTCAACTAGAGCTATGAGCATGAAGAAGCAGGAGTTTCGCAACTTGCGCCAAGGAAATCGTACTGTGGCTCAGTATGTAGATGAGTTTAGTACTCTATCTCGTTATGCCCCAGATGATGTGGCCACAGATGCCGCTAAGCAGGAAAGATTTATGGAAGGGCTGAATGATGAGATGAGCGTACAGTTGATGGTAGCAAGCTTCAACAACGACCAGGAATTGGTTGATCGAGCGCTAATGGTTGAAGGGAAGCATCAACAGATTGAAACCCGCAAGAGGAAGTATGGACAAGGAAAGTACAATTCTGGAGCTCAAAGAAGCCACGTTTTACCCCTAAACCGGTAGGACAATTTCAACATACCCATGGAGGAGGTAGCTCGCATAACCATAGTGGCCCCAAGAGTGGTAATGGGAATGGAGGAAGCAACGGACAGAACCGTACCAACCCAGCAATACCAGCCAAGCGAGACCTGAGTCAAGTCACTTGCTACAAGTGCCAAAAGACGGGACATTACGCCATTGAATGTCCAGAAGCCCAGAATGGAAATGGCAATGTAAGCTCTAGGAAGAAGCCGAACCCTTTCAATAGGGGACAAGTGAACCACGTTAGCATGGAGGAGGTTGAAGCTCAGTCGGATGCAGTAATAGGTAAGTTTTTAGTTAAGTCCTTTACTGCACTCATTCTTTTTGATACTGGTGCATCGCATTCATACATTTCAAGGGGATTTGTGGATAAATATAAGCTGCCAACCCAAGCCCTTAGGTCGCCCATGTTAGTAACCTCGCCTAGAGTAGAGTATATGGCCAGATTATGGTGTGATCAGTTGCCTTTAAGGATCGGTAACTACATATTCCCTTCGGACCTAATAGTATTGGAATCTCAAGGATTAGATGTGATATTAAGCATGGATTGGTTATCTAAGTACAGAGGGAACATTCAATGCGCTAGTAAGTCCATTTTGCTTACTACGCTCGAAGGAAGAAGGATCAAGTATGTATCCCGGCATGTGCCAAAAAGGAACAGAGTAAATTCCTTATCAGGAGTTGTTCAGGAGGAAGTACCAGTGGTGAAAGATTTCCCTGACGTATTTCCAGAGGAGTTGCCAGGCATGCCACCAGATAGAGATATCGAGTTTTTGATCGAGCTTTTGCCAGGCACAGGGCCAATATCTAAGAGACCATACTGAATGCCCGCAAAGGAATTGGAGGAGATTAAGAAACAGATTAAGGAGTTACTGGATAAAGGTTACATTCGCCCAAGTTCTTCGCCTTGGGGATCGCCAGTACTTCTAGTGGAGAAGAAGGACGGATCGTTAAGAATGGTGGTTGATTATCGAGGATTGAATGAATTAACAATCAAGAACAAGTACCCACTGCCAATGATCAATGATTTGTTCAATGGACTGCAAGGAGCTAAGGTATTTTCCAAGATTGACCTGCGATCAGGATACCATCAATTGAAGATTCGAGAGCAGGACATACCTAAGACAGCCTTTACCACCAGGTATGGGTTGTACGAGTATACCGTTATGTCTTTTGGTCTGACTAATGCACCAGCATACTGTATGAACTTGATGAACAAGGTGTTTATGGAGTTCTTGGATAAGTTCGTCGTGGTGTTCATAGATGATATATTGATCCTCTCAGAAGATGAAGAGGAACATAAGGAGCATTTGCGTTTGGTACTTGAGAAGCTCAGAGAACATCAGTTATATGCTAAGTTCAGCAAATGTGAGTTTTGGTTTAAGGAAGTTGGATTCCTCGGACATGTTATATCCGGAGAAGGAATAGCATTAGATCCCGCCAAGGTTGACACGGTGACAAATTGGGAAGCACCGACAACAGTTGGAGAGATCCGGAGTTTTCTTGGACTTGCAGGATACTACTGGAGATTCATTGAGAATTTCTCAAGGATTGCAAAGCCTATGACGGAGTTGTTAAAGAAGGATACCAAGTTCAATTGGACAGAAGAATGTGAGGCCAGTTTCCAGGAATTAAAGGAACATTTGGTCTCATCACCTGTGTTGATTCTGCCAGATCAACATAAGGACTATGAGGTGTACTGCGACGCTTCACGTCGAGGACTAGGGAGCAGTTCTTATGCAGGAAGGAAGAGTTGTTTCGTATGCTTCACGACAGCTGAAACCTCATGAGTTGAACTATGCCACTCATGATTTGGAGTTAGCAGCCGTAGTTCATGCATTGAAGACTTGGAGACATTTCCTCATTGGAAACCATTGTGAAGTATATACTGATCACAAGAGTTTGAAGTATATATTCACTCAGAAGGAGCTAAATGTCAGGCAAAGGCAATGGTTGGAACTCATCAAGGATTATGACATGAGATTGCATTATCATCCCGGAAAGGCTAACGTGGTAGCCGATGCGCTAAGCCGTAAGAGCCATGTCAACACACTAACAACGGAGGATTTACCGAAAGAGTTAGTCGAGGACCTACGTGAGCTATGTATGGAGATAGTTCCGAGAGGCTATGTAGCAACACTGGAGATACAGTCTACCTTGATGGATAAAATCAGAGAAGCTCAGAAAACCGACGAGGAGGTTACCTCTATAAAGGAGAGGATGAGCAAAGGAAAGGTTAAAGGATTTCGTGAGGATGAGCACGACACCCTATGGTTTGAAGACCGCGTTTATGTGCCTAACGACCCAGGGATCAGGAAGTTGATTCTGCAAGAGGCCCATGATTCACCATACTGGATTCACCCAGGAAATACCAAGATGTACTTGGACTTGAAGGATACTTTCTGGTGGACCGGTACGAAGAAGGATATTGCGGAGTATGTAGCAGTTTGTGATGTATGTCAGAGGGTGAAGGCAGAGCATCAGAAGCCGGCAGGATTGTTACAACCATTGCCAATACCTGAATGGAAGTGGGATAAGCTAGGCATGGATTTTATTATGGGATTACCTAGAACTCGTTCAGGCTATGACTCGATTTGGGTTGTAGTCGATCGTTTGACGAAAGTAGCTCATTTCATTCCAGTGAAGACTACTTACACCAGTGCCAAGTTGGCAAAGATATACATGACCAGGATCGTATGCATGCATAGAGTTCCGAGGAGCATCGTATCAGATAGAGGAACCCAATTTACCTCTAAGTTCTGGAATCAGTTACACGAAACTTTGGGTACCAGGCTAGAGTTTAGTACAGCTTTTCATCCTCAGACAGATGGACACACTGAGAGAGTCAATCAGATTTTGGAGGATATGCTAAGAGCTTGTGCACTAGATTATGGATCTAGTTGGGACGACAATTTGCCTTATGCAGAGTTCTCTTACAACAACAGTTATCAATCCAGTCTGAAGATGGCCCCTTTCGAAGCATTATACGGAAGGAGGTGCAGGACCCCGTTGTCTTGGGTCGAAGTTGGAGACCGCCAGTTGTTTGGACCATATTTGATCAAGGAGTCAGAACAGAAGGTAAAGTTGATTCGCGATAGGCTCAAGGTAGCCCAGTCTAGGCAGAAGAGCTACGCGGATTCAAAATGCAAAGAGATAGCTTACGAAGTCAGAGACCGAGTTTATCTTCGAGTATCTCCGCTTCGAGGAGTTAAGCGCTTTGGAGTTAAGGGAAATCTAGAGCCCCGTTTTGTAGGACCATACAAATTTTTGGAACGTATGGGAGAAGTAGCCTACAAGTTGGAATTGCCCGAAGGATTGTCAGGAGTTCACGATATATTCCACGTTTCCCAGTTGAAGAAATGCCACGCTGAGATGGCTGAGATACCGCTGAGGGATACAGTGCCATTGGAAGCAATTCAGCTGGACAGTGATTTGACCTATGAAGAAAAACCAGTCAAGATTCTAGAGTATGCCAGCCGAGTCACTCGCAGCAAGGTTATCAAGTTTTGCAAAGTTCAGTGGAGCCACTACACCGAGGATGAAGCAACCTAGGAACAAGAGGAAGACCTGCGGAAGGACCACCCTCACATATTTTCTAGCCAACCCGAATCTCAAGGGCGAGATTCATCTTAAGGGGGGTAGGTTTGTAACATCCCAAATTTTTAATTTGGAATGTTATACATTAGATCATCAATGCATATCATATTTTCTTGCTTCTGGTGGATCCTAGAAATTCTACGCAACTCAAGGACCCTCGGAGAGAGTTGGGGATTTCGTTATTTTCATATTTGAGGTTTCTCAAATTTTGAAAGTAGGATCATTTGATTTTATTTATTTTATCTTCAAGTATTTCTAATATGAAAATATGAGAGAGGGAGTAAAATGACTCTCCCAAAAATAAAGAAATACTGAGGATTTAATATAAAAAATCTAATAAGTTTTATTTTGGAGTTTTTGCTATTTTATTTGAATTTAGGAAAAATTGCATGTTTTCAAAAATGCATTTAGGGCCAAGAAAAATGTTCATCTTGTTCTAAATATTTCTTTTAGATGGTGAAATTTTGTTTTGGCAATTCTAGATTTCTATTTTATTTTCTCGAATTGTTTTTGATTCGATGATTTTTTTTTAAAAAAAATAGGAGTCCCCATGCCCGACTGGGCCGAATGCCTAGCCGAGCCAGGCCCACGCCGGACTCGTGTCCGAGCCGGACACCGACGCCGCCGCCGCTGCCTTGCCCCCTCCTCCAAGCCGCAGCACCTCCCCCCTCCTATAAATGCCACCGCCCCGCCGCCTCCGCACCCTTGCCTCGCCTCGCCCCGCCGCCGCAGCACCGCCCCGCCGCCGCAGCCGGGCACAGCCGCCGCCGCCCGCCGCCGCCGACGCCGCCCCGCCCGCCGCCGACGCCACCCCCACCGGATCCCGACGAAGTAGTCGCGCCGTCCGCTGGTTTTAGGAAGAAAACCGCCCCGTTTTTTTAGAAACCCTTGTTCGTTTTTTTAGATCGGTTTTTTCGGTTTAGCTGTTTAGCGAGCGTTCACCCGTTCGTTCATTTTAACGAACGAATTCTTCGTTTAGATCCAGTTAACGAACGTCCGTTTGTTAAGCTGTTCTTCAGTTTTCTTTTTCGCAGTTATTTTCTGATCGTGATTTCTGATCCGATCTTCGTTCTAGTTTATCTTTTCGCTCGTTTATCGGAATCAGTGATTCAAGCGCCTGGAGTTTTGTCTCGAAACCCTCTTTTCATTTAACCTAGTCAACCAAGCTTTTGCTTCTGTTAAATTTGGACTTAGGTCCAGATTGGTAGCCTAGACGGTTCTTTTCGTCGTTTGACTTTCGTTGTTTCGTTTGGTTTGTTTCTTTTTGCAAACCGGAGTTCTTAAGTTGAACTTTCTGGTTAGACCTATTATTTGAGTTTTACCCATGCATTAGTTGAGTACTTATTGTATGCTTGTTTGTTTGCGATAGAGTACCCGGAGTGCGCCGCTTGCTACTTTGAATCTCTAGGTTTTGCGGATCATCAGCAAGGCAAGTAACACTTTGATCATACTTTCCAATACCCAGTCTTCATTGCATTAGTATTATCCTCAAACACATTGCATGAGTAGGATCTATCAACATGTGGGACTGGGAAGTAGATTGAGGTAGAACCTATTACCTGCATTATATTCAAACCCTGGGAGTTACTTCTACGTTTGCTGCTATGCCATGCTATGCTTGTAGACGTGGATTGGGTGAGTGTATCCATAACAGATGTGAGAATATTAAATTAATGGTTCAACTTAAGGTGGATACTTAAATACACATCTGGGTGGATTGAGGCACCTGGGTATTCCAGTGATTGCCTGTTTTTCTTTATGGACCGCCACCCAGGCTCAAAGGGATCATGAGGTATTTCATACTAGAAACTTCCGTGTGCAGCCACATGCTATTATGGGCTCTAGCATAGTTGAGTAAGTCGTGCAAACTCTTACAGTGGTGGACTACCAGATGTAGGGGATGTAGGTTGGTACGGTCTACCCGATCGTAAGGTGCTAGCGCTTCTGAAAGACTATGTCTCGGTCATCCGTTTCTCAAACAACATGAAGTGCGAGAATCCCAACGGAGGAGATCGGGTCTTGTGGGGAAAAGTGCACAAACCTCTACGGAGTGTACAAACTAATCATGATTAGTTGTGTCCCCAGTTATGGACGTCTTGAGTATCTAGTACTTGGATTATCACATGTATCTCAACACTCTAAAAGTTAATTTGTTGGGTTAATGTTTACTTTAATTGGGATTGAGTGGGGTGAACCTTCTCAGTGATGTTTCAACTACCATGATAGTTAATTAAAATTCTATTCCTTTGCAGTAGGGAAAAATTGGCTTTATGAAAAAACTATAACCATAGAGCTTCCCACCAGCCATAGTGCATATAGTATAGTTTTACTTTTGTTACTCTCTATGTGTTACTTTGCCAGCATATTCCATGTGCTGACCAGTTTTCGGGCTGCAATGTTCATGTTGCAGACTTTTCAGACGACGAGTATGGTGCCTTTAGGTCGTGGTTCTATACTCAGTGATGCCGTTGGAGTTGATGGACTCACTTATCTTCCAAGCCTTCCGCTGTTATCATTGTTAGATGGCCTTAAGCCATTTTTATTGTAATAAGTTCATCTTTGGAACTTTCGATGTAATAAGTGTGTGATTGCCACTCTGTTATAAATCCTTCAAGTACTGTGCGTGTCAGCATTACTGATCCAGGGATGACACTGATGCACAGAGATCAGACTGTTTGAGGTCTGGTCGCTACATGTGTCTCAGTCATGTCTACATAGTTCTTGAACCCATAGGGTCCGCACGCTTAACGTTCGATGACGATCAGTATTATGAGTCTATGTGTTTTGATGTACCAAAGGTTGTTCAAAGTCCCGGATGAGATAACGGACATGACAAGGAGTCTCGGCATGGTCGAGACATAAAGAATGATATATTGGACGATGTTATTCGGACATCGGATGAGTTCCGCGGGTCGTCGGATAAATATCAGAGTGCTAGAAGGGTTATCGGAACCACCGGAGAAGTAATGGGCCCTATTGGGCTTGAGGGGATAGAGAGAGGAAGGCAGCCAAGGGGTGGTCGTGCCCCCCCCCCATGGACCTAGTCTGAATTGGACTAGGGGGAGGGGCGGCGCCCCCTCCTTCCTTCTCTTCTCTCCCTCCCTTCCTTCTTCTCCTAATTGGACTAGGAAAGGGGGGTTCCTACTCCTAGTAGGAGTAGGATTGCCTCCTTGGGCGCGCCCTATAGGGGTCGGTTGGCCTCTCCCCTTGCTCCTTTATATACGGGGGCAGGGGGCACCCTAGAACACACAAGTTGACAATTGTTTTAGCCATGTGCGGTGCCCCCCTCCACAGTTACACACCTCGGTCATATTGTCGCAGTGCTTAGGCGAAGCCCTGCGTCGGTAAATTCATCAACACCATCACCACACCGTCATGCTGACGAAACTCTCCCTCGGCCTCAGCTGGATCAAGAGTTCGAGGGATGTCACCAAGTTGAACGTGTGCAGATCGCGGAGGTGCCATGCGTTCGGTACTTGATCGGTTGGATCGCGAAGACGTTTGACTACATCAACCGCGTTACTAAACGCTTCCGCTTTTGGTCTACGAGGGTACGTGGACACACTCTCCCCGCTCGTTGCAATGCTTCTCCTAGATAGATCTTGCATGATCGTAGGATTTTTTTTTGAAATACTACGTTCCCCAATAGTGGCATCATGAGCCAGGTCTATGCATAGTTGATATGCACGAGTAGAACACAGAGAGTTGTGGCTGATAATAGTCATACTGCTTACCAGCATGTCATACTTTGATTCGGGAGTATTGTAGGATGAAGCGGCCCAGAGCGACATTACATGACCGCGTTCATGAGACTGGTTCTACCGCCGTGCTTCGCACAAAGGTGGATAGTGGGTGTTTGTTTCTCCAACTTTAGTTGAATCGAGTGTGACTATGCCCGGTCCTTGTGAAGGTTTAACCAGCACACTTGACGAAAAATAATTGTGGTTTTGATGCCTAGGTAAGAACGGTTCTTGCTAAGCCCGTTTTGTAGGGCATGTTGTGATGTGATATGGTCAAGATGTGATGAGTTATACGTTATTGTATGAGATGATCATGTTTTGTAAATTATCAGCAACCGGCAGGAGCCTTATGGTTGTCTCTTTATTGTATGAATTGTGAAAGCCATGTAATTGCTTTACTTTATCACTATGAGTTAGCGATAGTAGTAGTAGCAATAGTTGGCGAGATGACCGCGACGCTACGATGAAGGTCATGGTGCCAAGCCGGTGACAATGGAGATCATGACGATGCTTTGGGGATGGAGATCAAAAACACAATATGATGATGGCCATATCATGTCACATATTTTGATTGCATGTGATGTTTGTATTATTATGCTTCTTATTTTGCTTAGTACGGCGATAGCATTATAAGATGATCCCTTATAAAAATTCTAGATACAAGTGTTCTCCCTGAGTATGCACCGTTGCGATAGTTCATCGTGCCGAGACACCGCGTGATGATCGGGTGTGATAAGCTCTACGTTTAAATACAACGGGTGTAAGACAGTTTTGCACATGCAGAATACTCGGGTTAAACTTGACGAGCCTAACATGTACAGACATGGCCTCGGAACACTGGAGACCGAAAGGTCGAGCGTGAATCATATAGTGGATATGATCAACATAAGATGTTCACCATTGAAAACTACTCCATCTCACGTGATGATCGGACATGGTTTAATTGATTTGGATCACGTGATTATTTAGATGCCTAGAGGGATGTCTATCTAAGTGGGAGTTCTTTAGTAATATGATTATTGAACTTAATTTATCATGAACTTAGTCCTGATAGTTTTTTCATATCTATGTTGTTGTAGATCAATGGCTCATGCTACCGTTCCCTTGAATTTTAATGCGTTCCTAGAGAAAGCTAAGTTGAAAGATGATGGTAGAAACTACACGGACTGGGTCTGTAACTTAGGATTATCCTCATTGCTCCACAGAAGAATTATGTCCTTGAAGCACCGCTAAGTGACAGGCCTGTTGCAGGAGCAACTCATGACGTTATGAACGTCTGGCAAGCTCGTTCTGATGAATACTCGATAGTTCAGTGTGCCATGATTGACGGCTTATAATCGGGACTTCAATGACGTTTTGAACGTCATGGAGCATATGAGATGTTCCAAGAATTGAAGTTAATATTTCAAGCAAATGCCCGAATTGAGAGATATGAAGTCTCCAATAAGTTCTATAGCTGCAACATGGAGGAGAACCGTTCCATTAGTGAACACTTACTTAGAATGTCTGGGTACAACAATCACATGACTCAACTTGGATGCAAAGTTGATGAAGGTAGTGTTATTGATAGAGTTCTTCAATCACTGCCACCAAGCTATAAAGGCTTCGTGATGAACTATAATATGCAAGGGATGTAGAAGACAATTTCCGAGCTCTTCGCTATGCTCAAAGCTGCGGAGGTAGAAATCAAAAAGGAGCATCAAGTGTTGATGGTTAATAATACCACTAGTTTCAAGAAAAAAGGCAAGGGAAAGAAGGGGAACGTCCAGAAGAATAGAAAGCCAGTTGCTACTCCCGCGAAGAAACCCAAGTCTGGAGCCAAGCCTGAAACTGAGTGCTTCTACTACAAAGGGACTGGACACTAGAAGCGGAACTGCCCCAAGTATTTGGCGGATAAGAAGGATGGCAAGTGAACAAAGGTATATTTGATATACATGTTATTGATGTGTACCTTACTAATGCTCGTAGTAGCACCTGGGTATTTGATACTGGTTCGGTTGCTGATATTTGCAACTCGAAACAGGGGCTACGGATTAAACGAAGATTAGCTAAGGACGAGGTGACGATGCACGTGGGAAATGGTTCCAAAGTCAATGTGATCATCGTCGGCACGCTACCTCTACATCTACCTTCGGGATTAGCTTTAGGCCTAAATAATTGTTATTTGGTGCAAGTGTTGAGCATGAACACTATATCTGGATCTTGTTTATTGCAAAACCGGTATTCATTTAAATCAGAGAATAATGGTTGTTCTATTTATATGAGTAATATCTTTTATGGTCATGCACCCTTGATGAATGGTCTATTTTTGTTGGATCTCGATCGTAGTGATACACATATTCATAATATTGAAGCCAAAAGATGGAAAGTTGATAATGATAGTGCAACTTATTTGTGGCACTGCCGTTTAGGTCATATTGGTGTAAAGCCCATGAAGAAACTCCATAATGATGGACTTTTGGGATCACTTGATTATGAATCACTTGGTGCTTGCGAACCATGCCTCATGGGCAAGATGACTAAAACTCCATTCTCCGGAACAATGGAGTGAGCAACTGACTTATTGGAAATCATACATACTGATGTATGCGGACCAATGAGTGTTGAGGCTCGCGGCGTGTATCGTTATTTTCTGGCCTTCACATATGATTTGAGCAGATATGGTATATCTACTTGATGAAGCACAAGTCTGAAACATTTGAAAAGTTTAAAGAATTTCAGAGTGAAGTAGAGAATCATCGTAACAAGAAAATAAAGTTTCGACGATCTGATCGTGGAGGCAAATATTTCTGTTATGAGTTTGGTCTTCATTTCAAACAATGTGGAATAGTTTCACAACTCACGCCACCTTGAGCACCATAGCGTAATGGTGTGTCCGAATGTCGTAACCGTACTTTATTAGATATGGTGCGATCTATGATGTCTCTCACCGATTTACCACTGTCGTTTTGGGGTTATGCTTTAGAGACAACCGCATTCACATTAAATAGGGCACCATCTAAATCCGTTGAGACGCCGCCGTATGAACTGTGGTTTTGCAAGAAACCCAAGTTGTCGTTTCTTAAAGTTTGGGGCTGCGATGCTTATGTGAAAAAGCTTCAACCTGATAAGCTTGAACCCAAGTCGGAGAAATGTGTCTTCATAGGATACCCAAAGGAAACTGTTGGGTACACCTTCTATCATAGATCCGAAGGCAAGATATGCGTTGCTCAGAATGGATCCTTTCTAGAGAAGGAGTTTCTCTCGAAAGAAGTGAGTGGGAGGAAAGTAGAACTTGATGATGTAATTGTACCTTCTACCTAACTGGAAAGTAGTTCATCACAGAAACTAGTTCCAGTGATTTCTACACCAATCGGTGAGGAAGCTAATGATGATGATCATGAAACTTTAGATCAAGTTACTACTGAACCTCGTAGGTCAACCAGAGTATGTTCCGCACCAGAGTTGTACGGTAACCCTGTTCTGGAAGTCATGTTACTAGACCATGATGAACCTACGAACTATGAGGAAGCAGTGATGAGCCCGTCCATGAAATCTGAGATGGGATCCATGTATGAGAAAAAAGTGTGGACTTTGGTTGACTTGCCCGATGATCGGCAAGCCATTGAAAATAAATGGATCTTTAAGAGGAAGACTGACGCCGATGGTAATGTTACTATCTACAAAGCTCGACTTGTTGTGAAAGGTTTTTGACAAGTTCAAGGAGTTGACTACGATGAGACTTTCTCACCCGTAGCGATGCTTAAGTCTGTCCGAATCATTTTAGCAATTGCCGCATTTTATGATTATGAAATCTGGCAAATGGATGTCGAAACGGCATTCCATAATGGATATCTCAAAGAAGAGTTGTATAAGATGCAACCAGAAGGTTTTGTCTATCCTAATGATGCTGACAAAGTTTGCAATCTCCAGCGATCCATCTATGGACTGGTGAGAGCATCTCGGAGTTGGAATATATGCTTTGATGAGGTGATCAAAGCATATGGTTTTAGACAGACTTTTGGAGAAGCCTGTATTTACAAGAAAGTGAGTGGGAGCTCTGTAGCATTTCTGATATTATATGTAGATGACATATTGTTGATTGGAAATGGTATAGAATTTCTGGATAGCATAAAAGGATACTTGAATAAGAATTTTTCAATGAAAGACCTTGGTGAAGCTGCTTACATATCGGGCATCAAGATCTATCAAGATAAATCAAGACGCTTAATTGGACTTTCACAAAGCACATACCTTGATAAAGTTTTGAAGAAGTTCTAAATGGATCAGTCAAACAAAGGGTTCTTGCCTGTGTTACAAGGTGTGAAGTTGAGTAAGACTCAATGCCCAACCACTGCAGAAGATAGAGAGAAAATGAAAGTCATTCCCTATGCTTCATCCATATGTTCTATCATGTATGCAATGTTGTGTACCACACCTGATGTGTGCCTTGCTATAAGTCTAGCAGGGAGGTACCAAAGTAACCCAGGAGTCGATCACTGGACAGTGGTCAAGAACATCCTAAAGTACCTGAAAGGACGAAGGATATGTTTCTCGTTTATGGAGGTGACAAAGAGCTCATCGTAAATGGTTACGTCGATTCAAGCTTTGACACTGATCCGGATGACTCAAAGTCACAAACTGGATACGTATTTTTGTTGAAAGGTGGAGCTATCAGTTGGTGCAGTTCAAAGCAAAGTGTCGTGGTGGGATCTACGTGTGAAGCGGATTACATAGCTGCTTCGGAAGCAGCAAATTGAAGGAGTCTGGATGAAGGAGATCATATCCGATCTAGGTGTAATACCTAGTGCATCGGGTCCAATGAAAATCTTTTTTGACAACACCGAAGCGATAGCCTTGGCGAAGGAATCCAGGTTGCACAAGAGAACCAAGCACATCAAGAGACGCTTCAACTCCATCCGCGATCAAGTCAAGTAGGGAGACATAGAAATTTGCAAGATACATACGGATCTGAATGTTGCATACTGATGTCTACTACACAACCTTCTTCTTGTAGACGTTGTTGGGCCTCCAAGTGTAGAGGTTTGTAGGAAAGTAGCAAATATCCCTCAAGTGGATGACCTAAGGTTTATCAATCCGTGGGAGGCATAGGATGAAGATGGTCTCTCTCAAACAACCCTGCAACCAAATAACAAAGAGTCTCTTGTGTCCCCAACACACCCAATACGATGGTAAAGTGTATAGGTGCACTAGTTCGGCGAAGAGATGGTGATACAAGTGCAATTATGGATGGTAGATATAGGTTTTTGTAATATAAAAATATAAAAACAACAAGGTAGAAAGAGGTAAACGTGAGCATAAACGGTGTTGTAATGATAGGAAACAAGGCATAGGGTTCATAATTTCACTAGTGCAAGTTCTCTCCACGAGGATAACATAATTGGATCATATTACTAGCCCTCAACATGCAACAAAGAGTCACTCCAAAGTAACTAATAGCGGAGAATAAACAAAGACATTATGGTAGGCTATGAAACCACCTCCAAGATATTCTTTCTGATCGATCTATTCAAGAGTCCATAGTAAAATAACACGAAGCTATTCTTTCCGTTTGATCTATCATCGAGTTCGTACTAGAATAACACCTTAAGATAAAAATCAACCAAAACCCTAATGTCACCTAGATACTCCATTGTCACCTCAAGTATTCGTGGGCATGATTATACGATATACATCACACAATCTCAGATTCATCTATTCAACCAACACAAAGTACTTCAAAGAGTTCCCCAAAGTTTCTACCGGAGAGTCAAGACGAAAATGTGTGCCAACCCCTATGCATAGATTCCCAAGGTCACGGAACCCGCAAGTTGATCACCAAAACATACATCAAGTGAATCAATAGAATACCCCATTGTCACCACGGGTATCCCACGCAAGACATACATCAAGTGTTCTCAAATCCTTAAAGACTCAATCCGATAAGATAACTTCAAAGGGGAAACTCAATCCATTACAAGAAGGTGGAGGGGGAGAAACATCATAAGATCCAACTATAATAGCAAAGCTCGCGATACATCAAGATCGTGCCATCTCAAGAACGAGAGAGAGAGAGAGAGAGAGAGAGAGAGAGAGAGATCAAACACATAGCTACTGGTACATACCCTCAGCCCCGAGCGTGAACTATTCCCTCCTCG
>LR738715.1:477931384-477946517 GCA_902687465.1 Secale cereale
CCCTCCGGCAGGGTGCCAGAACGGGTCTAGATTGGTTTTCGGTGGCAACATAGGCTTTCGGCGACGGAACTTCCGATCTAGGTTATTTTCCGGAGGTTTCAGTGTTTATAGGAATTTTTGGCGTAGGTCTCACGTCAGGGGGGTCTCCAGGCTGTCCACGAGATAGGGGGCGCTCCCACTTGGGGTGGGCGCGCACCCCACCCTCGTGGGCAGCCCGTGACTCTCCTGACCCAACTCTTTTACTTCGGGGGCTTCTTTTGGTCCAGAAAAAATCATCAAAAATTGGCTTGTCCATTGGACTCCGTTTGGTATTCCTTTTCTGTAAAACTCAAAAACAAGGAAAAAACAGAAACTGGCACTAGGCTCTGGGTTAATAGGTTAGTCCAAAAAATCATATAAAAGTGTATATAAAAGCCCATAAAACATCCTAGAAGGATAATATAATAGCATGGAACAATCAAAAATTATAGATACGTTGGAGATGTATTACAGACCCGTTGACAAAGCCTCTTCCACGAGCAAAACATGATCAGCACCAAGACTCCATGGGTGTTAGAATCATTACTATGTAATCTAGATTATTGAATCTAGTGAAAGTGGGAGACTGAAGGAAATATGCCCTATAGGCAATAATAAATTTGTTATTTATATTTCCTTGTATACCATGATAAATGTCTTTTATTCATGCTATAATTGTATTAACCGAAAACTTGATACATGTGTGAATACGTAGACAAAACAGAGTGCCCCTAGTATGCCTCTACTAGACTAGCTCATTAATCAAAGATGGTTATGTTTCCTAACCATAGACATCCGTTGTCATTTGATCAACGTGAACACATCATTAGGAGAATGATGTGATGGATAAGACCCATCCGTTAGCTTAGCACTATTATCGTTTAGTTTTATTGCTATTGGTTTCTTCATAACTTATACATGTTCCTATGACTATGAGATTATGCAACTCCCGAATACCGGAGGAACACCTTGTGTGCTATCAAAAGTCGCAACATAACTGGGTGATTATAAAGATGCTCTACAGGTGTTTCCGAAAGTGTTTGTGGTGTTGGCATAGATCAAGATTAGGATTTGTCACTTCGAGTGTTGGAGAGGTATCTCTAGGCCCTCTCGGTAATACTCATCACAATAAGCCTTGCAAGCAAAAGACTAATGAGTTAGTCACGAGATGATGTATTATGGAATGAGTAAAGAGACTTTCTGGTAACGAGATTGAACTAGGTATGATGATACCGACGATCGAATCTCGGGCAAGTAACATACCGATGACAAAGGGAACAACGTATGTTGTTATGCGGTTGACTGATAAAGATCTTCGTAGAATATGTAGGAGAAAATAAGAGCATCCAGGTTCTGCTATTGGTTATTGACCGGAGATGTGTCTCGGTCATGTCTACATAGTTCTCGAACCCGTAGGGTCCGCACGCTTAACGTTCGATGACGATCGGTATTATGAGTTTATGTGTTTTGATGTACCGAAGGTTGTTCGGAGTCCCGGATGAGATCACGAACATGACGAGGAGTCTCTGATTGGTCGAGACATTAAGAATGATGTATTGGACGATGTTATTCAGACACCGGATGAGTTCCGGGGGTCGCCGGATAAATATCGGAGTGCCGGAAGGGTTATCGGAACCACCGAAGAAGTAATGGGCCTTATTGGGCTTTAGGGGAGAGAGAGGAAGGCAGTCAAGGGGTGGTCGCGCACCCCATGGGCCTCGTCCGAATTGGACTAGGGGGAGGGGTGGCGCCCCCTCCTTCCTTCTCTTCTCTCCCTCCCTTCCTTCTTGTCCTAGTTGGACTAGGAAAGGGGGGTTCCTACTCCTAGTAGGAGTGGGATTGCCTCCTTGGGCGCGCCCTATAGCGGTCGGCCGGCCTCTCCCCTTGCTCCTTTATATACGGGGTAGGGGAACCCTAGAACACACAAGTTGACAATTGTTTTAGCCGTGTGCGGTGCCCCCCTCCATAGTTACACACCTCGGTCATATTGTCGTAGTGCTTAGGAGAAGCCCTGCGTCGGTAACTTCATCAACATCGTCACCACGCCGTCGTTCTGACAAAACTCTCCCTTCGCCTCAACTGGATCAAGAGTTCGAGGGACCTCACTGAGCTAAACGTGTGCAGATCACGGAGGTGCCGTGCGTTCGGTACTTGATCGGTTTGATCGCAAAGACGTTCGTCTACATCAACCGCGTTACTAAACGCTTCCACTTTCGGTCTACGAGGGTACATGGACACACTCTCCCTGCTCGTTGCTATGCTTCTCCTAGATAGATCTTGCGTGATCGTAAGAATTTTTTGAAATACTATGTTCCCCAACACGCAATGGGCGGGGCCGCCGCAGATACCACAAGCAACAACAGCAGTCCAAGCTGATGCGCGTGTTGAAGGGGCCGCCCCGACAGTGCAGTCCCCTCTGCGGCAGACAGCGCAGGGGCCGCAGCCAGAACCACACAACCAAGAACCCGACAACATGTCGATGACTTCATCTGATCCTCGAGCCCATCGAGACCAGCGGCAGGTCCTAGAGGACAGGCAGAGGGAAGACGTGCGCGCCACCATAGAACGACGCCACGAAACCCACCACTGGTCTGACAGGCGCAATGGCCTCGACGTCAATGTGCCCGTGCCCGATGGGAGCGGGTACCTTCCTTTTGAGGTTGGGTGCCCCGCCTTCACTCGTGAGTTACGACAAGTCCATTGGCCCTCTACCCGCACATTCAAGCCAGAGATACCAGAGAAGTATGATGGGGGATTGAACCCGGCAGTGTTCTTGAGCATCTACACCATCGCCGTTCAAGTTGTCGAAGGAAAAGATGAGAAGGTCTTTGCCAACTACTTCCCTTTAGCACTCAAGCCAAACGTGAGGTTGTGGCTAATGCACCTGCCAGTGAACTCCATCTCGACCTGGGCTGACATGTGCAACGGGTTTGTTGGGGCCTTCAAGGGCGGCCACCAAGAGCCAGGACGGCCAAGCGACTTGCAGCTCCTCCCACAAAAGGAAGGAGAGAGTTTGTGGAAGTGCATGCAGAGGTTTAGTCGAGTGCATAGGAACATTTCAGATATCCACCCGACAGCTATGATTGTCGCATGCCAGTCTAGTGTGCGCAAGCGCATGATACATTCCAAGATGAACGTGCGGCTGCCCAAGACTGTGAATGAGCTTTACACCTTGGCGGATAAGTGTGCCCGTATAGAAGAGGGGATGAAACTCCCCGGAGAGGAAGACGGCGTTGAAATTGATTCAGAGGATGACGACGATGTTGTCGACCCGAAGAAGAAGAACAAGAAACGCAACAAGAAGCACAAGGAGAAAACAGTTTTGGTTGTAGAAGGATCAAGTGTTCCTAGTACCGGCAAGCGGGCCAAGACCGAAGCTCCGAGCAAGGAAGTTGCCGCGTGCACTGACTGCCGGGAAGATTCAGCGGCCGAGAAGGCTAGGAAGGCTGACGGGCAATACTGCAAGATTCATCGGACCAAGGGCCATGATCTCCAAGAGTGTCATCAAGTTGAGCAAATTGTCAGGAAGCAGAAGGCTGAGTATGAGAAGCGTGACAAAGAGAGAGACCAAGATGGCGCTGGCTAGAAGGGCCGAGGTGGCAGAGAAGGCCGCTCCGGCAAGGTCCGTCAGCATCAAGGGAAACCTGCCAGAGGCCATGGAAAGAAGGAATGTGATGACGAGAGCGATCAAGGAAGAGGAAACCAGCGAGCACGAGTTTGAGAAGGCCACTGACGCCCTGTGCACTGACGGAGGTGCTTCTTTGCACTCTTCTCACTGCCAGCTTAAACAGTGGGTGCGCGAGGTCAATGTTGTGGAGCCAGCAGCAGATTCCTGGAAACCACTCAAATGGTCCCACACTCCCATCATCTTTGACGAAGATGAAAGTGCATTATATCGACTAGAGGCGGGTGAATAGGCGATTTTTAAGAATTCGTCACTGAGGAATTTCTAACTGAGGAATTTCCTAAGCAACGAACTACTTAGCAGCAGAAAAGATACTCAGATGCAAAATAGTAGCATGGTCATCATGATGAAATGAAAGCAAGCGCAGAGTATAGGCAAGGTTGTCAGAATCGTGATTTTGAATCGGATTGGACCTCAGATGGTAGGATCGCAAATCATAGAATCTTCACTATCAGGGTCGTAGAAACGTAGATTCTATGAACTAAAATCATAAAATCATAGGGGTTAGTTTGGATCGTAAAGTCATAGAATCGTATAACAGAATCGCGATTCTGACAACCATTAGGTAGCGTGTAAACGGGATAAGCAGGCTGAGGACTTATGACTGAAGAAATAGGGTTGAGGAAATTGAGAAAGTCTTCAGTCAAAGTCTTCAAACAGTACAGATCAAGTTCAACAAAACAAGAATGAGTAAATGGAAGAGTTGAGGAAATAGAACCAGTAAGCTTGATGAAGACAATGATTTGTTAGACCAGTTCCAACTGCTGTGACAGTTGTACATCTAGTTAGGGCGGCTAGGTATTTAAACCTGAGGACACACAGTCCCGGAGACACAGTCCAGGACACCAATTCCTCACCGTATTCCCCTTGAGCTAAGGCCACATAGTCCTCGCCCAATCACTCGTGGTAAGTCTTCACAGGTGACTTCCAAACCTTCACAAACTTGGTCACCCAGCGATCCACAATTCCTCTTGGATGCTCTAGACCATTGACGCCTAGCCGTATGGAAGATCACAGTCTTCAAAGGTAATAAGCGTCGGTTCCACACAGGAACAATCTCTTCAGTGATGCTCAATCACTTTGGGGTTTTAGGTGTTTGGGTTTTTGGGTTTTTGGTTTTTCCTCACTTGATGATTTTTGCTCAAAGTCCTTGGAGGATGGGTTGCTCTAATGACAAGTGTCAGTCTCTCTCGGAGCAGCCAACCAGCTAGTGGTTGAGGGGGCGGCTATTTATAGCCTAGGGAGCAGCCCGATATGATAAGACATAAATGCCCTTAAATGATATGACCGTTAGGTAGGTGAATATTTTGGGACAGCTGGCGCATAGCACAGTAACGGTCGGAATTTTGATTAACAAATTCCTCATGGCTATCATGTTCCTCACTTGTAGGGAATCCGCACTGGCGAAATCCTAACTCCTCGGTCAGAACAAATTCCTCAGAGACCAGAAGAACTGCGTCTCTGTCACTGAAGAAATTGACTGAACTGTATGAGATTTCCAATGGCTTCACTCGAAAGGATTGGGTAGTGTAGGCTTTGAGTTGAGCATCACTTGGAAATATGTTTCCTTAGTTTTTCCTCGACCCCCTTTAACAGTATGGTGTTTCCTATGACTCAAGAAAGAGAAAATGAAACTACGAAAACAAAAGTCTTCACGCTTCATAATCCTCGCATGATTATCCAAGTCTTCAAGGTCACACCAATTTGTTCACTTTCAAAATCTTCAGAAAGTCTTCAGTTGAAGACATTCATTTTTAGGGGTCGACTTTCTCTGTAATATCAAACTCCTCATAGACTTATAGACCTGTGTACACTCACAAACGCATTAGTCTCTTAACCTATAAGTCTTCAATACACCAAAATCACTAAGGGGCACTAGACGCACTTACAATCTCCCCCTTTTTGGTGATTGATGACAATATAGGTTAAGTTTTCAACGAGGATAAACATATGAAGTGTAGATACTGATATTGATGAATTTGATTGCAAGATATAGAAGAACTCCCCTGAAGATGTGCATAGTGGGGAATTTGCTTTTGAAGCAACGCACATTTGAAGAGTAGTATCATGGAGATCTCCCCCTATATCTTGTAATTCATACACGCATTCAACATATGATTTGAAGAATTTGAAATGCATGATAAAATATGGTGACTGATGTAATTCAGCATACGTGCATTAACATATATATATGAGGAAATAGCATGCAAAAGAACATAGCGAAAGTATCAGACCACCATCGGGTTTAAGTTCACAACTCGATCCAACAAAGTCTTCAAAAGAACGAGAGTTGTAACTTAGCAAAAAAATGCCCATATATAAATACCTACTTGAAGACTAACTCAAATTTCTCCCCCTTTGTCATTCAAATGACCAAAAGGGACGAAAAATGAGGACTAACGCCCTTGAAGAATATCACGAAGACGATGGAGGAGCGCCAGAATTGCTGGGGTCGATTGTTGGAGCAGGGCATGCCACAGTGTCGTCCAAATCTTCATACTCGTCTGTCTCGCGTGATGAAGAATATGAGCTGGCCACCAAGGAAGGTACTTTTATTTTCTTGAATTTCTTCGCCGGAGGCTGAGACCATTTAATGTCTTCCTTGAAGCCCATTTGCTTCAGATCTTCTTCACTGTAGAGGTTAGACATAACAGCCCAGGTGCGATTGAAAAAACTTCATGGAGGTAGTAATGGTTTTTCTTCACTACATTATATGTCACAGTCATATTGTGAAGAATTGAACCAAACTGCCGCTTGACCCATTTATGGTTGCGATCGACCTTCTGATGAAGACTGAGGAGAAGCTCATGATCAGTCATCACCCTTGGAGCTATGCCTTGAGGATTTTGCTTTGAAGCATTGGCGGCAGAGTCGTGAGTGGCAGAGTCATCATTGGTAGAGTAGGATGCGGCTTTGCATATTTGGCCATCCAATGGACGAATGCCTTCATCAATGATTGCAGCTTTGCCTTTTCCATCAACTGAAGAATATGTCCGTTTGAGGACTTCAAGTGGAGGCAGATAGCTGAGATGATTCTGAAAGTTAGCCTTGTAATCAATAGAAGACCTTGTTCTGATGAATCTCATGATCCAGGGAGCATAAGGCTTCGGATTGAAAGGAGACAGTGCCACATTTTCCAGAGTCCTCATGAAGAAATCATGATAGTTGATGGGGATCCCATGCATGATACGGAACAGCAGATTCTTCAAGATGCCAACAATTTCTTCATCATTTGAGTCGTGGCCTTTGAGTGGACTCAAGGTCTTAGTCAGAATTCGATAGATAGTCTGAGGCACATATAGAAATTCCTTCACGAGGAATTTGGTTGTTGGTGCTTGACCAGGCTTCAGCGGTTTCATCAATACTTGCATATAGTGATAAGTGAGTTTAGGTTCCTGGTATAAACATCGTGCACCTTCAAGGGGAGGATTGAGAGGCAGAGCCTGAAGCAATTCAGAGGCCGGTGCCTTGAAGTGAGTATTTTCTGTCATCCCGTCCTGCACCCCAAGAGTTGACATCTTCAGCTTTTCCGGTGATGTGCAGTGATGCATAGGACTGAACAATGAGTTCTTCATTCCAATCGCATATGTCCGTGTAGAGGGTGAGCAATCCAGCATCGAAGAGAGTGCTGAGGACCGGTGTGAAGCAAGGCAAAGATTCCATATCCACATGAGGAATATGCTCATGGTCGAAGACTTTGTCCCTTCCAAAAAGCAGTGAGGAATATAAGTTGGCTTGGCTGGCAGTCCAGAAACACTTCCTTCTAATACGAGCAGAGTCGTATTGATTGAAGTCAGTGAAGAACACATGCTTGTGGAAGACGTCATCAACCTTGAATTTTTGCTTCTTAGAGAATGGATCCTTAGGCTTGGGCTGAGGATTGTCAGTCAATTTCATCACAGCCTCAGGAATCGCAGGCTGAGGAATTTCTGTTTCTGCTTCAGCTGCAATTGGAGACTTCATTTCTTCAGTAGCTTTTTCATCAGCACTAGTGGCTGGAATTTCTTTATGAGCTTTTTCATGGACGGAGGGAGTAGTGCGAGGTTCTTCAGAGCCCGTATGAACTTCAGTACACTCTGGGGACTGAGGAATTTGCTGCAGCGGTGTGAACAGTGGAGAATTGGGGTGCATACTGTCCCAAAAGTCATCGTTCAGCACAGGAGTTGTGCTCCCAATGTCCACGTCTTCATCGTTGTTGCTCATTTATTCAACGCCAGCCTCTTCAGCTGTGAACTGAAGCATTGGCGATGATATCACTCGGGTTGAAGGGATATTGTCCACTTCAATTCCTTCGTCCAACTGCTCTGAAGAAGCAGCAGAAGGAACATCTTCATCTAATCCGCTTGGGATCATATATTCTTTGCCAAAAGGTATGATTTCCTTTGATGGCATGCTTGAGAGAGGAACAACATCAATGGGATTTTCCACATAACTAGTCAATTTCTTCAGCTTCTTCGGTGCGACAGATTCTGGAGAAGCAGATGCTTTCCTTTTCTTCACTTCTGCTCATTCTGCAGCCTTTGTTTTCCTCACTTTAGATGCAGAAGGAAGAAATGGACTTGGTGTTGGTGCAGGAGGAGCAGAGGAAATTGGTTCAGTTTCCTCAGGCACAACTGTTGCAGTTTGCCTGGCTTGGTCAGTTTCTTCACGCAGAGCGGTTGAAGCTGTTGGCCTGGCTTGTTCCTTAGGCGCAACACTAGTGGTTGCCCTGGCAATTTCTTCAGAAGCTGGAATAGAATCATCAGCCCTGGTCACTTCAGTTTCCTCAGTAGCCTGATTTTCATCAGCGGTACTGGCATGTTCTTCAGTGGGCTGAGCAGATGCTTCACCCTGAGGAATTTCAAGTTGCGTTTGTGCTACAACTTTTGAGGTAAATCCCTTGGTCAGGTTCACAAATCTGACTTTGGCTCCTAGCCAATCAGCACGATAGCTTTCAAATTCATTATTGAGGGTTTTGATTTCAGCTTGCAGCTTCACAAGTTCCTCAGTAGACATATTCACTATGTTATTCTTCAGCGGTCTTTCCTTCTTGTACTGGTCCTTCTTTGCTTTTCTGGCCTGTTCAAATTTCCATTTTTCTTCACCAATGAAGGCGGTCAGCATATGATTTTGACCAGGAGTGAGGTTCATCTCAGGCAAAGGAGTGTTGGGGTCCTTGTGCCATAGGTCAATTAAGTCAAGGATCACTTTGGGATCCAGCATCAATGGCACAGTGCTACCTTTGGCTCTAACGGCCCTTTCCTGTCTGTCTCTGATGATTTGGGCGAGTTCCTGATCATCAGCTTCGTCATCATTTGGGTGAATTCCTTAGGGTAAAGCATCTGCTTGAGAATATCTCTGGCTTGACGCTTGGCCCATTCCTTGGGAAATTCTTCACCTCTTCTTATGCTAGAGGGATCAGCAACTTGGCCTGGTGCCAATGGAGGTCTTGGGCATGGAGGGTGTACAGCAAATTTCTTCATGTACTTGGGTGTGACATAGTGATATTCCATCCATTCTCTAGCCCATCTTCTTTCTATCCTCTGAATGCGTACCTTGCGCTGATTCTTGGTCTCTTTGCCATGCGTGGCTTCATCAGGTGTGTAGTATTCTTCATACATGTCATCAGGGATCTCAAAAGCAGAGTTGACTTCCGATTTCTTCCCTCCCTTCTGAGGTTTCTTGCCATCAGCCATTTTCTTCAGCTGGGGATTTTGAACTATTGAGTTCTCTGAGGAGGTATGCAATTTTACTTCGAGGAATGCTGCAAATGAGTTAAGTTGATGAGAACCTAGAGATTCAGCAGCAGACATTTGTACCTGTGAACAAAGTATAGGTGCGAAGAATTTGAAGAGGTCATATGCGTTCTCAGCAGTTTTCGCAAAAGGAACAAGTTTGAGGAGTTTGACCAGAGGTTTCTTGAAGAATTTCACTAAGCGTTCTTTGACTTAGGTTTCAGAGTTGTGCAAATTGAAAATCCACACAACTGAGGAATCTTTAAGGAAAAACGTTGCTTAGAGAAACAAATCAAGAACATATATTGTGTGAGGTGTTTAGAGTGTGAAGATTGAAGATTAAACACCTTTTTGAGGATTTGTAAGAATCACTAGAATTGACAAGGGTAGTAAAAGTAACTTTTAATTACCCTTGACGAAGAACACGACGAACTGTGAATAGTGGGTTTGAAGCTCGTCAGTTCAGATCTTCCACGCCCTAACTTGGCAGAGGAAGACAGCTATGGCGGCGGTGGAGTGAAGAAATCCGCATCCGGCGTGAGTACGATGACGATGAGGTTGGGGCAGTGAATCTCTTCCTCACCGGTGATGATGGAAATAGAGTCGGTGCTAGGTCTTGAGAGCCCGAGCGAGGTTTGGAGGACGAGCGGAGTAAAACTGAAGAAAGGAGGGTGAGGGGGTATTTATAGCCGAGGTGAAAAACTGTTCGCCCGAGGAAAATGGACGAACGTGCCCCTGACCCTTCTCATTCGTGCGACATGTGTCACCCATGTACAGAGAGGTGGTGATCGTGCGAGATCGTGGGTGAATAGATAATTCTTTCAGTGGAACGTTGAACAGTTTGAGTGGCAAAGCCGAAAATTCAGATAGGAAATATTTTAACGTTGCGTTCACAAATTTTTCAGCTGTCAAGGACACAGTGAAGATTTTCAACAAGTTTCAACTAGAACGCATATGAAGAAATTGTGAATAGATTAGGTTGAGTATAGCATAGAGGGGGAAGGGTCCGATCACATTCACTTAGCAGAAAAAACAATCTTCAAGAAATAGCAATAAGTGAATGTTGTAGAGGACTTAAACTCATATATATATATATATATATATATATATATATATATATATATATATATATATATATATATATATATATATATATATATATATAGTCAATGAAGAACAACAACGGAAAGAGTGAAGACATTGCAAAGTTGAAGAATTTGAAGAATGAGGAATTTCAAAAACTGAAGAAAAACTCAAATTGAAGATTTTCAACATTTGTTGGTGGCGTAACCCACCGTATAAGAATGATGATTTCAGACACCGCGTACAATTGTCGTAGGGCTTCAAGAATCAGTTTCTTCATTAATTTCTTCACACTTAGAGGGTTAGTATACATTGATTGAAGAAAACGTTACTTCGTGTGTTGCGCATCAAAGTCATCAATTTTGCATAAGTGTTAGGACGTGTGTCCTTTTCAAAGTACATTCGAAGATTCTAAGATATTTAGCTCACACCGCAACTTGCAAAATCTTTTCTCATCCAAGGGCTTAGTGAAGATATCTGCCAGTTGGTCTTCAGTATTCACGTGGTTGATGGATATGTCGCCCTTGAAGACATGATCACGAAGAAGATGATGACGGATCTGGATGTGCTTTGTCCTTGAGTGCTGAACTGGGTTGTGAGCAATCTTGATGGCACTCTCATTGTCACAGTAGAGTGGCACATTCTTCATGTTGACGCCATAGTCCTTGTGGGTCTGTTTCATCCATAGTAATTGAGCACAGCAAGACCCAGCAGCTATGTACTCAGCTTCAGCAGTGGAGAGTGACACACAGTTGTGCTTCTTTGAGGACCAACAAACTAAGGATCGTCCAAGGAAATGGTATGTGCGGGATGTTGACTTACGATCCACTCGATCACCAGCATAGTGAGAGTCAGAATATCCAATGAGATCAAAATCAGAGCCCTTGGGATACCATAATCCAAGTGTTGAAGTGTTAGCTAGATATCGAAGAATATGCTTCACAACCTTATGGTGTGATTCCTTTGGTGTAGCTTGAAATCGGGCACACATGCAAACACGAAGCATAATACCTGGCCTAGATGCACATAGATACAATAAAGAACCAATCATGGAGCGGTATACCTTTTGATCAAAGTCTTTACCATTTTCATCAGTGCATAGATGGCCATTTGTGGGCATAGGGATTTTGACGCATTTGCAATCTTGCATGCTGAATTTCCTGAGAACAACCTTGAGGTATTTCTCTTGAGATATGAAGATGCCATTGCGTTGTTGACGAATTTGAAGGCCTGGTAAGAATTTCAGGTCTCCCATCATGGACATTTGATATTCTTCACGCATCATGTAGCCAAATTCGTCACTGTAACATTCATCAGTACAGCCAAAGATAATATCGTCCACATAGATTTGACACACAAATAATTCTTCATCATATGACTTAGTGAAAAGAGTTGGGTCAAGTGAACCAGGTTTGAAGCCTTTCTTCGTGAGGAATTGTAACACCCCAAATTTTTGAGCTTGGTTTTCTTCCAAACTTTTGGCCTTTTGGAAGGGGGTTGTTTGATCTTTTCTTAAGACCCTTCTAAAATCTCTTCTAGCCAAAGTTTGTGTGTTTTCTCAAGCTTGGTTTCTAACCTTGAAGATTTCCTCTTGTGTTGGCTCAAGCCCAAGTTGAGTTTCAAAGAGATTGTTTGAATTCTCCCCTACTTGAATTATGCCTCTCAAGTTTAATCTTGGACTTATCCTCCCCTCCAACCTTCCTCTTGCCATGACCCCAACAGAGATATTTCCTCCAAGACCCTCTCCACACCTTAGGACAAGTCTCTCATCAATTCCAGTAAGTTTTGACCTTATTGGGATTTTTCCTCTATTTATTTTACTCCAAAAACTATTTCTGTCATTTATAGTGGACCTTGGTGATTTACAAAGGAACCACCATAACCATCTAGTTATTTGTTTCCAAACAAACTTCCCCAGATAGTCCTTAGTACCCACAACCTAGATCCATCTTGTTTCACTGGTTCACACTTCAAAATTTTCAAATTTCACCTGCTGCAAGTTTGGACCAGATTTGCAAATTTTGTTGAAATTCATATTTATCTTCTTCCAAAAATTCTGTGAAAAATCAGGTAGCCTCTAGATGCATCAAGAGGTCACTCCACCAAATATCAGCCCAGAAACATTTCCCACATGCCAAAATAATTTCATCAAACACATAGCATGCACTGTGCTGTCTGGTTCAGAAACTGTTAACTGAAACTGTCGACAGACAGTTCGACAGTTCGTCAGTTTCGTCAGGCAGCTTCGACAATCTCACCAGTACCCACCTTGGCTCGATGCTGCACTGCACCTTCTTCTTATCCAGAGCGCCGCACGGTTGCTTGGCTCCTTCTGGGCGTCGGTGGCGCCCTGGCCCGACCACGCCGGCAACTGCCATGGCAACAGCACCGCCCGTGGCGGCTGACAGAAGTCACCCCGCGGCTCAACACCGTTTGGCGCCGCCCAAATCACCCCAGCGCTCCGCGTGGCCATCTCCAGTGCCAGCGCACGCCTGCCGCACCGTCGCCGTGGCCTAGCGCGCGCAGACCACGTTTTCTGCCGCCGACGTGCCGCGCGGCCGTTCCGTCGAGGACAGCCCGTAATCTTCTCTCCCTCGCTGAGTTAGGCACGGGAATGGAACCACTACACCTCATAGTTGATGCTCAAGCCCCAAAACCCGTCGTCCAACCACTGCCTCGCCGTAATCACTCGCCGGACTTATCCCGTTCACGGCAACCGCCTCGGGCCGGCTATATAAGGCACCCCTGAGCTCGTTCTCGAGCCCGCACACCTCCACCATCTCCCTAGACCGCGCCCAGCCTCTGGAAGAGCCTCGAGGGGCCCTTCTTCTCCAACTCCGGCCAACTCCGTCCGCCTCGGGCTCCAGCAGCATTCTCTCTGATGAGAGCTCCTCCACCGCCGTGGACTCTAGCGTAGCACCCTGGCACCCACCTAAACCTAACCCCCACTTCAATTCGACCCCAGGGATCCTCTCCGACGAGGCCCACGATCACCCGAGCCGCCGCCCGCCGGAGACAAGGTCGTCGTCTTCGTGGGGCTCGCCGACGCTCAACTCCACCACCAATCGACGCGGAAGACCATCGAGAAGCCATACGTACCCTTCTCTCCCCCTAGCTCGTCGTGGATCGGCGCCGGCGACCACCGCCGCACCTAGCGCCGGCGCGACTCTGTTTCAGAGTTCAAACCCGAGGAGTGGGGCCCCTTGTCAGCCTCTCACCTCTCCCCCGAACCATTTTTCTGTAAGCGCCTTCGGGCAAAGTACGTTTTCCCTCTGCGGTTGACGTACTGCGTACCGGTTCACTTTGCTGTTTTCTGTTCTAGCCCCTGGAACTTTTTTGTTTCATTACAGATGAGTCCCTGGACAGAAACTCTAATATCTTTTTAACTAAAGATGATTTTGAGTTGATTCTTTTTCTGTCCTCCTTAGTTTTCTGTCTAGTTTTTTGTCATATTTATGTGAGAATTTTTGGAGCAACTTTATTTGCACACGCGGTATTTATGTTAGTATTCGTTTGTTTGAATACGTAGATACCGAAGGACGTGACGGAGCCGCGAACCACACCGAGTTAGACTCCGACTTCTCAGAACCAGGCAAGCATGTTTGAACCTTTGATATGATGAGTGTGTTGCATGTTCGCTCGGGTAGTTCTTCTCATAAGCATGGTCATATAAGCATATGTGTATGGTTATATTTCGTGCAAGCAAGCTTCAGGTGAGCCCCGAATGATAATGTTTGAACCACCTCGATCATGTGGTGACATGATGGGTGGAATGCTGGTATTGTTGGACCATGCCAGTAGTTGGTTAATTCAGTATCACGGAGATCATGTCGTGATTCCGTTCATCTCCTTTTTGGTACTATCATAGGCCGTCTGTTAAGATTGCGATCTAGTCAGTTGTAAACCACTTCCCGAGTACACACCAAGTAGAGGGGCCGGGATGAGGGTTCCATGGCCCTGGATTAAAGCCCGTCATCCGGTCAGGGGCATGGGTGTTTCCGGTTGGGACCGAGAGGGGGGCACCCCTTAGAGCGCGCATATATAAATTTGATCCCATGCTATTCGAGGTTGTAGCCTCCCCGTCTTAAAGTTTTTCGTGAATGTTGTCGTGGGTGATTCCGGACAACAGGATGTGAAATGGGTGTGTACTGGTTAGTTGGGTTTCTGCTAAAACACCATAGACGGAACTAGTCCCCGTGGCTAGTAGAATCCGTTGGCTATGACTTAATAGTACAAGCTCTGCAGAGTTAAATTCTTCCAGTAGCCATGTTTATGGCCTAGGGTCAATCTTCATGTCAACCCGGTGACCGTCTCTAGTAAATTTTCTTGTTAGTAACAAGAGAGAGTGTTTTTCGTCAACTTCATTTGGTAGATGAACTCACCAACTATCTCTGTATTGATTTACTTCCAGAAGTATTTCATCATTATACTATTGTTATTTATAAGCCCTTTATGTGATGTCGCTCAGACGTCCGACTGTGGCATTCTTTTATTTATAAGCCCTTTATGTGATGTCGCTCAGACGTCCGACTATGGCATTCTTTTTATAAGCCCTTTATGTGATGTCGCTCAGACGTCCGACTGTGGCATTCTTTTATAAGCCCTTTATGTGATGTCGCACAGACGTCAGACT
>LR738715.1:477946664-478019742 GCA_902687465.1 Secale cereale
TGTGATGTCGCTCAGACGTCCGACTGTGGCATTCTTTTATAAGCCCTTTATGTGATGTCGCACAGACGTCCGACTGTGGCATTCTTTTTATTTATAAGGCCTTTATGCGATGTCGCTCAGACGTCCGACTGAGGCATTCTTGTTATTTATTTTTTCTATAAGCCCTTTATGTGGTGTCGCTCAGACGCCCGACTGAGGCATGTTTCCTTTTATTATTTTTCCCTCACGAGGCGTCACTCAGACACTCGTTTGGTCTCCTTCTTTTTATCTTATGGATTTCGGGAGGATTACCGCCCGACTTCTATCGTTGCTTACAACACATTAATATTTTATTCTGATCGCATTCTTGCTGGAATACTCATATGCATCATGTTGGCATTTGTTATATCTTAAGTCCGAACTGTCTTGCGAGTACATTCAAAGTACTCACCTGTCTTGTTGATTTGGCCAGATGTGGACGAAGGCGATCTCATGGATGAAGAGTTCGATAGCGAGTCCGACGTCTAGTGGAGTCCCAGTCAGTCTCTTGCGATCCTGGAATTGATCACTGTGATATAACCGCTTCCGCCTACCACCAAATAAATTCATCGGGTCTCACTCCGACATTCGATGAACTGTAATATAATGGAGTCACATCACCCACTTCATTGTGACATAACCACCACCACCTTTTATTACGAGTTAGTAGTATGCCACCCTGCCTTTGTGTCATATCCGCCTTTATGTACTATATTGGCGCGCTTGTAATAAAATTGTTGAGCAACCCCCGCTCAACCTTGTATAATATTCAGTATACTAGAATTCTGTGTCAAGGAATTGTCTGCCAGCAAGAAATAATCTTCTTCGCTGGTTTAATAAAAGGTCGGTCTTCCGGTAATTATTTTACTGAGGGACGGGTCCTGACAACCTTGGTATCAGAGCCAGGCTGACTGTAGGAAGCCACTAGGTGCGCTCGCTAATCGGTTATTAGCGAATAATTGCTTTTCAACAATTTTACATCTGTAGCAATCTTCTGTTGGTCATCATAAATTTATGACTTGACTATTCGGAATTTTTGTCTACTTTTGTAGATGGCCAGCAACGACTGTGATGCACAGGTGTTCGCCAACATTCCTGAGGGGTTTGTCAACCTCCTCTTCGCCATCACCAAAGTCACGATTGGGCCATCCACCCATCCAGAGTTCACACTCTACCGTCACAAGCTCAACGACAGCGTGTCAATGCACCAGGCCGTGGTGCACTTCAAGGGAGGGCGTTCTGAAGCGCGCCGCCTCTGATTTGTGGGCAGAGCCATGCCTACGGAGAGGCATGCCATGCAAATGGCTGCCCGTGAGGCGATAGCTCGTCTCAGGGACAACCTTCCTTCAATGAAGACACGTCGCTACCGTTACCTCCCATGCCATGTACCCTACACTTGCCACTATGCATTTGCTTGCGCA
Source organism: Secale cereale (assembly GCA_902687465.1). Taxonomy (NCBI): domain Eukaryota; kingdom Viridiplantae; phylum Streptophyta; class Magnoliopsida; order Poales; family Poaceae; genus Secale; species Secale cereale. The sequence continues at coordinate 477,948,104 of LR738715.1, forward strand.
AATGGGGAATGTGATGAAGCCATTGAATCAATGGTTGAGTACCTCAAGGCACTTGAGGCAGCCTTTGATAATCTTGTGGACGACTTGGTGGCTACCCGTATGGAATTGGTCCAGAGTGGCTCCGCCAACAGGAGGGAGCTACACCATACTGCGCCACCAATGACATTTGTCTCGTCCGCCGCATCCTACGCACCTTCCATCTTAGCCACCGCTCGTCGTCTGCCTACCACTGAGGAGTTTGACCAAGTCATTGCTCCTACCCCAGTCAGAGCTGCACCGCCTGCTGCACCTGCTTCAACACCTCGTACCCATACTCCGCGCCTGGAGCCTATTAGTGAGGAGGAAGTTGAGTCTCCAGCACCACTGGGCCTTACCCTCGGCAGGCCGAGGGAAATCTTCAACATCTCCGACTAGTGCGTTATTCCGCGACGCACTGTGCTCGCTTGTAATATGTGTGTGATATGTAAAATAGGTTGATGGGAGTAGTCGGTTTGCGCATCATGTAGGATCTTGGAGGAGTGCACTAGCTTTAATAACATGTCAGGATGTGTACGCACACCCTGAGTGGCGTATGTATAATTAGTACTCGCATGTAAGATATGTACTAGCAGTCCTTCTCCGTGCGCAATCCAACAGTTTATTTTAAAAAAAATTCTCTTTGGAGCTCGTGTTTTGTCGCTTTTGCGAATCTTGGTTTATTTTTGCTGCCCAGTTCTTCTCAGGATTCCTGCTTTATTACCCCCAGAGTAAGAAATGACTCGTCCGTGGACGCGTTCCATGCCAAGTCCGCCAGAAGAAAATTATGGCACACAGACAGACAACAATTTCACACAGGGGCAGTCAAGTCAGCGGGACAGTGAAACAACATTTTCTCAAGTGTGCCGTCTTTACGAGCAAAGTCAGCAACAGCACCAAGAAATGATGAACCACGTCATTAACATGGGAAATCACCATGAGCCATACCAGCAGCACTCAAAATTATCTGAATTTCAGAAGACACGTCCAACGACGTTTTCGCACACAGACAAACCTCTTGAGGCCGATGATTGGCTTCGAGATATTGAAAGGAAATTAATTGTGGCACAATGCTCAGACCGTGAAAAGGTGATGTACGCACCACATTACCTTACTGGAGCAGCCGCATCGTGGTGGGAAAATTTTCTGCTTATGCATCCCAACATAAATGATATCACCTGGGAAGATTTCAAGGAAGGCTTTCGTGGGGCACACATCCCTAAGAGCATTATGAAGATCAAGAAAAGAGAATTTGATGACCTCAAGCAAAGAGGCATGACAGTACCTGAGTACAACAGTCAGTTTACACAATTATCCCGTTATGCCAAGAAGAGCGAATGACCGAAAATAAGAAGATGGAAAAGTTCTTGGACGGACTGGCACCAGCACTAAAATGCCAGTTAGTCGTACACACATTTCCAGATTTCAAGACACTGGTGGACAAAGCCATTACGTTGGAAAATGAACGTCGCAGTCTGGAAGACATTCGCAAGAGAAAGAGGGATCAGACCAACCACCCTCGCAACAACAAGAAAATAATAAACTTCCAGAGAAATGGGGCGAACAAACCCACGACAAATGACACACGTCCAAACAAGAATTTTCATGCAAGAGACAAGGATTTCACCTATCGCCCGGGTGTTACCTGCTACGCATGTGGAGAAGAGGGACACTATGCTAAACAGTGCCCAAAGCCAAGAAACTCAGCACCGAAGCCAAACAGCAATGGAAACAATTCTGCGCCCAAGCGTAACAACTTCAACCCCAATAACAATCACAGGAAAGGCCACCTGAACCATGTGACCAAGGAGCAAGCACAGGATGCCCCGGATATCGTACTCGGTACGTTCCTTGTCAACACAATACCTACCACGGTTTTGTTTGATTCTGGAGCTTCTCATTCATTCATTTCGAAGAGTTTTGCTTTGCAACATGGTTTTTCAATGCTTCCCTTGGGAAAATCAATGACCATCAAGTCCCCTGGAAGTAAGCAGATCTCTCAGAATTACTGCCAAGGTTTGACCATTGAAATTGAAGGATTAAAATTTCACGCAAACCTCATCGTGTTGGAAAACAAGGGACTGGATGTTATCCTGGGTATGGATTGGCTAACCACCAATAAAGAATTTATCGATTGCTTCAACAGGACAGTCATTCTTACTCATCATCACGGAAAGACAATAAGAGTCGCAGCTCAAGAAAGGCCAGTATCGCGGCAACCGAAATTAAACAAGGTTGATACTTCTAAGTTAAGCAAAGTGCCAGTTGTATGTGAATTTCCGGATGTATTTCCCGAAGAACTACCAGGCATGCCACCAGACAGAGAAATAGAATTCATTATTGAGCTAGCACCTAGAACCACCCCCATATACAAGAAACCGTACAGAATGGCACCATCCGAGTTGGTTGAACTAAAGAAGCAAATAAAGGAACTGTTAGACAAAGGATTTATACGGGCCAGCTCCTCACCTTGGGGTTCGCCGGTATTATTTGCCAAAAAGAAGGATGGGACCATGAGATTGTGTATAGACTACCGAGCACTCAACATGGTCACAATCAAGAACAAATATCCGATGCCACGAATAAATGATTTATTTGACCAGCTCGCCCAAGCCAAGGTTTTCTCAAAAGTTGATTTAAGGTCAGGTTATCATCAATTGAAAGTACGAACAGAAGATATCCCGAAAACAGCATTCACCTCCAGATACGGACTTTATGAATTTACAGTAATGTCGTTTGGACTAACCAACGCCCCCGCATATTTCGTCCACCTCATGAACAAAGTATTTATGAAATTCATGGACAAATTTGTGGTGGTATTTATTGATGATATCTTGGTATATTCGAAGACACCGGAAGAACATGTTGAACACCTCCGCATTGTACTAGGAGAATTAAGGAAACACCAACTTTACGCCAAATTCAGCAAATGTGAATTTTGGTTGAGGCAAGTGGGTTTCCTATGACACGTATTAACCCAAGAAGGAGTCGCTGTGGACCCAGATAAAGTCAAGGCTGTACTTGGCTGGAAGTCACCAGCCAGTGTAACAGATATACAAAGTTTCCTCGGTATGGCCGGATATTACAGAAGGTTTATTGAAGGATTTTCCACCATAGCCAAACCAATGACACAGTTGCTCAAGGAGGATAAGAAATTCGTATGGACCGAAGCATGTGAGAAAAGCTTTCAAGAACTCAAAAAGAAGTTAACAACAGCCCCAGTATTGATCGTACCAGATATAAACAAGAGTTTTGAAGTATATTGCGACGCATCCCGAAAGGGCCTCGGATGCGTACTAATGCAAGACGGCAAAGTAGTCGCCTACGCTTCCCGGCAACTACGAAAACATGAAGAAAATTATCCTACTCACGATTTGGAGTTGGCAGCAGTCATTCATGCACTCAAGGAGTGGAGGCACTTTTTGCTTGGTAATCGCTTTGAAATATATACGGACCATAAGAGCCTCAGATATATTTTCACGCAGCCAGAGCTCAATTTAGGACAACGACGTTGGCTGGAACTAGTAAAAGATTATGACATCGGTATACACCATCACCCAGGAAAAGCAAACGTGGTAGCAGATGCTCTCAGCCGTAACCCCAGCCCGAACAGCGGCAGCATACAGTACCTGAGACCCGAATTTCAGCAAGAATTCGCCAGACTCAACCTAATGATGATCACTGAAGGCGAAGTGTCAAAGCTGGAAATACAGCCTACACTGATAAAACAACTAAAGAAGGCTCAGCACGGGCACCCCAGCATCGAAGGGATAAAAAGAAAAGTGAGTCAGGGCAAGGCCTCGGAATTCACCATAGACAGTGAAGGAATATTATGGTTCGGAGACAGACTTTGCGTACCAAATAACAACGACCTCAAACAGCAAATTCTAGCAGAAAGCCACACCGCTCCATACTCAATCCACCCTGGAGGGACGAAAATGTACAAGGACATTCAGGAATGATTTTGGTGGCACGGCATGAAGAGGGATATAGCCACATTTATTGCATGTTGCGATTCATGTCAACGCATAAAAGCCGAGCACCAAAAAGCCGCAGGGCTATTACAGCCAAACAAGATACCAGAATGGAAATGGGACGATATTGGAATGGATTTTATTGTTGGACTACCATGGTCACAGCACGGTAATGATGCCATATGGGTCATCACGGATAGACTGACCAAGGTAGCACACTTCATACCAGTCAAGACAACCCACACCACCCAAAAGCTTGCCAAGCTTTACCTCGCCCGTATAGTATGCCTACATGGGGTTCCAAAGACTATAATATCCGACAGAGGCACTCTGTTCGTATCCAAATTTTGGGACCAGTTGCAACAAGCCCTCGGAACGCAACTAACGTTCCGTACAGCTTATCACCCCCAGACTGGAGGACAAACGGAACGAGTAAATCAAATACTTGAAGACATGCTAAGGGCATGTGTCCTCACTTATGGGACCAGTTGGGAGGCAAGCTTACCATATGTCGAGTTTGCATACAACAATAGTTACCAAGCCAGCCTGCAAATGGCACCTTTCAAAGCCTTGTACGAACGAAGATGCCGTACTCCATTAAACTGGTCAGAAACATGGGACAGTCGCATATTCGGCCCAGATATGTTGAAGGAAGTCGAGGAGAGAGTAAAAATAATACGGGATCGACTCAAAACAGCCCAAAGCCGACAGAAGAGTTATTACGATCAAAAGCATCGGGCAATAAGTTTTTAGCCCGGTGAAGACGTATACTTACATGTATCACCTATGAGAGGACTACAACGATTCAAAGCCAAAGGGAAACTAGCACCCCAATTCATCGGACCCTTCCGTATAATTGCACGAAGAGGCACAGTAGCTTACCAGCTGGACCTTCCCAAGGAACTGTCAGACGTCCACGACGTGTTCCACGTCTCACAACTACGGAAATGTGTAAGCAACCCAGAGAAGCATGTGTCACATGAAAACCTTGACGTGCAACCAGATCTCACCTACCGGGAACACCCAGTAAAGATTTTGGAGGAGTCTGAAAGGAGAACCCGTCAGAAGACTAATAAATTTCTCAAGGTTCAGTGGAGTAATCACACAGAGGATGAGGCAACATGGGAAAGGGAAGATTTCCTTTGGACAGAACACCCACAACTATTTGAGGATCAGCTGAAATCTCGGGGACGAGATTTTTCCTAAGGGGGTAGGTCTTGTAACACCCCAAATTTTTGAGCTTGGTTTTCTTCCAAACTTTTGGCCTTTTGGAAGGGGGTTGTTTGATCTTTTCTTAAGACCCTTCTAAAATCTCTTCTAGCCAAAGTTTGTGTGTTTTCTCAAGCTTGGTTTTTAACCTTGAAGATTTCCTCTTGTGTTGGCTCAAGCCCAAGTTGAGTTTCAAAGAGATTGTTTGAATTCTCCCCTAATTGAATTATGCCTCTCAAGTTTAATATTGGACTTATCCTCCCCTCCAACCTTCCTCTTGCCATGACCCCAACAGAGATATTTCCTCCAAGACCCTCTCCACACCTTAGGACAAGTCTCTCATCAATTCCAGTAAGTTTTGACCTTATTGGGATTTTTCCTCTATTTATTTTACTCCAAAAACTATTTCTGTCATTTATAGTGGACCTTGGTGATTTACAAAGGAACCACCATAACCATCTAGTTATTAGTTTCCAAACAAACTTCCCCAGATAGTCCTTAGTACCCACAACCTAGATACATGTTGTTTCACTAGTCCACAGTTCAAAATTTTCAAATTTCACCTGCTGCAAGTTTGGACCAGATTTGCAAATTTTGGTGAAATTCATATTTATCTTCTTCCAAAAATTCTGTGAAAAATCAGGCAGCCTCTAGATGCATCAAGAGGTCACTCCACCAAATATCAGCCCGAGAAAAATTTCCCACATGCCAAAATAATTTCATCAAACACATAGCATGCACTGTGTTGTCTGGTTCAGAAACTGTTAACTGAAACTGTCGACAGACAGTTCGACAGTTCGTCAGTTTCGTCAGGCAGCTTCAACAATCTCACCAGTACCCACCTTGGCTCAATGCTACACTGCACCTTCTTCTTATCCAGAGCGCCGCACGGTTGCTTAGCTCCTTCTGGGCGTCGGTGGCGCCCTGGCCCGACCACGCCGGCGACTGCCACGGCAACAGCACCGCCCGTGGCGGCTGACAGAAGTCACCCCGCGGCTCAACGCCGTTTGGCGCCGCCCAAATCACCCCAGCGCTCCGCGTGGCCATCTCCATTGCCAGCGCACGCCTGCCGCACCATCGCCATGGCCTGGCGCGCGCAGAGCGTGTTTTCTGCCGCCGACGTGCCGCACGGCCGTTCCGTCGAGGACAACCCGTAATCTTCTCTCCCCCGCTGAGTTAGGCACGGGAATGGAACCACTACACCTCATAGTTGATGCTCAAGCCCCAAAACCCGCCGTCCAGCCACTGCCTCGCCGTAATCACTCGTCGGACTTATCCCGTTCACGGCAACCGCCTCGGGCCGGCTATATAAGGCACCCCTGAGCTCGTTCTCGAGCCCGCACACCTCCACCATCTCCCTAGACCGCGCCCAGCCTCTGGAAGAGCCTCGAGGGGCCCTTCTTCTCCAACTCCGGCCAACTCCGTCCGCCTCGGGCTCCAGCAGCATTCTCTCCGGTGAGAGCTCCTCCGCCGCCGTGGACTCGAGCGTAGCACCCTGGCACCCACCTAAACCTAACCCCCACTTCAATTCGACCCCAGGGATCCTCTCCGACGAGGCCCACGATCACCCGAGCCGCCGCCCGCCGGAGACAAGGTCGTCGTCTTCGTGGGGCTCGCCGACGCTCAACTCCACCACCAATCAACGCGGAAGACCATCGAGAAGCCATATGTACCCTTCTCTCCCCCTATCTCGTCGTGGATCGGCGCCGGCGACCGCCGCCGCACCTGGCGCCGGCGCGACTCTGTTTCAGAGTTCAAACCCGAGGAGTGGGGGCCCTTGTCAGCCTCTCACCTCTCCCCCGAACCGTTTTTATGTAAGCGCCTTCGGGCAAAGTACGTTTTCCCTCTGCGGTTGACGTACTGCGTATCGGTTCGCTTTGCTGTTTTCTGTTCTAGCCCTTGGAACTTTTTTGTTTCATTATAGATGAGTCCCTGGAGAGAAACTCTAATATCTTTTTAACTAAAGATGATTTTGAGTTGATTCTTTTTCTGTCCTCCTTAGTTTTCTGTCTAGTTTTTTGTCATATTTATGTGAGAATTTTTGGAGCAACTTTATTTGCACACGCGGTATTTATGTTAGTATCCATTTGTTTGAATACGTAGATACCGAAGGACGTGACGGAGCCGCGAACCAAACCGAGTTAGACTCCGACTTCATAAAACCAGGCAAGCATGTTTGAACCTTTGATATGATGGGTGTGTTGCATGTTCGCTCGGGTAGTTCTTCTCATAAGCATGGTCATATAAGCATATGTGTACGGTTATATTTCGTGCAACCAAGCTTCGGGTGAGCCCCGAATGATAATGTTTGAACCACCTCGATCATGTGGTGACATGATGGGTGGAATGCTGGTATTGTTGGAGCATGCCAGTAGTTGGTTAACTCAGTATCACGGAGATCATGTCGTGATTCCGTTCATCTCCTTTTTGGTACTATGATAGGCCGTCTGTTAAGATTGCGGTCTAGTCAGTTGTAAACCATTTCCCGAGTACACACCAAGTAGAGGGGCCGGGATGAGGGTTCCATGGCCCTGGATTAAAGCCCGTCATCCGGTCAGGGCGGATGGGTGTTTCCGGTTGGGACCGAGAGGGGGCACCCCTTAGAGCGCGCATATATAAATTTGATCCCATGCTATTCGAGGTTGTAGCCTCCCCGTCTTAAATTTTTTCGTGAATGTTGTCGTGGGTGATTCCGGACAACAGGATGTGAAATGGGTGTGTACTAGTTAGTTGGGTTTCTGCTAAAACACCGTAGACGGAACTAGTCCCCATGGCTAGTAGAATCCGTTGGCTATGAGTTAATAGTACAAGCTCTTCAGAGTTAAATTCTTCGAGTAGCCATGTTTATGGCCTAGGGTCAATCTTCATGTCAACCCGGTGACCGTCTCTAGTAAATTTTCTTGTTAGTAACAAGAGAGAGTGTTTTTCGTCAAGTTCATTTGGTAGATGAACTCACCAACTATCTCTGTATTGATTTACTTCCAGAAGTATTTCATCGTTATACTATTGTTATTTATAAGCCCTTTATGTGATGTCGCTCAGACGTCCGACTGTGGCATTCTTTTATTTATAAGCCCTTTATGTGATGTCGCTCAGACGTCCGACTGTGGCATTCTTTTTATAAGCCCTTTATGTGATGTCGCTCAGACGTCCGACTGTGGCATTCTTTTATAAGCCCTTTATGTGATGTCGCACAGACGTCCGACTGTGGCATTCTTTTTATTTATAAGCCCTTTATGCGATGTCGCTCAGACGTCCGACTGAGGCATTCTTGTTATTTATTTTTGCTATAAGCCCTTTATGTGGTGTCGCTCAGACGCCCGACTGAGGCATGTTTCCTTTTATTATTTTTCCCTCACGAGGCGTCACTCAGACACTCGTTTGGTCTCCTTCTTTTTATCTTATGGATTTTGGGAGGATTACCGTCCGACTTCTATCGTTGCTTACAGCACATTAATATTTTATTCCGGTCGCATTCTTGCTGGAATACTCATATGCATCATGTTGGCATTTGTTATATCTTAAGTCCGAACTGTCTTGCGAGTACATTCAAAGTACTCACCTGGCTTGTTGATTTGGCCAGATATGGACGAAGGCGATCTCATGGATGAAGAGTTCGATAGCGAGTCTGGCGTCTAGTGGAGTCCCAGTCAGTCTCTTGTGATCCTGGAATTGATCACTGTGATATAACCGCTTCCGCCTACCACCAAATAAATTCATCGGGTCTCACTCCGACATTCGATGAACTGTAATATAATGGAGTCACATCACCCACTTCATTGTGACATAACCACCACCACCTTTTATTACGAGTTAGTAGTATGCCACCCTGCCTTTGTGTCATATCCGCCTTTATGTACTATATTGGCGCGCTTGTAATAAAATTGTTGAGCAACATCCGCTCAACCTTGTATAATATTCAGTATACTGGAATTCTGTGTCAAGGAATTGTCTGCCAGCAAGAAATAATCTTCTTCGCTGGTTTAATAAAAGGTCGGTCTTCCGGTAATTATTTTACTGAGGGACCGGTCCTGACAGGAATTCCTTCAAAGTATCATACCATGCCCGAGGGGCCTGCTTGAGGCCATAGAGGGCCTTTTTGAGTTTCAAGACTTTGTCAGGATGTTTAGGATCTTCAAAACCTGGGGGTTGAGCAACATATACTTCTTCCTCAAGCTTACCATTGAGGAATGCACTTTTCACATCCATTTGATATAACATGATATTATGATGGTTAGCATAAGCAAGCAGTATGCGAATAGCTTCAATTCTAGCAACAGGAGCAAAAGTTTCATCAAAGTCAATTCCTTCAACCTGTGTGTAGCCCTGAGCTATGAGACGAGACTTATTCCTCACCACAAGGCCATTTTCATCTTGCTTGTTTCGATAGATCCATTTGGTACCGATGATATTGTGCTTTCGAGGATCTGGTTGCTTGACAAGTTCCCACACATGGTTGAGCTCGAATTGATACAATTCCTCTTGCATAGCTTGAATCCATTCAGTTTCCAGAAATGCCTCATCAACTTTGGTGGGCTCTGTGATAGAGACAAAAGCAAAGTGCCCACAAAAGTTAGATAAGTGTGAAGCTCTTGAGCATGTGAGAGGACCTGGTGCATTGATGTCGTCGATGATTTTCTCCATCTGCACTTCTTTTGCGACACGAGGACGAGCTGGCTGACGACTTTGGTCTAGCTGAGCATTTTCTTCAGCAGCTGTTTCTTCAGGAGCACTAGAATGATTTTCTTCATTGTCAGGAATGACTTCTTCAGCTAATTCTTCAGTGGGGATGATATCTTTAGTAGCTTTGAACTTTATGGATTCCTTAGGAGGTTTTTCACCTGACACAGAAGGCAGGTGCTCTCTTTGCGAGCCATTAGATTTATCGAACCGCACATCTACAGTCTCAACAATCTTGTGAAGATGATTTATGAAGATTCTATAGGTGTGTGAGTCCTTTCCGAAACCAAGCATGAAACCTTCATGTGCTTTCGGTGCAATTTTGGAATTGTGATGAGGAATCTCTAACCCAGCATTTAGCACCAAAGACTTCGAGATAACTCACATTGGGTTTCTTGTCGGTGAGTAGTTCATATGAAGTTTTCCTGAGGAATTTGTGAAGATATACCCGGTTGATGATATGGCACGCAGTGTTGATAGCTTCAGGCCAGAACCTGAGAGGCGTCTTGTATTCATCAAGCATGGTGCGAGCCATCTCAACAAGAGTCCTGTTCTTGCGCTCCACAACGCCGTTTTGCTGAGGAGTGTATGGGGCTGACAGCTCATGAGTAATACCAATTTCATCAAGATAGTCATCGAGACTAGTGTTCTTGAACTCGGTCCCATTGTCACTCCGGATATGCTTGATCTTCACGCCGAAATTCATCAAGGCCCCTGAGGAAAATCGCTTGAAGATTTCCTGCACTTCATGCTTAAATGTGGTGATATGCACCCATGTATAACGAGAATAGTCATCAACAATGACAAAGCCATAAAGAGATGTTGCATTAGTGAATGCAAAGTAATGTGTAGGGCTGAAGAGATCCATGTGAACTAATTCAAATGGACGAGTGGTAGTCATGATAGTCTTCGAGGGATGCTTGGATTTGGTCATCTTTCCAGCTTCACACGCCCCACAGAGATGATGTTTGAGGAATTTGACACCCTCAATTCCAAGGATATTCTTCTTCTTCACAAGCGTGTGCAAGTTCCTCATGCCAGCATGACCGAGTCGTCGATGCCATAGCTATCCTTTTGAAGCTTTTGCAAGTAGGCATGTGGCAGGCTGTGGTCCTGTAGAGAAATTAAAAATATACAAGTCTCCTTTCCTAAAGCCTCTGAAGACTTTGGATCTGTCAGATTCGATGATAACAACATAGTTGTATTTGCCAAAGACAACAAGCATATCAAGGTCACAAAGCATTGAGACGGGCATGAGGTTGAATCCAAGAGACTCGACAAGCATGACTTTGTCCATGTGTAATGCCCAGTATGCGACTATGTCTCCCCATGTCGAGGCACGATTTAAAGGCATAATCGCATACTACAATGATCTCAAGTATGTTATCTTTGCACAACTCATGTAAAAGCAGGGATGAAAGTGTAAAATGGTAGTTCGCTTACACTATCAGGACTAAGTTCATGATAAATTAAAGTTCAATTTAATCATATTAATTTAAAGAACTCCCACTTAGATAGACATCCCTCTGGTCATCTAAATGATCACGTGATCCAAATCAACTAAACCATGTCCAATCATCACGTGAGATGGAGTAGTTTTCAATGGTGAACATCTTATGTTGATCATATCTACTATATGATTCACGCTCGACCTTTCGGTCTCCAGTGTTCCGAGGCCATATCTGTATATGCTAGGCTCGTCAAGTTTAACCCGAGTATTCTGCGTGTGCAAAACTGGCTTACACCCGTTGTATTTGAACGTAGAGCTTATCACACCAGATCATCACGTGGTGTCTCGGCACGACGAACTTTCGCAACGGTGCATACTCAGGGAGAACACTTATACCTTGAAATTTAGTAAGGGATCATCTTATAATGCTACCGTCGTTCTATGCAAAATAAGAAGCATAATAAGATAAACATCACATGCAATCAAAATATGTGACATGATATGGCCATCATCATCTTGTGCTTTTGATCTCCATCTTCAAAGCACCGTCATGATCACCTTCGTCACCGGCTTGACACCTTGATCTTCATCGTAGCATCGTTGTCGTCTCGCCAACTATTGCTTCCACGACTATCGCTACCGCTTAGTGATAAAGTAAAGCAATTACATGGCGATTGCATTTCATACAATAAAGCGACAACCATATGGCTCCTGCCAGTTGCCGATAACTTTACAAAACATGATCATTTCATACAAAACCGTATAACTCATCATGTCTTGACCATATCACATCACAACATGCCCTGCAAAAACAAGTTAGACGTCCTCTACTTTGTTTGTTGCAAGTTTTACGTGGCTGCTACGGGCTTAGCAAGAACCGTTCTTACCTACGCATACAAAACCACAACGATGTTTCGTCAAGTATATGCTGTTTTAACCTTCACAAGGACCGGGCGTAGCCACACTTGATTCAGCTAAAGTGAGAGAGACAGACACCCGCCAGTCACCTTTAAGCAACGAGTGCTCGTAACGGTGAAACCAGTCTCGCGTAAGCGTACGCGTAATGTCGGTCCGGGCCGCTTCATCTCACAATACCGCCGAAGCAAAGTATGACATGCTGGTAAGCAGTATGACTAGTATCGTCCACAATCTCATTGTGTTCTACTCGTGCATATCATCTACGCATAGACCTGGCTCATGATGCCACTGTTGGGGAACGTAGTATTTTAAAATTTTCCTACGATCACGCAAGATCTATCTACCAGATGCATAGCAACGAGAGGGGAGAGTATGTCTACGTACCCTCGTAGACCGGGAGCGGAAGCTTCAAGTGACGCGGTTGATGTTGTCGAACTTCTTCGCGATCCAACCGATCAAGCACCGAACGTACGGCACCTCCGCGTTCAGCTTGATGACGTCCCACGAGCTCTTGATCCAGTTGAGCTTCACGGGAGAGTTTCGTCAGCACGACGGCGTGGTGACGGATATGATGTGTTCACCGGCGCAGGGCTTCGCCTAAGCTCCGCGACGGTACGATCGAGGTGTGATTCTGTGGAGGGGGGCACCGCACACGGCTAAAACAATTCAACTTGTGTGTCTTTGGGTGCCCCCCTGCCCCCGTATATAAAGGAGCAGGGGAGGGAGGCCGGTCGGCCCTTCCTGGTGCGGCTAGAGAGGGAGTCCTACTAGGAATAGGATTGCAATCCTATTCCTAGTAGGATTCACCGAAAGGAAGAAGGGGGAAAGGAATAGGAGAGGTGGCGCCCCCCCCCCCCAATCCTTGTCCAACTAGGATTCCTAGGAGGGGGCGCCGGCCAGCCCTATGGGCTGCCTCTCTCTCACCCTTTAGGCCCACTATGGACCATCCCCTCTCGTAGGGGGTTCCGGTAACCCCCTCCGGCATTCCCGATAAATCCGAAACTTTTCCGGTATACTTCCGGTGTCCGAATATAGCCGTCCAATATATCAATCTTTATGTCTCGGACATTCCGAAACTCCTCGTCATGTCCGTGATCTCATCCGGGACTCCGAACTACCTTCGGTACATCAATACTCAAAAACTCATAATACCGATCGTCATCAAACGTTAAGCGTGCGGACCCTACGGGTTCGAGAACTATGTAGACATGACCGAGACTCATCTCCGGTCAATAACCATAGCGGAACCTGGATGTTCATATTGGCTCCTACATATTCTACGAAGATCTTTTATCGGTCAGAACCGCATAACAACATACGTTGTTCCTTTTGTCAAACGGTATGTTACTTGCCCGAGATTCGATCATCGGTATCTTTATACCTAGTTCAATCTCGTTTACTGGCAAGTCTCTTTACTCGTTCCGTAACACATCATCTCGTGACTAACTCATTAGTCTTTTGCTTGCAAGGCTTATTATGATGTGTGTTACCGAGAGGGCCCAGAGATACCTCTCCGACACTCGGAGTGACAAATCCTAATCTTGATCTATGCCAACACCACGAATACTTTCGGAGACACCTGTAGAGCATCTTTATGATCACCCAGTTACGTTGTGACGTTTGATAGCACACAAGGTGTTCCTACGGTATTCGGGAGTTGCATAATCTCATAGTCATAGGAACATGTATAAGTCATGAAGAAAGCAATAGCAGTTAAACTAAACGATCATAGTGCTATGCTAACGGATGGGTCTTGTCCATCACATCATTCTCCTAATGATGTGATCCCGTTGATCAAATGACAACTCATGTCTATGGCTAGGAAACATAACCATCTTTGATCAATGAGCTAGTCTAGTAGAGGCATACTAGGGACATACTGTTTTGTCTATGTATCCACACATGTATTAAGTTTCCGGTTAATATAATTCTAGCATGAATAAAAGACATTTATCATGATATAAGGAAATACAAATAACATCTTTATTATTGCCTCTAGGGCATATTTCCTTCAAGAATTTCCCTGGAATTTTTGGAGAATATTTCCTTTGTAAATATTTCAAAAGCTTGAAATATTCAGAAAGGGTTTTGGAAGGATTTGCCCAATATTTTGAACATGACCATGTGTTGAAACTCTTATATATGGACAATATATGTCCTATGAGTCTCCCTGAATTTTGGCAAATATTTTTGAAATAATTAAATAATTTTTCCCTATTAAAGACCATTTATGGCCTTAAGAAAAAGCTTTTAAACAAAATATAAAAATAACTTTAAAAATTATAATTTTGTGGTTTCTGGGAGTCTTATACCTAATAGGATTCAAATATACTTTTTGAAAGATTTTTCACACCCTAAATAAGGTACTTGCAGTGCAAACCTCAATTCAAGGGTTTTTCGAAAACTAATTTTAGAAAATACTATTTGGCCAAAATATTTTTATAAGAAAATTCTATACTGGTCTATACACATGGCATGATCATTGGGAAAAGGTTTTGGATCAAGGAGATGAAGTATAAGAGTTGGAGGATTTATTTGATTTTTAGAGCACTAGCAAACAGCACACAAAAGTCAAATCAAGCAAAGTCAAAAACACTCAAAAGTTTTCTGTAAATCCACATTTTTAACATGATAATTAGCTTAAGCAATGTGACATGAAAATCAGAGTGTGACAGGCAACCACTTGGGAAGAAGAGGAGGAGTGAACAGCATCTCTGATCCTCTTTTTGGAAGCTTCAATCTTGAGTTGAGCTGCCTCTTGCTTGAGAGCCATATTGTAGAATTGGTCAAATTCATCCGACTCGAACAAGGTGAGAGCTAGTTGGAGTTCATCTTTCAAACCACCACGGAACTGATAAATCTTGCTCTTGGCATCGGGGATGTCTTGCTTGGCATAGCGGGCAAGATTCCGTAACTTGACATTGTACTAATAGACGGACATGGTGCCTTGCTTCAGGTTGCGGAATTGCTCACGCATGCGTTCAATGACACTGGTTGGAATGTGGTGAGAGCGGAAATCTTTGCAGAAGTCAGTCCACGAGATCTCACGTCCACCTCTGGAATCTTTGTACTGTTGCCACCAATCAGCAGCTTGATCTTTGAGTTGGAAGGTGGCAAACTTGACATAATCCTCAGGTCTCACGTTACTGCATTCAAAGTGCTTTTTGATGTCTGTGATCCAGTCTTCAGCATCTAGCGGATCCACACAGTAACTGAATGACTTCGGTTGGTTTGCCAGGAATTGGTTGAGAGTCGCTAAGTGAGGTTGATTAAACAGATTGCCTTGGCCTTGGTTCCCATGATTGCCTTGATTTGCTTGGTTGGCTTGAAAGTTCTGCATCATTTGCATGAGCATCTGGGTGTTCTGTTTGGTCGCTTGAATAATTTCTCTCCATGCCTCAGACGGAGGAGGAGGGGAAGGAGGACGTTCAGGAACACGCTCTTCTTCACCCTCTTGGTTAGGGTTGGGAACCTTCTTAGGATCCATCCTGAATGAGATGACAATTATTAGCCATTGATGGAAAATATATAAGCAGAATCGTGGCTAGAAATTGCAACATAAGTCTTCACAAGAACATTCGAACAAAATGAACGAATGAATTCCACAGTTTAATGGTACAACAATATTCTCGAGAAGCCACTTGGGAGAACAAAAGGTAAATAAAAACAACAAGGAGCAGATGGAACAAATACATGATACAAGCTTCATCCCACATGTTCGTGCTGAATGCTCCATGGAACGTGTTACAAAAGGGTGTTGCAATCCCCGGATCAGCATAGCCAAGGACCCTTTAAGATGCAACACCCAATTGGAACAACGCCCATGAAACCTCTTCACTCGATGTTGAACCCCAAACCTCATACCATGCACTCGTTGGAAGAATGCCTATGAGCTACTAGAAGAACCCACCTAATAATTCCCGAAGGTTTCCGGTTATGCAATCGGGTGTTGGGGATACAGGGGAAGCACCGTGCACTCAACTCTAATCCTACATCCAGCTGTATCCATCCTTCAACACATAACCAGTCATCTTCGGAAACTTTTTACCTCGGACCTTCGAAACGCATCCGCTATACTAGTTGTGGCAATACTCCTGAACTATCCCACCAGTACTCGGTGACGTCGGGGTTATCTCACCACTAACCGCATAGAAGAGTTTTCGATGTCGGCTGTCTTAAGTATTCTAGAACCGGTGCGATACATTTGTGACAACAACACCTTGGAGCTCAACTCCCCGAGACACTGCCACAACCCCTAAATGACAGGAGGCATCGAGAACAATGTTCTCGTCACAAAGATATCGGAACAATCCAAACAATACTCGCTTGATCCTAGTGAATTTTTGAGAGTAGAAGAGATAGAACAACGTCAGGAGTCCTCACCAGAGCGATGAAGGGATGAGGAGTAAAAAGAAATCCTACTCTCCGATATATATATATATATATATATATATATATATATATATATATATATATATATATATATATATATATATATATATGACTCAAAACATTTTTATGTGTGTGCCTAGACTGAACCGTCGACGATTCAATCAATCAGGGGGGCTCCTAGGTCGGAGAAGGCTCTGAATACCAACTTGTAATGCCCAGTATGCGACTATGTCTCCCACGTGTCGAGGCACGTCTTAAAGGCATAATCGCATACTAGAATGATCTCAAGTATGGTATCTTTGCACAACTCATGTAAAAGCAGGGATGAAAGTGTAAATGGTAGTTGGCTTACACTCGCCACGTCACACAATGAAATACATTAACATACATCATCCGAATAACATCAGAGTCCGACTACGGACGAAATCCAAAATGAAAGATACCATAAAACATCACAAGGTCCCGATCATCCTAGTAAGAGCCACTACTGATCGTCGGGATAAGATACATAGTAACGTCCATGCTCTTCATCGAACTCCCAATACAGCTCTGAACCACCACCTGTGTAGTTCTCAACGGTACCTGCATCTGGTGTTGTGTTGAATCTGTGAGCCCCAGAGGACTCAGCAATCCTGTTCCCGGGTAGCAATACTATCAAAGCCTTAGGTGAGGAAAAGGCTTAAAACAAGGTAGCAGCAGCACTAAGCACTAACTTACGAGTTTAGAGCGAGAAGAGAACAAGTGCCAACGATCGCCAAGTTGATCACGAAGTGATCCTAACTAATCATGATCAAACATAACCCCACCATGTTCACTTCTCGAACCCCTTCGGAAAGAGACCATCACGGTTACTCACGCGGGTAGTGTATTCATGAACATGGTGTCAAGTTATCTACAATCGGATATTAACAAATTCCCATCTGCCACATAACCGCGGGCACGGCTTTCGAAAGATCAAACCCTGCAGGGGTGTCCCAACTTAGCCCATCACAAGCTCACGATCTGCGGAGTCGCAACTCCAAGGTGGGAAGACCCGAGTATTCTCGGAATCCCGTGCTCAAGATATTCCGACAAAGGTAAAACTAATCCAGCAAGACCTCCCGGCGTGCCGACACCCTGACAAATAGCAGCGCGTATCTAGTCTCAGGCCACGACCGGATGAGCGCAGCGTACGGTGACCAAACCCAAGTTCCCAAGGGGGGTACCGCACACGACTCTGGGTTGGACCAACACTCATGAGGAGCACTGGCCTGGGGGGTGGATTGAGAACTCGGGTTTGCAATGCCCTATGCAAGTTTTAGTTATTAGGCAAATGTAAAACCAATGTTGGGCCTTGCTGGAAAAGCTTTAGCACTAAGAGAGTTATCGAGGGGGCCCATAAACCCCAGCCGTGTTAGGGACGCAAAATCAAGGAACATAACACCGGTTTAACGGTTCATAGGGTGGCATGAGTGGAACAAAACACCAAGCAAGAGGCTTAGCCTCCCACCCATTACCAATATATAGATGATTTAGTTTAACAGTTTATATATTGTGATATCCCAACAATAACTTCATCACGAAGCAAGAATCTTCAAATCTTCACCTCCAACTAACAACGCTATAAGAGGGGCTGAGCGATGCATACTTAGCCAATCAACGGTTTGCTAGGAGGGTGGTTAAGAGTTTCATGGCAACAATAGGAGGGTCGACAAACAAACATAGGCATCGAGGCAATATCTAAAGAGCGAGAAATCTAGCATAGGCAAAGATAGTAGTGATATCTGGGTATGGTCATCTTGCCCGTTGATTCCACGGAGGGATCGTAACCTTGCTCCTCAAAATCAGCCTCGGTAGGAACCTCGTACTCCGACTCGTCACCGGGCTCTAACCAAACACAACAATGCAACACCGGAACACAATCAAACATAATGCAATGCTCAAACACATGATGCATGAACAAGATGCATATGGACATGAGTAGATATGATGCATGACCTAGGGACACAAGAGTGCAATAACATCATAGCAACAAGATCACCCACATGAAAGAAAAACAAGCAAAAGAACAAACTAACAAGTTTATGTAGATTATTCAAACAAACACTCAACAAGTTTAAAGGAGTTGGTTAACATGAAAAGGGTCCAACTAAGGCTACAGCAACATGCTAGCATAATTAAATGGGCTGGAAATAACAAACAACAATTTCCAGAAACTCCCTCAATTAATTAAATGCATTTGGGACAGATCTGAAAAACTTCTGTCATAAAGTTGTTAAACATGCAAAACAACGGCACCATAATATTCTACACATTTTTCCACCCCAAATGCATATAAAGTTTGTTAAATTTGGAGTTGTAGATATTTAGTTATGATTTTCCCAAGTTTAAGCATATTTAAAACAAGAATAATTCAAACAGCATTTTAAATGTTTTTAAACATGGCAACAAACAGCCTATTCATAATCTACATGAAAAACTAAGCATTTTTCATATACAACTTATTTCCATCAGATGAATATATCAACAGATATTAAATAAACAAAGAAAATGCAGAAAAAGAAAAGGAAAAAGAAAAACAGGCGCAGAGGTCAAACTGACCCAGGCCTACTCTAGTCGGAGACACTGACGAGTGGACCCAGCGATGCTGAGGTGGCACCAGCGGGTGCGCGAGTGGGTGGATGGGAGCTGAGAGGCTGGTAGGTGGGGCCTGCCTGTCAGTCTCTCGCGAAGCATAAAAAGGGGGGCTAAATTCCCACTGCCCCCGGACGGAGTCGAACCTGCGTCTCCCTGTTAACTGACGAAGAACCAGACAACTGGGCTAGTTAAGTTTTCTCGACAAAACACAGGTGCAAAACCTGAAGACATAACTGCGGAGGCTAGCGGCTGGTGAAAGCAGGGGCTCATCGGAGCCGCTCCGGCAACCTAAAGGGACGGCGGAGGTGTGCGGGCAGTTCCTGGGGGAACGCCGCATCCACTCGAAGCACTTGCGCACCTAGCACACACTACAACGACGGCGGCTCTCATTAGATCAGCGGCGGCGGAGCTCTACGTGACAAGCAAGGCCTAGGCAGGTCGGCGACGAGCGGCGGGCATGTGGGATCGTGCGGCGGAGCTGCTGCAACTTGTTCCGGGTCCAGAGCGGCGAAGCGCAAGCCTACGGCAACTAACTGAAGCACGCGGTAGCTGCAAGTTCAGAATGATGGGGGGCACCGAGAGCACGACGACAGCGTGGCTACGACGACGAGCACAGGGGACTAACGACGATGAAGAATAGGCAAGGAGGAGCAGGGAGTACCTCCTTACCCTAGGATAGGAAGGAGCCGACGGAGACGCGCCGGAGAGGAGGATGGCGAGCTCTGAATTTTAGCGCAGGAGCTGTTCGTCGACGACGAAGGGAAAGCAGACGGCGTGGGCATCGGGTTCCTCGTCCTGGGGCCTAGATCCGCTCCAGAATGGCTCGGGTAGGCGTGCGTTTGCGCGTGGACGATGTGTTGGGGAACGTTGCATGGGAAACAAAAATTTTCCTACCGTTCACCAAGATCAATCTAGTAGAAGCAACTACGAGAGGGGAGTGTGATCTACGTACCCTTGTAGATCGCTAAGCGGAAGCGTTATGAACGCGGATGATGGAGTCGTACTCGTCGCGATTCAGATCGCCGAAGACCTAGCACCGAAGCAACGGTGCCTCCGCGTTCTTCACACGTACGGCTCGGGGACGTCTCCTCCTTCCTGATCCAGCAAGGGGTGGAGGAGAGGTTGATGGAGAACCGGCAGCACGACGGCGTGGTGGTGATGGTGGAGAAGAACTCCAGCAGGGCTTCGCCTAAGCACCGCGGGAGAAGAAGATATGACGGGAGAGGGAGGGCAGCACCGAGGCACAAACTGTGTTGGCTGCCCTCCCTTTGCCCCACTATATATAGGGGGGTTGGAGAGGTTAGGGCGCCCTAGGGTTTCCCCCTAGGGGCCGGCGGCCAGGGCAAGGGGAGGGGGGCGGCGGCCAGGGCAGGGGGAGGCGCCCAGGCCCTAGGGTTTCCCCCCTAGGTGCCTTGCCCCCCAAGCCCAAGGGGTGCGGCCAGCCCTAGGGGGTCCCACCCCCTTAGCCGCATGGGGAGAGGGCCCAGGGGGGCGCACAGCCCCCTGAGGGCTGTGGTGTCCCCCCTTGTGGCCCAATAGGCCCAGAACACCTTCCGGACCCCCCGAAAACCTTCCCGGTACTCCGCCGATTTCCCGATGCTCCCCGGAACACTTCCGGTACTCCGAAACCTTTCATCCTATATATCAATCTTCGTCTCCGGACCATTCCGGAGACCCTCGTCATGTCCGGGATCTCATCCGGGACTCCGAACAACCTTCGGTAACCATGCACTCTTCTCACTAACAACCCTAGCGTCACCGAACGTTAAGTGTGTAGACCCTGCGGGTTCGGAAACCATGTAGACATGACCGAGACACTCCCAGGTCAATAACCAATAGCGGGATCTGGATACCCATATTAGCTCCTACATGTTTCTCGATGATCTCATCGGATGAACCACGATGTCAAGGATTCAGGCAATCCCGTATACAGTTCCCTTTGTCTCGTCGGTATGTTACTTGCCCGAGATTCGATCGTCGGTATCTCTATACCTAGTTCAATCTCGTTACCGGCAAGTCTCTTTACTCGTTACCGTAATACATAATCCCGTGACCAACTACTTAGTCACTTTGAGCTCATTGAGATGACGTATTACCGAGTGGGCCCGGAGATACCTCTCCGTCACACGGAGTGACAAATCCCAGTCTCGATCCATGTCAACTCAACAGACACCCTCGGAGATACCTGTAGAGTACCTTTATAGTCACCCAGTTATGTTGTGACGTTTGGCACACACAAAGCACTCCTACGGTGTCAGTGAGTTACATGATCTCATGGTCATAGGAACTTATACTTGACATGCAGAAAACTATAGCGATAACTGACACGATGAAAAGCTATGTTTAACGTTTGGGTCTCGTCCATCACATCATTCTCCTAATGATGTGATCCCGTTATCAAATGACAACTCATGTCTATGACCTGGAAACCGCGGTCATCTTTGATCAACGAGCTAGTCCTGTAGAGGCTCACTAGGGACACAAAGTCTGTCTATTTATCCACACATGTATTTGAGTTTCCAATCAATACAATTATAGCATGGATAATAAACGATTATCATGAACAAGGAAATATAATAATAACTCTTTTATTATTGCCTCTAGGGCATATTTCCAACAGTCTCCCACTTGCACTAGAGTCAATAATCTAGCATTACAAGGTAATGAATCTAACACCCATAGAGTCTTGGTGTTGATCGTGCTTAGCCCGTGGAAGAGGCTTAGTCAACGGATCTGCAACATTCAAATCCGTGTGTACTTTGCAAATGTTTATGTCCTCCTCCTTGACCGAATCGCGGATGGAATTGAAGCGTCGCTTTATGTGTCTGGTCCTCTTGTGAAACCTTGGTTCCTTGGCTAGAGCAATGGCACCAGTGTTGTCACAGAACAGAGTCATTGGGTTCAGTGCACTAGGCACAACTCCAAGATCTGTCATGAACTCCTTCATCCAGACACCTTCCTTTGCCGCCTCCGAGGTAGCTATATACTCCGCTTCACATGTAGAATCAGCTACCACGCTCTGCTTGGAACTGCACCAGCTTACCGCTCCCCCGTTGAGAATATATATGTATCCGGTTTGAGACTTAGAGTCATCCGGATCAGTGTCAAAGCTTGCATCGACGTAACCCTTTACGACGAGCTCTTGATCACCTCCATAAACGAGAAACATATCCTTAGTCCTTTTCAGGTACTTTAGGATATTCTTGACCGCTGTCCAGTGATCCATACCAGGATTACTTTGAAACCTTCCGGCCATACTTATGGCAAGGCTGACATCTGGTCTTGTGCACAGCATTGCATACATGATAGAGCCTATGGCTGAAGCATAGGGGACGACACTCATCTTTTCTCTATCTTCCGCAGTCACTGGGCATTGAGTCTTACTCAACTTTGTACCTTGCAATACCGGCAAGAACCCCTTCTTGTATTGATCCATTTTGAACTTCTTCAAAACTTTATCAAGGTACGTGCTTTGTGAAAGTCCTATCAAGCGTCTTGATCTATCTCTATAGATCTTGATGCCCAATATGAAAGCAGCTTCACCGAGATCTTTCATCGAAAAACTCTTGTTCAAATACCCCTTCACGCTATCCAAAAATTCTATATTGTTTCCAATCAGCAATATGTCATCCACATATAATATTAGAAACGCTATAGAGCTCCCACTCACTTTCTTGTAAATACAAGCTTCATTGTAAACTTGTATAAACCCAAACGCTTTGATTACCTCATCAAAACGAAGATTCCAACTCCGAGATGCTTGCACCAGCCCATAAATGGAACGCTGGAGCTTGCATACTTTGTCAGCATTCTCTGGATCGACAAAACCTTCTGGTTGCATCATATACAACTCTTCCTTAAGAAAACCGTTAAGGAACGCTGTTTTGACATCCATCTGCCAAATTTCATAATCAAAAAATGCAGCTATTGCTAACATGATTCGGACGGATTTAAGCATCGCTACGGGTGAGAAAGTCTCATCGTAGTCAATCCCTTGAACTTGTGAAAAACCCTTTGCCACAAGTTGAGCTTTATACACGGTGACATTACCGTCAGCGTCCGTCTTCCTCTTAAAAATCCATTTATTCTGAATGGCCTTCCGCCCTTCAGGTAATACTTCCAAAGTCCATACTTTGTTTTCATACATGGATCCCATCTCGGATTTCATGGCCTCTAACCATTTGTCGGAATCTGGGCCCACCATCGCTTCTCCATAGCTCGTAGGTTCACCGTTGTCTAACAACATGACCTCCAAGACAGGGTTACCATACCACTCAGGTGCAGTGCGTACCCTTGTCGACCTACGAGGTTCGGTAGTAACTTGATCGGAAGCTTCTTGATCATCATCATTAGCTTCCTCTTCAACCTCTGTAGGCTCCACAAAAACATCTTTCTGTGCTGCGCTACTTTCTGGTTGAAGCAGAGGTTCAATAACCTCATCAAGTTCTACCTTCCTCCCACTGAATTCTTTCGAGAGAAACTCTTTCTCGAGGAAGGACCCGTTCTTAGCGACAAACACTTTGCCCTCGGATCTGAGATAGAAGGTGTACCCAACTGTTTCTTTTGGGTATCCTATGAAGACACATTTGTCCGCTTTGGGTTCGAGCTTTTCTGGCTGAAGCCTTTTGACATAAGCATCGCAACCCCAAACCTTGAGAAAAGACAACTTAGGTTTCTTACCAAACCACAGTTCATACGGTGTTGTCTCAACGGACTTAGATGGAGCCCTATTTAAAGTGAATGCAGCTGTCTCTAACGCATATCCCCAAAACGATAGTGGCAAGTCGGCAAGAGACATCATAGAACGTACCATATCTAATAGGGTTCGATTACGACGTTCGGACACACCATTACGCTGCGGTGTTCCAGGTGGTGTCAACTGTGAAACAATTCCACATTTTCTTAAGTGATCACCAAACTCATAACTCAGATATTCTCCCCCTCGATCAGATCGTAGGAACTTGATCTTCTTGTTACGATGATTTTCAACTTCACTCTGAAATTGCTTGAACTTTTCAAAAGTTTCAGACTTATGCTTCATCAAGTAAATATACCCATATCTACTTAAGTCGTCAGTGAAGGTGAGAAAATAACGATATCCACCGCGCGCCGTTACACTCATCGGACCGCACACATCAGTATGTATGACTTCCAATAAGTCACTTGCCCGTTCCATTGTCCCTGAAAACGGGGTCCTTGTCATCTTGCCCATGAGGCACGGCTCGCACGTGTCAAGTGATTCAAAATCAAGAGACTCCAAAAGTCCATCAGCATGGAGCTTCCTCATGCGTTTCACGCCGATATGACCGAGACGGCAGTGCCACAAGAAAGTGGTATTATCATTATCTACTCTACATCTTTTGGCATCAATGTTATGAACATGTGTATCATCACTATCGAGATTCAATAAGAATAAACCCCTAACTTCGGGTGCATGACCATAAAAGATATAACTCATATATTCTCCCCCTCGATCAGATCGTAGGAACTTGATCTTCTTGTTACGATGATTTTCAACTTCACTCTGAAATTGCTTGAACTTTTCAAAAGTTTCAGACTTATGCTTCATCAAGTAAATATACCCATATCTACTTAAGTCGTCAGTGAAGGTGAGAAAATAACGATATCCACCGCGCGCCGTTACACTCATCGGACCGCACACATCAGTATGTATGATTTCCAATAAGTCACTTGCCCGTTCCATTGTCCCTGAAAACGGGGTCCTTGTCATCTGGCCCATGAGGCACGGCTCGCACGTGTCAAGTGATTCAAAATCAAGAGACTCCAAAAGTCCATCAGCATGGAGCTTCCTCATGCGTTTCACGCCGATATGACCGAGACGGCAGTGCCACAAGAAAGTGGTATTATCATTATCTACTCTACATCTTTTGGCATCAATGTTATGAACATGTGTATCATCACTATCGAGATTCAATAAGAATAAACCCCTAACTTCGGGTGCATGACCATAAAAGATATTACTCATATAAATAGAACAACCCTTATTCTCTGACTTAAATGAGTAACCGTCTCGCAATAAACAAGATCCAGATATAATGTTCATGCTTAACGCAGGCACTAAATAACAATTATTCAGGTTCATAACTAATCCCGATGGTAATCGAAGAGCGAGCGTGCCGACGGCGATCACATCAACCTTGGAACCATTTCCCACGCGCATCGTCACTTCGTCCTTCGCCAGCCTCCGTTTATTCCGCAGTTCCTGTTTAGAGTTGCAAATGTGAGCAACCGAACCGGTATCAAATACCCAGGCACTACAACGAGAGCTGGTAAGGTACACATCAATAACATGTATATCATATATACCTTTGTTGTTGTTGGCCCCCTTCTTGTCCGCCAGATACTTGGGGCAGTTCCGCTTCCAGTGGCCATTCCCCTTGCAATAGAAACACTCAGTCTCTGGCTTGGGCCCAGCCTTGGGTTTCTTCACTGGATTAGCAACTGCTTTGCCACCCTTCTTAGAGTTACCCTTCTTGCCCTTGCCATTCTTCTTGAAACTGGTGGTCTTATTGACCATCAACACTTGATACGCCTTCTGGATGTCTGCCTCAGCGACTTTCAGCATCGAAAACAGCTCGGCGATGGTTTTATTCATCCCTTGCATGTTGTACTGCTGGACGAAGCTCTTGTAGCTTGGAGGGAGTGACTGGAGAATTCTGTCAATGATAGCCTCATCCGGGAACACAAGTCCCAGATCAGCTATGCGGGTATAGTACCCAGACATCTTCAGTAAGTGCTCACTGACAGACGAATTCTCCTCCATCTTGCAAGCGAAGAATTTATCGGTGGTCTCATACCTCTCGATCTTAGCATTCTTCTCAAAGATGAATTTCAACTCCGTGTACATCTCATATGCACCATGACGTTCAAAACGCCTTTGGAGTCCTCCTTCCAAGCCGTACAACATGGCATATTGTACTATCGAATAGTCATCCGAACGCGTCTGCCAGACGTTCATATCGTCTGCAGAGGCTCCAGGAGCGGGGGGTTGACCTAGCGGTGCATTTAGGACATAAACCTTTTGGGCAGCTGTGAGGATGATCCTCAGATTGCGGAGCCAGTCCACAAAGTTGCTCCCATCATCTTTCAGTTTAGCTTTCTCTAGGAACGCATTAAAATTCAGGGGAACTCCTGCGCGAGCCATCTACAACATAAATTTGCAAAGACATTTTTAGACTATTGTTCATGATAAGTGAGTTATTACCTAATCAAATTAATTATAACTCCCACTCAAATTGACATCCCTCCGGTCATTCGAGCGTGACATGATCCAAATTCACCAACCCAAGTCCGATCATCACGTGAGATGAGGTGGTGTCAATGGTGAACATCAACATGCTGATCATATCTACTATATGACTCATGCTTGACCTTTCGGTCCTCCGTGTTCCGAGGCCATGTCTGTACATGCTAGGCTCGTCAAGTCTAACCCGAGTGTTCTGCACGTGCAAAACTGGCTTGCACCCGTTGTATGCGAACGTAGAGTCTATCACACCCGATCATCACGTGGTGCTTCGAAACGACGAACCTTCGCAACGGCGCACACTCGGGGGGAACACAATTTTATCTTGAAATTTTAGTGAAGGATCACCTTATAATGCTACCGTCGTCCTAAGCAAAATAAGATGCATAAAAGGATTAACATCACATGCAAATCATAAGTGACATGATATGGCCATCAACTCGTGCTTTTGATCTCCATCTCCAAAGCACCGGCATGATCTCCATCGTCACCGGCGCCACACCATGATCTCCATCATCATGATCTCCATCATCGTGTTGCCATCGGGTTTGTCGGCGCCCCACCATGCTCTTACTACTATTGCTACCGTTTAGCGATAAAGTAAAGCATTACAAAGCGCTTAATGATTGACACGCAGGTCATACAAAAAATAAAGACAACCCTATGGCTCCTGCCGGTTGCCGTATGCATCGACATGCAAGTCGATGTTAACTATTACAACATGATCATCTCATACATCAAAATATATTTCATCATGTCATTGGCCATATCATATCACATACATACCCTGCAAAAACAAGTTAGACGTCCTCTAATTTGTTGTTGCATGTTTTACGTGGCTGCTATGGGTATCTAGCAAGAACGCTTCTTACCTACGCAAAACCACAACGGTGATATTCAAGTTGCTATTTAACCTTCTACAAGGACCGCCTTGTTCTATTCCGATTCAACTAAGATAGGAGAGACAGACACCCGCCAGCCATCTTATGCAACAAAAGTCACATGTCTGTCGATGGAACCGGTCTCATGTACGTGGACATGTAAAGTTGGTCCGAGCCGCTTCATCCTATAATACCGCTGAATCAAGAAAGACTAAGGAGGGCAGCAATTTAAACATCAACGCCACAAACTTCTTTGTGTTCTACTCGAGAAAGCATCTACGCAAGATCCTAGCTCATGATGCCACTGTTGGGGAACGTTGCATGGGAAACAAAAATTTTCCTACCGTTCACCAAGATCAATCTAGTAGAAGCAACTACGAGAGGGGAGTGTGATCTACGTACCCTTGTAGATCGCTAAGCGGAAGCGTTATGAACGCGGATGATGGAGTCGTACTCGTCGCGATTCAGATCGCCGAAGACCTAGCACCGAAGCAACGGTGCCTCCGCGTTCTTCACACGTACGGCTCGGGGACGTCTCCTCCTTCTTGATCCAGCAAGGGGTGGAGGAGAGGTTGATGGAGAACCGGCAGCACGACGGCGTGGTGGTGATGGTGGAGAAGAACTCCAGCAGGGCTTCGCCTAAGCACCGCGGGAGAAGAAGATATGACGGGAGAGGGAGGGCAGCACCGAGGCACAAACTGTGTTGGCTGCCCTCCCTTTGCCCCACTATATATAGGGGGGGTGGAGAGGTTAGGGCGCCCTAGGGTTTCCCCTTAGGGGCCGGCGGCCAGGGCAAGGGGAGGGGGGCGGCGGCCAGGGCAGGGGGGCGGCCAGGCCCTAGGGTTTCCCCCCTAGGTGCCTTGCCCCCCAAGGCCAAGGGGTGCGGCCAGCCCTAGGGGGTCCCACCCCCTTAGCCGCATGGGGAGAGGGCCCAGGGGGGGCGCACAGCCCCCTGAGGGCTGTGGTGTCCCCCTTTGTGGCCCAATAGGCCCAGAACAACTTCCGGACCCCCCGAAAACCCTTCCGGTATTCCGCCGATTTCCCGATGCTCCCCGGAACACTTCCGGTACTCCGAAACCTTTCATCCTATATATCAATCTTCGTCTCCGGACCATTCCGGAGACCCTCGTCATGTCCGGGATCTCATCCGGGACTCCGAACAACCTTCGGTAACCATGCACTCTTCTCACTAACAACCCTAGCGTCACCGAACGTTAAGTGTGTAGACCCTGCGGGTTCGGAAACCATGTAGACATGACCGAGACACTCTCAGGTCAATAACCAATAGCGGGATCTGGATACCCATATTGGTCCCTACATGTTTCTCGATGATCTCATCGGATGAACCACGATGTCAAGGATTCAGGCAATCCCGTATACAGTTCCCTTTGTCTCGTCGGTATGTTACTTGCCCGAGATTCGATCGTCGGTATCTCTATACCTAGTTCAATCTCGTTATCGGCAAGTCTCTTTACTCGTTACCGTAATACATAATCCCGTGACCAACTACTTAGTCACTTTGAGCTCATTGAGATGACGTATTACCGAGTGGGCCCGGAGATACCTCTCCGTCATACGGAGTGACAAATCCCAGTCTCGATCCATGTCAACTCAACAGACACCCTCGGAGATACCTGTAGAGTACCTTTATAGTCACCCAGTTACGTTGCGACGTTTGGCACACACAAAGCACTCCTACGGTGTCAGTGAGTTACATGATCTCATGGTCATAGGAACTTATACTTGACATGCAGAAAACTATAGCGATAACTGACACGATCAAAAGCTATGTTAACGTTTGGGTCTCGTCCATCACATCATTCTCCTAATGATGTGATCCCGTTATCAAATGACAAGTCATGTCTATGACCTGGAAACCGCGGTCATCTTTGATCAACGAGCTAGTCCTGTAGAGGCTCACTAGGGACACAAAGTCTGTCTATTCATCCACACGTGTATTTGAGTTTCCAATCAATACAGTTATAGCATGGATAATAAACGATTATCATGAACAAGGAAATATAATAATAACTCTTTTATTATTGCCTCTAGGGCATATTTCCAACACGATGGCGAGGAGGACGGCGAAGACTCTATGCCAGAGATGAGCTCGGGATCGGGCCGGCCATGGCGAACGGTGCGGGTGCGCAAGGGCGCTTACCTGGGCGACGGCCTGAGGGAAAGAGGGAGGAGGAGGAGCCTAGGGCTGCGGCTGCTCGGGTTTAAATGGGGGTCCGATCGCGAGGCCTCGACGTCCGTGATCACGGCGCGACGGCGAGCTCGCGCTCTGCCTCAGCAGCAGCCTGACGGAGGAAGATGGCGACGCGGGGTGTGAGGCTGACGCGTGGGACCGCGGGGGAAAAAGTGAACGGCGCGACGCTGCTGGCGCTGGCTGGGCCGCTGAGGGAGAGAAGAGTGGGTCGAGGGGGATGTTGCGTAGAAGGACTGGGCCTGGGGGAGGAGGAGGAGGCCCAAGACACTGGTGATGCGGTTATTCCTTTTCTTTTCCCTTTTTCTTCAGACAGAAAATGAAAAGAAAAGTGCAGGCTCAAAGGAAAAGAGTTAGGAGAAAAAGAAAATATCCCCATGCTCCTGGATTTATGCCATGTTTAATAAAATTGGTTTGGACATTTTTAGAGGCAGAAAAAATAAAAGGAGTTTGAATATGGTTCAAACTCTTGTCATTTTTGAACCCAACCAAATCAATTCCGGAAAGGCTGAAATTTGGCAGAGAGGGTGTAGACATGGTGCAAGGATTATAGGAAAAGAAAGAACATTAATGGACTAGGCTACGTGACTTGCAAAAAAAAGGGAAGAGAAGGAAGAAGGAAGAGGGGAAAAACAAAGGAGGGGTCTAGGGTTGCAAGGGAAAGGTTAGGCACCACACTCACATACAACACAAGGTGCCTCACACATACACATCATCAAGAAGTAAACTAAGATGACTAAGATGCCATGATGATGAAGCAATGCAAGGATGCAAAATAAAATGAAATGACAATGCAAAGAAAAATAAAATAAGCTCAAATGACAAGAACCCCCAAGGATAAGGACAAGGATCAAAATGAGAATTGCTTTATTGCCATTATAGGAAAGTATCACATATGGGGTGTTACACCATGTGTCGATCTTTTGAGATTGCAACCTTACCTAGACCCAATACCTTGCTTTTTCCTTTGTCAGCGTAGGTGATATGCTTCACGTGAGATGGAGATAAAGCAAAGTCCATCAGTAGGTTCTTGTGAGCGGTCATGTGATTTGTGCATCCACTGTCGAGGACCCACTTAGTAGCTTTGAGAGAGTCATCCTGTAGAAGAATTAGTACATCTTACAACTCATATGCTTCATTGTGAATAATATGACATCAATTTCATCACAATGAATTTCATCAGTAAGAATAATATATGAAGAATAAGGACGTGAGAAATGAGTGAATCATTTCTGCATGATTAGCTTGCGTCCTTTCAAGCAATTTTCATGTCTCCAGCAAATTCTTCAGACGTTTATGATCGTCTGGAGACCTGACCCTGCATAAGACATTAGTTCTTTTTTCTTCACCACCCACATTTGGAGGGGTGGTAAAGAGTTCATCATTCGACGAACACTAAATGAGAATTGTGGCATTGAAACAAGTGCACTTCGTTTCACAGGAGAGGGGTTAGAGTATGAATATGAGTAAGCAGAGAAATTCTTTGAGGACTTATGAACATAATGATTTGAAGAGTAACGCACATATTCATAATCCTTCTTTCCCCGCAAAACAGATGTGTTAGCACGATGATGATCATATGAGGAATTTGATCCACTTGAGGAATTTGGTCCATATGAGGATTTGGATCCATATGAAGATTTTGATCCATATGAAGAATTTGATCTAGGGTTCCTATTCCTCACACGAGGTGTCATGAGGACATTCACATGAAGACTTTCAAGGTGCCTCTTAGGGACCCAGATTTTCTTCATATGGGGACCATTCCTGTAGTTAGTTCCAACATATCTAGCAAATACTTCACCATTCTGATTTTTGAATAGTTTATAGTTGGAGTCAAATGACTCATCGGAAGAAAGTGAAGTTTCACAAGTAAAGCCAGATAAGGTAGATGGATCTACTGGAGGTCCTTTTGCAGCAACCCATGAGGTTTTGGGATACTGCTCAGGTTTCCAGTAGGTCCCATCAACATTGAGTTTCCTCTCAAAGGCAATACCCTCTTTCCTAGGGTTCCTGTTCAAGAATCTTCTTTTTAAGCACATCACAAAGAGTCTGATGACTTTGAGGCTTCTGTACATGCCTGTCATATACAATTCCTTCAACCCTGCATTTTCATCAGTAGCATCGGTGTTTTCCTCAGTTGAGGAAATTGTCACCACAGAGACAGTTGAAGAATTTGTAACAGTTGAAGCATTTGAACTCTCAGGTGAAAAATTTGCAGTTTCATGTTCAATGCATTTAAGGCATGGGGGAATGAATTCCTCCTGAGCAGCGCTGAACTGTTGAGCAAGCAATGAATCGCGTTCCTTCTGAAGATCTTTATAACTCTCCCTTAGCTTCTCAAGATCTTGCTTTCTTTGAAGAAATTCATAAGAAAGCTTCTCATGATCAGATAAGAGAGCGTTATGATTATCCTAAAGGTTGTCATAATTGGACTGATGTCTCTGAAGATTTTCAGTCAAGATTTTAGATCGATCCATTTCTTCACCGAACAGATCATCACTTCTTTCTAGCATATTTTGAACCTTATCAAAATCTTTTTGCTGTTTTATGGCAATTTTAGCAAGTTTGGAATAGCTAGGTTTGAGGTTTTCATCAGATTCATCTTCACTAGACTCAGACACGGAACTGTTGAGTACCTTGGCACCTTTTGCCATGAAGCAATAGGTGGGAGAGTAGTCATCATTGTCATCGTCAGCAGCGTCGAGGAAGTCTTTTTCTTCAGTGTTGAAGATGGGCTTGCTGAAGAAAGCGGTAGCGAGAGCAAGGCTTGCCACACCAGAGTTTGATTCCTCAGATTCCTCCTCTTCTTCATTTTATTCAGATTCAACTGAGTCCATTTCCTTGCCAATGAATGCCCAAGCTTTCCTGGAATTGCTCTTCTTGTTCGAGGTAGACTTTGAGGATTTTGATGCTGAGGATTTTGAAGATTTCTTCTTCTTCTTTGAGTCATCTGAGCTGTAGTCCTCGTATATCTTCTTCTTTGATTCCTTTGCCCACTAAGAACAATCGGTGATAAAGTGACCAGGTTTCTTGCATTTGTGGCAGGTCCTCTTCTTGGGATCGCGATATGAAGAATCTGATCTTTTCATCACCTCTTGAAGATTTCACAAAGCGACCACATCTAGAGAACTTCTGAAATTTTCTCACAAGCATAGCTAGCTCCTGGCTCAGTTCCTCACAAAGGGTGCTGTCAGATTCTGCTCCTTCCGATGAGGAAATTGCTTTGGCCTTCAGTGCACGAGATCTACCATAGTTTGGACCATAGAGATCTCTCTTTTCATCAAGTTGAAACTCATGAGTATTTAGGCTCTCCAGAATGTCAGCAGGATCAAGTGACTTGTAGTCTCCACGCTCTTGACTCATTAGTGCCAGAGTGTCGAATGAGGAGTCAAGTGATCTCAGCAGTTTCTTCACTACCTCGTGGTCAGTGATGTCTGTAGCACCAAGTGCTTGTAGCTCGTTTGAGATATCAGTGAGGCGATCGAAGGTTTGCAGAAGATTTTCATTGTCAAGTCTCTTGAAGCGGTTGGAGATTGCGAAGAACATCAACTCGAGAGTCACGTTGAGTTGAGACTCCTTCGTTGACCTTGGACAACCTATCCCAGATGAGCTTTGCAGTTTCCAAAGCACTCACTCTGCCATACTGCCCTTTGCTCAGATGGCCACATATGATATTCTTCGCTTGAGAGTCGAGTTGCTTGAATCTCTTCACATCAGCAGCATTCAAGGAAGGAGTAACAGAGGGAACACCATTTTGCACAACGTACCACAGATCGTTATCAATTGCCTCAAGATGCATGCACATCTTGTTCTTCCAGTAGGGGTAGTCCATCCCATCAAAGGTAGGACACCCAGCCGAGACTTTGATCATACCTGCAGTGGACATAACTAAAACTACAGGCGGTTAAACCAAAATCACACAGAACAAGGGAGTACATTTCTCTGATACCAATTGAAAGTGCGTTATATCGACTAGAGGGGATGAATAGGCGATTTTTATGAATTTTTCACTTAGGAAATTCTAACTGAGGAATTTCCTAAGCAACAAACTACTTAGCAGCGGAAAAGATACTCAGATACAAAACGGTAGCATGGTCATCATGATGAAATGAAAGCAAGCACAGAGTATAGGTAGCATGTAAACGGGATAACCAGGCCGAGGACTTATGACTGAAGAAATAGAGTTGAGGAAATTGAGAAAGTCTTCAGTCAAAGTCTTCAAACAGTACAGATCAAGTGCAACAACACAAGAATGAGTAGATGGAATAGTTGAGGAAACAGAACCAGTAAGCTTGATGAAGACAATGATTTGTTAGACCAGTTCCAACTGTTGTGACAGTTGTACATCTGGTTAGGGCGGCTAGGTATTTAAACCCGAGGACACCCAGTCCCGGACACCCAGTCCCAGACACCAAGTCCTGACCGTATTCCCCTTGAGCTAAGGCCACACAGTCCTCACCCAATCACTTGTGGTAAGTCTTCACACGTGACTTCCAAACCTTCACAAACTCGGTCACCCGACGATCCACAATTCCTCTTGGATGCTCTAGACCATTGACGCCTAACAGTCTGGAAGATCATAGTCTTCAAAGGTAACAAGCGTCGGTTCCACACAGGAACAATCTCTTCAGCGATGCTCAATCACTTTGGGGTTTTAGGTGTTTGGGTTTTGGGATTTTTGATTTTTCCTCACTTGATGATTTTCGCTCAAAGTCCTCGGAGGATGGGTTGCTCTAATGACAAGTGTCAGTCTCTCTCAGAGCAGCCAACCAGCTAGTGGTTGAGGGGGGCGGCTATTTATAGCCTAGGGAGCAGCCCGACATGATAAGACATAAATGCCCTTAAATGATATGACCGTTAGGTAGGTGGATATTTTGGGACAGCTGGCGCATAGCACAGCAACGGTCAGAATTTGATTAACAAATTCCTTAGGGCTATCATGTTCCTCACTTGTAGGGAATACGCACTGGCGAAATCCTAACTCCTCAATCAGAACAAATTCCTCAGAGACCAGAAGAACTGCATCTCTTTCACTGAAGAAATTGACTGAAATGTATGAGATTTCCAATGGCTTCACTCGAAAGGATTGGTAGTGTAAGCTTTGAGTTGAGCGTCACTTGGAAATATGTTTCCTTAGTTTTTTCTCAACCCCTTTAACAGTATGATGTTTCCTCTGACTCAAGAAAGATAGACTGAAACTATGAAAACAAAAGTCTTCACGCTTCATAATCCTCGCATGATTATCCAAGTCTTCAAGGTCACACCATTTTCTTCACTTTCAAAATCTTCAGAAAGTCTTCAGAAATCCAAAGTCTTCAGTTGAAGACATTCACTTTTAGGGGTCGAATTTCTCTGTAAATATCAAACTCCTCATATACTTATAGATCTGTGTACACTCACAAACGCATTAGTCCCTTAACATATAAGTCTTCAATACACCAAAATCACTAAGGGGCACGATGCACTTACAGAAGTGGATCACCCTGAATGCACCACCGCGGTAGGGTGCTTGCCGTTGTTCGTTTCACCAACAATCCGCAACCTCAAGGTCACAAAGATGTTGGTTGACTGTGGGGCAGGGTTGAATCTGATTTCTCCCAAGGTCATCAGCAAGCTGCAGATAACAGAAGAAGAGCTCAAGGTTACTGGCACCTTTCACGGGATCAACCCCGACAGGAGTCGTCCAAAGAGGAAGATCATGTTGCCAGTGACATTTGGAGGGGAGCTGAACTACCAGACTGAGAAGATCATGTCCGACGTGGTTGAGCTTCAGTTCCCGTACAATGGTAAACTTGGACAACCTCCCCTTGTGAAATTCATGGCGGCATCTCACTATGCCTACAACACTTTGAAGATGCAAGGGCCAATGGGCGTCCTTTCCATCCCATTAG
The DNA here is from genome assembly GCA_902687465.1 of Secale cereale. Taxonomy (NCBI): domain Eukaryota; kingdom Viridiplantae; phylum Streptophyta; class Magnoliopsida; order Poales; family Poaceae; genus Secale; species Secale cereale. The sequence continues at coordinate 477,983,606 of LR738715.1, forward strand.
ACAGGAAGGGCGCAATCATATGCGTGGATAAGATGTACCGGGAGGCAGTCGCTGCCGAGGCCGTGGAAGCCGTCGTTCCCGCCAAGGAAATAAAGCAAAGAAGAGAAGCTAGCAAGGATACCGACAAAGAATCCGGGAAGCGCGCCTCTCCGGGGTGCGCTGCGCCTGTCGATGACTTGCCGGAAAGTTCCAATAGCAATAGATCAAAGGTTGTTGCACCTGCTATGAAGAAGGTCCCGGCAGGGCTGGTTGGCGCTCATGGTACGTTCACTATCAACTCCACCCCTGACGACAAATAGGAAAGCGCGCGTGTTGCTTTATTGTGGGCGAATGTCGATGTGTTTGCTTGGCAACCATCTGATGTCCCCAACGTTTCTAGGGAGGTAATCGACCACCACCTTGTTGTCTGTCCCCATGGCCGGCCCGTCAAGCAGAAGGTCCGGAAGCAAGCTTTGGAGCGGGAACAATTCATTGCCGAAGAAATCAAGAAACTTGAAGCTGCTGGTTTGGTCAGAGGAGTGTTGCATCCAACAAGGTTGGCAAATCCGGTGATGTCGTGGGAAAACACGGTCACCTATGGGGCCTTCGGCCCCTTGTGGTATGGCAAGGGGGGAGGGCGCGTTGCACAAAGAGCGGAAGGCATGGAGCAGCGCGTCAGTGATGAAACGGGCAATTTTTACCCAGGTTCGGGCCGTCGTGAGGCATAAAACCCTACTCCTGCTTTGGTGGATTGATGGAGTGGACCGTAGTGGAGATGCGACGCTCCATCCCGGTATGGTTGCCAAAGGGCGAGAGCAACTACACACGTATGAGTTTACAATGGTCTGAATCCTTTCTACGGTCGCCACAGTCCTCCTTTTATAGATCAAGGGGTCACCACAATGGCAAATCCGTCATTGTGTACTGATTAGATAGCAAACAGTGATATCATACCTAACTCTACAAACAAGACAAGGCGCATTAAATGCGCTGCTTAGTGTCACGTTGTGGCATAGCCCGGCAAGCCTTACGGGGCTGATCTGCCACCTTCTCGCCTGCTTGCATGACACGTTGTTGGATGGGTGTCTTCTGTAGGTTATTTCCTTTGGAAGTGGCTGCCACGTACCTAATTATGGCCACTTAGTCACTTGAGGGCTTGACACTGCACCGACTGGAGACATGAGTTGATGTGAGATGGAGCGGTGGAGCCTTGGTGGGGTAAGCCCACTCTCCGCGTCCTCGGCAGGCTTGCCGAGGCAGCCTTGGGACTTGTCTCTGGGGCAACCTCGCCCTCGCTAGGCTCGCCTTCCCGGCAAGGGATGTTTTTCCTTAGTGAGTTCTTGCTCCTTTATCTTGACTTGGTCTTCTTGATCCGCCCCTTGATTACTCAAAGAGCTAACTTCTTCTGCTTTGCGCAATCTTGATTATTGTGAGTTGCCGGGTTGGTGGCTTGTTATCCGTGCACAAGTCAGGGGAAAACATACACCCTTGTTTGTGTACCCCCGAAAGAAGCCCCCGGGCCTGAGCCAAACTTGTTGCTGGGCATGTTGGGTTAGGCCCCAAACAGTGCACAGACACCTGGCCAGAAGATGTTGTGCATGTAGCGGTTTGTCATGATGACCACTCAATCCCACGTCCATCTTGCGTAATTACCATGGGTTGTGGGGTCGTGGTTTTGCAGCAGTTAGTGTAAAATGGTAACTTTTCTGAAGAGTCGCGCCTTTTCCCATGCCCCCCTTCTCTTAAGAGAGAAAAAGGTGAAGAGGCATCGCCCATTCATCGCCCGCTTTGTCCCCCACCATCTTCCTCCGCAAGCCAAGCAGTTGTACCCTTCCTCCGTTCGGCTCCGTTTCATCCAGTTTCCTTCCCTTGCTTTCCACTGCGGTATGAGAAGATGGGGAAGAAAGCCGCTACTTCCAAGCGGACGACCGTTGGGAAGGAGGTGGTCGTGGAGGGGAGCAATAAGAGAGCGGCAGAGCTGGACAACAAGCGGAGGGAAGACGTGGTCTTCTTCCTGTCGAGCCTAGATGGTGACGTCTTGAAAGCAAGGTACGGTTATTTGTGGGGGAGAGAGGTCCCGAAGGGGCACGGTGCGCCCAAAGTTCTGGCAGAAGGGAAAGATGATCCGCTAGATTTATATCGCTTGTTTTGCGCATACTTCATCTGCGGCCTCTGCCCTCCCTTTTCGGATTTCTTTGAGACAATGATGATGATCTATGGGTTCCACCTTCTGGACTTCATGCCGAATGCAATGGCGTGCATGGCGATTTTCACCCATTTGTGCAAGAACTTTGTTGGAGTCGCCCCCAATGTTGACTTATTCAGGCACTATTTTGTCCCACATGTGGAGAACAAACCCATCGCTCCAGGAATATAAGTTGGATACCCCGACTGGCAAGGTAAAATTGGGGTTATCTTCCTGGCCAACAGCACAACAGATAGGAAGAATGGATAGGGGACTAGTGCTAGATTCAGGATAAGGAGGCCCCAGAGTTTTGCCAGGCGCGGACGGAGTGTCTTGTGCGCGGGAACGATTGGAGGGAGCTCGGCCTCACCGACGATAGGCTCCGCCCGGCAATAAACAGGATTACCCGTTTGAGAGCTGTTGGGCTAACTATCAAACAGGTGGGGGCGGATTTCCTTCATCGCCGGATTGTGCCGCTGCAGAAAAGGGACAGGTTCGCCTGGGAATATGGAAATGGAGCGGACGGGATGCGGCCATACCCAGGGCTGGCCAACAATTGGACTGTATACGGCCATGCCTGGCTGTGTGAATAGTTGTTTGGTTGCCTGGGGCCGTTCAAGCTGCCGGCTAGCGTTATCCCCTTGAATGTCAATTCTGTTGTGGACCAAATTCTTAAATGAATGCCAGACAGCAACTCCCATGGTGTTGCGGGGGACTGGCAATTGCTCGAGCTTAATGAAGAGCTTGCGTGGGCCTCCAGCCTGGTGGAAAGGACTACCAGAGTGGAGACCAACATGTTCAATCGCACCTCTGAGGCAGAGGAGGCGTTCATCAAGAGGCGGATTGAAGAGGACAAGGCATTCCGGGCTGCTCAAAAAGCGAAAACCGGGGAGGTCGAGGAGGAGGAGGAGGCTTAGGACGAAGGCTCCTCCCACGACAGGAGCGAGGTGCGCGACATGGAGAAGGTTGCCGAGGACGAGCCTGTCGGAATTGAGGCTTTATACGCTGCAACCGCGGAGGATCAGGAGGAGGAATGGGCTGAAGAAATGGAGCAGCCCGAAGAGTGGCTCATGGCAGGCCCTCAAGCCCCTGAGCCAATCTTGAACCAACGCCCCCGCCGGCGGGTATCTAATCGGGGGTCGGTGGCCCCTGCTCATGTGTCTGTCGTCAAGAGAGTAAAGAAGACTACCTCCTGGGGTAGCAAGCCGGACGCGGTGCGCCGGCGATCTCCTCGTCTATCTGAGGTCAAGAACCCTCCCGCCAAGCATCTGGCGGCCACGGGAGTCGACTCCAGCTCCCAGTCTGACTCGAGCTCTTCACATAGCTCATCCTTGTCGGAGCCCCCTACACCTCAGCAAACTCTGAAGTTGCTGGAAGGCTCGGCTCCCCTGATCCTGAACAGGAGTAGGGCGCCTTCACCGCCCATCGAGTTGGAGGTGGGGTGCATGCTTATCGACGATGAGTAAGCAGGGAACACCTTTCTTCCTTTGCTCGGGGTTTCTGTGTGCTTGTTGTTCTGTTGATCGTTCTTGTTTGTCGTTGTTGACAGATAAGAGGACAAGGAGGAGGAGACCCTCATCCACCGGGCGAAACGGCTCAATCAGGTGGATCTGTCGAAGTCCACGGAGGGCATGGCCTTGGCGGAAGGCAGCACAAATGATCTAGCGCCAAGCCCCGAGCTCAGCCCCCGGTGCGGGAGCCCAGGGCCGGTTTCTCCCACCAAGAGTGACGCGGGAGGGCCCCCCTCATCCCTAGCTCAAGGGGAGGGGGAGGCCACTCAAGACGAAGCTCCCCGGGAGGAGCTCGCTCTATCTGTTGACGGGGGCGAAGAGTCCCCGGAGAGAGCTTTCGCGGAGGGGTCTGTCCAGGTCGGCTTCATGGTTACCGTGGAAGGAGGCGACATCCCTGTCCCAGCAACCATTGTCTCTAGGGACGCTGAAGATCTTCCATGGCAAACAACTTCCGGTAACCCTTCCCAGCAACCGTTTTCTTCTCCTTATTCCACGCCTCTGGTCACCCAATGTTTATGCTTCCTCTCCTTTGCTCGTCGTTTTTCCTATAGCCCCCTTGGTCGAAGAGGCTGACCCGCTAGTGCAGGCGGCTGAGATCAAAAGGGAGGCTGCTGAACAGGCCACCAAAAATGCTACTGCGGAGGAGCATGTTGCCGGGGGCATCCCAGGGTGCCATCGTGGAGGCAGAAAAAGCCCCCAGCGACGTGCCAATCTTGGGGGCCGTAGTCGAAAGGAAGATTCACTCCGCACCATGAACCCTTTACCCTCATTAGGCACTCCAGCTGTGGCCCCGTAGCCATCTCCTGGCCAACTAGCGCTGGTACTCATGCAGCCTCAGCTTGGAGCCCCTGGTTCAGCTACAGCGATGAGCATGGAATTTAACGAAGAGATACATCGCATATTGGTGACGTTGCACCAGGGGACCAAAGAGGTGGATGACTGTGTCGCCATAGCCATGGATTTGTCCTTCCTGGAATCCATGGCCGCAGGACTCAAAGAGATGCATGACTGGCATGGCCAGAAGTGGTAGGCACTCAAAGAGCAGCGTAACTCTGCCAATGTTGTGGATCAGAAATTGAGAGATAAGGGTAGTGAAAGATCATGGATGTCGCCTAGAGGGGGGGTGAATAGGCGCTTTAAAATAATTACGGTTTAGGCTCGAACAAATGCGGAATAAACCTAGCGGTTAATTTGTCAAGCACAAAACCTACAACAACTAGGCTCACCTATGTGCACCAACAACTTATGCTAAGCAAGATAAACAACTAGGTGATAGCAAGATATATGACAAGAAACAATATGGCTATCACAAAGTATAGTGCATAAGTAAAGTGCTCGGGTAAGATATAACCGAGGCACGCGGAGACGACGATGTATCCCGAAGTTCACACCCTTGCGGATGCTAATCTTTGTTTGGAGCGGTGTGGAGGCACAATGCTCCCCAAGAAGCCACTAGGGCCAGTAATCTCCTCACGCCCTCGCACAATGCAAGATGTCGTGATTCCACTAAAGGACCCTTGAGGGCGGTCACCGAACCCGTACAAATGGCAACCCTTGGGGGTGGTTACCAAACCCGTACAAATTGCTCGGGGCGATCTCCACAACCTAATTGGAGACCTCGACGCTTGCCCGGAGCTTTACACCACAATGATTGAGCTCCGAACACCAAGGTTGGGGCTATCTCCCCAACGACACCATGAATCTACACCACAATGGAATATGGATCCGAGGTGACCACAACCATCTAGGGTGCCCAAGCACCCAAGAGGAACAAGCTCAAGGGTACCAAGCACCCAAGAGTAATAAGCTTCTCAACTTCACTTCCACGTATCACCGTGGAGAACTCAAACCGATGCACCAAATGCAATGGCAAGGGCACACGGAGTGCCCAAGTCCCCCTCTCCCAAATCCCACCGAAGCAACTAATGCTAGGGAGGGAAATGAGTGGAAGAACAAGAAGGAGAACACCAAGAACTCCAAGATCTAGATCCAAGGGGTTCCCCTCACCTAGAGGAGAAAGTGATTGGTGGAAATGTGGATCCAGATCTCCTCTCTCTTTTCCCCAAAAACTAGCAAGAATCCATGGAGGGATTGAGAGATAGCAAGCTCGAAGAAGGTCAACAATGGGGGAAGAACACGAGCTCAAGAGATAAGGTTCATTGGGGAAGAAGACCCCCTTTTATAGGTGGGGAAAATCCAACCGTTATGCTCATAGCCCGCACAGAGCGGTACTACCGCTCCAAGGAGCGGTACTACCGCTAGGGCGGTAGTACCCCTTTGAAAAACAACAGCGAGGAGGCAAAAACGCCAGAAGAACCGTCGGAGCGGTAGTACCGCTTGACCTCACGGTACTACCGCTAGGGGTAGCGGTACTACTGCTAAGGGTAGCGGTACTACTGCTCGCGAGCGGTACTAAAAAATTACATCCGGGCCTACCACCGCAGGACTTGGGACGAGTTTTTGGTCCGGAGCGGTACTACCGCTGTAGGAGCCATGGTAGTACAGCTCTGGAGCGGTAGTAAAAAATTACATCCGCTCCAATTCGCGGTAGTACCGCTGCAGCCTTTTCAGAACACCAAAACTGCCACAACTTTTGCAAACGGACTCCGAATTCGATGAAACCAAGTTCGTTGGAAAGCTAGCAACAAGGGCTAACACAATCTTGAAAGAAATATCAATAAGAAGCAAATTAGAAAAGTCCCATAAGAAAATGGTGAGAACCCTTCCTCGGATAAGACCGGTAAAACCTCCAACACCAAAAACATCATAGAAGACGCATGTGAACTCCGTTTTCGATGAACTCAAGCTTGTCATCAAGATGACCATAAGCTCTAAGACTCACAAAGAGAACCAAACAAGAACCAAGAAACATGATGCAAGGATGCAATGGTTTGAGCTCTCTACTAACGATACGATCAAGCTACCAACTTGAGAGCCCCCCTTGATAGTACGGCAAATGATCCTATAACCCAGTCTCCCAACTACCACCACGAGACCGGTAAAATAGAAAACCTATCAAGGGCAAACCTTTGCTTTGCAAAAAGTCCACTTGAGCTAGATGTAGACGATCTTGACTTCCTCAAGTTGGACCACCTTTCTTGATTGCGTTGTCTCGGTGAAGACTAGTAGATTGCTCCCCCATACTCCACTATGGGTGAGCCACTCTTCGGCATATCTTCACAAGTCCATTGTCACCACAATGGACGGCAAGATTCAAGCACTTGATCTCTTCGTGATGCTCCACTTGAACTTGCACACCGCAACCTAACCCCACAAAGAACTCTCACGAAGACCATGGGTTAGTACACAAAAGCGTGATTGACAATGCTTACCATACCATAGGATTGCTTGATCCCTCTCGGTACATCTTCTACACTTTGTGTGTTGATCAACTTGATTCATTCTTTGACTTAGTTTTGATCAACCTTGAATCTTTCCGACTCTCTTCATTTGGATGATGTCTTGAAGGTAAACATGAATGATCACAAACTCTTCTTCTTCAAGACATGCTTGCAATAAGCTCAACACCCACAAGACCAATCTTTGGATAATTTCTTAATAGCACCTTGGTCATCATAAACTCTCCTTGAAACCAACAAACGAACTCCAAGAAAAGCCTATGGAAAAACCCTTCAAATATAACTCAAGGCAACCATTAGTCCATAGAGATTGTCATCAATTACCAAAACCAAACATGGGGGCACCGCATGTTCTTTCAATCTCCCCCATTTTCGTAATTGATGACAATCACTTTCAAGAGAGTTTATATAACGAATTATGCATCACCATACCATGCAACAATAATGTATGCGCATGAGATGCAAAAGCTTAGGAACAAAACCAAAGCAAGAAGAGAGAAGAGACAACTCTCTAAACTTCCTCCCAAAACTAAACTCTCTGAAACTTCTCCCCCATTGGCATCGATTGCCAAAATGGGCGAATAGCTTAGAAGGCCAATATAAATTGTGTTCCTCCATAAATTGCGTATTCCTCAAAATAGAGAGTGGAATGCAATACATATATCCAACTGTAAATACTTGGAGGAAGACAAACTATATTGAGGCTCAAAGATTGCAAAATAATGATATGCCACAAAGGCATAACAAAGGGAGAAAAACATGCAATCAAGCAATCAAAGGATACCAATTGAATCAAGCTATCAAAAGATACCAATTGACCCAACTAGACCAATGATCCTACATGCCAAATGAATAAAAGATATTATGATAAGAGCAAAGGAGTGTTTTAGAGAAACTAGAGAAGCTCCCCATGATTTGTGCACAATTTAGTTTTGTATTTGGATACAACGAGCACAAAATAGGATCGTCGCTCCCCCAAGATCAATAGAACCTCACGACATAGCAACGGAGTGTTCTAAAGACACTAGTGAAGCTCCCCATAATTTATGCACTCTTAGAATATTTTCATTAGGATACCAAGTGCACAAAATAGGATCATCGCTCCCCCAAGATCAATAGACACTCACACCAAGTGCAAGTGAGCATGAAGGAAACAAAGCCTAGCACTTGCAACAAACAACTGGTTGAGCAATATATAAAAGAGTCAACTTAATAGTAGGCTCAACCAAAATGATGTGTGTGAGTCATGGCAAAGCACTTGAGAAGATTAATGTACAGATGAACATTAAGCATCAATATACTCTTGAATGAATGAGATACACAGTGCAAGGCCTATCATTCCCACACACAACAGCAAATGGGTTCACAAGCTCACTATTAATCATATAAATAACCTATGCTTGTGACAACCTGTGGTGAAAATATAAAAAGGATAGCTTTGTCATGAGGAGGGATACCAATAGAAATGGCAAAAGCCTCGTCAAGACAAGCAAGAGAAAAAAATGATCTTCACCACAAAAGAGTGCATCAAGATGCAATGTTATAAGATCCGCACTCGAGACACACACCTTCACGGAGCCACCAAATAAATAAAACAGGAACGAAAAGGTGGACGTGAAAGAAGGGGATATCAAATAGATATGAAACTTCTCTCAAGTGTATAAGATTCTAGGTAGATGAAGATCATGATGATATAATCCACAAAGAAGGATGTACACACGAAATTGTTGCAAAAGGAATGAATAAGATATCCCCAAGGAAGTCATAAATATACCAACAAGATATTTGCTTGAAGGCATAGCACATGGCTAGATATGTTCTTATTGTATATAAATGAGTTCCAACCACACGAGCATCAAAGACATCACAACTAGCAACTAGAGATCATTGTTGGGATGCTTTGAGAAAGGAAACAAGTATCATAAGAAGGAATGACTAACATGCCATGATACAACCTACACAAGGTTGGTGCAAGAAATGTGTGCATGAAGTAGATGGTGATACTTGTTACCGAGATACCATTGGAAGGATGTAGTAGATACCAATTGAAGGTAGATAATAGTTCATTGATCATCCTAGCTTGACTCCAATAAGCACATGGTGACACCACCTTCCTTTTGAATGAGCCGAGCATCCAATGCATCTCCAATTGTTCCTAGAACACCAACACAAACAAAATGGTACCCAAACTCATTGGGACCAAAGAGTTAGAAACACCAATACATAGGAAAAACTCCACAAACATATGTGCATTTATATATGAAAATGAATTTCATGCACATCTCATCCAAATTGAGTCTAGGTGGAGTTTCCCTTATATATTGGGTTAAAGAAAGAAAGCATGCCAAAGAAAATACATGAAGTAAATATGCATGCTCAAGACTTTCAAGAGACGAAACAAAATGAAAAATAAATACCAAGTGAAAATAGGATACCAAATGGAGAAATCATCACTTGGAAGATATCTATTAGAAGATACATCAAGGAATGAGATATCCATTGATACACGCAAAAGGAAAGATATCGGACTCCCAAAAGAGAGGATGGTTCCAAACAAACCAACCCATCTACAAAGTTTCATGATGGCACAAGTACCAAAAAGAAACGGCTTGCCTTCCATCAACACACACTTGATATGGATCACAAGATGAGTGTTCTATCGAAAATAGGATAGCTCCCCCATGAATTGTGCATTTAAAGAGAATTTGCATTCGAGTACAAAATGCACAAGGTGGGATCACCACTTTCACTATATCTAGAAAACACTCGACAAAAACAATAAAACACGAGATCCACAAGTGGCATGGAAGGAAATGGGAGTTGATACAAACTTGGCAAGAGATAAAACAAATAAAACCAAAAGACAATGTAAAGATGATCAATAATTTCCACCACATAAATGATTACCAATTGTCAAAGAAAAGAGGTATTTGGAAATAATTCCCGGTGATAGATAGCAATGATATCCAACATCATCTTCACACCAAACACAATAAAAATGCAACTTTTAGAGCTAACATGCCACCTAGGAACAACATAATTTATACTATCAACTCTAGGTGACAATATCTCAAATTTACACATTTTCTAGGCTTGTAATATGCACATAGAATATTACTCCCTCATAATGTGATACCAATGAAAAATTTACCAAGATGCAAAAGAAAACCAACAAGAGATAATTAATGGAACATTTAGAAATTGACTTTCTCATGAGAAGACATACCACATAGAGACTATATAATCTTGTAATATCAATACTAGATGGTATTCCTCATGTACACACATTTATAAGATTGTGAGGTGCACAAAGCACATCACTCCCCCAAAATGGGATGTTCCATTAATCTCTCACAAGAGACAACTAAGATAAAAGTAAGAAGCACAAAGGCTCAACGCACGACACACACATACATGATGTGCAAACAAATATACACATACTTGATTTCTCAAGATACACAAATTGGACGCACAGCATATACAAACACATGCAAGGAACAAAACCAAAACATGCAAAGGGGCAAGTAACTTTCAATGTAAACAATTTAAGCACGAGTTACCACAAGGAGGAACATTGGATATAAGATAGAAACTTGATAATCCGAATGACTTGGCTTGAGACAATATGAATGATGAAGACCCCTTAATTCTTCATAATGTATCCAAGTCTCCAATGCCCTCCAAAACACCTATTGATCAAGTTTGAGCTAGTTGGTCCCCAACCAAGTTGGGTCCTAAGAGGTTAGTCACAATAGGCTTGGCTACCCAAATGGTTCTTTTCTTGACACCACTTTGAGTCCCAAGAAACTTGGCAAACACATTGCCAACCTTATCCTTCCCAAGAGAATAGACATCATCAATAATAATTGGGTTGGATAAGTTACCACTAGTGCATGAAGAAGCAAGGTGACCCTTCTCACGGCATAGGTAGCAACATCTACTCTTCACTTTCTTCTCATTTGATTTCTCAAAATGAGAAGCATTACCATGAGTCTTCTTGTGAAGTGGCCTTTCTCCAACTTGCGGTTGACCACGAGATTGAGCTTGTGGCCTCTTCCCTTGTTGCTTGTCACTAATGGCCTTCTTCTTCAATGGGCAAGATCTAACATGATGCCCTTCAGTTGTGCACTTGAAGCAAATAATCTTGGCCGAATTCTTGAGTTGTTCTTGGCCCTTCTTCTTGTTGCTCTTGGACTTCTTCTTCTTATTGGAGTTGAATCCAAGTCCACCTTTGTCATTGGGAGATTTTTGCACACTCAAGATATTGTTGAGTGTGGACTTTCCTTCATGACACTTTTCCAAGTCTTTCTTCAAGGAAGAGACTTGGGACTTGAGCTCTTTGATTTCCTCTACATGGTTAGTATCAACACAAGTACTAGAGGAAATATAGGCTTCTTTTTTAGAGCAACAAGGCAAGGAAAGCAATTCATCACAAGATGTACCAATGTTATGCATAGAAGAATTACGAGGACTAGCACATGGAAATATAGCAGTTTGACTAGAAGTAGTGCTAGCGACCACATGAGACTCACTAGATGTTACCTTGATAATCATAGCCTCATGAGCTATCTTTAGCACATTATGGGATACTAGAAGATCATCATGAGAGCTTGTGAGCTTTACATGACTTTCTTCCAATTTCCCATAATTGCTAGATAGCAACTCAAGTTGAGCCCTTAGCTCAACATTATCCTTCAAAATGGATGCTTCACTGGAAATAGAGTTAGTAGCACAAGCATCATCAATAATGGCAAGAGGAGAAGGCAACTTGGCAAGCTCTTTAGAATATGAAGCTTTAAGTTGAGCATGAGACTCGGTCAGTTTGATGAGCTCACTCTTAATGACCCTTGAGCCATTTTCGAGGTGCTCAAAATCCTCAAGGAGTTTAGCATGTGCAACTTCAAGCTTCTCATTTTTAGTTTCAAAATCATTAGCCACCTCGAGAGCTCTATCACGGGATTCCTTTATTCTAGATAGTTCTAGAGCAAAAGTCTCCTCAAGAGATTCCTTGGTGGTTTGTTCAAGTTCAAGAGCTTGCGAGAGGTCGGCGATCTCATTAACGTAATCACGCTCATGACCTTCCATTTTTCCAATGGTGACCTCATGCTCCTCTAGATGAGATTCCAACTCCTCTATATATTTCTTGCCATCAATGGTAATAGACATGATTTCCATGAAGTTGGAACAAGCAATTTTATTCTTATGAAGAGCTTTAAAAATCATTTCCCCCTTAATTTTTAAGGAGGCAACATTATCATTCTCTTCATCATTATCAACATCATCATCACACGATATATTGGGATTCAAAGTGGGAGATACCTTTGAAGCCTTAGCCATAAGGCAAAACGCAATAGATGATGATGTAGGATCCCTTGAAGCACCATTCAAGACAACATCTTGTTCCATGGGGTGTTCATTGTTAGCATAACAATTCGAGGAAATAGATGCATTTTTATCATGGCAACAAGATATAGCAAGCATATCATCATGTGTTCTAGTCAAGCAATTTCTACATGATATGCAAGGACTATCAACACAAGCATGTGAAACATGTAGGGTGCTCGAAATGTTAAAGTCCAAAGAAGATGCATTGTAATAAGATAGAGATGAAGAATCATCCACAATAAGCATACTATCATCATTGCAATGACCAACACTACTCACCATATCATTACCTTGTGGCAAACCACATGTAGGTGAAGTAGAAGAAGTTGAGAAGACAACACGGCCGGAGGTGGAGGGAGAACAATCATTCCCACAATTCTTGGACACACCATATTTATCTTGAAGCTTTGTCCACAACTCATGAGCATCCCGGAATGGCATGAGTTGAAATATAACTACATTGCTTAAAGCATCGAAAAGCACATTAGAAGCTCGAGCATTGAGATAAGAGTTTTTCTCATCCTCTAAAGATAATCTTTGGGGATCCTTTGGAGGAGAAAACCCCGTATCTACAATTCGCTCTAAATTTGGGTCCATGACCCTAAAGAGATTAAGCATGCGAATTACCCAAACATCAAAATTTGTGCCATCGAAACTAAGAGTGTCAGAGAATCCTAAGCCCCTAGTCGACATCCTTACTCTCTAGGCGGTTAAGCCCTATAAAGAGAGACGAGCCTCTGATACTAATTGAAAGATCGTGATTATCGCCTAGAGGGGGGGTGAATAGGCGCTTTAAAATAATTACGGTTTAGGCTCGAACAAATGCGGAATAAACCTAGCGGTTAATTTGTCAAGCACAAAACCTACAACAACTAGGCTCACCTATGTGCACCAACAACTTATGCTAAGCAAGATAAACAACTAGTTGATAGCAAGATATATAACAAGAAACAATATGGCTATCACAAAGTATAGTTCATAAGTAAAGGGCTCGGGTAAGAGATAACCGAGGCACGCGCAGACGACGATGTATCCCGAAGTTCACAACCTTGCGGATGCTAATCTCCGTTTGGAGCGGTGCGGAGGCACAATGCTCCCCAAGAAGCCACTAGGGCCACCGTAATCTCCTCACGCCCTCGCACAATGCAAGATGCCGTGATTCCACTAAAGGACCCTTGAGGGCGGTCACCGAACCTGTACAAATGGCAACCCTTGGGCGCGGTTACCGAACCCGTACAAATTTCTCGGGGCGATCTCCACAACCTAATTGGAGACCCCGACGCTTGCCCGGAGCTTTACACTACAATGATTGAGCTCTGAACACCAAGGTTGGGGCTATCTCCCCAAAGACACCATGAAGCTACACCACAATGGAATATGGCTCTGAGGTGACCACAACCATCTAGGGCGCCCAAGCATCCAAGAGGAACAAGCTCAAGGGTACCAAGCACCCAAGAGTAATAAGCTTCTCAACTTCACTTCCACGTATCACCATGGAGAACTCAGACCGATGCACCAAATGCAATGGCAAGGGCACACGGAGTGCCCAAGTCCCCCTCTCCCAAATCCCACCGAAGCAACTAATGCTAGGGAGGGAAATGAGTGGAAGAACAAGAAGGAGAACACCAAGAACTCCAAGATCTAGATCCAAGGGGTTCCCCTCACCTAGAGGTGAAAGTGATTGGTGGAAATGTGGATCTAGATCTCCTCTCTCTTTTCCCCAAAAACTAGCAAGAATCCATGGAGGGATTGAGAGATAGCAAGCTTGAAGAAGGTCAACAATGGGCGAAGAACACGAGCTCAAGAGATAAGCTTCATTGGGGAAGAAGACCCCCTTTTATAGGTGGGGAAAAATCCAACAGTTATGCTCACAGCCCGCACAGAGCGGTACTACCGCTCAAACAACAGCGAGGAGGCAAAAAGGCCAGAAGAACCGTCGGAGCGGTAGTACCGCTGTGACGCCCCCGATTTGACCGTACACTAATCATGCACGCAAATGTGTACGACTAAGATCAAGGACTCACTGGAAGATATCACAACACAACTCTAGACACAAATTAAAATAATACAAGCTTTATATTACAAGCCAGGGGCCTCGAGGGCTCGAATACATAAGCTCGAATACGCAAGAGTCAGCGGAAGCAATAATATCTGAGTACAGACATAAGTTAAACAAGATTGCCTTAAGAAGGCTAGCACAAAACATCAATGATCGAAAAGGCAAGGCCTCCTGCCTGGGACCTCCTAACTACTCCTGGTCGTCAGCTGTCTCCACGTAGTAGTAGGCCCCGTCGGGGTAGTAGCAGTCGTCAATGGTGGCATCTGGCTCCTGGACTCCACCATCTGGTTGCATCAACCAGCAAGAAGAAAGAAGGGGGAAAAGGGGGAGCAAAGCAACCGTGAGTACTCATCCAAAGTACTCGCAAGCAAGGATCTACACTACATATGCATCGGTATCAATGAAAAGGGGCAGTATCTGTGGACTAGGCTGCAGAATGCCAGAATAAGTGGGGAGAAGCTAGTCCAATCGAAGACTCGCATCTTTCAGGAAACCACCGTCTTGCAGCAAGAGGGGGAAGTAGAGTAGTATAACATAAGTCATATTTATGTTGTTGTTCCAACGCTCCGGGATCCTTTCTCGACTCCCGAAGCAACATATCCACACAATGCCTTAGCATCCAGTTCTAGTTGTAGCGATCGGGATACAACTCCAAGTGTCTGTTACCGTAGGACAGGCTATCGATAGATGTTTTCTTCCCTGCAGGGGTGCACCAACTTACCCATCACGCTTGCTTAACTCCGGCCGGACACACCATCAGGTCATGCCCGCCCTCGGCCAAACAATACGCCGCAACCCGACCTAGGCTTAATAGAGAGGTCATGCACGCCGGACTAAACCCTATGCCCCCAGGGGTCATGGGCCAATTGCACCGGGAACTCCTGCACGTTGCGTACACGGCCGGTGAGCAGACCTAGCAACCTCCTTTAAAAAGGTAGGAGCCTAACCAGTCCAACCTGGCGCGCGCCGCTCAGTCGCAATGACGTCAGTTAAGCTTCGGCTGATGCATACGACGCAGAACGCCCATACTATGCCCACGTGATGGTTAGCGCTATCAGGCCAAAGGCCCCTCGGATCAAATATCCAAACCGTTTAGTGTCTTGGGAATGCACGGTAACGAGCAGAGACTCACGAAAGATGTGACCCCATCGCCCCGTCTTGAGAACTTGCGACAAGGGCGAGTGCCGGCCACGCCTCGTATTATCTCGCGGGCACCTTCCAGGTCAACCCGACTACACATCACTCGCAATTAAGCTCGCGCGGGTACCCCTCTGGGTCGACCCGTCTTTAGTAACCAGGTTCAGTGTAAGGTCATAGTAACTATAGTAACTGTGTGGCTGACACCAAAGGAAAACCTAAGGAAATCACCCTCGATGGAATTCCACCTGATGTTTATCGTCAAGGTGAACGAAAGAGGAGTCACCCTCGAGGTCCACTCTTGAGGAGTTGCATGACAGTGTCATCATCGAGAGTGGAGAAAGAGGAATCACCCTCGATGACCACAACCGATGAACTAACCTACAAGGTTAACATCAGAAGTGCTGATGAGGTCTCACCCTCGGCACTCGATAGAAACCCAGTAGTGTCGAGCAACTAAGGGGAAAGTGATGTGCGGTGCCGGGTCCTGGTCTTCGATCCCGTTGATCGGGTCTTCTGATAATCCAGCGGGGCAGTCGGGACAAGGTAGGGGGTCACTGGTGGATCTCTAACCAGCCTATACTAAGTAGTTTAGTATAAACATGTAAGGTATGAAAGCAGGTATCAACAACAGGCTATGCATCAGAATAGGATCATACAAAAAGCAGTAGCAGTTCTAATGCAAGCATAAGAGAGAAGAGAATGGGCGATATCGGAATGATCAAAGGGGGTTGGCTTGCCTGGTTGCTCTGGCAAGAAGGAGGGGTCGTCAACACCGTAGTCGATCACTGGGGCATCATCGGTCTCGGGGTCTACCGAAGAGAAGAGGGGGAAGAAACAGTAAATATAAAGCAAACAGTAGCAACAGAGAAGCACGACTAGTCAGCATGCAGTGCTAGGGTGCTCTAACGCCGTGGTACACGGTATCGGCGAAGGGGGATAACACTCGGGAAAGTATCCCCGGCGTTTCGTGTTTTCGGTCAGATGAATCGGAGGGGGAAAGTTTCAGGTTCACTATGCTAGGGACGTGTGCCGAATGAACGGACCGCGTATTCGGATTCGTCTCGTCGTTCTGAGCGATTTTCATATATAAAACATTTTCATCCGAGTTACAGATTATTTTATATGATTTTCTAAACTTTTAAACATTTTTAAGAATTTATTTAATTAATTTAATCAACATTATCCACAATAGTAAAAGGTGAGGTCAGCATGACATCACCACGACGTCAGCAGGTCAAACCCAGTTGACCAGAGTCAAACCTGACATGTGGGGCCGTGCTATCATTGGCTCATTTAATTAACCAGGTTAATTAGACTAATGTGTAATTAGTTTAATTAAACATAATTAATTAGGTTAATTATCAGGATTAATTAAGTTAATTATTAATTAGTTAATTAACTTTTTATTATATATTTTTAAACCTTTTTTTAAACCCTTTTTTAAGGGGTTGGGCCCCATTCGCCATAGGCCTAGGGCCTTAGCGGGGCGGGCGTAACGGGCGTGAGGGGTTCGGGCGCCCGACCTCTAGGCGCTGGCCAAGGCTGCTGGGCGTGGCCGCCCGGCACGACGGGCCGAGCTCCACGGCGCCGGCCGGCCAGGGGCGATGGAGGGCCGCGCCGGCGGGCGTCTGGCCGCGGCGGTAGGCGGTGGCGCGTGGCCGGCGAAGGTAGGAGGCGGCGCGGGGAGGCCACGGTCGGGCGAGGCAAGTGATGGCCGAGGCCGTGGCCACGCCTACGGGAGGTCGGGTTCCGGCGTCCGGTGAGGCCTCTGGCGGCAGTCGACGGCGGGCGGAGGCGGGGCATGGTTCGTGCGCGTGCGTGCAGCGGCGCGGGTTGTAGTGCAGCAGGCGAGTGGGAGGGGGCTAAGCTAGCGCGCACGCCGGGTGAGGCGACGTCAGGCGGCTGCGGCCATGGGTGTAGGGCGACCGCGAGGGAGGAGGCGTGCGGACATGGGCAGCTGCCGGCGGGTATGGCGCGCTTGAGGACGGTGGCGGGGCCAGTGAAGCGCGTTGTGAGCACGAGAAGGGGCAGTACAGGACGCAGGGAGCAGCAACAGTGGCGACACGGACGCAAGCTACGGTGGCGACTACGGCGAAGGCTACGGTTACACAACGAAGGGGAAAAGCGGGGGAATTGGTCGAGGGCCTCACCGTGCAGCTCGTGGGCGCGTTCGGGGAGGCCCGGGCGGTTCGGTGGTCGAGGACCTGACGGCGGCGACCAGCGGCAGAGGTTGAAGAAGGCGATCGATTCGGTCGAGGTGGGTGCTCCGAGCTCGAGTTGATCCGTGTAGGGGAAGCAGGGGAGTCTGGTGGAGCTGCCGGAGGGGACGACGGCGGCCGCGGAGACGATGAGGCGGCGGCGACGGCAGCAACTTGGACTCAGTGAAACGGGAGAGGGAAAAAGGGACAAGGGGAAGAACAGAGGCTAGGGTTTCGGGAGGGGGTGCTAGCGACGTCTTAACCAAGGGGGGTACCGCGGGATGGACGCCGCGTGTGCATCTGCGATTTGAACGAGCGCTCTGTCTCCACCACGATGGGGATGAACAGGAGGTAGAAGGAGACTAGAGATGGGCTGGGCTGTACTGTTCATTGGGCCGTTTAAGCACACAGTTCTGGACTTTCCCTTATATATGATCTCTCTACGTTTTCTACTTTAGTTATTGTTTTGTATTTTCAATTTGTACCAAATGATTTTTGTTGAACGAGAGACGTGTCACTAAATACTTGGCGATACTATGGAGTTTCTCACAAGGTTTTTTGGGCGGTTTGTTTCAATCCATCCAAATTATGTTTGAATTTAAAAGCTCCCCATAAGTGCTATTGGGCCATTTCATCATTTACGAGGGAATTATTGGTGAGTCAAATGATGTTGGTTTTAACATGACAAAGATTATGTGATTTATACTAAAATGCGAACATTTTAGTATTATAGTGTGGAGAAACAATATTTTGACTTGCCTTTTAAATTTGAATTTGAGGTCGATTTGGGACAAGTGATGATTAGCAAAATTTAAACATGATGACGTGGCACCATTAACAGGAGTCTACTGTAGCATGATTCTTGGGGTTTTACAAATCTCCTCTACTACAAGAAATCTCGTCCCGAGATTTAAGAGGTGGAGTAAGGGGGAAAGATGTGGTTACGAAATTCTAACGGATCTTCTCTGTTTTGGCTGCCCTTTCGAAGAGATCGATCCATTACGTTGATGTCTTCATTTCTCTGCTTTAGCTCATCATGATGAAGTCGGTAACCTTTCGTCGAGAACTCCATCGTACTTACGAGAGATAAAAGGGTGGGTATTCCAAGAGAACGGACCTTTGCAAGGTTGACCATATGGTTGACAACATCAAGGAAGGTGGCGGAAAGTAACCCTCAAATTGAAACTTAAGAAAATATCAAGAGCAAAGTAAAGAGGTATCCTGCGAAGTTTCGAGCGAGAAGGCAATCGTTCGATGCCCGTTACTGGGCATGAAAAGGGGTTCAAAGCAACGGTAATAAGTATTGTGTCTCATACAAGAATTTGGTAATCTCTCGGGAGGTGGCTCGTGAATTACCTACGAGGCCACGGGCAAGGAATAACTTTGGGAACAGGGGGGTATACAGGAGAGTCAAGTTTTGATCCTGTGGAACTGTGGGTTATGGGCCCACCAGGTGGATTAACATTAGGAAGGGCAATGAAGTCTTGCACAATCATGTAAGCAAGGCATGTCAGAAGATAGCATGTCAGTTATGCCGGCAACAACATCGGTACCAAGTGCGAGGGACGAAGAGAACCATTTTCCTGCTCGTTGAAACGAGGCGGACCAATAGGCAAAGTTCTCGTCCATCGGTGGTTACCGGAATGTTATCAACAAAAATAATAGGGTTTTACTGACTAATTTGTACATCAAGGTGTTTACCTCGGCAGGAAATTATTACTGCTTAAATTATATGTAGAACAACGAAAGGTTAAACAAACAAATGGAAAGGAAAATTGTGTTTAAACACAATGAATAGGAGTAAATCATCCCCAAGATTAAGCAGGGCATGCTATACGTGTCAGGAGATCAAAGTCATGAACATATTGGTAAAAGGGGTAAGAAGAATTATGATATGTACCCACACAACGATGTTGGATAGATGATCAAGAAACATTTAGCCTGGCGCTTACCACGTTCTTGTGGATCTTCGGAGTATCACAGACATGCTTCGAGATAGCACCGACATGATCATTGGTTAAAGATCCGATTTTGAATACACAAAGGATCCATCAGGAACAACTTATGGAATAAGTCTTACATTTTCAGTAAGGAAAAGATGAGGATGTGGCCGACAGGTTCGGTGCATTCTGTAGTCATGTCAAAAAGGATGTAATCCCAAAATTATATGAACATGTTCGTGTTGGGGCGAAGGCATAAATGTTGTCGAGGATAACACAAATCATCGAGGGGCAAGGATAGTATCTCCCATCATGAATTCGATTCCCAACTTGGAAGAATGCAAATCATTGTTGATGGTGATCACGACACATTTGTCGAGAGATTTCATTAGGATGTACTCGATCGGCGATGACATCAAGTCAAATGAATGATGGAGCGAAAGGTTATTGAAACCAATAGTACAATACAAACTTGAAATCAAGCTAGTTGTTCGAGGCGAAATGATATGCCGAGGAAGATCGGCGTAAGCTTAGCTCATTGCCGAAATTGTGCTCCGTGAAGAAGGACCAGGTAGCACAGTTAAAAAGATGCACGATAATGATTAGCCGATGAGGCTAGATATAACTTGAAGAATTAATAAACTCATAAGCAATTTAGATTACTTAGAGCTACTGAATCGGAGTGTGGAATTGATTCACTTATTGGGGTCCTTGAGTGTCAAACATCTTAGAACCCGAGGAAAATTGCAGTCAGTGAAAATGTAACACATAATGAAGAACTCGTAAGAAGCTATGCAGTTCCTTGATAATCTTGAGATACCAGGAGGGTGATACTTGACGACAGCTCAAAGTAGAGGTTGTGCTGGGGGTATTGCTCTGTAGAAGACAAGTACTTAATTCTGCACAAGAAGTGGTACTTAAAGAAGAACATGGTCGAAACCACGATTAAAAAGGCCAGATCCCAGATATAAGATGCACTTATATCAATGGGGTAATTAATTTAAGAGAAGCTTTGATGATAAGACCTACATCGTGTCCATGGGCATGAACAGAAAGTTCAAGGTTGACTCCCACTTCTTCAATGCGTAACCTTTCATTCACTGCTCTATTCTAAATGAATTGATTGCGAAGACTTGCTTGGTGAATTACCAGAGGAGTATGAACCTTGGAAAACTTTCGGGTTCACACAGATTAAGGAAGGCATAAGTTCAACCCATCGGGGCATCTTAGGCTCATACTACGCAAACTTCAGGAGCAAAATATACAAGCTCGAAAACAGAGCATGGTTGAGAAAGCAGATGATACAATTTACCGAAGGCTTTATGTATCACGGCAGGAACTCACAATGTTAATGAATAAGAAGGACATTGTCGGATAATAATCCAACTAAAGATATGGCGGTCCACATGGGATCTGATGTGAGCATCGATACTCAACCAGAAGAAGAAACAATGCAGGGGGTCGGATTATAGAAACAACTGACTAATTCAAGCTCGGATGCAAGGAATTATGATTTCCAAACCAAGGGATCAGAAGCAAAAGCTCTGATAAAGGATGCATAAATTGAATAGACTTAGGGGTACAATCGACGATAAACAGATTGGTCGAGAACCAGCTCATGTTCAAAATGGCGTCTGGGCTGGAAAGATAATTTAAAAGGATCAACTGATGATTGTGTGCATTCGCACACATGTTGAATCAACGAGCTCAAAATGATAATGACAAAGGATGTCAGTAAGATTACTAGACTTATGGGGTTAACCATAATGTAAGCAAGCAAGAATTTCAAGAGCAATAGGCTGCTCAGGATTTTCCGAAGGTCGAATGGTATTTCCAAGACTTGTGAAACACATGAACAACTGAGGATGAACGAATCCTCGCTAAGTGTGAGGAATTATTCATAGGGGTTGACGGTGGAAGGGAATTGCAAACGCGATGAGCACAAGTTATCGGGATAACATCAAAGAGTATCTTCGGGGTCTTCTGATGAAACAAGGCATCATTTGGAATGAAGGGGCTCTCCGGGAGGAAGTATGTACGATAACCTAGTGTTAGAGTTTGCAAAATTATTTAACCCGAATAGAAGAGATTTCAGAGTCCCTGAGTAAAGACGAGGAATAAAATATCCTAATACCACCCAATGGCGACGTGGGCCCGTAAGACACACAGCCATGTTCGTAAAAGTTTTGTAGTGACTAGACACGACTTCGGCCAAGGAGTTGGAAAGGGGTTCCTATAGGCAGTCGGCTCTGATACCAACTTGTGACGCCCCCGATTTGACCGTACACTAATCATGCACACAAATATGTACGACCAAGATCAAGGACTCACTGGAAGATATCACAACACAACTCTAGACACAAATTAAAATAATACAAGCTTTATATTACAAGCCAGGGGCCTCGAGGGCTCGAATACATAAGCTCGAATACACAAGAGTCAGCGGAAGCAATAATATCTGAGTACAGACATAAGTTAAACAAGATTGCCTTAAGAAGGCTAGCACAAAACATCAATGATCGAAAAGGCAAGGCCTCCTGCCTGGGACCTCCTAACTACTCCTGGTCGTCAGCTGTCTCCACGTAGTAGTAGGCCCCGTCGGGATAGTAGCAGTCGTCAATGGTGGCATCTGGCTCCTGGACTCCACCATCTGGTTGCATCAACCAGCAAGAAGAAAGAAGGGGGGAAAGGGGGAGCAAAGCAACCGTGAGTACTCATCCAAAGTACTCGCAAGAAAGGATCTACACTACATATGCATCGGTATCAATGAAAAGGGGTAGTATCTGTGGACTAGGCTGCAGAATGCCAGAATAAGAGGGGGAGAAGCTAGTCCTATCGAAGACTAGCATCTTCTGGAAACCACCATCTTGCAGCGAGAGGGGGAAGTAGAGTAGTATAACATAAGTCATATTTATGTTGTCGTTCCAACGCTCCGGGATCCTTTCTCGACTCCCGAAGCAACATATCCACACAATGCCTCAGCATCTAGTTCTAGTTGTAGCGATCGGGATACAACTCCAAGTGTCCGTTACCGTAGGACAGGCTATCGATAGATGTTTTCTTCCCTGCAGGCGTGCACCAACTTACCCATCACGCTTGCTTAACTCCGGCCGGACACACCATCAGGTCATGCCCGCCCTCGGCCAAACAATACGCCGCAACCCGACCTAGGCTTAATAGAGAGGTCATGCACGCCGGACTAAACCCTATGCCCCCAGGGGTCATGGGCCAATCGCCCCGGGAACTCCTGCACGTTGCGTACGCGGCCGGTGAGCAGACCTAGCAACCTCCTTTAAAAAGGTAGGAGCCTAACCAGTCCAACCCGGCGCGCGCCGCTCAGTCGCAATGACGTCAGTTAAGCTTCGGCTGATGCATACGACGCAGAATGCCCATACTATGCCCACGTGATGGTTAGCGCTATCAGGCCAAAGGCCCCTCGGATCAAATATCCAAACCGTTTAGTGTCTTGGGTACGCGCGGTAACGAGCAGAGACTCACGAAAGATGTGACCCCATCGCCCCATCTCGAGAACTTGCGACAAGGGCGAGTGCCCGGCCACGCCTCGTATTATCTCGCGGGCACCTTCCAGGTCAACTCGACTACACATCATTCGCAATTAAGCTCGTGCAGGTACCCCTCTGGGTCGACCCGTCTTTAGTAACCAGGTTCAGTGTAAGGTCATAGTAACCATAGTAACTGTGTGTCTGACACGAAAGGAAAACCTAAGGAAATCACCCTCGATGGAATTCCACCTGATGTTTATCGTCAAGGTGAACGAAAGAGGAGTCACCCTCGAGGTCCACTCTTGAGGAGTTGCATGACAGTGTCGTTATCGAGAGTGGAGAAAGAGGAATCACCCTCGATGACCACAACCGATGAACTAACCTACAAGGTTAACATCAGAAGTGCTGATGAGGTCTCACCCTCGGCACTCGATGGTAACCCAGTAGTGTCGAGCAACTAAGGGGAAAGTGATGTGCGGTGCCGGGTCCTGGTCTTCGATCCCGTTGATCAGGTCTACTGATAATCCAGCGGGGCAGTCGGGACAAGGTAGGGGGTCACTGGTGGATCTCTAACTAGCCTATACTAAGCAGTTTAGTATAAACATGTAAGGTATGAATGCAGGTATCAACAACAGGCTATGCATCAGAATAGGATCATACAAAAAGCAGTAGCAGTACTAATGCAAGCATAAGAGAGAAGAGAATGGGCGATATCGGAATGATCAAAGGGGGTTGGCTTGCCTGGTTGCTCTGGCAAGAAGGAAGGGTCATCAACACCGTAGTCGATCACTGGGGCATCATCGGTCTCGGGGTCTACCGAAGAGAAGAGGGGGAAGAAACAGTAAATATAAAGCAAACAGTAGCAACAGAGAAGCACGACTAGTCAGCACGCAGTGCTAGGGTGCTCTAATGCGGTGGTACACGGTACCAGCGAAGGGGGATAACACTCGGGAAAGTATCCCCGGCGTTTCGTGTTTTCGGTCAGATGAATTGGAGGGGGAAAGTTGCAGGTTCACTATGCTAGGGACGTGTGGCGGATGAACGGACCGCGTATTCGGATTCGTCTCGTCGTTCTGAGCGATTTTCATATATAAAACATTTTCATCCGAGTTACAGATTATTTTATATGATTTTCTAAAGTTTTAAACATTTTTAAGAATTTATTTAAATAATTTAATCAACATTATCCAGAATAGTAAAAGGTGATGTCAGCATGACATCACCACAACGTCAGCAGGTCAAACCCAGTTGACCAGAGTCAAACCTGGCGTGTGGGGCCGTGCTGTCATTGGCTCATTTAATTAACCAGGTTACTTAGACTAATGTGTAATTAGTTTAATTAAACATAATTAATTAGGGTAATTATCAGAATTAATTAAGTTAATTATTAATTAATTAATTAACTTTTTATTATATATTTTTTAAACCTTTTTTAAGGGGCTGGGCCCCATTCGCCATAGGCCTAGGGCCTTAGCGGGGCGGGCGTAACGGGCGCGAGGGGTTCGGGCGCCCGACCTCTAGGCGCTGGCCAAGGCCGCTAGGCGTGGCCGCCCGGCACGGTGGGCCGAGCTCCACGGCGCCGGCCGGCCAGGGGCGAGGGAGGGCCGCGCCGGCGGGCGTCTGGCCGCGGCGGTAGGCGGTGGCGCGTGGCCGGCGAAGGTAGGAGGCGGCGCGGGGAGGCCACGGTCGGGCGAGGCAAGTGA
The DNA here is from genome assembly GCA_902687465.1 of Secale cereale. Classification (NCBI taxonomy): domain Eukaryota; kingdom Viridiplantae; phylum Streptophyta; class Magnoliopsida; order Poales; family Poaceae; genus Secale; species Secale cereale. Next base: position 478,008,568 of record LR738715.1, read on the forward strand.
TAGCCGAGGTCGTGGCCATGACGCGGGGAGGTCGGGTTCCGGCGTCCGGTGAGGCCTCTGGCGGCAGTCGACGGCGGGCGGAGGCGGGACGTGGTTCGTGCGCGTGCGTGCAGCGGCGCGGGTTGCAGTGCAGCAGGCGAGCGGGGGGGCTAGGCTAGCGCGCACACCGGGTGAGGCGACGTCAGGCGGCTGCGGCCATGGGTGTAGGGCGACCGCGGGGGAGGAGGCGTGCGGACATGGGCGGCTGCCGGCGGGTATGGCGCGCTTGAGGACGGTGGCGAGGCCAGCGAAGCGCGTTGTGAGCACGAGAAGGGGGAGTACGGGACGCAGGGAGCAGCAACAATGGCGACACGGATGCAAGCTACGGTAGCGACTACGGCGAAGGCTACGGTTACACAATGAAGGGGAAAAGCGGGGGAATTGGTCGAGGGCCTCACCGTGCAGCTCGTGGGCGCGTTCGGGGAGGCCCGGGCGGTTCGGTGGTCGAGGACCCGACGGCGGCGACTAGCGGCAGAGGTTGAAGAAGGCGATCGATTCGGTCGAGGTGGGTGCTCCGAGCTCAAGTTGATCCGCGTAGGGGAAGCAGGGGAGCCTGGTGGAGCTCCTGACGCAGGCTCGGCCGGAGGGGACGACGGCGGCCGCGGAGACGATGAGGCGGCAGCGACGGCAGCAACTTGGACTCAGTGAAACGGGAGAGGGAAAAAGGGACAAGGGGAAGAATAGAGGCTAGGGTTTCGGGAGGGGGCGCTGGCGACATCTTAACCAAGGGGGTACCACGGGATGGACGCCGCGTGTGCATCTGCGATTTAAACGACCGCTCTGTCTTCAGCGCTATGGGGATGAGCAGGAGGTAGAAGGAGACTAGAGATGGGCTGGGTTGTACTGTTCATTGGGCCGTTTAAGCGCACAGTTCTGGACTTTCCCTTATATATGATCTCTCTACGTTTTCTGCTTTAGTTATTGTTTTGTATTTTCAATTTGTACCAAATGATCTTTGTTGAACGAGAGACGTGTCACTAAATACTTGGCGATACTATGGAGTTGCTCAAAAGGTTTTTGGGGCGGTTTGTTTCAATCCATCCAAATTATGTTTGAATTTAAAAGCTCCCCATAAGTGCTATTGGGCCATTTCATCATTTACGAGGGAATTATTGGTGAGTCAAATGATGTTGGTTTTAACATGACAAAGATTATGTGATTTGTACTAAAATGCGAACATTTTAGTATTATAGAGTGGAGAAACAATATTATGACTTGCCTTTTAAATTTGAATTTGAGGTCGATTTGGGACAAGTGATGATTAGCAAAATTTAAACATGATGACGTGGAACCATTAACAGGAGTCTACTCTAGCATGATTCTCGGGGTGTTACAACCGCTTGACCTCACGGTACTACCGCTAGGGGTAGCGGTACTACTGCTAAGGGTAGCGGTACTACTGCTTGCGAGCGGTACTAAAAAATTACATCCGGTCCTACCACCGAAGGATTTGGGACGAGTTTTTGGTCCGGAGCGGCACTACCGTTGTAGGAGCCATGGTAGTACCGCTCTGGAGCGGTAGTAAAAAATTACATCCGCTCCAATTCGCGGTAGTACCGCTGCAGCCTTTTCTGAACACCAAAACTGCCACAACTTTTGCAAACGGACTCCGAATTCGATGAAACCAAGTTTGTTGGAAAGCTAGCGACAAGGGCTAACTCAATGTTGAAAGAAATATCAATAAGAAGCGAATTAGAAAAGGCCCATAAGAAAATGGTGAGAACCCTTTCTCGGATAAGACCGGTAAAACCTCCAACACCGAAAACATCGTAGAAGACGCATGTGAACTCCGTTTTCGATGAACTCAAGCTTGTCATCAAGATGACCATAAGCTCTAAGACTCACAAAGAGAACCAAACAAGAACCAAGAAACATGATGCAAGGATGCAATGGTTTGAGCTCTCTACTAACGATACGATCAAGCTACCAACTTGAGAGCCCCCCTTGATAGTACGACAAACGATCCTATAACCCAGTCTCCCAACTACCACCACGAGACCGGTAAAATAGAAAACCTATCAAGGGTAAAACTTTGCTTTGCAAAAAGTCCACTTGAGCTAGATGCAGACGATCTTGACTCCCTCAAGTTGGACCACCTTTCTTGATTGCGTTGTCTCGGTGAAGACTAGTAGATTGCTCCCCCATACTCCACTATGGGTGAGCCACTCTTCGGCATATCTTCACAAGTCCATTGTCACCATAATGGACGGCAAGCTTCAAGCACTTGATATCTTCGTGATGCTCCACTTGAACTTGCACACCGCAACCTAACCCCACAAAGAACTCTCACGAAGACCATGGGTTAGTACACAAAAGCGTGATTGACAATTCTTACCATACCATGGGATTGCTTGATCCCTCTCGGTACATATTCTACACTTTGTGTGTTGATCAACTTGATTCATTCTTTGACTTAGTTTTGATCAACCTTGAATCGTTCCAACTGTCTTCATTTGGATGATGTCTTGAAGGTAAACATGAATGATCACAAACTCTTCCTCTTCAAGACATGCTTGCAATAAGCTCAACACCCACAAGACCAATCTTTGGATAATTTCTTAATAGCACCTTGGTCATCACAAACTCTCCTTGAAACCAACAAATGAACTCCAAGGAAAGCCTACGGACAAACCCTTCAAATATAACTCAAGGCAACCATTAGTCCATAGAGATTGCCATCAATTACCAAAACCAAACATGGGGGCACTGCATGTTCTTTCAGGTAGCGAGCTGCGTGATTGGCACGGCAAGCAGTTCCAGAGCCTCCTGCGGCAACAGGAGGCAATCTGCATGGCAAGGGAGGATGTCATTGCCCAGGAAGCTTGCTTGGTGGAGCGTGCAACACACTTGGACGCCAAAGAAAAATGTGTATCTTCCCGGGAGGAGAACCTTGAGGCTACTCTACGCGCCAAGGATGATGTACTAGAAGCCCGTGTCCGGCAGCGCACCATGGAGCTAGAGGAAAAGCACCAAGCGGCTCTCGACTTGCTCTCCAGTAACTCTACTGCCCAGCTGAAAGAAGGTTGCCGATGATCTTGCTGCTGCATCCATTGCTAAAACTAACCTCATCAAACAATTGACCAAGCTAAAGGAAGACCTTGCCGGGAAGGTTGATGAAGTCGCGGCCCACAAGGAGGAGGCGCAGAAAGCGGTGACCTTTCTAGAAGAGGTGCAATCGCAACTTTCCTCCAAGAACCAAGACCTCGAGTCTGCTAAGGTGTCCATAAGTGACTTGAAGGCCAGGATTGGCACCTTGGAGAGTTCGATTAAGTCAAGCAATGTCCGTGATGAGCAGCTGATGAGGGACCCGGAAGATACAAAGAACCGCCATAAGAATGCAGAGGACCGGTTGGCGAACCACTCTGAACAAATCAACCTCTAGATAAAAAGCTTGATCGATATTGCCGAGCGCCTCACCGCCCAGATCACAGCAATGGGCATGGAGGGGCCAATCTTCTCGATCGGCGAATACAAGGTTCCAAGTGTCAGACTGGGGCTCTTCTTCAACGAATTGATTGACAAGATAAAGATCCATGAAGGAGGGAGGGCTGATCGCTTCACAAACGGGTCCCGGCGGCTCGCCCTAAACGCCCTCTTCATGGTTTTGAGCAACATCGTCTGCCATCACCCGGACCTCGACCTCGCCGACGGCTTCAGGAAGCCGCCAAGGGGCACCAACATTTCCCTTGCTGAGAAAAAAAGTTGCTCCCCTTGCCGACAAGGTCCTTGCCGTCCCCAAGGCCTCTCAAACCCGCCAAGCAAGGCCTTGAGTGATCCTTGCCTCTCTGGATGCCCTATAATGAAAACATTATGCATGTTTTGTGTTTAGGCTACATACTACTTATGCTCACATGAAACTGATGTCTTTGCATGATTTTAACTGCATGTTTATCCCTTTCGAGGTCACCGATCGTCGTTCGTACGATTAGTCCCCGTGCGTGTTTTTGGTTGCCTGCCGGTACCGTATTGCCGCGATTGTCGCAAGGGTCAGGCCCTTAGCACTCATCTTGGCATGGATACATCCCGAAAGGTTTTTCCTCAGTAGTTTTTGAGGCGGCCGCCCATTCCATGAGCTGGCTCGGAACAGAACAAGGGCGCAGACAAAGGACTAGTATGGTACCACCACACGAAGGGATTTCCTCGTATGAACGCCTTGGCATCCTAGGAGTAAGTAGATGCAAATTTTGGGTTTAGGATGGAGCATAGATTGCGTGGACTTAGCTTTTATCCTTGCTTATTTCCATTCTTCCTCAAACATGATAGCTTGCTGTAATCGCACGCTTCGGGGAGCATGGCGTCAAGCATATTATTTGTTGGCTCCCGGTGGGGGCCAACAATGACCATAAGTATCTTGCAGGCGGCGACGCTCGGTGAAAGGCATAATAGGTTTCTCCGCCCTCCTTTCCGCACCGTTCTCAAACAATCGAATGGCGATGGTATAAAAGCCATGCTACCGCGAATGGCCTTGCCGAGGCGTACTTGTCGGGGAGTCGATCAACGGATTCGCACCGAGGCTCCACTCAGGATTTTCCCCCACAGGGTAAATGCTAGACCAAGTATCTCGCGGGCTCATCGACGTTGATGACACTAAACCCAGAGTAGCCCGATTGTTGATAAGTGGGAGTGACGGAGGGAGAACCCTCTGTACCTTTACACTTTACCCTTTTCCCCGGATAGGGCCTGCATGGCGACCATGCCTACCCAAATCGTTCGAGGTTGTCGTGCTGCCGTCATTCTTGATTTCCACCACTGCTGCGATCACGGCAGAGGGGGATGATGAAGATTGATTGGGGTAGACAGGGAAACTACATCACCCCTTCTCCCCTATCCCCGTCATTTCCCGCCTTTTCGTGACGCCCCGAGACCGATGCGCCAGGTGTCTTCCAGTTATTCATCGTCGCTGCCATGTCATCTACTTGCGTGTTGCATTTTGCCATGTCATCATGTGCATTGCATCCTCGTGTTTTAAAAAACTTGCATCCGTCCGAGTCCGCACGTCCACTCCGTTGTCCGTTCTGAGCCCAGACACACTCGCACGCGCCCACGGCACCTCTGAATATTTATCTTATGAGTGGCCGAGAAACATTCTAGGAATGGGGGGAAACTTGGCGTGTGGTCTTATTATAGCATAGGTAGACCGCCTGTCAAATTTCGTCGCATTCGGAGTTCGTTTGATAGCCCAACGGATAACCGCATTAATCGCCGGAAGCCCCTTTTCTCTTTTGGCCCAGCACCCCTCCACAACAGCCCACTATCCCATCCCAACCACCTCCATGCTCTTGGTCGTTGGATCGTGGTCCTGTGGGCGAAAACCGCACCTCATTTGGACTCTCGTAGCTCCCTCTACCTATATATTTGCCTCTCCCTCCTCAAATCACGGGCAAACCCTAGCCGTCTTCCACCTCCCGCGCCGGACATGTCCAGCCACCAATCGCCCGGGCCAATCCCAGGCCGCCACGTCAGCCCGACATCGCTGCAGCCAATCCCACGCCGCCACCTGTCCTCACTGCCACCTCCCACCGTCGTAGCCCGCTCGGGCCCACGCCAGGCCCACGGGGCCCATCCGCCACTGCCGGCCGGTCGCTTCGCCCGCGCCGCCCCCGGCCGCTTCGCCGTCCCCAGCCACCCTCGCCGCCGGCAGCGCTCCCCGCCGCCATCGCCAACCTTCGCGCCGCCGCACTGCCTCCTCGATCCAGAGGGATCGAGGAGGACGACGCCTCCACTCGCAGCCTGGCCTCGTGGGCCCCGCGGCCGGCCCACCCGCCAGCTCCGCCGTCCCACCTCCACTCCCCTGCCCCGGCCCAGCTCTAGCCCGGGCCGCCCCTCTGCTCCACCAGGCCGGCCTACGGTCCGCAAGGTGAGCACTGACCCAATCCTCCGCCCCGTGCGCTATCTACGTATTTTATGCCCGCTCTGTTTTTTCATAAAAACTGTTGTCCATGTTTTGCATCATTATGTTAGCATGTTTCAGTGGTGATAACTTTGTGCACGTAGATCCAAATTGAGCAAATGATATGTCCAAATGTTCGTTGTGATATGCTCTACATGTTAGTTGCATTTTCATGCATGTTACTCTTCATCTTGGTGCCTTAATATTCGTTGCAAAACTGCTATGTGATGTTAGTATCAAGTCCTTGTTGTTTGTCAACAATATGTTAGCATGTTTGTGAGGTTGTATCTTTGTGCATGTTGGTCCAAATGGAGTGTATGATATGTCAAAATGTTCATTGTGAAGTGATCTACATGATGGTTGCATTTTCATACATGTTGGAGTGCATTATGCCATGGTTATCTCTCTTGCAAAAGTGCCTGTGGCTTTTAAGTGTTGAAACTTGTTATAAGATGTGGATTTATCTTTTTCATATCTTTATGTGTGATTTTTGTTTGAGCTACATGTCAACATGTGTTGGGAACACAATCATGCCATCTTTGCTGTGGTGCAATCCACTTTTCATGATATGCCTTGTTGTGAGTGCAACAAGCTTGCAAAGTGACCTACTCACTATTGCTGATTTGACTTGTTGAAAACTGCTAAGTCCGAAACTGTTGTAACCTGATGCCATGTTTGCTTGATGCCCCAGTCATATCCATGCACATTTGGGGATGTCCAATGATCATGTCTTGATGTCAATGTTATGCTCTATCCATCCATGCCTTTGTTTGCATATATGACCTGTTGTAGCTTGTTATTTTCATGCTCTCAAATTGCTATAAAATGTTTATGTCATCCTATTAATAGTAAGTTCAGGTTTGCCATGTGAATAGCTAGTGATCTATGCATCCTATGAACATGTTCTTGCCATGAGTAGCTGCATAAACATGTCTTCTTGCTGTTGGTTATATTCACATGCCATGATATGCTTTGAGATGAGTTGCACAAGCTTGCAAACATGCCTACTTGTCATTGTTGCTGCCATGTTCAGTTTATTTCACTAAGTCTGTGAATCTGTTATCTTTTGCAATCTTGCCATTATGTTTTGAGCATGTTCTAGTGGTGTTTGGTAGTAGCTCGGTGATCATGCTTGTAGTGCTTGACATGTACATGCTTTCCATGCCCTTTGTTGCCATGAAGTGTTATTGTATCATGTTGTTTTGATGTCAACTATATGCCTATTTGCTGTTTTGGGCTGATTGTGTTCCAAACTTGTTCTATGCGTATGTGATGAACCGTTGCTCTGTTTTGAGCGTGCTCTGTATGAAACTTGTGTGTGTTTGCACGTAGATGCATAATAACATGTTTTATACATGTTTGGAGTGTGTTTGCGTGATGTTTCAATGCATCTTGCATCTTTGCCATGTTCATCTTGTTTTGCGCATATCTTCTAGGCCGTAGCTCTGAATTAAATGAACTCGATATGTAATTTGACTAGAATTTCGATTAGATCATCATGGTGCATGTTAACTTGCTGCTTAACAACTTTAACATAAGGTTTTTTCAGATATGGACCAATTTCGAAAATTGCATATGAGGACTTACCGGAATTGTTATATGTTGTTTCCGGCCTCATTTAAACTTGCTTTGTGTGATGTTCTTGCTTGCATCATCCCTTGCCATGAATTGCATCATGTAGCCTTGTCATGCATCATACTTGTTTGAGCATCTTGTCTTGTTACGTGTTGTGTGTTTACCGTGTTGTTTGCTTCTTCTCGTTAGTGCTTGTTTCATTGTGATCGTGAGGATTCATTCGACTACGCTTGGTTCGTCTTCATGGCTTCTTCTTCGTCTACTTCATGGACTCATTCTTCTTCCTTGCGGCATCTCAGGCAAGATGACCGTCACCTTGGATCTCATTAGTATCATTGCTATGCTAGTTGTCTCGATGCTATCGCTATATGTCGCGCTACCTACCTATTTGTTGTCAGCCTCTCCTTGTTGCCATGAAACCTCTAACCTTTGACACCATCCCAGCAAACCGTTGTTTGGCTATGTTACCGCTCGCTCAGCCCCTCTTATAGCGTTGTTAGTTGCAGGTGAAGATGAAGATTGCTCCATGTTGGATCTAGGTTGTTGGAATATCACAATATCTATTACTATAATTAACACACCTATATACTTGGCAATGGGTGGAAGGCTTGGCCTTTTGCTCGGTGTTTTGTTCCACTCATGCCGCCTTAAGAACCGATAAACCGGCGTTATGTTCCTTGATTTTGCGTTCCTAACACGGTTGGGGTTTATGGGGCCCCCTCGATAATTCTCATTGCTTAAAGCTTTTCCAGCCAAACCCAACTTTGGTACTACATTTGCCTAATAACTAAAACTTGCATAGGGACCGGCTAGCACCCGAGGACTCTTAATTAACCCCCGGGCCAGTGCTCCTCATGAGTGTTGGTCCAAACTGGGCGGACTGCGGGGCCACCACGGGGAAACTTGAGGATTGGTATATACTTGTAGGTTGTCCCATCCGGTCGTGGCCTGAGACGGGTTACGCGTGGCTACTATCAGGGTGTCGACACGCTGGGAGGTCTTGCTGGATTAGTTTTACTTTTGTCGAAATATCTTGAGCATGGGATTCCGAGAATACTCGGGTCTTCCCAACATGGAGTTGCAACTCCGCAGATCGTGAGCTTGTGATGGGCTAAGTTGGGACACCCCTGTAGGGTTATGATCTTTCGAAAGTCCTGCCCGCGGTTATGTGGCAGATGGGAATTTTTTTAATATCCGGTTGTGGAAAACTTGACAAAGGATCCGAAATAAAATACACAACCGCGTGAGTAACCGTGATCGTCTCTTTTCACTTTGAGAAGAGAACACGGTGGGGTTATGTTTGACTCGCAGGTAGTTCAGGATCTCTAGCGATCATTACTAGTTTGCGACCGTTTGCGTAGATGCTCATCTTATTCTTGTACTCGTAAGTTAGCCACCATACTTTTGCTTAGCCGCTGCTGAAACCTCACCACTTAACCTCTCCATACCCAATAAAGCTTTGCTAGCCTTGATACCCATGGTTATGGGATTGCTGAGTCCTCGTGGCTCACAGATACTACAACAACAGTTGTAGGTGCAGGTTTCTGATGACTTGACGTGAGAGCGATGCTTATTTGTGTTGGAGTCCTTTCTTCTTCTTCGTCGATCTTGGGTTAGGTTCTTGGTCGGCAGCCTGGGATAGCAGGATGGATGTCGTTGTGCTTTTCATGTTTGCATCCGTAGTCGGATGTCTTGTATTGATGTTGTTGTATTCATGTGACTTGTATGAATTGTTGTATCCCCATGTATTTATGTAATGGTACGATGTAATGATATCCATCTTGCTAAGCGCCTGAAATGCGGTTGTGCCCCAATCATGAGTGTATCACGTGATCGGGATAGAATCGCATATTGGACGTGACACTTTTCATGGGTGTCGTTGATGATGAAGTTGTTGATGACGAAAACGATGATGACGATGACGCGCTGTGTACACTCTCAGATTCACGAAAGCGCCTCCCCCTACCTAGAGTGCCAATGATGTCGTAGGAAAACACGGTCACCTATGGGGCCATAGGCCCCTTGTGGTTCGGCAAGGGGGAAGGGCGCGTTGCACAAAGAGCGGAGGTCATGAAGCAGTGCGACAGCGATGATACTGGTAGTTTTTACCTAGGTTCGGGCCGCCGTGAGGCGTAAAACCCTACTCCTTCTTTGGTGGATTGATGGAGTGGACCGTTGTGGAGAAGCGGCGCTCCAGCCCGGCAAGGTTGCCAAAGGGCGAGAGCAACTACGCGTGTATGAGTGTACAATGGTCTGAGTCCTTTCTACGGTCACTACGGTCCTCCTTTTATAGATCAAGGGGTCACCACAATGGCAAATCAGTCATTGTGTACTGATTAGATAGCAAACAGTGCAATCATACCTAACTCTGCAAACAGGACAAGCCGCATTAAATGCGCCTCTTAGTGTCACGTCGTGGCGTAGCCCGACAAGCCTTACCGGGCTGATCTGCCACCTTCTCGCCTGCTTGCATGACACGTTGCTGGAAGTGAATCATCTGTAGGTTATTTCCTTTGGAAGTGGCTGCCACGTATCGATTTATGGCCACTTAGTCACTTGAGGGCTTGACACCGCACCGATTGGAGATAAGAGTTGATGTGAGGTGTTGTGGTGGAGCCTTGGTGGGATAAGCCCACTCTCCGCGTCCTCGGTAGGCTTGCCGGGGTAGCCTTGGGGCTTGTCTCCGGGGAAACCTCGCCCTCGCTGGGCTCGCCTACTCGGCAAGGGAGGTTTTTCCCCTAGTGAGTTATTGCTCCTTTATTTTGACTTGGTCTTCTTGATCCGCCCCTTGATTTCTCAAGGGGCTAACTTCTTCTGCTTGGCGTGATCTTGATTGATGTGAGTTGCCGGGTTAGTGGCTTGTTGGCCGTGCATAAGTCAGGGGAAAACATACACCCCTGCTTGTGTACCCCAACAGGTGGTGGTGCGCAAGGAAAATGGGAAATGGAGGCTTTGCATAGATTTCACAGATCTAAACAAAGCATGCCCGAAGGACCCATTCCCCTTGCTGCGCATCGATTAGATTGTGGATTCCACCTTCGAATGTGACCTGCTTTCCTTCTAGGATGCATACTCCGGGTACCACCATACATTCATGTCCAAGGAAGATGAAGAGAAGACTGCATTCATAACCCCATGTGACATGTACTGCTTTGTACAAATGCCCTTGGGGTTAAAGAGCACCGGGTCCACCTTCACAAGAGCCCTCCAGATTGGTTTTGAGCCTCAACTGCATTGAAGCTTACATGGATGACATCGTGGTCAAGACCAAGGACAGATCAACACTTATTCAAGACCTGGAAGTAAGGATGGCAATGGGTAGGGTATGGGCAGGTTAGAGCAATACCATACCCATACCCGTATAGTCAGTGGGTACAAAATTCTACCCCATACCCATACCCACAGGTATGAAACTTGTGACGCCCGGATAGTTAAGCTACAGTAAACCTATACTAATGATGCCACGTCACCGCGGTTACTGTCGATAAACTCACGTTAGTTTAAAACCAATTCAAATTCAAGTCTAAAATAGAGTCAAATGATAAAAGTTTTCAATTATCAAAACTAAAATGTTAAAGTTGTAGCAAATAAATCATAAGTAATATTGTTGCAGAAACCACATTTTTGTAAAGTGTTTAAATGCACTGAAGCCCCCCCCCCCCCCCCCCCCC
>LR738715.1:478024854-478035467 GCA_902687465.1 Secale cereale
TTTACACAGATACCATTGCATATGTAGTATAGATCCTTGCTTGCGAGTACTTTGGATGAGTACTCACGGTTGCTTTGCTCCCCCTTTTCCCCCTTTCTTCCTTTCTTCTCGGATGATGCAACCAGGTGGTGGAGTCCAGGAGCCAGATGATCCCGAGGTTGTTTCTACATGGAGTTCGGCTTCGAGGAGTAGTTAGGAGGTCCCAGGCAGGAGGCCTTGCCTTTTTGATCGTTGCTACTTTTATGCTAGCCTTCTTAAGGCAATCTTGTTTAACTTATGTCTGTACTCAGATATTGTTGCTTCCGCTGACACTTGTGTTTTCGAGCTTTTGTATTCGAGCCCTCGAGGCCCCTGGCTTGTAATATAAAGCTTGTATTATTTTAATTTGTGTCTAGAGTTGTGTTGTGATATCTTCCAGTGAGTCCTTGATCTTGGTCGTACACATTTGCGTGCATGATTAGTGTACGGTCAAATCGGGGGCGTCACAAAACTTTACCCATACCCATACCCGATGGGTACCCGTACCCATTGGGTACCCAATGAGTACAACAAATATTACACAAATTGTTCACATTTTACACTCATTGAGAGCACATTTGACAAAGAATTCAATTATCTCAGCTCAATAACAGGTGGATGAGTACATGACCACTATCAAAATTTAGAAATCACAACACACCCGTAAGTTAATAGGAGTAGACGAGTCACATGACAAATTAATGATTAATTGATTACAACTTAACATTAGTTCACAAGCGGACATGGTATGGGTATACCCGCGGGTACAAGGCTATACCCGTACCCTACCCGTGACCTAACGGGTAGGGTATGGGTACTACCCATGGGTATAAAAGTGTGCCCATACCCTGCCCATGCGAATACGGTACCCACGGGTTCCCGTATCCATGGGTAAAATTACCATCCTTACCTACAAGAGACCTTTGCAAATCTACGCAAGATCAACTAGAAGCTTAATTCAGAGAAGTGTGTGTTAGGATTCCCCTCCTGCAAGCTACTTGGCTTCTTTCTGTCTCACCGGAGGATAGAGGCCAACCTCGACAAGATCAGAGCAATTGAGCAGATTCAGGCACCTAGATCAATCAAGGGTGTGAGGCGCTTAACTGGATGTGTTGCCGCACTGAGCAGGTTCATCTCCAAGTCCGTCAAGCGCGCCCTACTATTCTTCAAAGTTTTGAAGAAGGCACGGCCAATGAAGTGGACCCCGAAGGCAGAAGCAGCGTTGCAAGACTTAAAAACCTACCTTTCCTCTGTTCCCACCTTGGTTGCTCGTAGACCACAAGAGTCGTTGTTGTTGTATCTAGCAGCAACTAATCAAGTGGTTAGTGCAGCCCTAGTGGCATAGCAGGAAGTGGAAGAACGAGCAGCTGCAGCTACTGCCTTTTTCGGGGAAGGAAGTGAACCAGTCACGATAGGATCGAACGTAGATCAAGAGAAAGAAGGACAGTGTAATGAAGGCAATTCCAAGACCGTGGCAAGGAAGAAGGCAGTGCAGCGACCAGTTTACTTTGTCAGCTCCCTATTGCAGGGAGCAAGATCAAGGTATTCTGGAGTACAAAAGTTAATTTTCGGCCTCATCATGGCCTCGAGGAAGCTGCACCACTACTTCCAAGCCCACGAGATCACAGTTGTCACTCGTTTTCCTCTGCAATGCATATTGAGGAACCCTGAAGCCACCGGCAGAATCGTTGAATGGGCTTTGGAATTATCAAGCTTTGGGCTGAAGTATGAAAGCACCTCAACTATTCAGAGCAGAGCACTAGCAGAATTTATTGCCGAATGGACACCAACACCAGATGAAGAGACGCCAAACACAGTCTCCCCGGCAAGGAAGCGCCTCAGGAATGGATCATGTACTTCGGTGGTGCTTTCTCACTTAATACACTAGATGAATGATGGATAGCGGTCGATGTGTGGAGTAATAGTAGTAGATGCAGAATCATTTCGGTCTACTAATTTTGGATGTGATGCCTATATACATGATCATTGTCTTGGATATCGTCATAATTATTTGCTTTTCTATCAATTGCCCAACAGAAATTTGTTTACCCACCGTACACTATTTCACAACAGAAGCCACCAATGAAATCTACGGCCCCGGGTCTATTTCCTATCATATATTTTCATATCTATTTTTGAAGGAAATATGCCCTAGAGGCAATAATAAAGTTATTATTTATTTCCTTGTATCATGATAAATGTTTATTATTCATGCTAGAATTGTATTAAACGGAAACTTAGTACATGTGTGAATACATAGACAAAACAGAGTGTCCCCAGTATACCTCTACTAGACTAGCTCATTGATCAAAGATGGTTATGTTTCCTAGCCATAGACATGAGTTGTCATTTGATCAACGGGATAACATAGTTAGGAGAATGATGTGATGGACAAGACCCATCCGTTAGCTTAGCACTATGATCGTTTAGTTTTACCGCTATTGCTTTCTTCATGACTTATACATGTTCCTATGACTATGAGATTATGCAACTCCCGAATACCGGAGGAACACCTTGTGTGCTATCAAACGTCACAATGTAACTGGGTGATTATAAAGATGCTCTACAGGTGTCTCCGAAAGTTTTCGTGGTGTTGGCATAGATCAAGAATAGGATTTGTCACTCCGAATGTCGGAGAGGTATCTCTGGGCCCTCTCGGTAATACACATCATAATAAGCCTTGCAAGCAAATGACTAATGAGTTAGTCACGAGATGATGTATTACGGAACGAGTAAAGAGACTTACAGGTAACGAGATTGAACTAGGTATTGAGATACCGATGATCGAATCTCGGACAAGTAACAAACGGATGACAAAGGGAACAACGTATGTTGTTATGCGGTTTGACCGATAAAGATCTTCATAGAATATGTAGGAGCCAATATGAGCATCCAGGTTCCGCTATTGGTTATTGACCGGAGATGAGTCTCGGTCATGTCTACATAGTTCTCGAACCCGTAGGGTCCGCACGCTTAACGTTTGATGGCGATCGGTATTATGAGTTTATGTGTTTTGATGTACGGAAGGTAGTTCGGAGTCCCGGATGAGATCGGGGACATGACGAGGAGTCTCGAAATGGTCGAGACGTAAAGATCGATATATTGGACGACTATATTCGGACATCGGAAAGGTTCCGAGTGATTCGGGTATTTTTCGGAGTACCGGAGAGTTACGGGAATTCGCCGGGGAGTATATGGGCCTTATTGGGCTTTAGGGGAAAGAGAGAGAGGAGGCTGTGCCCCCCCCCCAAGGATTATTCCGAATTGGACTAGGGGAGGGGCTGCGCCCCCTCCTTCATTCTCTTCTCTTCTCCCTTTCCTTCTCTCCTACTCCTACTACTTGGAAGGGCTCCTAGTTCTACTAGGAAAGGGGGAATCCTACTCCCAGTGGGAGTAGGACTCCCCTAGGGCGCGCCATAGAGAGGGCCGGCCCTCCCCCTCCTCCACTCCTTTATATACGGGGGTAGAGGCACCCCATAGACACACAAGTTGATCAGTTGATCTCTCCCAACCGTGTGCGGTGCCCCCCTCCACAGAAACACACCTCGGTCATATTGTTGCAGCGCTTAGGCGAAGCCCTCCAACGGTAACTTCATCATCTCCGTCACCACGCCGTCGTGCTGACGAAACTCTCCCGCAAGGTTCTGCTGGATCAAGAGCTCGTGGGACGTCATCAAGCTGAACGTGTGCTGAACGCGGAGGCTCCGTACGTTCGGTGCTTGATCGGTTGGATCGCGAAGAAGTTCGACTACATCAACCGCGTCACTAGATGCTTCCGCTTTCGGTCTACGAGGGTACGTAGACACACTCTCCCCTCTCGTTTCTATGCATCTGGTAGATAGATCTTGCGTGATCGTAGGATTTGTTTTTTGAAATATTACGTTCCCCAACAGTGGCATCATGAGCCAGGTCTATGCGTAGATGATATGCACGAGTAGAACACAAGTGAGTTGTGGACGATACCAGTCATACTGCTTACCAGCATGTCATACTTTATTTTGGCGGTATTGTGAGATGAAGCGGCCAGGACCAACATTACGCGTACGCTTACGCGAGACTGGTTTCACCGTTACGAGCACTCGTTGCTTAAAGGTGATTGGCGGGTGTCTGACTCTCTCACTTTAGCTGAATCCAGTGTGGCTATGCCCGGTCCTTGTGAAGGTTAAAACAGCACATACTTGACGAAAAATCATTGTGGTTTTTGTATGCGTATGTGACGCCCGA
The DNA here is from genome assembly GCA_902687465.1 of Secale cereale. NCBI lineage: Eukaryota > Viridiplantae > Streptophyta > Magnoliopsida > Poales > Poaceae > Secale > Secale cereale. The sequence continues at coordinate 478,029,097 of LR738715.1, forward strand.
GACCGACGTCCCAGAAGATTCCAGAAGATTCCAGAAGATTCTCGAAGTTCCAGATGTTCCGGGTTGCCCGTGTGTTTCAGTTCTGCTTGTGTTATTTATTTTTGCATTGCATCATGTCATCATGCCATCATGTCATATTTTATTTTGCATCTCAACCTAAATAAATCGTGTGGACCTTCGGTCCATTTAAATCGAGGGAAGATGTCTTCTCTTTATAACATATAAAAGCCTCTCAATATTTAGGGAGCTATATTTATTAATTATTCCATTGCTTCGGAATCACCATAACACACTTGCATAATTTTTCACCATGTCTTTTCACTTCGAGTTCTCCTACAAAACCCATCCCTGTAATTCTTTCCGTTGTTTCGAGGTTCCTCCAAAAATTTGAACATTTTTGGACACTTCAATAATCACGTCTTAGTTCAAACATATTTGAATTAGTCCCATCCTGGGCATTACAGCGTAGGTAAGAACGGTTCTTGTTAAGCCCGTAGTAGCCACGTAAAACTTGCAACAACAAAGTAGAGGACGTCTAACTTATTCTTGCAGGGCATGTTGTGATGTGATATGGTCAAGACATGATGAATTATACATTATTGTATGAGATGATCATGTTTTGTAAAGTTATCGGCAACTGGTAGGAGCCATATGGTTGTCGCTTTATTGTATGAAATGCAATCGCCATGTAATTGCTTTACTTTATCACTAAGCGGTAGCGATAGTCGTAGAAGCAATAGTTGGCGAGACGACAACGATGCTACAATGGAGATCAAGGTGTCGCGCCGGTGACAATGGTGATCATGACGGTGTCTTGGAGATGGAGATCAAAGGCACAAGATGATGATGGCCATATCATATCACTTATATTGATTGCATGTGATGTTTATCTTGTATGCATCTTATTTTCCTTAGATCGACGGTAGCATTATAAGATGATCTCTCACTAAATTTCAAAGTATAAGTGTTCTCCCTGAGTATGCACCGTTGCAAAAGTTCGTCGTGCCGAGACACCACGTGATGATCGGGTGTGATAAGCTCTACGTTCACATACAACGGGTGTAAGCCAGTTTTGCACATGCAGAATACTCGGGTTAAACTTGATGAGCCTAGCATATGCAGATATGGCCTCGGAACACTGGAGACCGAAAGGTCGAGCGTGAATCATATAACAGATATGATCAACATAAGATGTTCACCATTGAAAACTACTCCATCTCACGTGATGATCGGACATGGTTTAGTTGATATGGATCACGTGATCACTTAGATGATTAGAGAGATGTCTATCTAAGTGGGAGTTCTTTAGTAATATGATTAATTGAACTTTAATTTATCATGAACTTAGTCCTGGTAGTATTAGCATATCTATGTTGTAGATTAATAGCTCGCGATGTAGCTCCCCGTTTATTTTTATATGTTCCTAGAGAAATATAAGTTGAAAGATGTTAGTAGCAATGATGCAGACTAGGTCCGTGATCTAAGGATTATCCTCATTGCTGCACAGAAATATTATGTCCTTGATGCACCGCTAGGTGACGAACCTATTGCAGGAGCAAATGCAGACGTTATGAACGTTTGACAAGCTCGGTATGATGACTACTTGATAGTTTAGTGCGCCATGCTTTACGGCTTATAACCAGGACTTCAAAAACGTTTTGAACGCCATGGAGCATATGAGATGTCCCAAGAGTTGAAATTAGTATTTCATACTCATGCCCGTGTCGAGAGGTATGAGACCTCTGACAGTACTTTGCCTACAAGATGGAGGAGAATAGCTCAACCAGTGAGCATGTGCTCAGATTGTCTGGGTACTACAATTGCTTGAATCAAGTGGGAGTTGATCTTTCAGATAAGATAGTAATTGACAAAGTTCTCTAGTCACTATCACCAATTTAGTAGAACTTCGTGATGAACTATAATACGCAAGGGATGACGAAGGTAATTCCCGAGCTCTTCGCGATACTGAAATCGACAAAGGTAGAAATCAAGAAAGAACATCAAGTGTTGATGGTTAACAGGACCACTTGTTTCAAGTAAAGGGGCAGAGGGATAGAAGGGGAACTTCAAGAAGAAAGACAAGCAAGTTGTCACTCCCGTGAAGAAACCCAAAGCTAGACTCAAGCCTGAAACTAAGTGCTTCTACTGCAAAGTAAATGGTCACTTGAAGTGGAACTGCCCTAGATATTTGGCGGATAAGAAGGATGGCAAAGTGAACAAAGGTATATTTGATATACAAATTATTGATGTGTACTTTACTAGTGTTCATAGCAACCCTTGGGTATTTGATACCGGTTCAGTTGCTAAAATTAGTAACTTGAAACGAGAGTTGCAGAATGAACATAGACTAGTTAAAGCTGAAGTGACGATGTGTTTTGGAAGTGGTTCCAAGATTGATATGATCATCATCGCACACTCCCTATGCTTTTGGGATTAGTGTAGAACCTAAATAAATGTTATTTGGCATTTGCGTTGAGCATGAATATGATTTGATCATGTTTGTTGCAATACAGTTATTCATTTAAAGTCATAGAATAATTGTTATTCTGTTTACATGAATAAAGCCTTCGATGGTCATACACCCAATGAAAATAGTTTGTTGGATCTCGATCGTAGTGATACACATATTCATAATATTAAAGCCAAAAGATGCAAGGTTAATGATGATAGTGCAACTTATTTGTGACACTGCCATTTACGTCATATTGGCGTAAAGCGCATGAAGAAACTCCATAGTGATGGACTTTTGGAATCACTTGATTATGAATCACTTGGTGCTTGCGAACCATGCCTCATAGGTAAGATGACTTAACCTCCGTTCTCTGGAACAATGGAGCGAGCAACTGATTTATTGAAAATCATACATACTGATGTATGTGGACTGATGAGTGTTGAGGCTCGCGGCGAGTATCCTTATTTTCTGACCTTCACTGGTGATTTGAGCAGATATGGGTATATCTGCTTGATGAAGCACAAGTCTAAAACATTTGAAAAGTTCAAAGAATTTCAGAGTGAAGTAGAGAATCATCGTAACAAGAAAATAAAGTTTCTATGATCTGATCATGGAGGTAAATATTTGAGTTACGAGTTTGGTCTTCATTTGAAACAATGTGGAATAGTTTCACAACTCACGCCACCTAGAACACCACAGCGTAATGGTGTGTCCGAACGTCGTAACCATACTTTATTAGATATGGTGCAGTCTATGATGTCTCTTACCGATTTACCACTATCGTTTTGGGTTATGCATCAGAGACAACTGCATTCACGTTAAATAGGGCAACATCTAAATCCGTTGAGATGACACCTGATGAACTTTGGTTTGGCAAGAAACCAAAGTTGTTGTTTCTTAAAGTTTGGGGATGCGATGCTTATGTGAAAAAACTTCAACCTGATAAGCTCGAACCCAAGTCGGAGAAATGTGTCTTCATAGGATACCCAAAGGAGACTGTTGGGTACACCTTCTATCACAGATCCGAAGGCAAGATATTCGTTACTAAGAATGGATCCTTTCTAGAGAAGGAGTTTCTCTCGAAAGAAGTGAGTGGGAGGAAAGTGGAACTTGATGAGGTAACTGTACCTTCTCCCGAATTGGAAAGTAGTACATCACAAAAACTGGTTCCAGTGATTCCTACACCAATTAGTGAGGAAGCTAATGATGATGATCATGAAACTTCGAATCAAGTTACTGCTGAACTTCGTAGATCAACCAGAGTACGTTCCGCGCCAGAGTAGTATGGCAACCCAGTTCTGGAAGTTATGTTACTAGAACATGATGAACCTACGAACTATGAGGAAGCGATGATGAGCCCAGATTCCGCAAAATGGCTTGAGGCCATGAAATCTGAGATGGGATCCATGTATGAGAACAAAGTGTGGACTTTGGTTGACTTGCCCGATGATCGGCAAGCCATCGAAAATAAATGGATCTTCAAGAGGAAGACCGACGCCGACGGTAATGTTACTGCCTACAAAGATCGACTTGTTGCGAAAGGTTTTCGACAAGTTCAAGGAGTTGACTACGATGAGACTTTCTCACCCGTAGCGATGCTTAAGTCTATCCGAATCATGTTAGGAATTGTCGCATTTTATAATTATGAAATCTGGCAAATGGATGTCAAAACTGCATTTTTGAATGGATATCTCAAAGAGGAGTTGTATATGATGCAGCCAGAAGGTTTTGTCGATCCTAAAGATGCTAACAAAGTGTGCAAGCTCCAGCGATCCATCTATGGACTGGTGCAAGCATCTCGGAGTTGGAATATACGCTTTGATGAGGTGATCAAAGCATATGGTTTTATACAGACTTGTGGTGAAGCCTGTATTTACAAAAAAAGTGAGTGGGAGCACTACATCCTTTCTGATAAGTATATGTGAATGACATATTGCCGATCGGAAATGATGTAGAATTTTCTGGAAAGCATAAAGGAGTGTTGAAAGGAGTTTTTTCAAAGAAAAACCTCGGTAAAGCTGCTTACATATTGAGCATCAAGATCTATAGAGATAGATCAAGACGCTTGATAAGTTTTTTTCAATGAGTACATACCTTGACAAGATTTTGAAGTAGTTCAAAATGGATCAGTCAAAGAAAGAGTTCTTACCTGTGTTGCAAGGTATGAAGTTGAGTAAGACTCAATGCCCGACCACTGCAGAAGATAGAGAGAGAATGGGAGTCATTCCCTATGCCTCAGCCATAGGTTCTATGAAGTATGACATGTTGTATACCAGACCTATTGTATGCCATGTCCTGAGTTTGGCAAGGGAGTACAATTTTGATCTAGGAGTAGATCACTGGACAGTGGTCAAAATTGTCCTTAGTTACTGAATGACTAAGGAAATATTTCTCGGTTATGGAGGTGATAAAGACTTCGTCGTAAAGAGTTACGTCGATGCAAGCTTTGACACCGATCTGGATGACTCTGAGTCTCGATCTGGATACATATTTAAAGTAGGAGAAATTAGCTAGAGTAGCTCCATGCAGAGCATTGTAGACATCGAAATTTGCGAAATACATACGAATTTGAATGTGTCAGACCCGTTGACTAAACTTCTCTCACAAGCAAAACATGATCACACCTTATTACTCTTGGGTGTTAATCACATAGCGATGTGAACTAGATTATTGACTCTAGTAAACCCTTTGGGTGTTGGTCACATGCCGATGTGAACTATGGGTGTTATTCACATAACGATGTGAACTATCGGTATTAAATCACATGGAGATATAAAATAGATTATTGACTCTAGTGCAAGTGGGAGACTGAAGGAAATATGCCCTAGAGGCAATAATAAAGTTATTATTTATTTCCTTATGTCATGATAAATGTTTATTATTCATGCTAGAATTGTATTAAACGGAAACTTAGTACATGTGTGAATACATAGACAAAACAGAGTGTCCCCAGTATACCTCTACTAGACTACCTCATTGATCAAAGATGGTTATGTTTCCTAGCCATAGACATGAGTTGTCATTTGATCAACGGGATCACATCATTAGGATAATGATGTGATGGACAAGACCCATCCGTTAGCTTAGCACTATGATCGTTTAGTTTTACTGCTATTGCTTTCTTCATGACTTATACATGTTCCTACGACTATGAGATTATGCAACTCCCGAATACCGGAGGAACACCTTGTGTGCTATCAAACGTCACAACGTAACTGGGTGATTATAAAGATGCTCTACAGGTGTCTCCAAAAGTGTTCGTGGTGTTGGCATAGATCAAGAATATGATTTGTCACTCCGAATGTCGGAGAGGTATCTCTGGGCCCTCTCGGTAATACACATCATAATAAGCCTTGCAAGCAAATGACTAATGAGTTAGTCACGAGATGATGTATTACGGAACGAGTAAAGAGACTTACCGGTAACGAGATTGAACTAGGTATTGAGATACCGACGATCGAATCTCAGACAAGTAACATACCGATGACAAAGGGAACAACGTATGTTGTTATGCAGTTTGACCGATAAAGATCTTCGTAGAATATGTAGGAGCCAATATGAGCATCCGGGTTCCGCTATTGGTTATTGACCGGAGATGAGTCTCGGTCATGTCTACATAGTTCTCGAACCCGTAGGGTCCGCACGCTTAACGTTTGATGACGATCGGTATTATGAGTTTATGTGTTTTGATGTGCCGAAGGTAGTTCTGAGTCCCGGATGAGATCGGGGACATGACAAGGACTCTCGAAATGGTCGAGACGTAAAGATCGATATATTGGACGACTATATTCGGACATCGGAAAGGTTCCGAGTAATTCGGGTATTTTCGGAGTACCGGAGAGTTACGGGAATTCGCCGGGGAGTATATGGGCCTTATTGGGCTTTAGGAGAAAGAGAGAGAGGAGGCTGCGCCCCCCCC
>LR738715.1:478040411-478118476 GCA_902687465.1 Secale cereale
CACCACCACCACCAAAAAAATGATCCATGCGTATACACATAATCAACATTGCATTTTGTTACTACTCAGTGCTAATGAACTCGTCTTAGTGCAATTAGACAAACAAATGAAAGACTAATCAACGGCAAACCTAAAAGATGCTACACGGATCTCAAAACCAGATCAATCGGAAGCTGTAGGGGTGGTATAGCCCCCGGATGGCAAAGACTATAGTAATGCTATTCATCACCCAGGGTGCAGAATAGGTCATTTTGCACCCAAGGTTTTCTTATGCTGTTTCATTAAGAATTTACGTTTGGTATACAAATAGCTATGTTCATATGGATTCAATAAAGAAAAAATTGCAATAAGAAAACTAAGATAAGTCACGAAACCACAAAATGTACACTTTTAAGTATGTTTTATGATATGTTTCTGCATTCGTAATTTGAAGTTACATAAAATAAATTTACGACGATACACATTTTCTTACATTCTCCTTTGACTTCTGACATAAGATCAAATTTACGGGACGTAAAAGTATATATAGGCACCCAGAGTATCATAACAGAAGTAAACAAATGAGGATACCAGATAGATTAATACCCACAAACTAGAAGGCTAGAACAAAAAAGACATGCTCATACAGCATAAATTTGAGAAGGATGCTAATTCAAGAAGCATAAATTTCTGGGCAAATCTGCAAGACTATTGCAGAAGCTCATGACCGTGAACTCTAAAACCAATTGTTCCAGGTTCTGACGTGTATCGAGCTAACATCACATGAAGGTAGTCTTACTGTTCCAACTGCGCAGCAATTTCTGCAACTTTCTGCTTGATGGTGTTTGATTGAGATGTCTGTCCTTCACTGTCGAAAAGATCAGCGGCCCTTTCTAGGTAATCTGAAGCCTTCTCCAAATCTTGTTCTTGCTGATAAATCTCACCAATGTCCTGAAAATGCACAAAATTCACATTATGGCAGCTTTGACACTTCCAGATGAACAATGAGATGTCTCTCCTGTTGAAGCAAGTCTTCATGCAATGATAAAGATTGAATTGAAGGAAAGATTTACCTTGCAGTATCTTGCAGCCATGCTCAATCTACCAATTTCCAGAAAAAGATTAACGGCCTGGTCTAGCGCTTCCGCAGCTTCTGCATAATATGGAAAATTTTGTAGGAGCTAAATGAGAAAGATGGAATAAGAATAAAAAAGAAATTACAGGGAACATTAAACAGCACACATAATGAACGATATATGCAACATAAATTAAATTTGGCGGCTGCTACGAATCAACCGACTGATTTCTCCAGGAAATCAGTCGGGTCGCAGGCCGTTCGATCCATCCCTTTAGAGCTGTTGGATCGGTCAACGCTAAGACGGGTCCTTCTCACATCGCAGCCGCAGCCAACGACCGTGTCGCCATGGGGAAGCTGTGTCGTATGCTCGCAGCAGGAGTCACGCTGCCCCCCTCACCGGTAGCACAGCGATCCTTCACTGTCGGCGTCGGCGACGCTGCCCCCCTCACCGGCAGCGCAGCGATCCTTCACCGCCGGCGTCAGCGACGCTACACTACAGCGCCACCTCATGCTCAATCGCAGCACCCGACACCACCGGCCAAGCTCTCACTGCATCGCAGCTCCGGGCTGCCAATGAAGCTTCAATGCAGCCGCCGCTGAAGCTCCATCGCAGCCTCCGTTGGAGCTCCATTGTATCACCGCCCTTGCATCGCAGCTCCGTGCCGCCGGTGAAGCTCCAATGCAGCCGCCGGTGAAGCTCCATTGCAGCACCGCCCGCTGGTGAAGCTTCATTGCAGCCGCCGGTGAGGCTCCATGGCAGCCGCCGGTGAGACTCCATTACAGACGCTAATGAAGCATCACTGCAGCAAACGCGCGCCGCGTAGCAGCTCCGGGCTGCCGGCGAGCGCTGCATCACAGCACAGAGGAGCCGCCCGACGAGAGCTCCACTGCAGCACCGCCGCGCGACCCCCATTAATTGCAACGCCAGTGACCCCCTTGCACCCAGCATCCATGACGGCTTGCAGCGGCGCATCGTCTTCCCCTAGCTGTAGCACACGGGATGCTTCGATTTCTCCGGTGAGATGGCAGCATGGAGGTAGAGGAAAAGCATAGGCTGGGGAAATTGGTAGATCACAGAGGTAGGGGAGAGCTGGGGTCAACGACGCTTTGTGTGGCTGGGGCGTCCCGCGTGTGGATAAGGACGGGGAGTGGAGAAGCGGTGTGCTGGCCCAGCGGGACACGTGTTGCGCGTTAGAGGAGGTTTACGTCTCGCTGTAATCAGTCGGCTGTTTTTAATCGATTTCCATTAAATTTATATTTCCCTAGTTCCAAATGTTTTCAAGATTCCAATCTTAGAGATGCAATACTTTGGCTCGGTTTGAGATGGTCATACCTTTTCATGAGGTAACTCCGCCTATGTTGTCTCAACATAGCCGGTCCCAAGCCCGGGTAAAGGAGGAGGGTTGTGATAGGCTTGGCGAGCCAACATGAGAACTCACTACTCTTATGGAGATGAAACCCAAAAGATTTTCGTTGGGGCGTAACCCTCTCAGCGACGCGCCACATCGAAACCCGGGTGTGGTGTCAAATGGGCAAGGGCGGGGCCGTCACCCCCTGATGGTGCGTCGTATCTTGATCTGGATACGATGGCAAGTGAGCGAGGACCGGGTCGTCACATCCTTAGTGGTGCGCTACATCAGCGCCCGGATGTAGTGGAAAATGAGCAAGGGTCTTCGCATTTGACTCGACGAGTGCGAAGGGTAAGCAAGCTAGCCGAGCCTAGGAGGATTCGCTTAGGTAGCTGGAACGTAGGGTCCCTGACAAGGAAGCTTCGGGAGCTAGTCGATGCAGCGGTGAGGAGAGGTGTTGATATCCTCTGCGTCCAAGAAATCAAGTGGAGGGGACAGAAGGCGAAGGAGGTGGAGGGTACTGGCTTAAAGTTGTGGTACACCGGGACGGCTGCAAACAGGAGTGGCGTAGGCATCTTGATCAACAAGAGCCTCAAGTATGGAGTGGTAGACGTCAAGAGACGTGGGGACCGGATTATCCTGGTCAAGCTGGTAGTTGGGTACTTGGTTCTCAATGTTATCAGCGTGTATGCCCCGCAAGTAGGCCACACTGAGAACAGCAAGAGGGAGTTCTGGGAAGTCCTGGAAGACATGGTTAGGAGTGTACCGATTGGCAAGAAGCTCTTCATAGGAGGAGACCTCAATGGCCACGTGGGTACATCTAACACAGGTTTTGAAGGGGTGCATGGGGGCTTTGGCTATGGCATTAGGAAGGAGAAGATGTCTTAAGCTTTGCTCTAGCCTACGACATGATTGTAGCTAACATCCTCCTTAGAAAGAGAGAATCACGTCTGGTGACTTTTAGTAGCGGCCAACACTCTAGCCAGATTGATTTCATCCTCTTGAGAAGAGAAGATAGGCGTGCATGCCTAGATTGTAAGGTGATACCTGGAGAGTGTTGTACCTCAGCATAAGCTGGTGGTTGCTGACTTCCGCTTTCGGATTCGTGTCCAGCAGGATAGGCGTGCCAAAGTCGCTAGAACGAAGTGGTGGAAGCTCAAGGGGGGGCAGCTCAGGCGTTCAAGGAAAGGGTCATTAAGGAGGGCCCTTGGGAGGAAGGAGGGGATGCAGACAATGTGTGGATGAAGATGGCGACTTGCATTCGTAAGGTGGCCTCAAAGGAGTTTGGAGTGTCCAAGGGAAGGAGAAGCGAAGATAAGGATACCTGGTGGTGGAATGATGATGTCCAGAAGGCGATTAAAGAGAAGAAAGACTGCTTCCGACGCCTACACCTGGATAGGAGTGCAGACAACATACAGAAGTACAAGATGGCGAAGAAGGCCGCAAAGCGAGCGGTCAGTGAAGCAAGGGGTAGCGTATGAGGGCCTCTACCAACGGTTAGGCACGAAGGAAGGTGAAAGGGACATCTATAAGATGGCCAAGATCCGAGAGAGGAAGATGAGGGATATTGGCCAAGTCAAATGCATCAAGGACAAAGCAGACCAACTCCTCGTGAAGGACGAGGAGATTAAGCATAGGTGGCGGGAGTACTTCGAGAAGCTGTTCAATGGGGAGAATGAGAGTTCTACCATTGAACTAGACGACTCCTTTGATGAGACTAGCATGCGTTTTGTGCAGCGAATCCAGGAGTCTGAGGTCAAGGAGGCTTTAAAAAGGATGAAAGGAGGCAAGGCGATGGGCCCTGATTGTAGGTGTGGAAAGGCCTTGGGGACATAGCGATAGTATGGCTAACCAAGCTTTTCAACCTCATTTTTCGGGCAAACAAGATGCCAAAAGAATGGAGACGGAGTATATTAGTACCAATCTTCAAGAACAAGGGGGATGTTCAGAGTTGTACTAATTACCGTGGAATTAAGCTGATGAGCCATACAATGAAGCTATGGGAGAGAGTCATTGAGCACCGCTTAAGAAGAATGACAAGCGTGACCAAAAATCAGTTTGGTTTCATGCCTGGGAGGTCAACAATGGAAGCCATTTTCTTGGTTCGACAACTTATGGAGAGATACAGGGAGCAAAAGAAGGACTTGCATATGGTGTTCATTGACTTGAAGAAGGCCTATGATAAGATACCGCGGAATGTTATGTGGTGGGCCTTGGAGAAACACAAAGTTCCAGCAAAGTACATTACCCTCATCAAGGACATGTACGATAATGTTGTGACAAGTGTTCGAACAAGTGATGTCGACACTGATGACTTCCTAAGATAGGACTGCATCAGGGGTCAGCTTTGACCCTTATCTTTTTGCCTTGGTGATAGATGAGGTCACAAGGGATATACAAGGAGATATCCCATGGTGTATGCTCTTTGCAGACGATGTGGTGCTAGTTGACGATAGTCGGACGGGGGTAAATAGAAAGTTAAGAGTTATGGGGACAAACCTTGGAATCGAAAGGGTTTAAGCTTAATAGAACTAAAACTGAGTACATGATGTGCGGTTTCAGTACTACTAGGTGTGAGGAGGAGGTTAGCCTTGATGGGCAGGTTGTGCCTCAGAAGAACACCTTTCGATATTTGGGGTCAATGCTGCAAGAGGATGGGGGTATTGATGAAGATGTGAACCATCGAATCAAAGTTGGATGGATGTAGTGGTGACAAGAGAGTGCCACAAAAGCTAAAAGGCAAGTTCTACAGGATGGCGGTTCGACCCGCAATGTTGTATGGCGCTGAGTGTTGGCCGACTAAACGGCGACATGTTCAACAATTAGGTGTGGCAGAGATGCGTATGTTGAGATGGATGTGTGGCCACACGAGGAAGGATCGAGTCCGGAATGATGATATACAAGATAGAGTTGGGGTAGCACCAATTGAAGAGAAGCTCGTCCAACATCGTCTGAGATGGTTTGGGCATATTCAGCGCAGGCCTCCAGAAGCTCCAATGCATAGCGGACGGCTAAAACGTGCGGAGAATGTCAAGAGAGGTCAGGGTAGACCGAAATTGACATGGGGGGAGTCCATTAAGAGAGACCTGAAGGATTGGAGTATCACCAAAGAACTAGCTATGGATAGGGGTGCGTGGAAGCTTGCTATCCATGTGCCGAAGCCATGAGTTGTTCACGAGATCTTATGGGTTTCACCTCTAGCCTACCCCAACTTGTTTGGGACTAAAGGATTTGTTGATGTTGTTGTTGTATACCTTTTCATGAGGTGTAAAACTTTTTTCAACTAAAACTAATAAGATTCCCCTAACTCCAAATTACACAATTCAGCACACCGATGACAAGTTATGTTCAATACTACAAAACTCTCAAAGACTCTACTCCAAACAAACATTTGCTTTAATGAATTATAAATTCATTGAGAGAAGTTCAAAGTATCATATATCAGACGCATAGCGTTTTGGCCACCAAAAAAAAGGATGTGACCGGGATATTGGTCGATACTACTGATATATCGGTCTATACACAGTATCAGCAGCCAGCTGATACCACGATATCGGCAAATACAATTAGGACCATAACTGGACTGGACAAACAGCTAAGTTTGCATAAACTCACTGAGTACTTTATGCCCTTAGCAGTTGGCACAATTCATTCCCTTGTTTATTGTTGTAGTTAATCAAGTTGACTGAGGTTAGATAGAACTTCCTTTCAATGGTTTTGACAATGATGGTAACTGGTAGAAGTATAAACAAACCCTCCAAAGCTGATCCAGTTTAATGGAAGAGAGTTATTATTAAATCAGAAGAAGTGCAGCAAAATTGGATCACGCTGGTTCTGATGACATGAGGTAAGGAAAAAAATACAGAATCGAAGAATGTTAACGGCGAAGGATATGCATCATGCGCAGTAAATTGTAGAAAGAAATACCCTGAGGTGAGAATTTTTTGTAGCAGTTTGCAGCTTCCACATAAGCTGAGGCAGCTTCATGCTTACTATCGCCCTGTCAAGCACGGTAATAAGCAACATAAGCATCTTCTCGTTGAAATTGCATCATTGATCAAGATGACAAAACTGATAAATCAGATAACCAAACCAACCTTCAGATGGCAATTAGCAATCTTGACGTACACAGATGCAGCTCTGTTCCCTGCAAACCAAGTTGGTAGCAACATCGACAGAATAAGGGGATGAGTTCTTAGACATTAAGCCATTAAACAAACTCGGAAATGCAGATCAAGGGCAGTAGTCGTACTACAACGCATAACATAGTTACTCGATTAGTGATTCGCTGGGTTCATGGTTCGCAAGTCACTACCTCAGATTCGCTAGGTGGGTATACATCTCTGTTTCGCGAATCAGAGCTCAGGTTCGCAAACCCACTATATTCGGTTCGAAATTCGCCACCAGTATGTAGATCTATACAGAAATACTCTTTTTAGTGCAGTATAATACTCAGGAAATAACATAGAATATTCTAGCCCACCAACAACCCTAGGGCCTAATCGTAACTCCCATCCAGCTGCCTCACATCCTGCTTACTCCAGACGCTGGGACTCAACATCTGTAGAGTCGCAACCAACCACCGCCTCCATGCTTGACTGCAACCTACCACCACCTCCATAATTGACTGCAACCTAACCCGTTACCCACGTCCCCTCGGGTAATTAGTCCATTAGGAGACAGAGATAGGCCAAATGTATTACCCAGCGGATGGGGCATGGACGGGGATGGGGCAGTGTTACCCATACCTGTTACCCACCCTACCCGTCTAAATTTGACTAGTGGGCACCTTAAACCTCCTGCCCGTCTAACTGGAAATTTCCAGCTGCCTGAGCAGGCATGCCCAAAAACACCTGAACCTCGAGCAGCCGAGCCCAAAGGCCCCCAAAAAACCTAACCTAGCCTAGTCCAAAGGCCAAATTGCTATTGTGTGGTGTGCTGCTAGTGCTGGTGCAGATTTACCCGCGGGGACGGGCTTGAGTTGTCCCTCAGCTCCTCCCAGCAAATTGTCCAGTCTGCTTGAAGACACCTGCAGCTGGGTGACCACAGCGAAGCACCGCAGTACGTAGACCAATCAGAGGGCAGAGCTTCAGAGATACACTGGGAAACTGGTTAGTTGGTGTCTGGGGTTCCACTTTTCTGATTGACAAATCATGGTATGAATCGCCACTTCAAGATCAGCAAATCGGATGCAAACCGGAGGGTTCGAAGCACATTCCACTGAATCCGGTAACTATGCCCCAATGCTTACCAATGACACAACTTGAACGTTGAAGCCAACCAAACCTATAGACACAAGACAACAGAGCTTGCAGCCCTAGTTGGAATCTCTACTATTATATTAAAGGGGAGTTTGTATGTTGTTCGTTTCGTCCCCTGCAGTTATTAGTGCAAAAACAATTTGGAAAACACGCCAAATCAATTTGGAAACCAAGCCATTAATGCAATGTATTGGCTAGACAGTTAATTAGGTCTGTTTAAATAAAGATTTTTTGTGATGTATCTATTTGGAAACAGAGCCATTAATTAATTAGCCAGGCAGTTAATTAGGTCTGCTTAAATAGGGATTTTTTTCAGCAGTTTAATACTCCCTCCGAATAATTGTCGCAGTTTTAAACTAAGGTTGAACCGGCAGTTTTAAACTAAGGTTGAAACCTTAGTTTAAAACTGCAACACTTGTTATGGACCGGAGGAAGTAATAAAAAGGAGAGCTGCTTCATGGCTCGCCGGCCCTATAATCCCGGACGGAGGGGGTAACTTCACCCATTGTTTTTTCTTCACGTACCCATGTCAACCAATTTGTCTGCGTGTAACGGAATTATGCTTTCCATCTAAATAACCGATAGATCAAGCAGGAGCAAGGGTTTCTACGCTAGGGCTTCTAAACCGCCACCCCATCTCCCTCTACTACTCTATGGTCGGCTCCGACAGCTAGGCACTGATTGTTGATCGACCACAAACACAAAGGTGCCTCATCAATCACGGAAACAAAGGTGGCTCCGCCACGATGACTATGCGTGACATCCCGGCGGCCGTGCTAGGTCACACAACAACGCTTATTATCCATCAATAAGCAAGCTGCATGACACACTAGCGTCTTCATCCGCTGCCAGCGTGCGACAAAGCACAAGGACACCTGGGTGGTTGGGTCGCGTCGAGGATCGGATCTAAAACCCAACCTCGCCTCTCATCTCGCCACCCTTCTCCTGGCAGGAGCTGGCAGTCACCAACATCTTCACAGCCACCATGGCCAAGGACAATCGTTCACACGCCACCACTCCCCGATATTGTTTAATCCCGCAGCAACGCACGGTATTTAGCTAGTCAAAGTAGACAACTAAGAACCTGATCTGAACTAGAAAGAGAGCGCCAACATCTTTCCCTAATAATAAAGCACGGATTGAGTTTGTCGGGTTCACCGTCACGGCGCTTTTACAAAAAGGTCCCTACTGTTTTAGGTATTCAACCCGCGCTACAATTTTAAGTGTGTAAACTGAAAAACGTTTCGCCTGGGCCTGGGCACCATCCACTGTATTGGGCCTGTAGCTAGAGGCGATAATTTCAGCCCGTACCCCTGCTCTCTCTCTATCTCTCTCAACGAAGCAATCGTGTGACGGCGACCACCGCAACAACCAGGTCCGGCGGCCTCAGCCGCGGCTCACCGGAGGAGCTGGGGTCTCGAGGAGGAGTGACGCGGAGGGCGAGGTACACTGGGGAAGTGAAGGAGTGGCGCTGATGGCCCCGGCCGCCGCGGATCCATCGACCTCGCCGCATGGATACTTCGAGGATCCTGCCACGGCCGTAGGGCGTTCAACGTGCTGTTGTTGTTTGGGCATGTGCGTGGACTTGCCCGAGCACGGCTGTGTCGTCTGCTCGCTCTGCGTGGTCTTCCTCCTCATGTTACTTGTGCGCCATGGCACTCTGCGAGGTTGGGCTATGGCGGCCGCAGAGAGTGCCCCATGACAACGACTTGACCTCCCCGACCAGGTGAAACACACACGCATGTCCACTCTTATCTTCTGGTCATGGACGCCCCCATCTCTCAATGCACTTGTCCGTCTCCTTGCGCTGCTCCCCTCTTTATGGTGATGTTTCATGCAATGCACAGAAGGTATTTGACAAAATGACCAAGTGAGTAGGAGAGGATTTCACAATTGTAGTGACTTGCAATCTTCTTTGTCTTCTCCACTCCACGCTGTAATGTTAATCTAATGTTTCAATTGTGGTGAGTGGCAGCACCGAGTTGAGTCACCTTCATGACACGTGGATGCAGCTGCAACTACCCAAGACTCCTGGAGTGTGGATTCGTCATGGATGCTGCCAGTACTGCAAGAGGATGATGTCTGAACTAGCTACAAGAAGTGAAGCTACTTCCTGGATGCCCTCGAGTCACTTGACTGAATGTACAAGAGAGAAACTGCAATCGACCACAACGACGACATGTGGGTTAGAACTTGCTTGCCCTTCTCTTTGTTCCTATTTTTCTGTGTGCAGATTAATGTGGAGTTCTCTACTTATTAATCATGGTTTGTTCCTCCTGCAAATGCCAAAATAAAATAGTTTCTTGGGTGAAAAGAAAATTTGCATCAGTTTTTGCTCTTGCAGTCGTCATGTTGATTTTTTTTATAATAGGAAATTAAAACAAAATGTTGTCCTGTAGCCACAACCGATGTTGCGTATAGTTGTATATTGAATTTATTTGAGCAGTTCTCATATAATCCAAAATCCTATTTTCTGGATAACTAGGTTGATGAAGGACACAAAATTCTGTTCCTGTTTGTAGCTTTGTGTAACTGTGTTGTGGTTAATTAGTGACCAATTGGGGATTTAGGAATTAGAGTTCTGGAAACAATCCATGCAACTGTGCCTTCAAACCGGAATCAGAAAGTACTTTTGCATTTCTGTATTCGGGGATGCACGAGATTGTACAAAACAATTTCCTTTTGATATCACTAATTACAGCCATATTCATACTTGGGCGTGAACCCGATGGTATCAATATATTTCAGATAAATATATATATCATTAAATCTATGAGTACCTACATGTTCACTCTTCATCCAAAGGTTCTGCTTCTGCAGTAGTATGATTCTACTGTTTAGTTCACATCCTTCAGGCTCCCGCAGATTCTAATGCAATTTTAAACTGTTCATGTGATTCATTTTGCGCATTTGCTACCCTCTGGATAAATTATTTGCTCTACCTAAAGCAGGCTCATGTGTTAGTATCCATGGCCAATCTGGCTAATATATGATGAGTAGATTGTTTGACCTAATTTATAGTTTGCTTACTGTCCTTACTCTACATATAATGTATAACCCGTTGCAACGCACGGGCCTTTTTTGCTATAATAATAAATAGAGAAGCTGTCCAATAGGAAGCCAGCCCCGTTAAGAATGAAAGTGTTGTAAAATAGAGAAGATGTCCAATAAACAAAATGTTCATTTATTGTTCACGGGCGTGTACAATATTTTTCTGAGAAGTATAATGAAAAAGACCGCGCCGCTTAAAAATATATGGTCGCGTATTACTGTTCATGGGCAAAAACTGTTCTTTATGGAGAACCACAAAAATCTGTAAATTAAAGAGGAGTTGGAGAAGAGCAGACTGCTCTGATCATTCTCATCCAATGGTAGACAAGGTGGTTTACCTTTGGTTTGCATTAGCCAGATTGCGCATAGTGAGGATTTCTCAAATGTGGACATTGAAGCGGGATTCTAGGCTCACATGCAACGATTCATTTATTTTTACAATATATAAGGGCCAACTACTCCGTCTAATAATATATACACATCAATTTATTCTTCAGCTGCAAACACGTTCTCCAAGTTTGAAAAAAATTCCATTCATATTGACTCGAGCTTTTTCTATATCTTCATGTTTATAGGAGCCATAGCTTTCAGATCATCTATACACCTCACACAAGTAACATTAACCTGTGAAAAGCAAAAAAACTAACAACTTTTGCAAGTTTGTGAAAGTTATCCTTCCAAAAAAACAAGAATCTAGATACCTGTATATGTACTTTTAGTGAAACAACTTTACTTTCACAATGTTACTAAAGATGATTGTGATCTTCTTTGTGACGTTTTTCAGAGTTGAGTACAAAAGGTGGCACATAGTGACACGCAGTACAGGTTTTGTGTTTTTTTACGCCCATCACCGAAGCGCAAAGTGTTGGACTCGGAATCTATGATGCGTGCAACAAGAACTCCGCACTTTTCTCAATTATATTAGTCATGGATGGAGAATCTTTGTACAATTCTTCAAATATCATTGGACACGAATAGTGCTACGCTACATAGCCCCTCAACCTAGCTAACACGGGTTCATAGAAATTTGTGTTTCCTCCGTAGTGAAGCAAAGACGTTGTACTAAAATGGATTTTACTACTTTTTGGTATAATGCGATATTCTTGGGCGCCAATAAAGACGTGAAGAGATACTCGCAACCAGGTAGATATTTCAGTGATTTAAATTGTGCAGTCCTTCTATACACTCATGAAATATGTTCATGTTTATGTTTTTGTGCAACACACCGTTTCATGGCAGCATGGAAGATTTCAAAGAGTTTGTTGATGCCATCATGTCTGACATGTGTTGTGGGAGGAGAAGGGGTCTTGAGCCATTGGGCCAGGGAAGTGTGTTTTGTTATCAGCCGTTGCAACGCACGGGTATTTGTGCTAGTATGTATATATATGTGGGATAAGTCCACCAGATCCCGCTCATGGAACCTCATAAAAAAGAGTTGGAAATCAAACCAAACCGCACCGCACAATCATTCAGTAGCCTCCTCAAGCGAAACTATCAAACAGCTCCCTCCCCACAAACTCGAGATCGTCGCAAGAGAATTGGGCGTCAATAATCTAAACACGGTTCGCTGGCTAACAATAACACCAGATTACGCGGCACAATAATAGATCCACAGCCCAAAAATCTCATTTTAACCCCAGCGGGTAGCCTGCGAGGATCCTGCCCAGATCGACCGGCAGATCTTGCCCGGGTAAAGGGAAGAGAGCGTAGCAAAATTGGGGGCAAAAGAATCCGCCGATCGGGGACGGCGCGGAGGGAATGGAAAAGAACGGAGGCGTCGTGCACTCACAGTTCTTTGAGAGCTTGAAAAAGTTGGCGGCCTTATCGTATAGGTCGGCGGCGTCCTCGTACTTGGAGCCGAAGAGCCCCCAGCCGGAGAGCTTCTTGTCCGCCTTCCTCTCCGTGTCGTCCCCGCGCGCCTCGTGGTCCCCCATCGCTGCCGACGGGCCGCTGCTCCGATCGCTTGTGCCGGCGGCGAAGCGACCAAGATTTGTTGCAGGGGAGGAGCATAAAACGGAGGGAGAGGAGGAAGGGGAACGGGAACGCAGCACGCGACCCCGCAAGCAAAAAAAGGAAACGCAGCACGCGAGCCTGTAGTGGGGCAGTGGGCTCGCCTAGGAGCCGCGAGGGGGCGGTTTACTTTGGGTTTTTTCATTCTCAAAAACAAAATCGGATTTTTAAAGCGGGTTGTCTAACTCGGCCATTGGACCTTGCCCGGGGTGTGGCGACACACGAGGAAGATGCATTTGTTGAACTGGGGCAAACTTGGATGAAGAACAATCAATTATTTCTTGTATTTGGAGAGGATTTAATGCCAAAGAAAATATGTTTGTAAGAATTAATGATTTCATAAACCCTTAATTTCATAAGAGTAGATGTTGCCGACAAACAATTATCTAATTTTCATCCTCTTTAACTTTGTTTAGATCATCATTGCTTTGCAAGTCGTGAAGTTCTGAATGCCACATGTTCCAATCCATCAGTATATGGCACCTAAGGGTCACCTTGAAATGAAAGGTGGATTTAACTTTTCATTATGATCACGAATGAAGGATATCAAACTCATAGAGTTGTGGATAGGAGGTATGTCACTCCAAGCACGAGGTTTTCTTGACAAGAGTTGGATGCGGTTGAGACATTTGTTCAGGAATACAATGTTGGCATGTACAAAATGTCATTTGTGCCATTCATGCATACCTTGAACAAGAGCAATGACGAGAAGCCACTCCTAATATGATTTGTATTATCTGTCAACTTATTCATGTATTATTTCTAAATTTAATATATAAATATATATAGTGCTTACCAAATGTGTTCTTGCAATAGAAACTCACAAGACGTGTGGTGCCTCCACAAATACAGTCTCAGCATAGTGGTGATGTGGGAGTTGTTGTCCATGACGAGATAGATATTACGGACAGTAAAACTGAGCCTAATCCCTCGCACATCACGAATTAGGCAGTTCTGGCCATTTGATTTCGTTTGTTGAACATTCCTGGCCGTCCAATCTAAGGCTGATATTATGTTCACCACGCCGTCCAATCTAAGGCTGATATTATGTTCACCACGAATTAGGCCTAACGTCGCAAGGGCAGCTACTCCCGTAGCTATTTTGGAGCCATGTGGTTAATTGGGCCACTTTTTCCTGTTCGGCCTAAGGTAGTTAAGGCCCTCTCCTACAAGCGCTCCCCTTCTGTTAAAAAAAACTTGCTCCACACGAGAAGGAGTCAGGGGGTTGAGAGGATGCGACGAGTAGTCAAACGAGAGCGGATGCGGCGGTCGCTCGATTCTGGCGAAGCAGGCGACCCGAGGTGGGATCGAGCCGACGCGCGAGTGAATCCAGACTATGTTCCACTCATGAGCGAATCTAGCGCGAGGGGATCAAACAGAAACGTCGGATTATGGTGAACCGAGGCCGGTCGATCCAGCCGTCAGCCGATACGCCTGCAAGGTATGAAGGTGTAGGGGGCACGGATGATGATGACGCATTATCTCCTGGAAACTTATCCACCCAGCCATAATTAACACAATCATACTTCAGTTTTCAAGCAGGCATTCATGCCTGGGGCGACGTCTCGTCTGCACACTTCAGTTACCAACTGATGCGTGTATATATGCTTCCTCCGTGGCCACTCTTCGCTCACCCTCTCTACTCCAGCAGCACAGAATATTCAACATCATGCTTGGGTAGATCTCCCTGTGGTCTTCCTTATGCATATGTGTCGTGGAGATTGCCACCCCAAGGTGAGCAGATCAAATCATATTTTGTAGTATCCGATTAGTTCTTATTATATATGATAAAGATGGTGAACGCCTGGGCCGGTTGGCCTCGGCCTGGAGGGACGACGGCTGGGCCCTAGGGAGCCTGGAGGCTGCGGGAGATGCGGCCTGGCCCGGCCTGGGCGAAGGCGTCTGGAGGTGGCGCTGGGGCCTTCGGGCTTCGGGCGGTCAGTGGCGGGAGGCGGCCCGCGACGGAGGCCCGGCTGGAGCGGCGGCCTGGAGGCGAAGGCGAAGCCCAGGCGGGGCGCGACCGGGCGGCTCGGTGGAGCGGCGCGCCTGGCCGGGCGGATCGGGCCGGGTGGCGGCTGAGGCCCAAGGGGGCGAGCGGCGAGGAGAAGATCTGGCGCGGGGAGGCCCACGCGAGCGCCGAGGTTCTGCCCGATCGGATCGATGCGGGATCTGGCGGTGTTGACTCTGGATCCGATCCAGAGGGCTCGGGCGAAGCTCCGATGGCAGAGGCCCTGGGCGGCTGGGCGCCGGAGGGAGAAGGTGGCGGCACTGGTTGGGAGGTGCGGCGGTGGTGATGAGGAGAGGGGCCGGATCTGAGAGGAGAGGAGGTGGAGAGGTGTTTTTCCGGCGAGGTGGTGGTATTCCGGCGAACTCCGGCGAGATTCCGGCGGAACTCCGGCGAGGTGGATGGAGGTGGAAGAGAAGTGGCTAGGGGAGCTAGGGTTTCCTTAATTTGGGGCAAAATTTGGGGGAGTGGACAAATATATAGACACAAGTAGCTAGGGTTGTCCAAATGGAGTGCGGTTTTCGGCCACAGGATCAGATTTGGATGGCCTAGATGATAGAAGTGGTTAGGAGTGGTTGGTGGGCTGTTGGAGGGGGTGTCTTGGGCCTCAAAGTGGAGGCACTTTGAGCCCACGAGAATAACTATTGGTGTAGCAAACAGACTCGAAACGCGACGAGATTTGACAAGCGGGTTACACACACCAAAACAACAACACACGACAAGTCTCGCGCCAAACCGGTAACGTTACACGGCCAAACACCAAAGTAGGCCTACGGGACGCCACGGACACATGAGGGAGCTCCGGAACGTGAAACGGACAACGGGAAGGAACGCGTGGAACCGGATGCAAACGACAACACAAATGCAATGCGATGCACATGACTACATGATATGAATGAATGCCACACACGCACACAACAAAACGACGAAAACCCGAAAGACAAAGAACCCGGAATGGAATAGATGAAGCCGGAGATATATTATATGCCCAAAAGGGAAAGTATTACATCCGGGGCATTACAAACTCTCCTCTACTACAAAAAGATCTCGTCCCGAGATCTAGGACTGGAAAAAGGAAGGGTACTCGGAACGAAGATGATCTTCTCGTTCCCACATAGCTTCTCGGTCGGTGTGATGTGACCACTTGACTTTCAAGAATTTGATGGACTTGTTGCGGGTCTTGCGTTCGGTTTCTTCGAGAATAGCAACGGGATGCTCTCGGTAAGACAGGTCTTGTTGAAGATCAATCTCTTCAAACAGAATCATGCGCTCAGGTGCCTTGAAGCATTTGCGGAGTTGAGACACATGGAACACATCATGAACATTGGCGAAGTTGGGAGGGAGCTCAAGTTGATAGGCTAGATCGCCTCTTTTGCCAAGAATCTTGAAAGGCCCGACATATCTAGGAGCAAGCTTTCCTTTGATACCGAATCTTTGGGTGCCTTTCATCGGAGAAACACGGAGATAGACATGATCACCAATGTTGAAGGCCAAATCACGATGCTTGCCGTCATAGTAGCTCTTCTGACGCGACTGAGCGGCCTTGAGATTCTCACGTATGACTTTGCACATCTCTTCGGCTTCTAAGATCAAGTCATTGCCAAGAAGTTGACGTTCACCTGTTTCAGACCAGTTGAGAGGGGTACGGCACTTTCTGCCATAGAGGATTTCAAACGGAGCTTTGCCTGCACTTGCTTGATAGCTGTTGTTGTAAGAAAACTCGGCAAATGGAAGGCAATCTTCCCATTTCATGCCAAAAGAGATGACACAGGCTCTGAGCATGTCTTCTAGAATCTGATTCACTCGCTCGACTTGACCACTAGTCTGAGGGTGAAATGCAGTGCTGAACCTGATCTTAGTGCCCATGGCGGACTGAAAGGAGTCCCAGAACTTGGATGTGAACAAACTTCCATGGTCTGAGGAGATGACTTGAGGAATGCCATGTAATGACACAATTCTGGAAGTGTACAACTCTGCCAATTGAGCTGCATTGATTGATTCTTTGACTGGAAGGAAGTGAGCGACTTTGGTAAGCTTGTCAATCACCACAAAGATAGAATCATTCCCACGCTTGGACTTAGGAAAGCCAGTGACGAAATCCATTTCAATGTGGTCGAATTTCCACTTGGGAATAGGAAGAGGTTGGAGAAGACCGGCTGGACGTTGATGTTCTGCTTTCACTCTTCTGCAAACATCACATTCATTCACGAATTGGGCAATTTCCCTTTTCATGCGTGTCCACCAGTAAGATTGCTTGAGATCTCGGTACATCTTGGAACTGCCAGGATGAATGTAAAGGAGAGAATCATGTGCTTCTTCCATTATGAGCTTCCTGAGATCACCTTTGGGAACAACGAGTCTGTCCTCGAAGAACAAGGTATCTCTCTCATCAACACGAAAGCACTTGTATTTAGGAGTGCCCTTTGCAATACCATGTTTCACCTTCTGCACCATGGCATCACTGAGTTGGTCCTCACGGACCTGATCTTCCAAGGTAGGAGCAATTTGAAGATTTGCAAGAAAACCCTACGGAACAACTTGGAGGTTGAGTTTCCTGAATGCTTCACAAAGCTCAGGCTGGAACGGCTTGATAAGAAGGCTGTTGCAATATGCCTTTCTGATCAAAGCATCTGCAATCACATTCGCCTTGCCAGGAGTGTATTCGATGTTGGGATTATACTCTTGGATCATTTCAACCCAACGAGTCTGGCGGAGGTTCAGATTGGGCTGTGTGAAGATGTACTTCAAGCTCTTGTGATCAGTGAAGATGTCGACTTTTCTGCCCAACAATAGATGTCTCCACGTAATCAAAGCATGTACCACAACTGCTAGCTCGAGATCATGTGTGGGATAGTTCTTCTCACTTGGCTTCAGCTGACGAGAAGTATATGCCACAATTCTCTTATCTTGCATAAGCACACCACCAAGACCTTGAAGAGAAGCATCACAGAATACTTCATAGGGCTTGGACTCATCTGTAGGAGTAAGAACTGGAGCAGAGACGAGCTTTTCTTTGAGAGTTTTGAATGCCACTTCACACTCTGGAGACCAAAAGTATTTGACATTCTTCTGAAGCAAGTTGGAAAGAGGCTTGGCAATCTTGGAGAAGTTCTCAACGAACCTTCTGCAATAGCTGGCAAGACCCAGAAAACTGCGGAGTTGCTTGACGTTCTGAGGAGCTTCCCAGTTGACAATTGCTTCAACTTTCTCGGGATTTACCGCAATACCGTCAGCTGAGATGATATGGCCCAGGTACAAAACCTTATCGAGCCAAAATTCGCACTTGGAGAACTTGGCATAGAACTTATGCTCACGGAGTCGATCAAGAACCAGACGTAAGTGCTTTTCATGATCTTCTTCATTCTTGGAAAACACCAGAATATCATCCAGATACACAAGCACAAACTCGCTAGTATAGGGGTTGAAGATGTAGTGCATCATCCTCGAGAAAGTAGGAGGAGCATTGGCGAGACCAAAGGACATGACGGTATACTCTTATGAACCATAGCTCGTTCTGAAGGCAGTCTTGGGAATGTCTTGCTCGCGAATGCGAATTTGATGATAGCCCATTCGGAGGTCGAGCTTAGAGAACACTTTAGCTCCTTTGAGCTGCTCGAAGAGTTCGTTGATGTTGGGGAGCGGATACTTGTTCTTTATTGTCTTCTTGTTCAATGGCCGGTAATCAACACAGAGACGCTCCGTGCCATCTTTCTTCTTGACAAATAAGACACCACAGCCCCAAGGAGACGTACTAGGCCTGATGAGACCCATACGCTCCTGTTCATCAAGCTGCTTCTTCAATTCCTTCAATTCTTCGGGAGAGAGCTTGTACGGACGCCGACATGCTGGCTCAGTACCCGGCTCGAGTTCAATAACGAATTCCACCTGACGGTGTGGAGGCATGCCTGGAAGTTCTTCAGGAAAGACGTCTTGATATTCGTTTACCACCGGAATTTGAGATATGGCATTAATTTCGCCCTTATCATTGAGAGAGAAAAGCCTGATGGTGTTATCCCTGGAGGCGAAGATAATCACATCTTCATCAGGATGAGTCATCTTGACTTCCTTCTGTGCACAATCAATGTGAGCATCATGCTGAGAAAGCCAATCCATCCCGAGGATGAGGTCGATGTCGGAATTACCAAGAACCACCGGAGAAGCCAAAAATCGATAATCACCCATGCGAATAGATACATCCGGAACATGCACCCGAGAGGTCATTTGCAAACCAGGAGAAATAATGCTCAACGGCTTTGGCAACACTTGAGTGACGAGATCATGCTTGGCAACAAAAGGTCTTGAAATGAAGGACAATGAAGCACCCGAATCAAACAAAACTTTAGCAGGTATAGAGTTAACTGGAAGGTTTTCCAAAATGACATCAGAAGAATTCTCCGCTTCAGCTGCACTCATCAGATTCACCCTTGCCGACTTTGGATTATGCTTGACAATAGCTGAACTGACAGGAGGAGGAGGTGGAAGGTGCTTCGGGTTCGGACATCTGTTGGCATAGTGACCCTTCTGGCCACAGTTGTTGCACACCACTTCTGAGAGAGGACGGAAATGAGAACCACTTGACTTTGAGCCTTGAGACTGAAACTGGTTCTTCGACTGGTTGCTCGGGTTGGGTGGGTGGGAGAAACCACGTCCACCGGAGTTCTTGTTGCTGTTGGAGTTGTTGTAGGGAGCTCGAATCACTGGAGGGGGAGGAAGCCAAAATTTCTGTTGTTTCGAGACCATCTGAGACGATGAGGAAGAGTGAATGGCATCTCGAATCCTCTTTTTAGAAGCCTCCATCTTAAGCTGAGCTGCCTCTTATTTCAAAGCCATGTTATAGAATTTGTCGAATTCATCGGGCTCGAACAAGGTGAGAGCAAGTTGAAGTTCATATTTCAGACCTCCACGGAACTGGTAGATTTTGCTCTTAGCATCAGGAATGTCTTGCTTAGCATAGCGGGCGAGGTTTTGGAACTTGACATTATACTGGTAGACTGTCATAGAGCCCTGCTTCAGGTTGCGGAATTGCTCACGCATACCCTCGATGACACTTGTAGGAATGTGGTGAGAGCGAAAGTCCTTGCAGAAATCCTCCCAAGAGATCACACGACCTGGCCTGGAGTCTTTGTACTGCTGCCACCAGTCAGCTGCTTGGTCTTTGAGTTGGAAGTCTGCAAACTTCACATAATCCTCTTCCTTCACGTTACTGCACTCAAAATGCTTCTTTATGTCGGTTAACCAATCTTCAGCATCAAGAGGGTCGACACAGTAACTGAAAGCTTTTGGATTATTGGCCAAGAACTGGTTGAGGGTAGCATGGTGCTGCTGGTTGAAGAAATTGCCTTGATTCCCTGGAACACCCTGATTAGCTTGATTAGCTTGCATCTGCTGCATCATCTGCATCTACATCTGGGTGTTCTGAGTTGTAGTCTGCATAATCGCTCTCCAAGCCTCAGACGGAGGAGGAGGGGAAGGAGGACGATCTGGGACCTCTTCACCCTCTGGGTTAGCGTTGGGAACCCTTTTCGGAGCCATCCTGAAAGAGATGAACACGAATCAGCAATTGATTGACAGAAGGTATAAGCTGAATTAATGGAATGAATTGCAACAAGTCTTCACAAAAATCATTCGAACAATAGGAACGAATGAAATCATTCGAACAAGAGAAACGAATGAAATTCTCAGTTAACTGATAACATCAATCTTCACGAGAAGCCACATAGGGGACAAAAGGTAAAATAAGAAAAACAACAAGGTACGGATGGGAACAAACACAGGATAGGAGCTTCGTTCTAACATCTTTGTGCTGAAAGCATATGAACGCATTACGAAAGGGTTTTGCAATCCCCGGATCAGCATAGCCAAGGACCCTTTAAGATGCAACTCCCGATCGGAACATCGGTCATAATACCACTTCACTCGATGTAGAACCCCGAACTCGCTAACCTGCATTCGTTGGAAGAATGCCTACGATCTACTGGATAAACCCACCTATGAATTTCCGAAAGATTCCAGTTATGCAATCAGGTGTTGGGGATACAGGGGAAGCACCGCGCAATCAACTCTAAACCTACATCCAGCTGTATCCATCCTTCAACACATAACCAGTCTTTCTCAGAAACTGTCTACCTCGGACCTTCGAAAAGCATCCACTATAACAAGCTATGGCAATACTCCCGAACTACCTCCCCAGTACTGGGTGATGTCGGGGTTATCTTGCCACTAACCGTATAGGAGAGATTTTCGATATCGGCCGTCTTAAGTATTTAGTACTGCCACGATATGCTTGTGACGACAATACCCCGAAGCTCAACTCCCCGGGACACTGCCACAACCCCTAATGTCAGGAGGCATCGAGAACAATATTCTCGTCACAAGAACATCGAAACAATCCCAGAATACTCGCGAGATTCCTAAAAAAAAAATTGTGCAATTTTTGAAAGTAGAAGAGGCAAGAGTAGTCGTCAGGAGTCCTCACCAGAGAGAAAGGGGATGAGAAGCAAATAAATCCTACTCTCCGATATAAATATAGGACTCAAAATATTTTCAGTGTGTGCCTAGACTCGACCGTCAACGGTTCGATAATCAGTGGGGGCTCCTAGGTCGGAGAAGGCTCTGATACCAACTTGTAATGCCCATGATGGGACTATATCTCCTACGTGTCGAGGCACGACTTAGAGACATAACCCCATGCTGGAATGATCGCAAGTCTGGTATCTTTGCACAACTCATGTAAAAGATGTGGATGGAAAACATAAAATAGTTGGCTTACAATCGTCACGTCACACAAATACAATACATGTCTCAATCATCATTCAATAAAACATCACAACCCTCTAAGGGTAAAATCCAAATGACAAGATACCAAACATAATTTAAATCCACAGGTCGGATCGAATCCTAGTAGAAGTGTCCACTACTGATCATCAGGATAACGAACATAGTATCGACTACGCTCCTCGTCATACTCCCAGTCTAGCTCGGTGCCATCACCTGGATAGCTCACCACTGGACCTGCATCTGGTGTGCTGAAGTAACTGTGAGCCACAGAGGACTCAGCAATCCCGTTCCCGGGTAACAAGACTATTTAAACCTTGGAAGAGGATAAGGCTGAAGAAAAGAATAAGTGTCTGCAGCAGCAACTAGGACTAGCTTACGTGAGAGAGTGCGAGAAGAGAAGTGCCTCGGTCGAGAGGTGATCACGAAGTGATCCTAGCTAAAGCTCAACAAACATAACCCCACCGTGTCCAACTCCCGAATCCCTATTCGGAAATTGACAGTCACGTTACACACGCTGGTAGTGTATTAGAACAATGTGTCAAGTTTTCTACAACCGGATATTAACAAGCTCCCATCTGCCACATAACCGCGGGCACGGCTTTCGAAAGTTCATAACCCTGCAGGGGTGTTCCAACTTGGCCCATTACAAGCCCACAATCCGCGGAGTCGCAACTCCAAGGTGGGAAGACCCGAGTATTCTCGGAATCCCGTGCTCAAGATACTCCGAACTAAGGTAAGGCTAATCCAGCAAATCCTCCCGGCGTGCCGACACCCTGATAGTAGCCGCGCGTATCTCGTCTCAGGCCACGACCGGATGAGCAGTACGTACAGATACCAAAGACCCCAGCGAACTGGGTGGCATCCGCAAGTGGCTCTAGTTTGGACCAACACTCAAATCGAGCACTGGCCCAGGGGGGTTGAATTAACTAATCCTCGGGTTAATTACTCCCTCGGTAAGTTTTAGTTGTTTAGGCGAATAGTACCAATGTTGGGACTTGCTGGAAAAGACTTAGCACTTAGCGGTTTATCGAGGGGGTCCCATAACCCCAACCGTGTTAGGAACGCATAATCAAGGAACATAACACCGGTTTAAACGGTTCCTAGCGGCATGAGTGGAACAAATCACCAAGCAAAAAGGCTTAGCCTTCCACCCATTGCCAATATATAGATGAAAACATTTTAAGCATTTATATAGTGTGATATAACCCAACAAAACTTCAACATGAAGCAAGCATCTTCAACTTCACCTGCAACTAGCAACGCTATAAGAGGGCTGAGCGAAGCGTACTTAGCCAAGCAACGGTTTGCATAGGTAGGGTGGTTAAACATGGTCATGGTTACAAGTAGGAGGCTGACAGGAAAGACATGGGCATCGAGGCAAAACTATAGAGCGATACTCTAGCAATAGGCAAAGATAGTAATGTTATCGGGGTTCGGTCATCTTGCGTGAAGTGTAGTCGTTCGGATCGTAAGAAGGGTCCTCATGCTCAACCTCGTTGGTAACCTCGTGCTCGTACTCGTACTCGGTCTCAGCTTCCGGCTCTAAACAATACAATCACACAAGGCACGAATCAACAAGATGCAATGCGCATACAAAAATGATGGATGCATGATGGATGCACTACGAGAGCACACGGAGCACGGAAAACAGCACTCAAGCAAAAAGCTTCAAAACATGATAACAATAGGAGATTATGAATCTACACGGAAAATCAATCAAGTTTCATATAAGACTCGCTGAAATCAGAGCTACGGGCTAAAAGTTATGCCCGAAACAAAAAATATGCACAAGCTGAAAATTACAGCAACATAGCAACTTCGGAGCACTAGATAAATAAGCTACAGCACTCAAACACCATGGCAAAGAGCATGAACATAAGCTAGACATATCCTACAGCAAATAAGTCCAAAGGTGCACCCCCAAAGGAGCCACGGATCAATAGCAACAAGCTTGGACATATTGAACTTGACAACAAAATCCTGACAGCAGAATTTTATTGAAACTTTGGAGCAAAAGTTAAATATGCTACATCCACTTAAATAAGCATGTGAGAACATGAATGGATAGCCAACAATATATACTACAAGGAACCATCAAGATCCACCCCAAAACTATCATGGTTTGTCCTAGAGCAGCAAGCAAACAGGTCATCGGAACATTACAGATTACAGACTTAGTGAAAAACCACTAAGTGTTAAAACAGCAGTTTCATCATGGCATCTATAAGAGCAAGTTTAAGTCACCTCAAAACTGAACATGGCAAGTGGTAAGCACCACATCAAAGTACACATGATGGTGATTCCGAAACATACAAGCATGCATCATGGAGATAAACACAACGATAGCAATGAGCTCAACAAGATGGCATTTCATAACAAGTTAAATAACTAAACAGTCACATAACACTTTGCAACGAGGATAACCATGGCAAGAATAAATCTATCATGCAACCTAACACAAACTACATGTAGAGAAAGGCAAGACGAACACGTGGACATGTCATTTGCATCATTCGGACAAACGAGCTAAAAGATATCACTATGCAAAGATGGCATGAAAACAACACATAGCAGCAGTTTATAACGGGATGCACTCTTGCAACAGAAAAATAAGCATCTAGATGATCTCAAACATGCATGGCACAATGAAATGAATCGCAGTGCTAGTCACCACGAACGACTGGACACCTCATTTGCGCAAAACGGAGCAACACACAAGAAGTTATCACAGTTAGAAAAACGCATCAGCAACACAAACAACCCAGGGACTTAGGAATATAGAGGTCAACCTCTCTCAGATCTGAGGAACGGCTGGATCTGGAAGGCGGCCCGGTGGTGGTTGGGCCTTCGACGGCTCGGGCCCGGCGAGGAGCTGAAGGAGGCGGCCTGGCGCTGGGAGGAACGCCTGGGCCGGTTGGCCTCGGCCTGGAGGGACGACGGCTGGGCCCTAGGGAGCCTGGAGGCTGCAGGAGATGCGGCCTGGCCCCGCCTGGGCGAAGGCGTCTGGAGGTGGCGCTGGGGCCTTCGGGCTTCGGGCGGTCAGCGGCGGGAGGCGGCCCGCGACGGAGGCCCAGCTGGAGCGGCGGCCTGGAGGCGAAGGCGAAGCCCAGGCGGGGCGCGACTGGGCGGCTCGGTGGAGCGGCGCGCCTGGCCGGGCGGATCGGGCCGGGTGGCGGCTGAGGCCCAAGGGGGCGAGTGGCGAGAAGAAGATCTGGCGCGGGGAGGCCCACGCGAGCGCCGATGTTCTGCCCGATCGGATCGATGCGGGATCTGGCGGCGTTGACTCTGGATCCGATCCAGAGGGCTCGGGCGAAGCTCCGATGGCAGAGGCCCTGGGCGGCTGGGCGCCGGAGGGAGAAGGTGGCGGCGCTGGTTGGGAGGTGCGGCGGTGGTGATGAGGAGAGGGGCCGGATCTGAGAGGAGAGGAGGTGGAGAGGTGTTTTTCCGGCGAGGTGGTGGTATTCCGGCGAACTCCGGCGAGATTCCGGCGGAACTCCGACGAGGTGGCTTGAGGTGGAAGAGAAGTGGCTAGGGGAGCTAGGGTATCCTTAATTTGGGGCAAAATTTGGGGGAGTGGACAAATATATAGGCACAAGTAGCTAGGGTTGTCCAAATGGAGTGCGGTTTTCGGCCACAGGATCAGATTTGGATGGCCTAGATGATAGAAGTGGTTAGGAGTGGTTGGTGGGCTGTTGGAGGGGGTGTCTTGGGCCTCAAAGTGGAGGCACTTTGAGCCCACGAGAATAACTGTTGGTGTAGCAAACGGACTCGAAACGCGACGAGATTTGACAGGCGGGTTACACACACACCAAAACAACAACACACGACAAGTCTCGCGCCAAACTGGTAACGTTACACGGCCAAACACCAAAGTAGGCCTACGGGACGCCACAGACACATGAGGGAGCTCCGGAACGCGAAACGGACAACGGGAAGGAACGCGTGGAACCGGATGCAAACGACAACACAAATGCAATGCGATGCACATGACTACATGATATGAATGAATGCCACACACGCACACAACAAAACGACGAAAACCCGAAAGACAAAGAACCCGGAATGGAATAGATGAAGCCGGAGATATATTATATGCCCAAAAGGGAAAGTATTACATCCGGGGCATTACACAATATCCCAAACCATTGCCTTAGAGCGTGTTGGGTACTCCGGCAGGTAGCAAAGAGCGATGCTGCAATCCTTGCCACCGCCGTATCAAGGGAGAAAGACGTCGGTGTCTTCACTGTCTTCGAGACGTTCTCCTCAAATAACCGCGGCAAGAGAGCGAATCACGAACTTGCCGAGGTCTACCAAATTAGCTCTGCAAGCCCATGGAGTGACATGGCAATTAGTTTTTCTGTCGAAGACGCACCCCGAGTCCGATCGATCCGAGCATCAACAACTCTTGTACTAGATCCAATGGTGGACAGTTTTCGCCTCACTAAAGTACTTATCGACGGAGGAAGTGGACTGAACCTCATATATGAGGAAACCCTTGCAAAAATGCAGGTCGAAAAATCCCGCATTGAGCGTACCAACACAACCTTTAGAGGAATTATACCTAACGGCGAAGCCCGGTGTTTGAGAAGCATTAAGCTCGATGTTGTATTCGGTACATCCGATAACTACAGGTCGGAGGAACCGCTCTTCCACATCGTTCCCTTTCATAGCGGATACCACACCCTTCTAGGACGGGACTTTTTTTTCACACTTTCAAGCTATACCCCATTACGGGTACATGAAGCTTAAAATGCCAGGGCCCAATGGAGTGATCACATTAACAAGTGATCCGGATAGAGCACTACGCGCCGAGAACAAGACGACATCCTTAGCCTTAGAGGATGTGATAGCATGGCTTATTAGGGATGATAGACTACTCATATCAATAAGGAATTCCTTCTTTTCCGGGAGCCCATTCGGACAGAACTCCAAAGTTAAGCGTGCTCAGCTTAAAGTAATTTCAGGATGGATGATCGACCGGGAAGTTAGTATTGATATGTGGGGCCAGTCTAGATCCCGCCAGGAGTGACGACCGCCGGCGGGTGTGTCCGGGGTGTTACAAGTTGGTATCAGAGCCTCGACCGACCATAGGAGCCCCCTTGATTGATCGTAGTTTGGCCGTTGTTGAAAAACTATTTTGGAGTCTAGTTATATCGGAGAGTAGGAATTCTTTTTACTCCTCAGCCCCTTCGTCGCTCTAGTGAGGAATCTTGACGTAGGTGTTTTGAATTACTCCTCTTCCCCTTCAATTTTTTTAGGATCACGCAGTTAGTTTCGTTCGTTCTGATGTCAGCTCTTGTCATCCGGTGCAATTCTCTTTGATGATTCGATCCTCTTCATCTTTTGCAAGTTCGTCCTCAATCCTTTTCAACTGGCGTCGTTTTCCCCGTCCGAAGTGGACTTTCTTTTTCCCACCCGCCCACCCTTTTTCTTCTCAGAGCCGGAGTCCGTAATTGAATATTTGTCCTATTCGTGTGAAGTTTTCTTCATTATTTTCTCAATTATTTCAACTGGTGAATTCTCGTCTAGTTCGTCATCCTTCTTCTCTTTTCTTCTCCGATGAATTCTCCTATCGTTCGATATTCTTCACCTCTTCTTCTTTCCGGTGGATTCAATTCAAGTATTCGGTGTTCATCATATTCTTTTCTTGGCTCAGATGTTTCCCCTTGCTCGTTCCTCTCTCACCATTTCATTGTTCTGGAGTTCCGAAGACATCTCAGAAGATTCGTGTTTGCATTCAATTAATCCGAGGTTGTCACCTCCTTCGAGTCTTTTAATCGTTCCGGTGCATTATCTCCTTTTCAATCCTTTCCAACGATGTTTTCTCTTCGGTGGACTCATAACCCACATGTTTATTCCCAGGATCTTACCCGACTCTTCTAATTTTCCCGAGTGATTCCCAAATTCTTTTCAAAGTGTGACATAAGTATGGATTCCATCAGTCACATGCCTTCTCCAAGATCGCTTTCAAATTCTTTCATGTTTGGTTCAACTTTTCCTATTTTCATTCGTCCGGAGTATCTCAACAATTTTGGTGGTATTCCTCGTCATCATTCTCGACATTTGCAGACCGAAGAAGAGTTTCCCTCTAAATCCTTGTTCATTCTCTGGAAGATTTATGGTTCTAGCTTCAGTTATCCTATGAAATCATTTCGTTTGTCATAAATTCTTTTCTTTAACCATCCGAAGTATTTCATGAATTCTTTCCATTGTGATCCTCCGAAGCCCATCATTTCAGAAGATTTCTTCGTTCCCAGTTTTCAACTTCGTCCTTCAACTATTCTTCATTGATGCCTCTTTGTTCGTCTCCATATTCTTCCGGTAGTTCATTCAAGTATCATATAATCAGTTTGTGATCCCTTCATTCTTTTTCTTTGCTTGGTTTCTAATTCTTCCGGTGATTCATTCTCTTTTCTTCGCTTGGTTTCTAATTCTTCCAGTGATTCATTCTCTTTTCTTCGTTCAATTTCAAATTCTTCACAGTGGTTCGTTCTTTTTGTCACTCGATTTTAATTCTTACAGTGGTTCACTCAATAGTTCTTTTCATGTGTTATCATGTCAATTCATTTGTTCTTTCCAATCCTACCGGTGGGTCATGAAGACTTTCTCGAGTTTTGCGCTATATCCCTCCTTTTGCAATTTCAAAGCGAGTAAGTTGTATGCAAATCCATTGCTTCTCATCAATTTAATTGATGGAGGATAAGCATAACATAATTCTTATTCTTTCATCAAGTTGATTAATTTCGTCCTTAAGAGATTATTCTTGATGAATAAATTCTAATCCCAAGTGTTTCATCTTTTATTTTCCGGAGTTCAAAGTTTCCTCGGCAATCTCGTCGTAACATCCGTCTAAATGATCGCAAGGCTTTAATATTATTCTTTCGTCCTTCATTCCTTCCTCATCATCCTTTGCTTACCGGAGTTCTTCATGGTGGTTCATCATGATCTAATTCATTATTCAAGAGTTCATCAAGATTTTGCACGAGGAGCTCAAGTGTTCTTCTTCTTGCATTCCGAAGTGCAATTCTTTCTACCTTTTCTTTTCAGGCGATGTTATGTCATTTTTGACAATTCCCCTTCATGTTTCATGATTCACAAGTTGTCAGGAATGACATATTGCTAAACCATCTTTTCTCTTCGATCGTGAGTCGTTTCAACCCATAATAGTTTCTTCGTTGGAGTATCTTGGTATAGACTTCACCTAAAGCTTTTTCGAAGGATTGTAGCTATTTGTGGTGATTATCCATGACCCAAGCTTGCTCTCTATCTTCTCCGTGGAAGAAGTCCGACATAATATTTTGCTCTCAGCAAAACAATTGTTTTCCGTTAGTGGCTAGTTGTCACCTCATAGTTTTGGGATGATTTCCATAAGTCCACAACAAGCTTATTCTTTTGTTGTTCATTTTCTCAACAACTCCGTTCAACCCTCCTTCGTAAGGATGCTTGTCAAATCCATTCGTGGTGGTCGATGTTGTTTCTTCTTCTCCGTTCTTTTCATTTCACTCTTGCAATTCTTCCGGAGGCATCATGTTGTTCATCTCGTCAAGTATTATTCCATCCGTCTTCAACCGGAGTGTTGTCCAAATTCCTTCATTCTTGTCCCTTGGCTATCTCGTTATATCGGTGTGGTTTCAATTTCTTTTGGTTCGTTAATGTCTTGTTTCATTCCTTTCAACCTACAAGGTTTTCGTAATGTTCCTTCTTCCTCTTTTGTAACGGAGCTTCTCAATCTCGTTCATCTCCATTGTATTCTTTCTTTCAAGTTGTTGAACCTCTCAAGGTTCTTTGGTTTCACTCTTTTCTCCAAGAAGTAACTTTGTTCTTCCTATTCCTCTCCCATCTCGTTCCTAAGATCTCGGGACGAGATCTCTTGTTAGTAGGGGAGTGTTGTGACACCCCGGAACCGATGCTCCAGATGCCGTCCATTTATTTTAGTTGTTGCCGTGTGTTCTTTATGTTTGTTGCATTATCATAATTGTTTTGCATATTTCATTCCAATATGTTTATGCTATGATCATGTTGGGTGTCTTTTCATATCCTTGCTTCTTGCACCATGCTCATTTCACTTGTTATTCCATGTGCTTGCAAATGCCTCTTGCAATCATATTGCATTGCGCCCTTGTCATTTTCCATTTCAACATGATCATCATATGCATTGCGAGGTCCATCTTGTTGTGCTTGCACTATGTTTATTTTGTTGCTTGCCCTATGCATATGTCCCATGCAACACCCATCCTTCTTCGTCTTCCTCTTATTCTTTTACTTCTTCATGCAAGTGAGTTCTTCGCTACCTCCAATAATGTTCATTATTTTCCTAAAAATTCTAGACCATGCCTTATACCTCTCTGTCAAGTTTCATCCTTTTTGGAGTTGTTTTGGTTGGAAACAAAATTGCCTCAAGTTTGAATTTAATTCAAATTTGTAATAATTTTATTTCTCTAAAAATGTCCATAGCAATTTATTCAAATCCTACACAAATTTAGAATTCTAGGGATATTCTCATATCTCTCTCAACCCTCTCCTATATTCCTATGATTTTCGGTCTTTATTTTTTTGTCTGAAGAAAATTAAAAGAAAGGAAGGAGAAGAATGCATAGAGGAGGAGACGCATCCCACTTGGCAAGTCCAAGCCCACAGCGCCATAGGCCACCTCACTTACCCCTTTCAGCCCAACTAGCCCACTAGAACCGATCTCTTATGTTCTTCTTGTACCTCCTGTACGGCAGGACATCCACGCACGCGACGTCGACCTCCCGAGTGATTTGACGGTCAGAGAGCCCCCTAGGCCCCTATATAACATGCATCGGTGCCCTAGTCCTCTTCCTCCCTCCGTTCCACCCCTCTCCTTCCCTTTCCGCCGCCAGGTGGGACCTCCCCACGCCATAGCCGTGGCCACGACCGAGAGGAGCCTGAGCTCTTCTCCGGCGTGAGGATCCTTCCCTTTGCCTCTGTCTACTCCAGCGGGGAGTCCCGCGACCATCGGCTCCGTCTTCCTCGTCTACGCTCGCTTCCTCAAGGACCCGGAGCTTCCTCCTCGACGCCGCTTCTTCTTCTTCACGGATCGAAGACCATCACCGATCAGCGCCTCCCCACGCCGCGTCCGTCGCCTCTCTGTCCGATCTGTCATCACCAGAAACCCCGTGGTGAGTCGCCGTTTATCCCAGCCCCTTTCCCAGCTCCATTGCATCCGCGTAGCGACATTTCCATCGCGACCAAGTTCGTCCGCCATGGTTGTGCTGTACGCGAGGAGCTCAAAGCTCGTGCCCTGTCTCTTCTGTTCGGCCACTCACACACGCAGCTTGCGTCCCACGCTCCCGCAGCTGCTCCGCTTGCACGCGCATGCTCTTGCACATCTTGCACGCGCATGCTCTTGCACATCCTCAGGGCCTTGTGTAGCCCCTGCCTCGACGTGCCTCGCACACCGGCGTCATCCTCCCAGACGACAACCATGGTCAGCCAGGCTTGGCCTCGCACAAGCACCACACCATCGCGTCGTTGCTCCGCTACACGCACCCTCGATCACCTCTGAAACCCCGCTGGTGCTCTGCTGCTGCAGAAGCTGCCGTTTCCACTCATCGTCGTTGCCGTCTCTGTCGTTCCACGTTCGCCCGCATGCCACAGCTACCGTGGCAGCACAGCAAGCTCGTGCTCGAGCGTTCCAAATGCACCTCTGCATCCCGCACTCCCCCTGCACATCCCGCACGCCCGCCTCGTCCTCTCATGTCCCACCATCACCATGGCTGCCCTCGCCGGTGCCGTCGTCGCAGCCGTCGTCTGCTCTATCCGAAACAGAGTGGTTTGACCCTGGGCTACCTCTTCAGAGGCCGCGCCCCCATCGCTTCGCAATTGGGCTCCTAGCGCACTGGTTACTCAAGCGCGAACACATGCAGCAAGTCATGGGTTCGACTCCCCAGCGCCCTCCTTTCCATTTTTAGTTTATTTCTGTTTCGCAGGCGCAGAGTTGTTTAACTAGCATCCTGCCTCCATTCAATCAGTCGCCTATAGCATAACGTAGTGGCTCTACTGTCTCCCACTTACCCCGTAGACCCAGGTTCAAATCCCCTTCGGGCCACTGGAGAATTGCCCAGTTTTTATCATTTTTAGGTCTCTATGACACTGGGACCCCACTCGTCATCCTCTCTATTCACACACCCCTCTCCACACCCACACTCCTGCCACCTCAGCACCCCGCCCCCTGGTCACTGATAGTGGCTGGCCTAGTTCGTGTCCCCTACTATCTCCTTTTTGTTTTTGTGTATCCAAATTAAACAAACTATATATGTAAATTGCTTAGTTTTTCATGTAGTTTAATAATATGCCACTTTCACCCCTGTTTAAAATGTTTAGACTTGCTGTTTGAATTAGTTTGCTTAAATAACATGATAAAACGGTTTAAATCATAACTTTTAAACCGTAGCTCGGTTTTAAATAATCTTTATACGGAAATGGGGTAGAAGAATGCATAGATTAACTTGGTGCACTTTATCTTGCTATTTAATAACATTAAAATTGTGTTTAGGGCAGAGCAGTACCAAATTCGTAATATGCATATGGGATTTTCCAGAATTGTTGTTTGTTGTTTCCGGTCCAATTTAAATTGCTTAGATAGTGTAGTTTATTTGTGCTTCACCTCTTGCCATGTTAACCAACATTTCATCTTGTTTTGTTCATAAACAAGAGTGAACTAAATA
Organism: Secale cereale; assembly: GCA_902687465.1. Classification (NCBI taxonomy): domain Eukaryota; kingdom Viridiplantae; phylum Streptophyta; class Magnoliopsida; order Poales; family Poaceae; genus Secale; species Secale cereale. Next base: position 478,072,613 of record LR738715.1, read on the forward strand.
ATTGGATGTGGTGTTTCATCAATATGCAACTTGTTGCATATTGAGCTCCACTTAACTTGTAGTATTGTTTATTGCACTTTGTCATGTCGTGCATATTTAAACTGGACATGCATCATACTTGGTTGCGCATCATGCCATGTTTATGCTTGTGTGTTTACCATGTTGTTTGCTTCTTTCCGGTTGTGCTTCTTCTTGTTAGTTCCGGTTTCGTTGCGATCGTGAGGATTCGTTCGACTACGCTTGGTTCTTCTTCGTGGATTCGTCTACTTCACGGACTCGTTCTTCTTCCTAGCGGGATCTCAGGCAAGATGACCATCATCTTGGATCTCATTACTATCATTGCTATGGTAGTTTTCTCGATGCTATCGCTATATGTCGCGTTACCCACCATTTATTTGTGAGCCTCCCTTTGTTGCCATGAAACCTCTAACCTTTGACACCATCCGAGCAAACCGTTGTATGGCTATGTTACCGCTGGCTCAGCCCCTCTTATAGCAATGTTAGTTGCAGGTGAAGATGAATATTGCTCCATGTCGGAACTTGGATTGTTGGAATACAATATCTATTACTATAATTAATGCACCTATACACTTGACAATGGATGGAAGGCTTGGCCTTTTGCTTGGTGTTTTGTTTCACTCATGCCGCCTTAAGAACCGATAAACCGTTCTTATGTTCCTTGATTTTGCGTTCCTAACGCGGTTGGGTATATGGGGACCCCTTGGCAGTTCGCTTTGAATAAAACTCCTCCCGCAAGACCCAACATTGGTTTTAATTTTCCAACATAATAAAACTATTAATTAATTAATTAATTTTTCATAGGGGGTCGCGTCCCCGGGGATCTTTTCAACATAATACAGGGGGCCAATGCTGTTGGTGCTGGTCCAAACTGGGCGATGTCCGGCGCCCCCTGGGCAACCAGGGTCTCAGCCAACCCGACGTCTTGCCCATCCGGTGTGTCCTGAGAACGAGATACGTGCGACTCCTATCAGGATTGTCGACACATCGGGCGGTCTTGCTGGATTTGTTTTACCATTATCGAAATGTCTTGTGCACTAGGATTCTGAGTCTGATCGGGTTGTCCCTAAGATAAGGGTTTTTTACCCGTGCTGATCGTGAGAGCTTGTGATGGGCTAAGTTGGGACACCCCTGAAGGGTTATGATCTTCCGAAAGCCATGCCCGCAGTTATGTGGCAGATTGGAATTTGTTAATATCCAGTTGTAGAAAACTTGACAGAGGATCTGAAATAAAATACACAACCGCGTGAGTAACCGTGATCGTCTCTTTTCAATTTGAGAAAGAACATGGTGGGGTTATGTTTGACTCGTAGGTAGTTCAGGATCACTTAGCGATCATTAATAGTTTGCGACCGTTTGCGTAGATGCTCATCTTATTCTTGTACTCGTAAGTTAGCCACCATATACTGCTTAGTCGCCGCTGCAACCTCACCACTTAACCTCTCCATACCCATTAAGCTTTGCTACTCTTGATACCCATGGTTATGGGATTGCTGAGTCCTCGTGGCTCACAGATACTACAACAACAATTGTAGGTGCAGGTTTCCGATGACTTGACGTGAGAGCCATGCTTATCTGTGTTGGCGTTCTTTCTTCTTCTTCTTCTTCGTCAGTCTTGGGATAGGTTCCTGGTCGGCAGCCTAGGATAGCAGGATGGATGTCGTTGTGCTTTTCATGTTTGTCATCCGTAGTCGGATGTCTTGTGTATGATGTTGTTGTATTCATGTGACTTGTATGACTTGTATGTATCCCCATCTATGTATGTAATGGTACGGTGTAATGATATCCATCTTCCTAAGCGCCCGAAATGCGGTTGTGCCCCAATCACGAGTTCACCACGTTATCGGGATAGAATCGCATCTTGGGCGTGACAAGTTGGTATCAGAGCCGACCCACACGGTTACACGAATGTTTGCGGACAGGTGCGCGGTCATGTTGTTCATGACGTTTGTGACCCGTCGTGGCACACGGCATGGCACATGTATCAGACTGGATGCACAGACGTATGTGCCAAGAGGGAATGTTCCTGTGGCCCGACGAGGACGTCGGTTCCTCTGAGTGGGGGTGTATGTGATAGCCTGGCTTATTAGGGATGATAGACTACTCATATCAATAAGGAATTCCTTCTTTTCCGGGAGCCCATTCAGACAGAACTCCAAAGTTAAGCGTGCTCAGTTTGGAGTAATTTCAGGATGGGTGACCGACCTGGAAGTTGCTCCTGATACGTCTCCAACGTATCTATAATTTTTTATTGTTCCATGCTATTATATTATCCTTCTAGGATGTCTTATGGGCTTTATTATACACTTTTATATGATTTTTGGGACTAACCTATTAACCCAGAGCCCAGTGTCAGTTTCTGTTTTTTTCCTTGTTTTTGAGTTTCGCAGAAAAGGAATATCAAACAGAGTCCAATTGATGAGCCAATTTTTATGATATTTTCCGGACCAAAAGAAGCCCCCGAAGCAAAAGAGATGGGCCAGGGGAGCCACAGGCTGCCCTCGAGGGTGGGGGGCGAGCCCTGTGAAGGGGGGCGTGCCCCCTATCTCGAGGACAGCCCAGCAGCCACCCTGACGTGTGCCCTACACCAAAAATTCCTATAAATACTGGAACCTCCAGAAATTAACCTAGATCGGGAGTTCCGCCGCCAAAAGCCTCTGTAGCCACCGAAAACCAATCTACAGCCGTTCTGGCACCCTGTCGGAGGGGGGGAATCCCTCTCCGGTGGCTATCTTCATCATCCCGGCGCTCTCCATGACAAGGAGGGAGTAGTCCACCCTCGGGGCTAAGGGTATGTACCAGTAGCTATGTGTTTGATCTCTCTCTCGTGTTCTTGAGATGGCACGATCTTGATGTATCGCGAGCTTTGCTATTCTAGTTGGATCTTATGATGCTTCTCCCCCTCTACTCTCTTGTAATGGATTGAGTTTTCCCTTTGAAGTTATCTTATCGGATTGAGTCTTTAAGGATTTGAGAACACTTGATGTATGTCTTGCGCGTGTTTATCTGTGGTGACAATGGGATATCATGTGATCCACCTGATGTATGTTTTGGTGATCAACTTGCGGGTTCCGTGACCTTGGGAATCTATGCATAGGGGTTGGCACACATTTTTGTCTTGACTCTCCGATAGAAACTTTGGGGCACTCTTTGAAGTTATATGTGTTGGTTGAATAGATGTTTCTGAGATTGTGTGATGCATATCGTATAATCATGCCCACGGATACTTGAGGTGACAATGGAGTATCTAGGTGACATTACGGTTTTGGTTGATTTGTGTCTTAAGGTGTTATTCTAGTACGAACTCTATGATAGATTGAACGTTACGACGGACTCTTGAATAGATCGATCAGAAAGATTAGATTTGAGGTGGTTTCATACCCTACCATAATCTCTTCGTTTGTTCTCCGCTATTAGTTACTTTGGAGTGACTCTTTGTTGCATATTGAGGGCTAGTAATATGATCCAATTATGTTATCCTTGTTGAGAGAACTTGCACTAGTGAAGGTATGAACCCTAGGCCTTGCCTACTATCATTGCAATACCATTTATGCTCACGTTTACCACTTGCTACCTTACTGTTTTTATATTTTTAGTCTACAAAAACCTATATCTACCATTCATATTGCACTTGTATCACCATCTCTTCGCCGAACTAGTGCACCTATACAATTTACCATTGTATTGGGTGTGTTGGGGACACAAGAGACTCTTTGTTATTTGGTTGCAGGGTTGCTTGAGAGAAACCATCTTCATCCTATGCCTCCCACGGATTGATAAACCTTAGGTCATCCACTTGAGGGAAATTTGCTACTGTCCTACAAACCTCTGCACTTGGAGGCCCAACAAAGTCTACAAGAAGAAGGGTGCGTAGTAGACATCAAGTTCTTTTCTGGCGCCGTTGCCGGGGAGGTTAGTGCTTGAAGGTATATCTTTAGATCTTGCAATCGAATCTTTTAGTTTCTTGTTTTATCACTAGTTTCGTTTATAAAAGAAAACTACAAAAAAGGAATTAAGGTTACCTCATATGCTTCATCTTTTTAATATCTTTCGTGAAAATGATGGAAAGGAAAATTGTGCTCAAGTACTTGAAGAAGAATTACATAGAATGCTTGGGACTAAAGACTTGAACGATGAGCATGCTTGCAATGTTGTTAGTGTGAATCCTTTGAAAATCCATGGTACTAATGATGATTGCACTAGTCATGATGAAAATATCTCATATAAGCATGTTGATTTTTGTGGAGTGTATAGAGTTTGCAAGTACATACCAAAGAGGGAAGATAGATTTTGCAAGAGGCATAAGTATTTAGAAACTAAATGGTTTCTACAGATGCTAAATGATTGTGCTGAAAATTTAAAATATCTTAGCCGTACTTGTGAACTTTGCAATGAACGTGGTCATTTCATTACCCAATGTGAATTGTTTCATGATCGAATGTCTCCAAACATTGTGATGACTTGATTTCCCTTGCACATCATAATGAACTTATCTTGCTTTGGGGTTATGAAGAAATTAAATGTAGAACTAAGTTTCTTCCAGGATTTGCCATTGATAAACTTCTTGAGTTTGATATAGAGGAAATATATGTATTGTGCGGTGAATTGCATTGAAAATCCTTATATTGCCAATTACCTTAAGTTAAGAAAACAAATAGGAGATGAAGAGAATACTAATGAAAGGGAAGAGATTTCCCAATATCCTCCTATTATTTCTTATGATGAATCAGGTAACGAGGAGGAGCCTCCTATTCTACCAATCTTAGTAGTAAGGAGCTCCAAAAAGAAGATTAAACCCACACATAATGAGAAGAAGAAAAAGAAAAGATGGAGAAGTAAAGACAAAAAGGTATCCCTTCCAAATGATTTTGTTCCTATTACTCATTGTGATGATGATAATTGCTATACTATCAGTGCCATCCATACTATTAACGATGAGATTGATTATGCTTATGATATGGAAAGGCCCAAGCTTGGGGATGCTATGTTTGATGAGAATGATATATTTGAGAATTTATTTGCTTCAATTAATGTTTGTCCCAAGCTTGGGGAGGCTACGTTTGATGAAGATGATATTTTTAGCCTCCCAAGTTTTGATGAGCAAAGCTATTATGATGAAAGCATGCCTCCTATTTATGATGATTATTGTGATGCCACTTATGCTATAAAAAGTAGTGACGATTATACTGATAAAACTTGTCATGATTATGATTACCCTTTCTCTGAACATTACTCTTTTAATGTGGAAACAATCTATAGTATTCAAGTCTCTTATGATACTCCCACTATTCCGAATGAGAAGAATTTTGCTTATGTGGAGAGTAGTTAAATTTCTATGCAAGTAGATCATGAAAAGAATGATTTATGTGCTGGTTATATTGTTGAATTCATTCATGATGCCTCTGAAAATTATTATGGGAGAGGATCATATGCTTGTAGGAATTGCAATAATATCAAGTTTCCTCTCTATGCGCTTAAAGTTTTGAAGTTATGCTTGTTTTCCCTTCCTATGCTAGTTGATTGTCGTTCCCATAAGTTGTTTGCTTACAAAATACCTATGCATAGGAAGTGGGTTAGACTTAAATGTGCTATTCATATGCTTCATGATGCTCCCATTATGTTTCAATTCTTATCTTTTATGTGAGCATCATCATGCCTAGCTAGGGGCGTTAAACAATAGCGCTTGTTGGAAGGCAACCCAACTTTATATTTTTTGTTTTTGTTGTTGTTAGGGAATAAATATTGCATATAGCCACTGATTAGATGTGATTTCAAGTTTTGTTTAGTGTTCGTGCCAAGTAGAACCTTTGGGAAGACTTGTGTGAAGTTTATGTGATCTTGCTGTGAAAAACAGAATCTTTAGCGCTCGCTAAAGTGGTCTTCAGATTTTACTGGAGCGTGCTATGTAGTTGATTCTTTTTGCAGATGATTAGTAGACAAATTCCGCAAATTTACCAATTCAGTTTGAAGTTTTTGGAGTTCCATAAGTAGGAGAACCCTGCAGATTACTACAGACTGTTCTGTTTTTGACAGATTCTGTTTTTCCTGTGTTGTTTGCTTATTTCAATGCATCTATGAGTAGTATTGGGAAGTATGAACCATAGAGAAGTTGGAATACAGTAGGTTTAACACCAATATAAACAAAGAATGAATTCATTACAATAACTTTGAGTAGTGGTTTGTTTTCTTATACTAACGGAGCTCACGAGATTTTTGTCTAAGTTTTGTGTTGTGAAGTTTTCAAGTCTTGAGTATTGCTTTGATGGACTACGGAACAAAGAGTACCAAAGGACTAAGCTTGGGGATGCCCATGGAACCCCAAGTAAATTCAAGATAATCAAAAGCCTAAGCTTGGGGATGCCCCGGGAAGGCATCCCCTCTTTCGTCTTAATCCATCGGTAATTATACTTGGAGCTATATTTTTATTCACCACATGATATGTGTTTTGCTTGGAGCGTCAATTTATTTTAGTTTGTTTTGCTTGCTGTTTGAATAATATCCCAAGATCAGAAGTTCTTAAATGTTAGAGAGTCTTCACATAGTTACATAATTATTAAACTACTCATTGATCTTCACTTATATCTTTCGGAGTAGTTTGTCATTTGCTCTAGTGCTTCACTTATATCTTTTAGAGCACGGCGGTGGTTTTATTTTGAAGAAATAGATGAACTCTCATGATTCACTTATATCCTTTTGAGAATTTATTAAAACAGCATGGTAATGTGTTTAGGCTAAAGAAACTAGTCTTCACATGATAGACATCCAACGTCAATGTAGTAAAAAAAATCACACCAAGTGCATTGAATATGATGAGATGTTGGATGCTTGACAATTGTTTTGATATATGAGGATAGTGATATTAGAGTCATGCTAGTGGAGTTATTATGGAATTGAGAAATGCTTGTGTTAAGGTTAGTGATTCCCGTAGCATGCACGTATGGTGAACCGCTATGTGACGAAGTTAGAGCATGAGGTATTTGTAGAGTGCCAACCTTTGTGTGGAGGTTGGGGGACGCGCGATGGTTAACTCCTACCAACCTCCCCCCTAAAGCATGCGTTGATTGCTTTGTTTTGATGACTCGTAGATTTTTGCAATAAGTATATGAGTTCTTTATGACTAATGTCGAGTCCATGGATTATACACACTCTCACCCTTCCACCATTGCTAGCCTCTCTTGTATCGCGCAACTTTCGCCGGTACCATACACCCACCATATATCCTTCCTCAAAACAGCCACCATACCTACCTATTATGGCATTTCCATAGCCATTCCGAGATATATTGCCATGCAACTTTCCACCGTTCCGTTTATATGACACGCATCATATTGTCATATTGCCATGCATGATCATGTAGTTGACATCGTATTTGTGGCAAAGCCACCATGCATAATTTTTCATACATGTCACTCTTGATACATTGCACATCCCGATACACCGCCGGAGGCATTCATATAGGGTCATACTCTGTTATAGTATCGAGTTGTAATATCGAGTTGTAAATCAATAAAAGTGTGATGATCATCATTTGTAATGCCCCGGATGTAATACTTTCCCTTTTGGGTATATAATATATCTCCGGCTTCATCTATTTCCATTCCGGGTTCTTTGTCTTTCGGGTTTCGTCATTTTGTCGTGTGAGTGTGTGGCATTCATTCATATCATGTAGACATGTGCATTGCATTGCATTTGTGTTGTCGGTTGCATCCGGTTCCACGCGTTCCTTCCCGTTGTCCGTTTCGCGTTCCGGAGCTCCCTCACGTGTCCGTGACGTCCCGTAGGCCTACTTTGGTGTTTGGGCGTGTTACATTACCGGTGTGCCGCGAGGTTGTTGTGTGTGTTGTTGTTTTGTTGTGTGCTACCCGCCTCTCAAATCTCGTCGCGTTTGGACTCCGTTGGCTATCCCAGCAGTTATTCGTGTGGGTCCAAAGTGCCTTCACTTAGTGTCCCAGAAACACCCCTCAGCAGTCCACTACCCTCTCCTAGGCCCATCTAAACTACCCCCGCGATCGGATCCGTCGGATCGCGATCGGAGGGCTCCTAACACCCCCAGATCCCTCAACCCTAAAAATCTGCTATTTATAGACCCTAGTCTATTTTGGCATCCCTAGCTTCTTCTCCACCCTCTCCCCCTCATTTTTTTTCTCAGATCTAGCCCCTTCCTCTCCATCTGGCCAGTTCCCGAGGGAACCAGCCAGATCCATCGATCCAACCGGCCGCCGACCAGGCAGGCGCCCGAGGTCAACGGCCTCGAGGCCTCTGCCTTCGCTCGCAGCGCCTGGCGCCTCCTCTTCGATCGAGCCAGCTGGGATTCGATCGCCGACGCCTGGGCCCAGCCTCCTTCAATCGCCACCGCAGCGAGGGACCACTTCATCGCCGATCCGCCGGCCCGTTCCTCACTCCACCGCCCCGCGAGGCCCGGTCCCCACTTCGCCGTCGCCTCCGCCTGGGCCGCACCAGCCGCCCGACGGCCCAGCCTCGCCAGGCGCCAACCCTCCCGCCAGCCAGGCCGCCTCCTTCCCGCCGAGCCAGGCTCGCCGCACCACGCCGTGCCGCTGGGCCCGAGCCACCCGCTGGGCCGCCGCCGTCCCGCCTCGGCCCAAGGCCGGCTTCCTCCCGTCGCCAGGGAGTCGGCCATGCTCCAGCGCAGCGCCTCCGCAGCTCCCTTCGCCCGAGTGGGCCGGCGCCAGGCCCGACTCGCCGCAGATCGCCTCTCCACCGGCCCGTCTTCACCTCCCCCGGCCCGAAATTCTCCAGATCTAGGTTGACTCCTTTTTTTCCTCTAAGTCCCTGTTTTAATTTAGTTGCTGATGCATTATTCAAACTGCTATATCTTTTAGTGTGTTTGTCCGATTCGCGCAAATAGCATGTCCAGACGTTCGTGGGATCGTGCACTACGTTTTATCTTTTGGTGTCATGCATGTTAGAGATCATCTAGGTGCTTGTTTTGCTGTTGCAGGAGTGCATCGTGAGATAAACTGCTGTTATGTGATGTTTTTATGCCATCTTTGCCATGTGATATCTTTTAGCTCGTTTGTCCGAATGATGCAAATGACATGTCCACGTGTTCGTCTTGCCGTGCTCTACATGTTGTATGTGATAGGTTGCATGATAGATTTATTCTTGCCATGCTTATCATCGTTGCAAAGTGCCATGTGGCTGTGATGTTGTTTCACTTGTTATGAAATGCCATCTTGTTGAGCTCGTTGCTATCGTTGTGTTTATCTCCATGAAGCATGCTTGTGTGTTTCGGAATCACCATCATGTGTACTTTGATGAGGTGCTTACCACTTGCCATGTTTAGTTTCGAGGTGACTTAAACTTGCTCTTTTAGATGCCATGATGAAATTGCTGTTTTAGGACTTAGTGGTTTTTCACTAAGTCTGAAATCTGTAACGTTCCGATGCCATGTTTGCTTGCTGCTCTAGGACAAACCATGATAGTTTTGGAGTGGATCTTGATTGTTCCTTGTAGTATATATTGTTGGCTTTCCATTCATGTTCTCACATGTTTATTTGAGTGGCTGTAGCATGTTTATCTTTTGCTCCAAAGTTTCAATAAAATTCTTCTGCCAGAATTTTATTGTCAAGTTCAATATGTCCGAGCTCATTGCTATTGAACCGTGACTCCTTTGGGGGTGCACCTTTGGACTTAGTTGATGTAGTATATGTCTAGTTTGTGTTCATGTCCTTTGCCATGTTGTTTGAGTGCTGTAGCTTAATTATTTTGTGCTCCGAAGTTGCTATGTTGCTGTAATTTTCAGCTTTCGCTCATTTCTTGTTTCGGGCATAACTTTTAGCCCGTAACTCCGATTTCAGCGAACCTTATATGAAACTTGATTGATTTTCTTTGTAGATTCATAATATCATATTGTTATCATGTTTTGAGGTGTTTTGCTTGAGTGCTATTTTTCGTGCTCCGTGTGCATCCTTAGTGCATCCATCATGCATCCATCATTTTCGAGTGCGCATTGCATCTTGTTGATTTGTGCTTGGTGTGATTGTATTGTTTAGAGCCGAAAGCTGAGACCGAGTTCGAGTTCGAGCACGAGGTTTCCAACGAGGTTGAGCACGAGGACCCTTCTTACGATCCGAACGACTTCTCTTCAGGCAAGATGACCGAACCCCGATAACATTACTATCTTTGCCTATTGCTAGTAGTTCCGCTCTATAGTTTTGCCTCGATGCCCATGATCTTCTTGTCTGCCTCCTACTGTAACCATTGCCATGTTTAACCAACCTACCTATGCAAACCGTTGCTTGGCTAAGTACGCTTCGCTCAGCCCTTCTTATAGCATTGCTAGTTGCAGGTGAAGATCGGAGATGCTTGCTTCATGTTGAAGTTTGGTTGGGTTTTTATCACACTATATAAATGCTTAAAATGAAATCATCTATATATTGGCAAGGGTGGAAGGCTAAGCCTTTTGCTTGGTGTTTTGTTCCACTCATGCCGTTAGGAACCGTATAAACCGGTGTTATGTTCCTTGATTATGCGTTCCTAACACGGTTGGGGTGTATGGGACCCCCTCGATAAACCGCTAAGTGCTAAGTCTTTTCCAGCAAGTCCCAACATTGGTACTATTCGCCTAATAACAAACTAAACTTGCATAGGGAGTAATTAACCCTCTTTCTTAATCAACAACCCCGGGCCAGTGCTCCACATGAGTGTTGGCCCGAAACGAGCAGACTGCGGGGCCGCCTCGGGGCAACCTGAGGTATCTGGCATACACCTGTAGGATGACTCATCCGGTCGTGTCCCGAGACTTAGATACGCGCGGCTACTATCAGGGTGTCGACACGCCGGGAGGATTTGCTGGATTAGCCTTACCTTAGTTCGGTATATCTTGAGCACGGGATTCCGAGAATACTCGGGTCTTCCCACTTTGGAGTTGCGACTCCGCGGATCGTGGGCTTGTAATGGGTCAAGTTGGAACACCCCTGCAGGGTTATGAACTTTCGAAAGCCGTGCCCGCGGTTATGTGGCAGATGGGAGCTTGTTAATATCCGGTTGTAGATAACTCGACACAATGTTTCTAATACACTACCAGCGTGTGTTCCGTGACTGTCAATTTCCGAATAGGGATTCGGGAGTTGAACACGGAGGGGTTATGTTTGTTGAGCTTGTAGCTAGGATCACTTCGTGATCACTTCTCGTCCGAGGCTTCTCTTCTCGCTCTCACTCACGTAAGCTAGTTGCTAGTTGCTGCTGCAGACACTTATTCTTTTCTTCAGCCTTATCCTCTCCCAAGGCTTAAATAGTCTTGTTACCCAAGAACGGGATTGCTGAGTCTTCTGTGGCTCACAGTTACTTCACCACACCAGATGCAGGTCCAGTTGTGAGCTATCCAGGTGATGGCACCGAGCTGGACTGGGAGTACGACGAGGAGCGTAGTCGGTACTATGTTCCCTATCCGGATGATCAGTAGTGGAGACTTCTACTAGGATTCGATCCGCCTGTGGTTTATTTATCTAAGTTTGGTATCTTGACATTTGGATTTTGCCCTTAGAGGGTTGTGATATTCTTAATGTATGATGATTGAGACATGTTATGTAATTGTGTGACGTGGCGAGTGTAAGCCAACTATTTATGTTTACAATCCCCTCTTTTACATGAGATGTGCAAAGATTACCAAACTTGAGATCATTCTAGGATGGACTTATGCCTTTAAGTCATGCCTCGACATGTAGGAGGTATAACTCCATCCTGGGCATTACAAGTTGGTATTCAGAGCCTTCTCCGACCTAGGAGCCCCCACTGTTTGATCGAATCGTTGACGGTCAAGTCTAGGCACACACTGAAAACTTTTTGAGTCCTATATTATATCGGAGAGTAGGATTTCTTTGCTTCTCATCCCCTTTCTCTCTGGTGAGGACTCCTGACGACTACTCTTGTCTCTCCTACTTTCAAAAATTGCACCAATTTTTTTTTAGGAATCCCGCGAGTATTCTGGGATTGTTTCGATGTTCTTGTGACGAGGATATTGTTCTCGATGCCTCCTGACATTAGGGGTTGTGGCAGTGTCCCGGGGAGTTGAGCTTCAGGGTATTGTCGTCACAAGCATATCGCGGCAGTACTAAATACTTAAGACGGCCGACATCGAAAATCTCTCCTATACGGCCAGTGGCAAGATAACCCCGACATCACCCAGTACTGGGGAGGTAGTTCGGGAGTATTGCCATAGCTTGTTATAGTGGATGATTTTCGAAGGTCCGAGGTAAACAGTTTCCGAGAAAGACTGGTTATGTGTTGAAGGATGGATACACCTGGATGTAGGTTTAGAGTTGATTGCGCGGTGCTTCCCGTGTATCCCCAACACCTGATTGCATAACTGGAATCTTTCGGAAATTTATAGGTGGGTTATCCAGTAGATCGTAGGCATTCTTCCAACGAATGCAGGTTAGTGAGTTCGGGGTTCTACATTGAGTGAAGTGGTATTATGACCGATGTTACTATCAGGAGTTGCATCTTAAAGGGTCCTTGGCTATGCTGATCCGGGGATTGCAAAACCTTTTCGTAACGCGTTCATATGCTTTCAGCACAAAGATGTTAGAACGAAACTCCTCTCTTGTGTTTGTTCCCATCCGTACCTTGTTGTTTTCTTATTTTCATTTTATCTCCTATGTGGCTTCTCGTGAAGATTGATGTTATCATTTAACTGAGAATTTCATTCGTTCCTCTTGTTCGAATGATTTCATTCGTTCTTATTGTTCGAATGATTATTGTGAAGACTTTTTGCAATTCATTCCATTGATTCAGCTTATACCATTTGTCAATCAATTGCTGATTCGTGGTCATCTATTTCAGGATGGCTCCGAAAAGGGTTCCCAACGCTAACCCAGAGGCGGAAGAGGTCCCAGAACATCCTCCTTCCCCTCCTCCTCCGTCTGAGGCTTGGAGAGCGATTATGCAGACTACAGCTCAGAACACCCAGTTGTTGATGCAGATGATGCAGCAGATGCAAGCTAATCAAGCTAATCAGGGTGTTCCAGGGAATCAAGGCAACTTCTTCAACCAGCAGCACCATGCTACTCTCAACCAGTTCTTGGCCAACAATCCTAAAGCTTTCAGTTATTGTGTCGACCCTCTTGATGCTGAAGATTGGTTAACCGACATAAAGAAGCATTTTGAGTGCAGTAACGTGAAGGAAGATGATTATGTGAAGTTTGCAGCCTTCCAACTCAAAGATCAAGCAGCTGATTGGTGGCAGCAGTACAAAGACTCCAGGCCAGGTCAAGTGATCTCTTGGGAGAATTTCTGCAAGGATTTTCGCTCGCACCACATTCCTACAAGTGTCATCGAGGGTATGCGTGAGCAATTCCGCAACCTGAAGCAGGGCTCCATGACAGTCTATCAGTATAATGTCAAGTTCCAAAACCTCGCCCGCTATGCTAAGCAAGACATTCCTGATGCCAAGAGCAAAATCTACCAGTTCCGTGGAGGTCTCAAAGATGAACTTCAACTTGCTCTCAAATTGTTCGAGCCGGATGAATTCGACAAGTTCTATAACATGGCTTTGAAACAAGAGGCAGCTCAGCTTAAGATGGAGGCTTCTAAGAAGAGAATTCGAGATGCCGTTCACTCTTCCTCATCGTCTCAGATGGTCTCGAAGCATCAGAAATTCTGGCTTCCTCCTCCTCCAGTGATTCGAGCTCGCTACAACAACTCCAACAACTCCAACAACTCCAACAACTCCAACAACAAGAACTCTGGTGGACGTGGATTCTCCCACCCACCCAACCCGAGCAACCAGTCGAAGAAGTAGTTTCAGTCTCAAGGCTCCAAGTCAAGTGGCTCTCATTCCCGTCCTCTCTCTGAAGTGGTGTGCAATAAGTGTGGCCAGAAGGGTCACTATGCCAACAGATGTCCGAATCCGAAGCGTCTTCCTCCTCCTCCACCTGTGAGTTCAGCTATTGTCAGGCATGATCCAAAGGCAGCAAGGGTCAATCTGATGAATGCAGCACAAGCGGAGAATTCTTCTGATGTCATTTTGGGTAACCTTCCAGTGAACTCTTTTCCAGCTAAAGTTTTGTTTGATTCGGGTGCTTCATGCTCTTTCATGTCTCAACCATTCGCATCCAAGCATAATGTTGACATCCAAAGTCTGCCTCAGAGGTTGCAAGTAATTTCTCCGGGCAAGTGCATGACTTCCAACATATTTGCTCCGAATGTTTCTATTCGCATGGGAGATTATCGCTTTCTGGCTAAACCGGTGATTCTCGGCAATTCTGACAATGACCTCATCCTCGGAATGGATTGGCTTTCTCAGCACGATGCTCATATTGATTGTGCACAGAAGGAAGTCAAGATGACTCATCCTGATGAAGATGTGATTATCTTTGCCTCCAGGGATAACACTATCAGGCTTTTCTCTCTCAATGATAGAGGCGAAATTAATGCCATATCTCAAATTCCGGTGGTGAACGAATATCAAGGCGTCTTTCCTGAAGAACTTCCAGGCATGCCTCCACACCGCCAGGTGGAATTTGTCATTGAACTCGAGCCGGGTACTGAGCCAGCATGCCGGCGTCCGTACAAGATCTCTCCGGATGAATTGAAGGAATTGAAGAAGCAGCTTGATAAGCAGGAGAGTATGGGTCTCATCAGGCCTAGTACCTCTCCTTGGGGCTGTGGTGTCTTATTTGTCAAGAAGAAAGATGGCACGGAGCGTCTCTGTGTTGACTACCGGCCATTGAACAAGAAGACGATTAAGAACAAGTATCCGCTCCCCAACATCAACGAACTCTTCGAGCAGCTCAAAGGAGCTAAAGTGTTCTCTAAGCTTGACCTCCGAATGGGCTATCATCAAATTCGCATTTGCGAGGAAGACATTCCCAAGACGGCCTTCAGAACGAGCTACGGCTCATACGAGTATACCGTCATGTCCTTCGGTCTCGCCAATGCTCCTCCTACCTTTTCGAGGATGATGCATTACATCTTCAACCCCTATACTGGCGAGTTTGTGCTTGTGTATCTGGATGATATTCTGGTGTTTTCCAAGAATGAAGAAGACCACGAAAAGCACTTACGTCTGGTTCTTGATCGACTCCGAGAGCATAAATTCTATGCCAAGTTCTCCAAGTGCGAGTTTTGGCTCGATAAGGTTTTGTACCTGGGCCACATCATCTCAGCTGACAGTATTGCGGTTAATCCCGAGAAAGTTGAAGCAATTGTCAACTGGGAAGCTCCTCAGAACGTCAAGCAGTTCCGTAGTTTTCTGGGTCTTGCCAGCTATTGCAGAAGGTTCGTTGAGAACTTCTCCAGGATTGCCAAGCCTCTTTCCAACTTGCTTCAGAAGAATGTCAAATACTTTTGGTCTCCAGAGTGTGAAGTGGCATTCAAAACTCTCAAAGAAAAACTCGTCTCTGCTCCAGTTCTGACTCCTCCAGATGAATCCAAGCCCTATGAAGTATTCTATGATGCTTCTCTTCAAGGCCTTGGTGGTGTGCTTATGCAAGATAAGAGAATTGTGGCATACACTTCTCGTCAGCTGAAGCCAAGTGAGAAGAACTATCCCACACATGATCTTGAGCTAGCAGCTGTGGTACATGCTCTGTTTACGTGGAGACATCTGTTGTTGGGCAGAAAGGTCGACATCTTCACTGATCACAAGAGCTTGAAGTACATCTTCACACAGCCGCATATGAACCTCCGCCAGACTCGTTGGGTTGAAATGATCCAAGAGTATAATCCCAGCATTGAATACACTCCTGGCAAGGCGAATGTGATTGCAGATGCTTTGAGCAGAAAGGCATATTGCAACAGCCTTCTTATCAAGCCGTACCAGCCTGAGCTTTGTGAAGCATTCAGGAAGCTCAACCTCCAAGTTGTTCCGCAGGGTTTTCTTGCAAATCTTCAAGTTGCTCCTACCTTGGAAGATCAAGTCCGTGAGGCCCAGCTCAGTGACACCATGGTGAAGAAGGTGAAACATGGTATTGCAAAGGGCATTCCGAAATACAAGTGCTTCCGTGTTGATGAGAGAGATACCTTGTTCTTCGAGGATAGACTCGTTGTTCCCAAAGGTGATCTCAGGAAGCTCATAATGGAAGAAGCTCATGATTCTCTCCTTTCCATTCATCCTGGCAGTTCCAAGATGTATCAAGATCTCAAGCAGTCTTACTGGTGGACACGCATGAAAAGGGAGATTGCCCAATTCGTGAATGAATGTGATGTATGCAGAAGAGTGAAAGCAGAACATCAACGTCCAGCCGGTCTTCTCCAACCTCTTCCTATTCCCGAGTGGAAGTTCGACCACATTGAAATGGACTTTGTCACTGGCTTTCCTAAGTCCAAGCGAGGAAATGATGCTATCTTTGTGGTGATTGACAAGCTTACCAAAGTCGCTCACTTCCTGCCAGTCAAAGAATCAATCAATGCAGCTCAATTGGCAGAGCTGTACACTTCCAGAATTGTGTCCTTACATGGCATTCCTCAAGTTATATCCTCAGACCGTGGAAGCTTGTTCACATCAAGGTTCTGGGAATCCTTTCAGTCCTCCATGGGCACTAAGATCAGGTTCAGCACTGCATTTCACCCTCAGACTAGTGGTCAAGTCAAGCTAGTGAATCAGATTCTAGAAGACATGCTCAGAGCCTGTGTCATCTCCTTTGGCATGAAATGGGAAGACCGCCTTCCATTTGCCGAGTTCTCTTACAACAACAACTTTCAAGCAAGTGTAGGCAAAGCTCCGTTTGAAACCCTCTATGGCAGAAAGTGCCGTACCCCTCTCAACTGGTCTGAAACAGGCGAACGTCAACTTCTTGGCAATGACTTGATCTCAGAAGCCGAAGAAATGTGCAAAGTCATACGTGAGAATCTCAAGGCCGCTCAGTCGCGTCAGAAGAGCTACTATGACGGCAAGCATCGTGATTTGGCATTCAACATTGATGATCATGTCTATCTCCGTGTGTCTCCAATGAAAGGCACCCAAAGATTCGGCATCAAAGGAAAGCTTGCTCCTAGATACGTCGGGCCTTTCAAGATTCTTGGCAAGAGAGGCGATCTAGCCTATCAACTTGAGCTCCCTCCAAACTTCGCTAATGTTCATGATGTCTTCCATGTGTCTCAACTCCGCAAATGTTTCAAGGCACCTGAGCGCATGATTCCGTTTGAAGAGATTGATCTTCAACAAGACCTGTCTACCGAGAGCATCCCGTTGCTATTCTCGAAGAAACCGAACGCAAGACCCGCAACAAGTCCATCAAATTCCTGAAAGTCAAGTGGTCACATCACACCGACCGAGAGGCTACGTGGGAACGAGAAGATCATCTTCGTTCCGAGTACCCTTCCTTTTTCCAGTCCTAGATCTCGGGACGAGATCTTTTTGTAGTAGAGGAGAGTTTGTAATGCCCCGGATGTAATACTTTCCCTTTTGGGTATATAATATATCTCCGGCTTCATCTATTTCCATTCCGGGTTCTTTGTCTTTCGGGTTTCGTCGTTTTGTCGTGTGAGTGTGTGGCATTCATTCATATCATGTAGACATGTGCATTGCATTGCATTTGTGTTGCCGGTTGCATCCGGTTCCACGCGTTCCTTCCCGTTGTCCGTTTCGCGTTCCGGAGCTCCCTCACGTGTCCGTGACGTCCCGTAGGCCTACTTTGGTGTTTGGGCGTGTTACGTTACCGGTGTGCCGCGAGGTTGTTGTGTGTGTTGTTGTTTTGTTGTGTGCTACCCGCCTCTCAAATCTCGTCGCGTTTGGACTCCGTTGGCTATCCCAGCAGTTATTCGTGTGGGTCCAAAGTGCCTTCACTTAGTGTCCCAGAAACACCCCTCAGCAGTCCACTACCCTCTCCTAGGCCCATCTAAACTACCCCCGCGATCGGATCCGTCGGATCGCGATCGGAGGGCTCCTAACACCCCCAGATCCCTCAACCCTAAAAATCTGCTATTTATAGACCCTAGTCTATTTTGGCATCCCTAGCTTCTTCTCCACCCTCTCCCCCTCATTTTTTTCTCAGATCTAGCCCCCCTTCCTCTCCATCTGGCCAGTTCCCGAGGGAACCAGCCAGATCCATCGATCCAACCGGCCGCCGACCAGGCAGGTGCCCGAGGTCAACGGCCTCGAGGCCTCTGCCTTCGCTCGCAGCGCCTGGCGCCTCCTCTTCGACCGAGCCAGCTAGGCTTCGATCGCCGACGCCTGGGCCCAGCCTCCTTCGATCGCCACCGCAGCGAGGGACCACTTCATCGCCGATCCACCGGCCCGTTCCTCACTTCACCGCCCCGCGAGGCCCGGTCCCCACTTCGCCGTCGCCTCCGCCTGGGCCGCACCAGCCGCCCGACGGCCCAGCCTCGCCAGGCGCCAGCCCCCCCGCCAGCCAGGCCGCCTCCTTCCCGCCGAGCCAGGCTCGCCGCACCGCGCCGTGCCGCTGGGCCCGAGCCACCCGCTGGGCCGCCGCCGTCCCGCCTCGGCCCAAGGCCGGCTTCCTCCCGTCGCCAGGGAGTCGGCCAGGCTCCAGCGCAGCGCCTCCGCAGCTCCCTTCGCCCGAGTGGGCCGGCGCCAGGCCCGACTCGCCGCAGATCGCCTCTCCACCGGCCCATCTTCACCTTCCCCGGCCCGAAATTCTCCAGATCTAGGTTGACTCCTTTTTTCCCTCTTAGTCCCTGTTTTAATTTAGTTGCTGATGCATTATTCAAACTGTTATATCTTTTAGTGTGTTTGTCCGATTCGCGCAAATAGCATGTCCAGACGTTCGTGGCATCGTGCACTACGTTTTATCTTTTGGTGTCATGCATGTTAGAGATCATCTAGGTGCTTGTTTTTCTGTTGCAAGAGTGCTTCGTGAGATAAACTACTGTTATGTGATGTTTTTATGCCATCTTTGCCATGTGATATCTTTTAGCTCGTTTGTCCGAATGATGCAAATGACATGTCCACGTGTTCGTCTTGCCGTGCTCTACATGTTGTATGTGATAGGTTGCATGATAGATTTATTCTTGCCATGCTTATCATCGTTGCAAAGTGCCATGTGGCTATGATGTTGTTTCACTTGTTATGAAATGCCATCTTGTTGAGCTCGTTGCTATCGTTGTGCTTATCTCCATGAAGCATGCTTGTGTGTTTCGGAATCACCATCATGTGTACTTTGATGAGGTGCTTACCACTTGCCATGTTTAGTTTCGAGGTGACTTAAACTTGCTCTTTTAGATGCCATGATGAAATTTCTGTTTTAGAACTTAGTGGTGTTTCACCAAGTCTGAAATTTGTAACGTTCCGATGCCATGTTTGCTTGCTGCTCTAGGACAAACCATGATAGTTTTGGAGTGGATCTTGATTGTTCCTTGTAGTATATATTGTTGGATTTCCATTCATGTTCTCACATGTTTATTTGAGTGGATGTAGCATGTTTATCTTTTGCTCCAAAGTTTCAATAAAATTCTGCTGCCAGAATTTTATTGTCAAGTTCAATATGTCCGAGCTCATTGCTATTGAACCGTGACTCCTTTGGGGGTGCACCTTTGGACTTAGTTGTTGTAGTATATGTCTAGTTTGTGTTCATGTTCTTTGCCATGTTGTTTGAGTGCTGTAGCTTAATTATTTTGTGCTCCGAAGTTGCTATGTTGCTGTAATTTTCAGCTTTCGCTCATTTCTTGTTTCGGGCATAACTTTTAGCCCGTAACTCCGATTTCAGCGAACCTTATATGAAACTTGATTGATTTTCTGTGTAGATTCATAATATCATATTGTTATCATGTTTTGAGGTGTTTTGCTTGAGTGCTATTTTTCGTGCTCCGTGTGCATCCTTAGTGCATCCATCATGCATCCATCATTTTCGAATGCGCATTGCATCTTGTTGATTTGTGCTTGGTGTGATTGTATTGTTTAGAGCCGGAATCTGAGACCGAGTTCGAGTTCGAGCACGAGGTTTCCAACGAGGTTGAGCACGAGGACCCTTATTACGATCCGAATGACTTCTCTTCAGGCAAGATGACCGAACCCCGATAACATTACTATCTTTGCCTATTGCTAGTAGTTCCGCTCTATAGTTTTGCCTCGATGCCCATGATCTTCTTGTCAGCCTCCTACTGTAACCATTGCCATGTTTGACCAACCTACCTATGCAAACCGTTGCTTGGCTAAGTACACTTCGCTCAGCCCTTCTTATAGCATTGCTAGTTGCAGGTGAAGATCGAAGATGCTTGCTTCATGTTGAAGTTTGGTTGGGTTTTTATCACACTATATAAATGCTTAAAATGAAATCATTTATATATTGGCAAGGGTGGAAGGCTAAGCCTTTTGCTTGGTGTTTTGTTCCACTCATGCCGTTAGGAACCGTATAAACCGGTGTTATGTTCCTTGATTATGCGTTCCTAACACGGTTGGGGTGTATGGGACCCCCTCGATAAACCGCTAAGTGCTAAGTCTTTTCCAGCAAGTCCCAACATTGGTACTATTCGCCTAATAACAAACTAAACTTGCATAGGGAGTAATTAACCCTCTTTCTTAATCAACAACCCCGGGCCAGTGCTCCACATGAGTGTTGGTCCGAAACGAGCAGACTGCGGGGCCGCCTCGGGGCAACCTGAGGTATCTGGCATACACCTGTAGGATGACTCATCCGGTCGTGTCCTGAGACTTAGATACGCGCGGCTACTATCAGGGTGTCGACACGCCGGGAGGATTTGCTGGATTAGCCTTACCTCAGTTCGGTATATCTTGAGCACGGGATTCCGAGAATACTCGGGTCTTCCCACTTTGGAGTTGCGACTCCGCGGATCGTGGGCTTGTAATGGGTCAAGTTGGAACACCCCTGCAGGGTTATGAACTTTCGAAAGCCGTGCCCGCGGTTATGTGGCAGATGGGAGCTTGTTAATATCCGGTTGTAGATAACTCGACACAATGTTTCTAATACACTACCAGCGTGTGTTCCGTGACTGTCAATTTCCGAATAGGGATTCGGGAGTTGAATACGGAGGGGTTATGTTTGTTGAGCTTGTAGCTAGGATCACTTCGTGATCACTTCTCGTTCGAGGCTTCTCTTCTCGCTCTCACTCACGTAAGCTAGTTGCTAGTTGCTGCTGCAGACACTTATTCTTTTCTTCAGCCTTATCCTCTCCCAAGGCTTAAATAGTCTTGTTACCCGGGAACGGGATTGCTGAGTCCTCTGTGGCTCACAGTTACTTCACCACACCAGATGCAGGTCCAGTTGTGAGCTATCCAGGTGATGGCACCGAGCTGGACTGGGAGTACGACGAGGAGCGTAGTCGGTACTATGTTCCCTATCCGGATGATCAGTAGTGGAGACTTCTACTAGGATTCGATCCGCCTGTGGTTTATTTATCTAAGTTTGGTATCTTGACATTTGGATTTTGCCCTTAGAGGGTTGTGATATTCTTAATGTATGATGATTGAGACATGTTATGTAATTGTGTGACGTGGCGAGTGTAAGCCAACTATTTATGTTTACAATCCCCTCTTTTACATGAGATGTGCAAAGATTACCAAACATGAGATCATTCTAGGATGGACTTATGCCTTTAAGTCGTGCCTCGACACGTAGGAGGTATAACTCCATCCTGGGCATTACATCATTATTAGAGCATTGTCCCATGTGAGGAAAAAAAAATAAAAAAAAGATAAAGGCCGAATAAAAAAAAGGGATGGCCCAAAAAAATAGAGAGGGGCTAAAAAAAGAGAAAGCCCCTCCAAAAAAATGAGAGAAAAGAGAGAAGGGACAATTGCTACTATCTTTTTCCACACTTGTGCTTCAAAGTAGCACCATGTTCTTCATGACAGAGAGTCTCATGTTTAGTCACTTTCATATACTAGTGGGAATTTTCATTATAGAACTTGGCTTGTGATACGTCCAAAACGTATCTATAATTTCTGCTTGCTCCATGCCACTTTTGGGTGATATTGCTATGATATTCATACACTTCCATACACTTTCGATCATATTTGGACTAACTTACTAATCCAGTGCACCCCAGTGCCAGTTTCTGTTTTCGGCTGTTTTTGTATTTCAGGTTTTCACATTTCTAGAACTGCCCAGAAAAATCCAGAAAAATTATATAAAAAATCAGCGATCCGGAAACAACACTGCGTCCGAAGGGCAGCCTCGAGGGGGGGGGGCACAGGGGCTCCAGGCGCCCTGTGGGCACGCCCCCCTGGGCCGCGCCGGGGGGGGGGGGCTGGGCCCCCCAAGGCCCCCCCGGTGCCCTACTTTGGCATATATTTAAAGGGTCCTCCGTAACCCTCAGAACATGACTTCTTTTCGCGATCCCATCTCTGTTCCGCCGCCGCCGCCGCTTCCAAGATCGGGAGCACCAGGAGAACTCTTCCCGGCACCCTGCCGGAGGGGAGGATCACCACCGGGAGCTTCTCCACCACCATGGACGCCTCCCGGATGACTCGTGAGTAGTTTCCCTTGGACCATGAGTCCATGACCAGTAGCTATGTGATGTTCTCCTCCCGTTCTTGTGCTTCACTAATTAGTCCTCGTGAGCTGCCCTACATGATCGAGGCACCTATGTAATCCTTATGCTGTTGCTATGTTGACTTTGCTGGGATCCGATGGATTATGAGATTATGTTCAGATTGATCTTGAGTAATATATTTGATTCACCTCTTTTATATTTTAGTACATAAGTAATTCTTGCATGTTCTCCGTTGTTATTTATTGCTTTGGCCGAGTAATAGGTAGTGACTCCAAGAGGGAACGTTATGCTCGATTGTGGGTTCATGCCCCTCGATGACTAGCTTGAGTGACAGAAACATGAGTCTAGGGGATGTGCTGTTGCCACAAGGGGGAAAACAACGGTGCTTGTGCCCGCGGGTGCAAGGATTGTTTACTTTACGCAAAGTTCTTTTAATGCAGTTGTCTGTTGCATTGAGTTTACACTATGGGTGGGACTCGCAACTTAATACCAGCGAGATGTTCTGGATAGATATCTCAAGGTGGATGATTAGTAGTAGATATTGATGGAATTCGGTCTACTTACTTTGGCGTACCGCCCATGCTTTGAACCTCAACCTTTCTTGCAATGTAATCAGCATTGGTTTGCATTCGTGGTCCTGTCAATTGCCCAGCTGTAATTTGTTTACCTCACATAGCTGTTTTATCGTCTTTTGGGAGAGAGACATCACTAGTGAACATCATGAGACTCCGGTCCATATTACCATTATTGATCACATCCACTATTTACTTTTCGCTATTTACTTACTATTGCAAAACACTATCTATCACTACTATCATATTGCTTTTAACCCTTTGTGAACTACAAGGCCGGAGAGATTGACAACCTCTCTGTACTCGTTGGGAGCAAAGTTATTTGTATCTGTGTGCAGGTCCACGTTGATTGCTAATTGCGCCGTTAGCAATTGACACCTACTTGTTGAACCTAGGAGTCTCTGGGGATTCGATCCTTGGCGTCTTTGCTAGGGGAAAACACTTCTACTTATTGCATCTTACACCTTCCACTTGGGGTAACCAACGAGGGGTTCGAGGCCCATCAAGGAGTATTTTCTGGCGCCGTTGCCGGGGACTCCACTCTTCAGGATAGGGGAGTTGCATGCTATCTTTTACCTTTGCTTTTTAGTCTTGTTAGTTTACCTTTTATTTTTGCTTTAGTACCTTTTATTAAAAAAAATCACAAAAATAGTTATCTTGTTCTTTAGTTATCATTATGTCGGGTCCTTTTGTCTTTGACGAGGCAGAAGTTCTCACCTTTAAACAAAGAGGTGGGGAAAGTTTGAAAGATGCTTGGTATAGAATTAATGATTCACAAAAAAGAGCCACCAAGAAGCAACCAACTACTATCTTACTTAGAAATTTTTATGTTGGAATTACTTCTTGGAATAGGTTTATTCTAGATACTGCTATCAATGGGAATTTCCTAGAGGCCCCAGTTTGGGAGTCTCTTAGTATTATTAAATCTTGTTGGGAGTCCCCCTGTTGTTAGCATTCGAGAGGACATCACCCTAGCTCACATTATGAAAAAACTTGAAAAAATAGAGCTAGAGATGCCAAGCACTAATAAGATGAATGAGTTGGATCGTAAGATCCAAGGGAATTTGAATAGACTTGATAGCTCCATGCATAAAATTTTCAAAATTTTGGAGACCGTCAAATTCCATGGTTCTGACTCTTCTAGGATGGACAAGATTGAGGAAATATTTGATACCTTAGGAACTACTTTCTCCTCGATCAAAACCGAAAAGGTAGAAACTCCGGCAAAGAGGGAGCCTAAGTTTGTTCACGTTCCAAAGGCTCCCCGTTCTAAAAACAATCCACCTATTGCCAAAGGGGTTGAAACTGTAAAGACTTTGGAAGAAACACCTATTGTTGATGAATTTATAAATGAATCTCCCCTTGACTTTTATCCTTTTGGTCTTCTACCTAGAAGTATATCTATGAGGCCTTTATTTGAGAGTCCTCTCAAGACTAGTTGTATTATTGAAGAGCTTTTTGATGATCTTGATGATGGTTCAATTGATACAACTTGATCTATGCATTATGCCTAGCTTAAAGGCATAAAAGAAAGCACTTTTGGGAGGCAGCCCACATGAATAAAATTTTTGCTTTTGTTGTGTCTTGATGTTGTTTACTGCTGTAGCATCATCATTGTATCTTTGCTTTTCATATTTGTGCCAAGTATAGCCTCTGATTGCTAGAAAGTTCAAAAGTTGTGAGGTGCTGTCCAGGAAACAGATTCTGTCCTTGGATAGAAAAATTCGTATAAAATCACCAGATCATCTTTTTGGTCTGAATTATTTCGACAACGTTCTCTATATAATTGTCTTTCGTGCGTCAGTTCTGAGTTTTTTGATTTGAGTTGCAGAAGTATCCGAACAGGTCAATTACTGCCTGCTGTTCTGTTTTTCACAGATTCTGTCCTGTTTTGCCTTACCTTCACTTTGCAAATTGAGAACTTGCTTTTTCTTTGCAAAAACCTTTTGGCAATCTTGAGAAACAGTAGAACTTCAAGAATATCCTTATTTCTAGCAAGGTATAATTATTTTATTAAGGGTACTAACCTCGCTAATCAGATTATGATGAGTTGTGTATGAAGGGAGTTTTCAAGTGTGCGAGGGAAGATGATAAAAAGATTCAGGAGTGTCAAGCGCTCAAGCTTGGGGATGCCCCCGTGCACCCCCAAGAAATATTCAAGGAGACTCAAGCGTCTAAGCTTGGGGATGCCCCCGTGCATCCCCTTCTCCATCAACATTATCAGTTCGTCTTTCGTTCCGCTATATTTTTATCACTTCATATGTTATGTGCTATGCTTGGAGCGTCTTGCTTTTAGTTTTCTTTTTAGTTTTTCATAACGAGTCGGAACCCAGCATTCCTTTATGTGGGAGAGAAACATGCTCCACCTCTACCTAGAACATTACATAGAATTTTCATGTCTATCTATGCTGTGTGTGTTCTTTGTCTTTTAATAGCTACTGTCATGCTCTGCTCTTAGTATTCATGCTTATCTTTTCAAGAGCTTTTATTTAGTTGGTTGCTTGAACTCTCTTTAATTACCATGCTCACCTTATTAAGAGAGTTTGCTTCCGTTGCATGGGTTAATGTGTGTATGATAAAGATGCTACTTTCATGATGGTGCTTAGTAGTTCAGGTTTTCTTATGGTTAATCTCAAATAGCTGGGGGGTTCCCAATGTGTTATTGGAGTACCAACTTGGTTTGTTTGCCTATGATGTGGTATGGTTTAGTAATATCTTCCTTCGAGAATTTATTTTGATTGACTTGGCGTATGCTCACGCATATTCAAGACTGTAAAGAAAGTCTGTCAAGCCTTCATGATCTTTTGTTTCTAAGTAGCGATATAACTACCATGCCTGATTCAATATTGCTTTGTCGCTCTGCATGATTATGACCGTCATTGCTCTCTTAGTTGGTCGCTCCCAGTCTTTTGCTAACCTCCACCTGCACTAAGCAAACTAACCATGCAATACATAGCTCATGGGAAAGTAGCCTAAAAACTATTGTGGTAAAGAATATGTTGTTTATGTATCTTATTTCTTATAAGTTGCTTGCTGAGCGGTAACCATGTTTCTGGGGACGCCATCAACTGTCACACTTTTGTTGAATATCATGTGAGTTGCTATGCATGTTCGTCTTGTCTGAAGTAAGGGTGATTTACCGTGGGTTGAATTAATATGCATATTGTTAGAGAAGAACATTGGGCCGCCAACCAAAGCCATGCATCATGGTGAAAGTTTTATCTTGGACCTTAATCCTCAATCTCTCATGAGAATATGCTTATGCATTAAAGAGGAGTCCATCATCTATTTTCTATGTTGTCCCGGAATGGATGTCCTCGAGTTGAGATCTATCAAAAACGAGAAATCAAATGCGATCTATCTCCTTGGACCTTTGTACAGGTGGCATAGAGGTACCCCTTTGTGACACTTGGTTAAAACATATGCAATGCAATGATAACCCATGGGGATCCGAGCTAATTAGGACAAGGAGCGAGCACTATTGGTATTCGATGCATGAGGCTTGCAACTTATAAGATGTTTTATACATGACACATATGAAGTACTACTACCGTTGACACAATTGCTTCCATGTTTTCAAAATAAAAAGCTCTAGCACTTAACCTTTCTTTTACCTTTATGTTGAAGCACCAACTACTCAGAGCATGATTGTCATTCTGAGTGTAATGTGCATTGTCCCAAAGTAGCATTGTCTTTTGCATGATTGTGATATCGTTTATTCTGAAATGATTGTATCTAGTCATTACTTAAACCTTGAAGGTGCCCTTGCATTTATGTTTTGCATCACTAAAGGGGGCAAGCTAGATATCACTTTATCATATTTGCACGTCATGTTCATTGCAAATCTTTTTGATGTTTCAGTTTCATATTGTAAAACTTTCAGTCATTTGTGATTTTCTCTTGAGACAACTTAATTACTATAGAATCATTGTCTCAGTAAGCTTTTGTCATATGACTATGAGAAAGTCCTTTATGGTTAATAGCATGTCACCACAGAAATTATTCTTGTTATCATTTACCTACTCGAGGACGAGCAGGAATTAAGCTTGGGGATGTTGATACGTCCAAAACGTATCTATAATTTCTGCTTGCTCCATGCCACTTTTGGGTGATATTGCTATGATATTCATACACTTCCATACACTTTTGATCATATTTGGACTAACTTACTAATCCAGTGCACCCCAGTGCCAGTTTCTGTTTTCGACTGTTTTTGTATTTCAGGTTTTCACGTTTCGAGAACTACCCAGAAAAATCCAGAAAAATTATATAAAAAATCAGCGATCCGGAAACAACACTGCGTCCGAGGGCAGCCTGGGAGGGCACAGGGGCTCCAGGCGCCCTGTGGGCGCGCCCCCCCAGGGCCGCGCCGGGGGGGGGGGGGGGCGCCTGGGCCCCCCGAGGCTCCCCCGGTGCCCTACTTTGGCATATATTTAAAGGGTCCTCCGTAACCCTCAGAACAGGACTTCTTTTCGCGATCCCATCTCTGTTCCGCCGCCGCCGCCGCTTCCAAGATCGGGAGCACCAGGAGAACTCTTCCCGGCACCCTGCCGGAGGGGAGGATCACCACCGGGAGCTTCTCCACCACCATGGACACCTCCCGGATGACTCGTGAGTAGTCTCCCTTGGACCATGAGTCCATGACCAGTAGCTATGTGATGTTCTCCTCCCGTTCTTGTGCTTCACTAATTAGTCCTCGTGAGCTGCCCTACATGATCGAGGCACCTATGTAATCCTTATGATGTTGCTATGTTGAGTTTGCTGGGATCCGATGGATTATGAGATTATGTTCAGATTGATCTTGAGTAATATATTTGATTCACCTCTTTTATATTTTAGTTCATAAGTAATTCTTGCATGTTCTCCATTGTTATTTATTGCTTTGGCCGAGTAATAGGTAGTGACTCCAAGAGGGAACGTTATGCTCGATTGTGGGTTCATGCCCCTCGATGACTAGCTTGAGTGACAGAAACATGAGTCTAGGGGATGTGCTGTTTCCACAAGGGGGAAAACAACGGTGCTTGTGCCCGTGGGTGCAAGGATTGTTTACTTTACGCAAAGTTCTTTTAATGCAGTTGTCTGTTGCATTGAGTTTACACTATGGGTGGGACTCGCAACTTAATACCAGCGAGATGTTCTAGATAGATATCTCAAGGTGGATGATTAGTAGTAGATATTGATGGATTTCGGTCTACTTACTTTGGCGTACCGCCCATGCTTTGAACCTCAACCTTTCTTGCAATGTAATCAGCATTGGTTTGCGTTCGTGGTCCTGTCAATTGCCCAGCTGTAATTTGTTTACCTCACATAGCTGTGTTATTGTCTTTTGGGAGAGAGACATCACTAGTGAACATCATGAGACTCCGGTCCATATTACCATTATTGATCACATCCACTATTTACTTTTCGATATTTACTTACTATTGCAAAACACTATCTATCACTACTATCATATTGCTTTTAACCCTTTGTGAACTACAAGGCCGGAGAGATTGACAACCTCTCTGTACTCATTGGGAGCAAAGTTATTTGTATCTGTGTGCAGGTCCACGTTGATTGCTAATTGGGCCGTTAGCAATTGACACCTACTTGTTGAACCTAGGAGTCTCTGGGGATTCGATCCTTGGCATCTTTGCTAGGGGAAAACACTTCTACTTACTGCATCTTACACCTTCCACTTGGGGTAACCAACGAGGGGTTCGAGGCCCATCAGCTTGTATATTCCAATGATGGGGTTCCTCAAATGCCCTAGGTCTTCGTGAGCAAGCAAGTTGGATGCACACCCACTAGTTTCTTTGGTTGATCTTTCATTCACATTTAGCTCTAGTGCATCCGTTGCATGGCAATCCCTACTCACTCACATTGATATCTATTGCTGGGCATCTCCATAGCCCGTTGATACGCCTAGTCGATGTGAGACTATCTCCCTCCTTTTTGTCTTCTCCACAACCACCTCTATTCCACCCATAGTGCTATGTCCATGGCTCACGCTCATGTATTGCGTGAAAGTTGAAAGGTTTGAAAAGATAGAGTATGAAAATAAGTGCTTGGCTGAAATCGGGGTTATGCATGATATGAATACTTAGTGTGATAACGAGGGAGCATAACCAACACTATATGATTTTGTAGGGATAACTTTCTCTAGCCATAGTATTTTGAGAAGACATGATTGCTTTGTTAGTATGCTTGAAGTATTATTATTTCTTATGTTGATGTAGACTTTTATCTTGAATCTTTCAGATCTGAACATTCATGCCACAATTAAGAGAATTACATTGAAAAACTATATTGGTTAGCATTCCACATCAAAAATTCTTTCTTTATCATTTACCTACTCGAGGACGAGCAGGAATTAAGCTTGGGGATGCTGATACGTCTCCAACGTATCTATAATTTTTGATTGTTCCATGCTATTATATTATCCTTCTAGGATGCCTTATGGGCTTTATTATACACTTTTATATGATTTTTGGGACTAACCTATTAACCAAGAGCCCAGTGCCAGTTTCTGTTTTTTTCCTTGTTTTTGAGTTTCGCAGAAAAGGAATATCAAACAGAGTCCAATTGACGAGCCAATTTTTTATGATTTTTTCTGGACCAAAAGAAGACCCCGAAGCAAAAGAGATGGGCCAGGGGAGCCACAGGCTGCCTTCGAGGGTGGGGGGCGCGCCCTGTGAAGGGGGGCGCGCCCCCTATCTCGAGGACAACCCAGCAGCCCCCTGACGTGTGCCATACGCCAAAAATTCCTATAAATACTGGAACCTCCAGAAATTAACCTAGATCGGGAGTTCCGCCGCCGAAAGCCTCTATAGCCACCGAAAACCAATCTACAGCCGTTCTGGCACCCTACCGGAGGGGGGAATCCCTCTCCGGTGGCTATC
The DNA here is from genome assembly GCA_902687465.1 of Secale cereale. Classification (NCBI taxonomy): domain Eukaryota; kingdom Viridiplantae; phylum Streptophyta; class Magnoliopsida; order Poales; family Poaceae; genus Secale; species Secale cereale. Next base: position 478,102,458 of record LR738715.1, read on the forward strand.
TTCATCATCCCGGCGCTCTCCATGACGAGGAGGGAGTAGTCCACCCTCGGGGCTGAGGGTATGTACCAGTAGCTATGTGTTTGATCTCTCTCTCTCTCTCTCTCTCGTGTTCTTGAGATGGCACGATCTTGATGTATCGCGAGCTTTGCTATTCTAGTCGGATCTTATGATGCTTCTCCCCCTCTACTCTCTTGTAATGGATTGAGTTTTCCCTTTGAAGTTATCTTATCGGATTGAGTCTTTAAGGATTTGAGAACACTTGATGTATGTCTTACGTGTGTTTATCTGTGGTGACAATGGGATATCATGTGATCCACTTGATGTATGTTTTGGTGATCAACTTTCTGGTTCCGTGACCTTGGGAATCTATGCATAGGGTTTGGCACACGTTTTCGTCTTGATTCTCCGATAGAAACTTTGGGGAACTCTTTGAAGTTCTATGTGTTGGTTGAATAGATGTTTCTGAGATTGTGTGATGCATATCGTATAATCATGCCCACGGATACTTGAGGTGACAATGGAGTATCTAGGTGACATTAGGGTTTTTGTTGATTTGTGTCTTAAGGTGTTATTCTAGTACGAACTCTATGATGGATTGAATGTTACGATGGACTCTTGAATAGATTGATCAGAAAGAATAGCTTTGAGGTGGTTTTGTACCCTACCATAATCTCTTCGTTTGTTCTCTGCTATTAGTTACTTTGGAGTGACTCTTTGTTGCATGTTGAGGGCTAGTAATATGATCCAATTATGTTATCCTTGTTGATAGAACTTGCACTAGTGAAAGTATGAACACTAGGCCTTGCCTACTATCATTGCAATACCGTTTATGCTAACGTTTACCACTTGCTACCTTGCTGTTTTTTATATTTTCAGTCTACAAAAACCTATATCTACCATCCATATTGCACTTGTATCACCATCTCTTCGCCGAACTAGTGCACCTATACAATTTACCATTGTATTGGGTGTGTTGGGGACACAAGAGACTCTTTGTTATTTGGTTGCAGGGTTGCTTGAGAGAGACCATCTTCATCCTACGCCTCCCACGGATTGATAAACCTTAGGTCATCCACTTGAGGGAAATTTGCTACTGTCCTACAAACCTCTGCACTTGGAGGCACAACAACGTCTACAAGAAGAAGGGTGCATAGTAGACATCACTCCCGGGTGCGCATGAGTGAGGACAAAGTGCGTAGAAAAGACTAGTATTGATATGTGGGGCCAGTCTAGATCCGGCCAGGAGTGACGACCACCGGCAGGTGTGTCCGGGGCATTACAGAGGCATTATCCAAAGCCCTCGCGACCGAAGAATTAACTACCTTACAATCAAAGGTGGACAAGGACGATGTAATCCTCGCCAAAAGATCGAAATCTACCTCCTTCAAACCAGCAGATGAAATCATCAAATTCCAAGTGCACCCAACGGACCCTAACAAGACAGCGCCCATCGGGTCACAGCTGGATCCAGTGGTAAACAGCGCGTTACGCACCTTACTTCAGGAAAATTGGGATATATTCGCGTGGCACCCTTCAGATATGCCGGGAATCCCACGCAGGCTGGCCGAACATAGCCTCAATTTTATCAAAGGGTTCAAACCAGTCAAGCAGTCACTGCGATGGGTTTCTGAACCCAAAAGACAAGCAATGGGAGAAGAGCTAGCCAAGCTATTGGAAGCCGGATTCATCAGAGAAATTAAACACCCGGATTGGCTAGCCAACCTACTCATGGTACCGAAAAAGGATAAATCCTGGTGCCTCTGCGTCGACTTGACAAACCTAAATAAGGCGTGTCCCGAGGATTCCTTTCCTTTGCCCCGAATTGATCAAATTATCGATGCAACGGCCGGACACGACTCGTTGTGGTTCCTTGATGCTTACTTCGGATACCATCAGATAAAGATGAAGGAATCCGATCAGGCTGCAACGACATTTATCACCCTATACGGTCCTTTCTGTTTCAACACTATGCCCTTTGGACTCAAAAACGCTGGCACCACATATCAACGCATGATTCAAACATGCTTAGAAAAACCAATTGGCAAAACAGTGGAGGCATATGTTGACGACGTAGTCGTTAAGACTAAAAACGTCGAGACTTTGGTGGAAGGTCTCTGCCTTACGTTTGCCAACCTTCGAGAATACGACATAAGGCTTAATCCAGAAAAATGTGTCTTCGGCGTTACAGCCAGAAAACTACTAGGGTTCATCGTATCCCATAGAGGAATCGAAGCTAACCTAGCTAAAATACGGGCCTTGTCAGAACTCAAAATACCAACCGACCTCAAACAAGTGCAAAAACTAGCAGGCTGCGTAGCAGCCTTAAGCCGCTTCATCTCCAGGTTAGGAGAAAACATTGCCACTTTATAGATTACTACGACGCACTGACAATTTCGAATGGACGGACGCGGGCACAGCTGGACTGGAAGAAATAAAAACTCTATTAGCGAGCAATACAATCCTAGCCGCCCTCGGTGTTGGCGAACCAATGCTGCTGTATATATGAGCCACTCACCAGGTAGTGAGTGCCGTGCTCGTCGTCGAATGAGCCGAAGAGGGACATAAATTCCCCATTCAAAAACCCGTATACTATGTATCCGAGATTCTGACACCGTGCAAGTCACGGTACCCCCACTATCAGAAAATTGCCTATGCGGTCTTCATGTCATCGCGTAAACTTCGACACTACTTTCAAGAGTGTTCGATCACAGTGGCAACCGAGGTACCACTCAATGATATCATTAGCAATAAAGATGCCACTGGACGCATAGCCAAATGGGCTATTGAGCTCCTACCATTCGAAATATCCTATAAACCACGCCGGACTGTTAAATCCCAGGTGTTGTCTGACTTTATCGCAGAATGGACTGAAGCCAAACTCCCTAAAGAGTACGGCTCATATTCCCACTTGACAATGTACTTTGACGGTTCCAAAATGCTAGCTGGATTGGGGACCGACGTAATATTGATATCTCAACACGGGATACAGTCCGGTACGTTCTACAAATTATGTACACGGACTCGAACAATGCGACCGAATACGAGGCCCTATTGCATGGTCTCCGCCTAGCTGTATCCATGGGCATACAATGCCTCGAGGTACGTGGAGACTCAAACCTCGCCATCTCCCAAATAAATGGAGATTTTTATGCAAAGGACGCAAAAATGGCAGCTTATCGCAATGCTATATTGAAAATATCGGCTAGATTTGAGGGGTTGGAATTCCATCATGTAGCCCGGGATAATAACCAGGCCGCAGACGTACTCGCTCGAATGGGCGCTAAACCCGACCCCGTCCTGCCTAACACCTTCGTGGAAAGGCTATTTAAGCCATCAGTAACATGGCAGGATGCGGGCGGCGATACGAATTCGGATCCGAATACACCCCCGGCCAAGCCTAACCAAGATGTCATCGGAGATCAAGACATGGAAATAACTCTTTTGGCTCACGAGATCATGGCTATCATAGCCCCCTGGACAGAGCCCTTCCTAGCTTACCTTAAAAGGCAGGAGCTCCCCGATGACCAAAATGGGGCCCGCCGCATAGTCCGGCGTTCTAAAGCCTACAAAATTCACGAAGGTGAACTATATAAGGAAAGCACTACTGGTGTTCTATAAAGGTGCATCTCCGAAGAGGAGGGAAGGCAAATTCTCACTGAAATACATGCTGGAATGGGCGGCCACCATGCCGCGGCTCGGGCGCTCATAGGCAAAGCTTTTCGAGCTGGCTTTTTTTGGCCCACTGCCCGAGCAGATGCCCAAACCTTAGTCCAACTCTGCGTTGGCTGCCAGCTTTTTGCAAATCAAAGTCACATGCCTCCCACCGCTCTGAGAACAATCCCCATTACTTGGCCTTTTGCGGTCTGGGGGCTCGATATGGCCGGACCCCTTAAAGGGGGAAGCCATACAAAGAAATGCTTACTCGGATGGTAGATAAATTCACTAAATGGATAGAAGCCAAGCCAGTAAAAACAGCTGAGGCAGGGCCTGTGATAGATTTTATATCCGGCGTAGTACACTGTTACGGTGTCCCGCACAGTATTATCATAGATAATGGCACCAACTTCACAGATGACGAGGTAAAAACTTGGTGCACAAAGCTAGGTATTAAACTTGACCACGCTTCTGTATACCATCCTCAAACAAACAATCAAGTCGAAAGAGCCAATGGTCTGATAATGAGCGGAATTAAACCCCGACTAGTGCGCTCCCTACGGGAGTCTGATAAACACTGGGTCAAAGAGCTTGACTCCGTACTCTGGGGACTGCAAACCACACCTAATCAGATGACCGGATGCACACGTTTTTTCATGGTGTACCACGCATAGGCTGTTCTGCCCTACGACATTATTCATGCCACCTCGAGTACGCATGTACGAAGAAAGAGAAGCCGAGCTAGATCGGCAGGATGACCTAGATGGACTTGAAGAGGAGCGTGATACAGCGCAAGCCCATTCTGCATTTTATCAACAACATGCCAGGCCATACCAGAGCAGAGAATTGCGGGCCAAGACATACAACATCGACGAACTCGTTTTACGTCTCCCGGAGAAGAAAAAGGACAAGCTGAAACCAAAATGGAAGGGGCCCTTCATTATCGACGAAGTACTCACCGGTGGAGCCTATCGCCTTCGGAACGCACATGACAACCGCCTTGAGCCGAACCCGTGGAATCCTACCAGGCTCCGACAATTTTATGGATAGTTCGGTAGCAATTTTTTCCTCCTTTCAAGTTAGGTCTTGTCTTTTATCTTTTATTTTTTCTCCTTTTTCTTTTACATGTTCTCTCATTAGCAAGTATTCGGCTCGCCCGAACTGCCACATGACAAGTACATCTTCGAATGTATATACCTCAAATATACCTCGGGGCTTCTTTAATGAAGCCCATTACCAGTAAAGCTTATTGCTTAAAATGTTGTTTGTTTTTTACAGTCCTTCCTTGCCATTATATGCACCAATATGACTTAAGTTCTGGCCAAGCTGGGTTACCTGGCTCCTATGCTTACCCCTATGTTTCCGATTGTTCGGCTAGGGCGTAAAGGGAGCACCTCTACGATTGTTACAATCGGGTAATCCGGACATGTACCTCAGACTGGGTGAAGCCGAAAGATAGCGCTCTTAAGAGAATGATCGGTCAGTGTATACAGGACATATTGCATTTTAAAGCATATTTTAAACTACCACATGATATGGCATCCTACAATCCTGTTCACGGGATAAAAAGCCTAGGCTTCTCGAGCACCCATGCGACATGCTGGTGCTTTCCACAGTTCGAAGCGGCGTCGAGCCCCTTTGAACAAGTCTGCCAAGTCGTCCATAGTTTCTGGAGGCGAATCACTCGGCCATAAAGCCCTGGCCATACTCTTCATGGACTTCTGAGCTCGCTCGTGGACCCTGGATAGCTCTTGCAGCACGTCACCCTCAAAAACCAGACACTCCCCCTTTGGGCTGCCCAGTTAACAAACCTACAGGAAAAGTATTATGAGAGACTTCCCAAATAAGAGACTATAAGGAGAGCTAGGTATAAGGGACATACTGAACATGCTGCCTTTTAGCCTCTGGTTCTCTTCCAAGGCGCTTGAGAGTTGGGCCCTTACGTCCTTTAGCTCCTATTCGAGCCTAATATTTTTATCCTGCACTTGGTTTCTTTTATCTATGGCGTGCGTCAATACGCGCTTGCCAGCAGCTATTTCCCCTTCGGCAAATTTTTTGTCTGCCAAAGCAGTCCTTAGCTCCCTCTCTAGTTGGTCGGTCGACCCTGTTGCTGTATTGTAAGTACGTAACGACTAAGTGAGCGGCACAAATATCATAGTATCCGGACACAATTGTTCTTACCACCAGCATCCTTTTTGGATTTCTTCGAATTTTCCAATTTGGCGGTGGCATTCGTGGGCTGGGTCCGACACTCTTCAGGCTCCTTGGATAAGGAGTTATTCTTTTCTTGAAGCACCTACAAAAACACAACGAACCTCAAATCAGTTGTACCAACTGCTTTAAGTCTCGTGGGCTACTGGCATGGGAACATCAAAATGTACACTTACCCGCATATCTTTTGAAAGCCAGTGAGTGGCTCCAGCGAGTCCGTCTTGAGCGGCTCGGATATAGGCATCTGCAGAGCTGAGGGCGTTAAACTCCTCCTCAAAAAAGGCTAGGTCACGCATGTCTGCTTTCTGCCGCCGGTGAACCATCGCAACCTCCACTTCAGAATTAGTAACTGACATTCCGTTCGAATCCTCCTGGAGAGGACAATCTGGCACTGAATCCGCGTTAACCCTTGACGGGCCGGATGCTGGATTGACCGGAGCTTGGTCTGCATGATCTCCGGAAACGGTCTAGTGTGTATTCCTCCTAAATGGAAAAACAAAGCGGAAAATTGTAATACCGACTTCACCACCCAGCGTGTGTCAAAACAAACATACCTCTTTCAAGGTCTGTTGGTGTTCGCGGTCCTCTTTCGCTTCGAGGCCTCACCCGACGCGGGCGTCACCCTCTCGGATGACGGTCTTCGCACAGTCCGGCGTAAGGAGCGCCATCCCTGTTCAGTATGATAAAATACAGTGGGTAAGGCGCATTGGGAATCTTCTCTTTGATGAGATATATCCTAGGTACTTACGCGGGAAGAATGAATGAGGCCAGGGTAATTGGCTACAATAGCCACCAGGGTGCCCTCACGGCAGGCTTGATAGAATACTCCCTCTTCTAGCTCTATGCCTATGTCCGGATCTTCATCATATCCGGGGCCCGCATTTTGTAATCGGTCCTCTGGCTGTGGGGCGGGACCATTGATCCCCTCGATCACGTTCCTCCACTCCTATTGGGAGAAACCGAATTCAGTTCGGTCAATACATCATAACAAAGAAAAAATGGGCAAATATAGCGGTCAAGAGAGAGACTTACCCAGTCAGGAGGATTGTACATAGAAAAACCCTCCCGGCATGTTAAACGGATGAAGTCTTGCTTCTCTCCCTTATAAAGACCTTCCAGGATGGCGGCTAGAGTGGCAGGGTCATCCGGACCCGGGCGTAAGCAGCGCGAGGCATCATTCAGGCCATTATAATGCCACATTGGAAATCCTCTTGCTTGAAGCGGCTGCACGCATCGCTTTATTGAAATAGACATCACCTCGATTATAGATAACCCCGAACTTGCAAGCAATCTGATCTTGCCGACCAGTCTGCTAACCTCCGCTCTCTCTTCTTCCGAGGGACTGCGGGGACACCAGTTGAAAAGCTTCTTTGGCGGAGTGCTAGAATATTTGGGAGGCCTTGTCGAACTGGATCCGGCAGGGCAACATCCTCAATACAAACCACTCCGAAGGCCACTCTTCGGATGCCTTCTTTGGAGTATCGGGCAGATAGCCTGTCCCGACTATGCGCCATACTTCGGCGCCCCCAACTTCAAGTATGGATCCCTTTTTCGAGCGAGGGACAAGGCAGAAGAACTTTCGCCACAGCTCGAAATGCGACTCGCAGCCCAAGAACAATTCGCATAAAGCAACGAAACCCGCTATATGCAGGATAGACCCCGGCGTAATATCGTGCAATTGGAGACCATAGAACTCCAGGAGTCCCCTAAGGAAGGGGTGGACGGGGAAACCTACACCAAAGGAAAGGGACCAAACACACTCGCTCTCCATCGGAGGGGTTGGGAAAGCTCTCTATGAGGGCTTGATTGTCAATAGAAGTTAGTTCTGTTGGAAATATGCCCTAGAGGCAATAATAAAAGTATTATTATTATATTTCCTTGTTCATGATAATCGTCTGTTATTCATGCTTGAATTGTATTGTACGGAAACAACGATACATGTGTGAATACATAGACCAAAATGAGTCCCTGGTAGGCCTCTAGTTACCAGCTCGTTGATCAACAGATGGTCACGGTTTCCTGACCATGGACATGGGATGTCGGTGATAACGGGATCACATCATTAGGAGAATGATGTGATGGACAAGACCCAATCCTGAGCATAGCACGAGATCGTATAGTTCATAATGCATAAGCTTTTCAGTGTCAAGTATTTATTCCTTAGACCATGAGGTTGTACAACTCCCGGATGCCGTAGGAATACTTTGGGTGTGCCAAACGTCACAACGTAACTGGGTGGCTATAAAGGTACGCATCGGGTATCTCCGAAAGTGTCTGTTGAGTTGGTACGAACCGAGACTGGGATGTTGTCACTCCATATGACGGAGAGGTACCTCTGGGCCCACTCGGTAAGACATCATCATAATGAGCTCAATGTGACTAAGTAGTTAGTCACGGGATGATGGATTACGGATCGAGTAAAGAGACTTGCCATGACGAGATTGAACAAGGTATCGGGAATACCGACGATCGAATCTCGGGCAAGTACCGTACCGATGGACAAAGGGAATAACATACGGGATTGAGTGAATCCTTGACACGGTGGTTCATCCGATGAAGATCATCGAGGAACACATGGGAACCAACATGGGTATCCAGATCCCGCTGTTGGTTATTGACCGGAGAGTGGTCTCGGTCATGTCTACGTGTCTCCCGAACCCGTAGGGTCTACACACTTAAGGTTCGGTAACGTTAGGGTCGTAGAGATACATGCACGTGGAAACCCGAAAGTTGTTCGGAGTCCCGGATGAGATCCCGGACGTCACGAGGAGTTCCGGAATGGTCCGGAGGTAAAGATTGATATATAGGAAGTCAGGTTTCGGCCATCGGGTGATCTCCGGGGGTCACCGGGAGCGTCCCGGGACCACCGGAGGGGCCCCGGGGGTCCACCGGGTGGGGCCACCCATCCCGGTGGGGCCCCTAGGCTGCAAGGGAAAGTGTCCAGCCCTAATGGGCTGGCGCACCACTAGGGGCCCACCTCCCCATGCGCCTAGGGTTGAAACCCTAGGGGGGAGGGGGCGCCCCACTTGCCTTGGGGGGCAAGGACACCCCCCTGGCCGCCGCCCCCCCTGCAGATTGGATCTGCAGGGCCCTGGCGCACCCCCTGGCCCCCTATATATATGTGGGGGGGGGGGGAGAGGGCAGCCGCACCAAAGCCCTGGCGCCTCTCCCCCTCCCGTCACACCTCCATACTCCCAACACAGGGCGCCCGGCGAAGCCCTGCTGCGATCTCCACTGCATCCACCACCACGCCGTTGTGCTACTGGATCTCTGACGACTTCTCCTCCCCCCTTGCTGGATCAAGAAGGAGGTGACGTTGCTGCACCGGACGTGTGTTGAACGCGGAGGTGCCGTCCGTTCGGCGCTAGATCATCGGTGAAGAAGAACGCGAAGAGTACGACCACTTCATCCACGCTTCTTCGAAAGCTTCCGCTCGTGATCTACATAACGGTATGTAGATGCACTCTTACTTGCTCGTTTCTAGATGTCTCCTTAGTTGGATCTTGGTGAAAGCGTAGAATTTTTTTGAATTCTGCTACGTTCCCCAACAGTGGCATCTGAGCTAGGTTTTATGCGTAGCATCTTGCACGAGTAGAACAAAAAGCTGTTGTGGGCGTTTGAGTTTGTTCTACTTTCTTACATTACTAGTCAATCTTGATTCGGCGGTATTGTGGGATGAAGCGGCCCGGACCGACTTTACACGTACGCTTACGTGAGACTGGTTCCACCGACAGACATGCACTAGATGCATAAGGTGGCTGGCGGGTGTCTGTCTCTCCTACTTTAGTCGGATCGGATTCGATGAAAAGGGTCCTTATGAAGGGTAAATAGAAATTGAAAAATCACGTTGTGGTTTTGGAGTAGGTAAGAAACGTTCTTGCTAGAAATCCTATAGAAGCCACGTAAAACTTGCAACAACAATTAGAGGACGTCTAACTTGTTTTTGCAGCATGTGCTATGTGACGTGGTATGGCCAAAACGAAGATGTGATGAATGATATATGTGATGTATGAGATTGATCATGTTTTTGTAATAGGGAATCACGACTTGCATGTCGATGAACTTGACAACCGGCAGAAGCCATAGGAGTTGTCTTAATTATTGTATGACCTGCGTGTCACTGAATAACGCCATGTAATTACTTTACTTCATTGCTAAACGTTAGCTATAGTAGTAGAAGTAATAGTTGGCGTGACGACTTCTTCAAGACACGATGATGAAGATCATTATGATGAAGATCATGGTGTCGAGCCGGTGACAAGATGATCATGGTGCCCCGAAGATGGAGATCCAAGGAGCAAAATGATATTGGCCATATCATGTCACTTTAATTGATTGCATGTGATGTTTATCATGTTTATGCATCTTGTTTACTTAGAACGACGGTAGTAAATAAGATGATCTCTCACTAAAATTTCAAGTATTGTGTTTCCCCTAACTGTGCACCGTTGCTAAAGTTCGTTGCTCCGAAGCACCACGTGATGATCGGGTGTGATAGGTTCTAACGTTCGCATACAACGGGTGTAAGACAGATTTACACACGCGATACACTTAGGGTTCACTTGATGAGCCTAGCATGTACAGACATGGCCTCGGAACACGGAAGACCGAAAGGTCGAACACGAGTCGTATAGAAGATACGATCAACATGAAGATGTTCACCGTTGATGACTAGTCCGTCTCACGTGATGATCGGACACGGGCTAGTCGATTCAGATCGCGTATCACTTAAGATGACTAGAGAGATGTCATTCTGAGTGGGAGTTCATTAAAATTTGATTAAGATGAACTTAATTATCATGAACTTAGTCTAAATTCTTTACAATATCTCTTGTAGATCAAATGGCCCACGCTCAGGTTTCCCTCAACTTCAACGCGTTCCTAGAGAAAACCAAGCTGAAAGACGATGGTAGCAACTATACAGATTGGGTCAGTAACCTGAGGATTGTCCTCATAGCTGCCAAGAGAACTTATGTCCTAGAAGCACCGCTAGGTGACGCTCCCGCCCCGGCAAACCAAGACGTTATGAACGCTTGGCAGTCGCGTTGTGATAATTACTCCCTGGTTCAGTGCGGCATGCTTTACAGTTTAGAGTTGGGGCTCCAAAAACGTTTTGAGCACCACGAAGCATATGAGATGTTCGAAGAGCTGAAAATGGTTTTCCAAGCTCATGCCCGAGTCGAGAGATATGATGTCTCCGACGCGTTCTACAGCTGTAAGATGGAGGAGAACAGTTCTGTCAGTGAGCACATCCTCAAGATTTCAGGATTGCACAACCGCTTATCTCAGCTGGGAATGAATCTCCCAGATGAAGCGGTCGTTGACAGAATCCTCCAGTCACTCCCACCAAGCTTCAAGAGCTTCGTGTTGAACTTCAATATGCAGGGGATGGAGAAGTCCATTCCCGAGGTGTATTCGATGCTGAAATCAGCGGAGGTGGACATCAAGAAAGAACATCAAGTGTTGATGGTCAATAAAACCACTAAGTTCAAGAAAGGCAAGGGTAAGAAGAACTTCAAGAAGGACGGCAAGGGAGTTGCCGCGCCTGGCAAGCCTGTTGCCGGGAAGAAGCCAAAGTATGGACCCAAGCCTGAAACAGAGTGCTTTTATTGCAAGGGAACGGGTCACTGGAAGCGGAACTGCCCCAAATACTTAGCAGACAAGAAGGCCGGCAACGTCAAAGGTATATATGATATACATGTTATTGATGTGTACCTTACCAGCACTCGTAGTAGCTCCTGGGTATTCGATACCGGTGCAGTTGCTCACATTTGTAACTCAAAACAGGAGCTGCGAAATAAACGGAGACTGGCGAAGGATGAGATGACGATGCGCGTCGGGAATGGTTCCAAGGTCGATGTGATCGCCGTCGGCACGCTGCCTCTACATCTACCCTCGGGATTAGTTTTAAACCTCAATAATTGTTATTTAGTACCAGCTTTGAGCATGAACATTGTTTCTGGATCTCGTCTTATGCGAGATGGCTACTCTTTCAAATCGGAGAATAATGGTTGTTCTATTTATTTGAGAGATATGTTTTATGGTCATGCCTCACTGGTCAATGGTTTATTTTTGATGGATCTCGAACGTGATGATACACATATTCATAGTGTAGATGCCAAAAGATGTAAAGTTGATAATGATAGTCCCACATACTTGTGGCATTGCCGCCTTGGTCATATTGGTGTCAAACGTATGAAGAAGCTCCATTCAGATGGACTTCTAGAGTCTCTTGATTATGAATCATTTGACACATGCGAACCATGCCTCTTGGGCAAGATGACCAAGACTCCGTTCTCCGGAACAATGGAGCGAGCAACCAACTTGTTGGAAATCATACATACCGATGTGTGCGGTCCAATGAGTGTTGAGGCTCGCGGAGGCTACCGTTATGTTCTCACCCTCACGGATGACTTGAGTAGATACGGGTATATCTATTTGATGAAACACAAGTCTGAGACCTTTGAAAAGTTCAAGGAATTTCAGAATGAGGTTGAGAATCAACGTGACAGAAAAATAAAGTTCTTGCGATCGGATCGTGGGGGTGAATATTTAAGTCATGAATTTGGCACACACCTTAGGAACTGTGGAATTGTTTCACAATTGACACCGCCCGGAACACCTCAACGTAACGGTGTGTCGGAACGTCGAAATCGTACTCTGTTGGACATGGTGCGATCTATGATGTCCCTCACCGATTTACCGCTATCTTTTTGGGGTTATGCTTTAGAGACTGCCGCATTCACTTTAAATAGGGCTCCGTCAAAATCCGTTGAGATGACTCCATATGAACTTTGGTTTGGCAAGAAACCGAAGCTGTCGTTTCTGAAAGTTTGGGGTTGCGATGCTTATGTCAAGAAACTTCAACCTGAAAAGCTCGAACCCAAATCGGAAAAATGCGTCTTCATAGGATACCCAAAAGAAACTATTGGGTACACCTTCTACCACAGATCTGAAGGCAAAGTCTTTGTTGCCAAGAATGGATACTTTCTAGAGAAAGAGTTTCTCTCGAAAGAAGTGAGTGGGAGGAAAGTAGAACTTGATGAGGTGACAGTCACCACTCCTGTACCGGAAAGTAGCGCAGCACAGGAAACTGTTCCTGAGGTGCCTGCACCGACAAGGGAGGAAGTTAATGATAATGATCATGAAGAAACAGATCAAGTTACTACTGAACTTCGAAGGTCCACAAGGGCACGTTCCGCACCAGAGTGGTACGGCAACCCTGTCCTGGAAATCATGTTGTTAGACAACGGTGAACCTTCGAACTATGAAGAAGCGATAGCGGGCCCAGATTCCAATAAATGGCTTGGAGCCATGAAATCCGAGATAGAATCCATGTATGAAAACAAAGTATGGACTTTGGTGGACTTGCCTGATGATAGGCACGCCATAGAAAACAAATGGATATTTAAGAAGAAGACAGACGCGGATGGTAATGTGACCATCTATAAAGCTCGGCTTGTTGCTAAGGGTTATCGACAAGTTCAAGGGATTGACTACGATGAGACTTTCTCTCCCGTAGCGATGCTGAAGTCAGTCAGAATCATGTTAGCTATTGCCGCATTCTATGATTATGAGATATGGCAAATGGATGTCAAAACAGCATTCCTTAATGGCTTCCTCAAGGAAGAGTTGTATATGATGCAACCGGAAGGTTTTGTCGATCCAGAGAACGCTAACAAGGTATGCAAGCTCCAGCGCTCGATTTACGGGCTGGTGCAAGCATCTCGGAGTTGGAATATTCGCTTTGATGAAGTGATCAAAGCGTTTGGATTTATACAGACTTATGGAGAAGCCTGTATTTACAAGAAAGTGAGTGGGAGCTCTGTGGCATTTCTCATATTATATGTGGATGACATATTGCTGATGGGAAATGATATAGAATTCTTGGAAAATGTAAAGGCCTACTTGAATAAAAGTTTTTCAATGAAGGACCTTGGAGAAGCTGCTTACATATTAGGCATCAAAATCTATAGAGATAGATCAAGACGCCTCATTGGTCTTTCACAAAGTACATACCTTGACAAAATATTGAAGAAGTTCAATATGGATCAGTCAAAGAAAGGATTCTTGCCTGTTTTGCAAGGTATGAGATTGAGCAAGGCTCAGTCGCCAACCACGACAGAAGATAGAGAAAAGATGAGTGTCATTCCCTATGCCTCAGCCATAGGTTCTATCATGTATGCCATGCTGTGTACCAGACCTGATGTGAACCTTGCCATAAGTTTGGTAGGGAGGTACCAAAGTGATCCCGGTACGGAACACTGGACAGCGGTCAAGAACATCCTAAAGTACCTGAAAAGGACTAAGGATATGTTTCTCGTTTATGGAGGTGACGAAGAGCTCGTCGTAAAGGGTTACGTCGATGCTAGCTTCGACACAGATCTGGATGACTCTAAGTCTCAAACCGGATACGTGTATATTTTGAACGGAGGGGCAGTCAGCTGGTGCAGTTGCAAGCAAAGCGTCGTGGCAGCATCTACATGTGAAGCGGAGTACATAGCTGCTTCCGAAGCAGCATAGGAAGGAGTCTGGATGAAGGAGTTCATCACCGACCTAGGAGTGATTCCAAGCGGGTCAAGCCCGATGACTCTCTTCTATGACAACACTGGTGCTATTGCCATTACCAAGGAGCCCAGGTTTCACAAGAAGACCAAGCACATCAAGCACCGTTTCAACTCCATCCGGAATTATGTTCAGGATGGAGACATAGATATTTGTAAAGTGCATACGGATCTGAATGTAGCAGACCCGTTGACTAAACCTCTTTCACGGGCAAAACATGATCAACACCAGAACTCCATGGGTGTTCGATTCATCACAATGTAACTAGATTATTGACTCTAGTGCAAGTGGGAGACTGTTGGAAATATGCCCTAGAGGCAATAATAAAATTATTATTATTATATTTCCTTGTTCATGATAATCGTCTGTTATTCATGCTTGAATTGTATTGTACGGAAACAGCGATACATGTGTGAATACATAGACCAAAATGAGTCCCTGGTAGGCCTCTAGTTACCAGCTCGTTGATCAACAGATGGTAACGGTTTCCTGACCATGGACATGGGATGTCGGTGATAACGGGATCACATCATTAGGAGAATGATGTGATGGACAAGACCCAATCCTGAGCATAGCACGAGATCGTATAGTTCGTAATGCATAAGCTTTTCAGTGTCAAGTATTTATTCCTTAGACCATGAGGTTGTACAACTCCCGGATGCCGTAGGAATACTTTGGGTGTGCCAAACGTCACAACGTAACTGGGTGGCTATAAAGGTACACATCGGGTATCTCCGAAAGTGTCTGTTGAGTTGGTACGAACCGAGACTGGGATGTTGTCACTCCATATGACGGAGAGGTACCTCTGGGCCCACTCGGTAAGACATCATCATAATGAGCTCAATGTGACTAAGTAGTTAGTCACGGGATGATGGGTTACGGATCGAGTAAAGAGACTTGCCATGACGAGATTGAACAAGGTATCGGGAATACCGACGATCGAATCTCGGGCAAGTACCGTACCGATGGACAAAGGGAATAACATACGGGATTGAGTGAATCCTTGACACGGTGGTTCATCCGATGAAGATCATCGAGGAACACGTGGGAACCAACATGGGTATCCAGATCCCGCTGTTGGTTATTGACCGGAGAGTGGTCTCGGTCATGTCTACGTGTCTCCCGAACTCGTAGGGTCTACACACTTAAGGTTCGGTAACGCTAGGGTCGTAGAGATACATGCACGTGGAAACCCGAAAGTTGTTCAGAGTCCCGGATGAGATCCCGAACGTCACGAGGAGTTCCGGAATGGTCCGGAGGTAAAGATTGATATATAGGAAGTCAGGTTTCGGCCATCGGGTGATCTCCAGGGGTCACCGGGAGCGTCCCGGGACCACCGGAGGGGCGCCGGGGGTCCACCGGGTGGGGCCACCCATCCCGGTGGGGCCCCTAGGCCGCAAGGGGAAGTGTCCAGCCCTAATGGGCTGGCGCACCACTAGGGGCCCACCTCCCCATGCGCCTAGGGTTGAAACCCTAGGGGGGAGGGGGCGCCCCACTTGCCTTGGTGGGCAAGGACACCCCCTGGCCGCCGCCCCCCCTGCAGATTGGATCTGTAGGGCCCTGGCGCACCCCCTGGCCCCCTATATATA
>LR738715.1:478118521-478139665 GCA_902687465.1 Secale cereale
GGGGGGGGGGGGGGAGAGGGCAGCCGCACCAAAGCCCTGGCGCCTCTCCCCCTCCCGTCACACCTCCATACTCCCAACGTAGGGCGCCCGGCGAAGCCCTGCTGCAATCTCCACTGCATCCACCACCACGCCGTTGTGCTGCTGGATCTCTGACGACTTCTCCCCCCCCTTGCTGGATCAAGAAGGAGGTGACGTTGCTTCACCGGACGTGTGTTGAACGCGGAGGTGCCGTCCGTTCGGCGCTGGATCATCGGTGGCGAAGAACGCGAAGAGTACGACTACTTCATCCACGCTTCTTCGAAAGCTTCCGCTCGCGATCTACATAACGGTATGTAGATGCACTCTTACTTGCTCGTTGCTAGATGTCTCCTTAGTTGGATCTTGGTGAAAGCGTAGAATTTTTTTGAATTCTGCTACGTTCCCCAACAAGTTCGGCCCGGACGGGGACTAGATCCTCTGGAGGGAGATATCACTGCGCTTGAAGTGTTCTCAGGCACGCATGGGATACAGAGCAGCTTTTCCAATCTCCTGCATGAGGGCCATGAGGGCGCGAGGAAGAGCTTGGGGCGCTAGCCATGTTTGAAGATTTTTTGCAGGCACTAGGGTTTCTTCCGCGTGGAATGGGATGGAGAGGCAAGTGAGATCTATTCTCTTATATAGGCTCCTTCCCTACACAGTCAAGGGGGTATTTGTAAAACTGCCCCGACGGTTCGCATTCGTTGGACACATGGAAGCTAAGGCGACGGCGGCGAGGAATCAATGGGATACAATATTTAAAGAAGCTGGACTATCATCCAGGAGGACTCACCTTGCAAGATCGAAGACATGAAACCAGATATGATCTCGTCCTTGAAGGCAAGTTCGGGGGCTACTGAGGGAGTCCTGTACTCGGGGTTCCTCAGGCGTCCGGGTCGATGAAGCTGGGCTGTATTAGTGGGCCACAAAAGAAGAAGCGGAAGACTCTCCCCCGTATTCGTCAGGACTACCATGTAGATAGAAAGGCAAGGGAAGAGTCCGGATGCATCCATTACTTCCTCCACAGTCACCCTTGTAACCCTAGGTTCTCTGTGGCATGTATGTAAGCCGGGAAGATTGGTCTGTAGAGGGGATCATCAACATCACAATATCCTCATAGGCTAGACTTTAGGTTTAGCCATTACGATCTTGAGGTAGATCAACTCTTGTATTCATATTCATCCATATTAATATAGCAGGAAGTAGGGTATTACCTCGATCGAGAGGGCCTGAACCTGGATAAACATTGTGTCCCCAGCTTCCTGTTACCATCGATCCTCTAAACGCATAGCTTGGGCCCCCGTACCCGAGATTTGCCGGTTTTGACACCGACAAGGACGGAACTTCAAATGGTCAGCTTAAGAACAGATGCAGCAGCAATTGACACATATTAAAGCCTAAGATTTTACCGATGGTGTTGCAGGGGGCTAGATCAAAGTTTTGTTGATGTATGATTGTTTACTTTTTAAAGGTCTCTTTGCATGCTTGGCAGTACGGCCTGTAAAAAGACATGTGAAATGTTTGATGTTTTTTGAAGCCTCGCACTTTAGCAAGCTAATTGGAGATCTTTATATTGCATAAAGGCCGGAGTGAGCTTTGTATTTATGAGATTGTGTCATACATATTTGACATGGAAAATTTGTAGCATTAATTCCTCTTAAAGGAGTTTTACAACAATATATAATTAATACTTTTCACTTTAATATCTTGCCCCCTCCCCAATTTTTGATATTTACTTCTCGGTAATTGTATCCTCAACGTTACGTGCACTATCTTATTTCTGCAATTTTTATAAGTATAGTCCCAAACCTTCCAGTTGTTGTTAGTAATACACTAAGGATTTGGTATTAAGTACATACTATCATTATATTGTAACAATGGATGGGCACGGCAACGCGAGCCTTCGATGATCTAGTAATGATGTGGACATCTCTGGTTCACCTTGTTTGTCATCTTCTTCTCATGGTAAATCTTAGTTATTGACTAAAATTTCTACAAAGTCGTGCCAAAAAAATACAATAAGAGGTGAGTGCGCTCCTGTCTGGTCATAATTCAAATATCCATGAGAAATTCGTACTACCTAAATTTTGTGTGTTGACTTTACTCAGGTGCAATGTTGAGGACAAGAATAAACTTTAAGCTCATGACAAAACAAGGTCTGGAACCCTTGCAACAAGTTTGAAGAACACAAGTTTCACTTATGATGTAAGCATGTTTTGATGACAATGGAAACTACATACGCTCCGCGTAAGAATATCAACCCATCTCAACCATCTACTTGTAATGCCCAGGATGGGACTATACCTCCTACGTGTCGAGGCACGACTTAAAGGTATAAGCCCATTCTGGAATGATCTTAAGTTCGGTACCTTTGCACATCTCATGTAAAAATAGGGATGAAAGCAAAAGAGATAGTTGGCTTACACTCGCCATGTTACACAATTCATTACATATTCTATCATCATCCAAATAACATCACAACCCGATTACGGGTGAAGATCCAAATGAAAGATACCAAAATACATAAAACCACAGGTCTGAATCGCCCCTAGTAGAAACCACTACTGATCATCGGGATAGTGCACATAGTAACGACTACGTTCTTCATCATACTCCCAGCACAGCTCCGTGCCGTCACCTGAGTAGTTCACCATAGTACCTGCATCTGGTGTGGTGTAGAAAATGTGAGCCACGGAGGACTCGGCAATCCCGTTCCCGGGTAGCAAAACTATCTAAGCCTTGGGTGTGGAACAAGGCTGAAGAAAGATAAAAGGTTGCAGCTGCACTAGCACTAGCTTACGTGTTAAGAGCGAGAAGAGAAGTGCCACGAGCGACAAAGTGATCATGAAGTGATCCTATCTAAGCACGTCAAACATAACCCCACCGTGTTCACTTCCCGAACCCCTTTCGGAAAATGACCGTCACGGTACTCACGCTGGTAGTGTGTTCTGAACATGGTGTCAAGTTTTCTACAACTGGATATTAACAAATTCCCATCTGCCACATAACCGCGGGCATGGCTTTCGAAAGTTCAAAACCCTGCAGGGGTGTTCCAACTTGGCCCATTACAAGCCCACGATCCGCGGAGTCACAACTCCAATGTGGGAAGGCCCGAGTATTCTCGGAATCCCGTGCTCAAGATACTCCGACTAAGGTAAGACTAATCCAGCAAATCCTTCCGGCATGCCGACACCCTGATAGTAGCCGCGTGTATCTAGTCTCAGGCCACGACCGGATAGGTCAGCCTACAGGTATATACCAATCCTCGAGTTTCCTCTTGGTGGCCCCGCAGTCTGCCCAGTTTGGACCAACACTCATGTGGAGCACTGGCCCGGGGGTTGTTGATTAAGAACTCGGGTTTGCAAAGCCCTATGCAAGTTTTAGTTATTAGGCAAATGGAGTACCAATGCTGGGACTTGCTGGAAAATACTTAGCGCTAAGCGGTTTATCGAGGGGGTCCCATAACCCTAACCGTGTGAGGAACGCATAATCAAGGAACATAACACCGGTTTATACGGTTCCTAGGGCGGCATGAGTGGAACAAATCACCAAGCAAGAGTCTTAGCCTTCCACCCATTACCAATATATAGATGATTTAGTTTAAGAATTTATATAGTGTGATATCCCAACAAATACTTCAACATGAAGCAAGAATCTTCAAATCTTCTCCTGCAACTAGCAATGCTACAAGAGGGGCTGAGCGAAGCCTACGTAGCCAATCAAAGGTTTGCATAGGTTGGGTGGTTAGACAGATTCATGGTTACAATAGGAGGCTGACAGAAAAACATGGGCATCGAGGCAATGAGCTAAAGAGCGAGACATCTAGCAATAGGCAAAGATAGTAATGATATCTGGGTCAGGTCATCTTGCCTGTCGAGTCGTCGATGGGATCGTAAGACGGCTCCTCGTACTCAACCTCGGTAGTAACCTCGTTCTCGTACTCAGTCTCGGCTTCCAGCTCTACTCAACACAAGAACACACGAGGCACGAAATCAAACAAGGTGCAATGCGCAAACTACAGGATGCATGTATGATGCACTTAGGATGCACTGCGGATGCACTTAGGATGCACAACATGACAACATAGGAAGCACAGAGAAACAACACAAGAACATGGCAATATGCTCAAGCAAGTAGGATGTAAGACAGATCTATATAGGATGCAAAACATGGCAAGGTAGGAAGCACAGAGAAATAACATAAGAACAACAAGTTTAAATGTGGCCGAAAACTACTTAAGACAAAACCGGTAAGTCCTCATATGCATAGTTTGAAATTAGTTCAGATCTGAACAAACCTTAAGTTAAAGTTGATAAACAGCAAGTTAACATGCATCATGATAGTCTACACGAAATTCTAGTCAAGTTGAAAGGATCGATATGGTTGACTAGGGGGGGGGGTGAATAGGCAACTAACGATTTTTAGCTTTTCTTAACCACT
Source organism: Secale cereale (assembly GCA_902687465.1). Classification (NCBI taxonomy): domain Eukaryota; kingdom Viridiplantae; phylum Streptophyta; class Magnoliopsida; order Poales; family Poaceae; genus Secale; species Secale cereale. The sequence continues at coordinate 478,122,977 of LR738715.1, forward strand.
TTAAATTAAGCGTCAAAGTAAGTTGTCTAGATATGCCACTAAGATGACAACTAATAGAAAGTAAAGATAAACTCTACACAAGCAAGCTATAGGAGATAAACAAGTAATTCTTGCACAAGTAAAGGTAAGAAATAACCATAAGAGGAACCGGTGGAGACGAGGATGTGTTGCCGAAGTTCCTTCCCTTTGAGGGGAAGTACGTCTCCGTTGGAGCGGTGTGGAGGCACAATGCTCCCCAAGAAGCCACTAGGGCCACCGTATTCTCCTCACGCCCTCACACGATGCAAGGTGCCGTGATTCCACTAGTGGTGCCCTTGAAGGCGGCAACCGAACCTTTACAAACAAGGTTGGGGCTATCTCCACAACTTGGAGCCTCCCAACGAAACCACGAAGCTTCACCACAATGGAATATGGCTTTGAGGTGACCTCAACCGTCTAGGGTGCTCAAACACCCAAGAGTAACAAGATCCGCAAGGGATTAGTGGGGGGAATCAAATATCTCTTGGTGGAAGTGTAGATCGATGCCTTCTCAAGCAATCCCGAGCAAATCAACAAGTTTGATTAGCTAGGGAGAGAGATCGGGCGAAAATGGAGCTTTGGAGCAACAATGGAGTATGTGGGGAATAGGTAAGTCTTCTTGGAGAAGAAGACCCCCTAGATATAGTGGGAGAGCAAATCCAACCGTTATTCACGTTTTCTGCCCGCAGAGAGCGGTAGTACCGCACGTAAGTTGCGGTACTACCGCTTGCTGAGCGGTACTACCGCTCTGGGTGCGGTACTACCGCTAGGCAAAAACAAGCGTGCCGAGGACAACCATGGATGAAATAAATTACATCCGTGGCTACATCCGCAGAAATACGGTAGTAGCAAAACACGACGCGGTACTACCGCTTGGAGCAAGCGGTACTACCGCATAGGATGCGGAAGTAAAAAATTACTTCTGCACCTACTTCCACACTTGGTACAGTGCCGGGCCAGATACACGGTACTACCGTTCTGGAGCCGTGGTACTACCACTGGTGCGGTACTACCGTGTCTTCAGGCGGTACTACCGTGTGTCTGTGCGGTACTACCGCTTATGGAGCGGTACTACCGCTTGCCAGGCAGATGTTTTAGTTAAGAAGCCATGGTTTGCATTTACGATAAGAAACGGTTGGAACTCCAGAGAAGCAAGGGAAAGGTGGTGAGAGAGTAAGATGTGTATGTGTTGATTCCACCCAAACCTTTCCGAAATGGACCCCCTCTTAATAGTACGGTTTTCCTATTACTCAAAGCCACCGACAGGGAGCAAAAAGAAAACACCGTCTTCCATCAAATCCGAGGGGCAAGCAATCGTCTTGTGCCTAAGTGAGATATACCTGTAGGAGCTTAGAGCACACGATTAGTCCGCAAATGCATTGTCATCAATCACCAAAACTACTTAGGGAGAAATGTGCCCTTACAATCTCCCCCTTTTTGGTGGATTGATGACAATACGGGATTTGCACAGGGATAAAATAAGAGAGTATGCAATCCTAAACACTAGAATATAGGTGAGCTCCCCCTAGATGTGTGCCTACACGAGAGAGTGCTTTGGACTGCACAACACACATACTAGGTTCAATGCTCCCCCTATATTCTACACATAATATACTTTTTATATAAAACTAAGCACATAATCAAGGGAAAGTAAACTAACTGCGCACGATATAATAATAAAGACATAATGACGAGTTTAACGATAGAGAAGCATATGTCTTACACCATACGATAGTCTCACGCACACGACACAAAAACACACAAATAAACAGAGTTCAACAAACGAAAAAGAAATGACCGGCACAAGACGCAAATCATCTCTCCCCCTTTGGCATCGAGACACCACAAAGGGGAAAGAGGACACAAAGAAGGGTGGCAGCCCCGGCGGAGGATCTCAGTCATCGTACTCGCCATCAGACTCCCGCCGCTCCTCCTGATGCTCCTCGTCAGACTCAGACCACTTGTACCCCTGACGGGCCATCCAAGCAGCCTCAGGGGTGATGTTGTCCTCGGATCCGTGGGACACGTTCTCGCCGAAGATCTCCATGATCCTCTTGTCACGCTGGCGAGACTCCTTGTGAGTGACATGAGCCCTGTACTGACCTTGAGCTTGCATGCAGAAAAGTGCCTTCATCTTCTTCTTCAGCTTTTTAGCCCAAGTTGGCTCAGAGGAGGAAGGAGCAAATCTTCCAGGGCCTTCCTCATCGGCCTCCTCCACAGGCTCCTCATCAGTGCCCATCTGAGCCGCAGCAGCTTGCGCACGAGTGGTAGTGTTGGCCCATCGAGTCTTGATGCGAAGACGAATGGGATCATGACGGATACAGTCGGCCTCAAACTCCTCATCAGGGTACAGCTTCTCCCAAGTCTTGGAGGTCAGCAGAAACAGGAACGGACCATAGATGGGTACCTTGCGAGTGTAGATCGCAAAGCGGAGCTCACACCACATGATATGGGATATGTCAAGTGGTGGAGACTGCGCCGTGCGAGCCGCTTCACACATCAGCAGCATGTCAACCAGGTATGCATGGATCTTTGTCCTTGTCCCCAATGCGAGGAAACAAAGTGTTGCGAAAGATCCGATGCATGATGTCCAAAAATGGGTTCAACACCCATGTCTTCTTGCCACTTGCAAGAGTCTTCTCCACATAGAATGGCAGCAGCTTGTCTTTGTTGGCAGATTCTGGATTGGCATGAGGCCGAGCTCCAACTGGGTTGTGGAGTCCCTCGTCAGCAATCTGTAAAAGATCCATGAAATCCTTCCAAGATGCAGTCATCTTGTGACCATTGGTCATCCAAGTCATTGGGCGATCTTCCTTGGTGTGGAAGTGGACTGACGCATAAAACTGAGCAATGATCTCTGGATCAAAATCATGCTGAAAGGTCATGAAGTGCTCAAGCCCAAACTGCTCGACCAGATCCAGAGCCTCGGCAAAGTAGGCCCGGTTGGTGTCCCTCCGCATGTGGGCCACGTCCACCCAATGAGCATCCACGTACAGGTTGGTCTTGCTTTTGATCACCTCTGTATAGATGCGATACTGCTGCTTAGTCCAGAAAACTTCAACTCCATGAAACTGAGCACGGGGTTCTCCATAAGGGTTGTGCTTCCTCCGTGCCATGAACTCATTAGCTGGCATTTCTTCCATAGTCATAGAGGATTCCTTTTGCTTGTTGGCGGCGGTCTTGAACTTGCGCTGGGGATTGGAGCCCTCTGGCACATCACTGGGGTTGCGCAGACGCTTGGACCCGGTGTCGCGGACTGGATTGGTACGACGAGCATCGGAACCGGAGCCACCACCTAAGACACAAACACAAGAACACGACGAAAGCACAAAGAGAATCAATGCAAAAGCCTCAAAAAGCACAAGAAACGAGTAGAAAGGGAAATATGTATGTGCTACGAAAGAACTATGCCACAAGCGGTAGTACTGCCTGACAATCGCAGAAGTAAAAAATTAGTACCGCTTAGTGAGCGGTAGTACCGCTTGATGGATGCGGTAGTACCGCACACTCTGCGGTAGTAAAAGTTTACTTCCGTGATCAGAGACGGAAGTAAAAAACTAGTACTGCTTATGGAGCGGTAGTACCGCGTTGTGGTTGCGGTAGTACCGCTCGTATGCAGTAGTAATATTTTACTTCCGCTTCAGAGCGGTAGTACCGCTGAGGACAGCAGTAGTACCGCCTGGGTCAGATTTGACGAACGGATCTGGACCAGATCGAGCGGTAGTACCGCGGTTCGCCAGCGGTAGTACCGCTTGGATCAGATCTGAGAAGAAAAGAACTGAACACGACCACGTAGATCGAACAACGGTACTACGGCTGATCATAGTAACTTGGTAGCAACATACATACTAGCATTTCTAGAGCAAAAGCACTCTCCTACATCCTAATCTTCCATGGATAAGAACACGAAGAACGCAAGAACTCTAAGCATCTCCCCTAACCCTAAAACAACAACAAGGCAACAAGAAGAGGGGAAAAGGGGAGAAACCTTCATCCATGGCAAGAGGGCGAGGTGGGGAGCGATCCCACCGGTCGGAATGCGAGGAGAGTGGCCGAGGGAGGAGATCCGGCGAGGTCCTCCGGCGGCGTTCTTGAGAGGGAGAGAGAGAGACGGCGTGGGGGTTAGGAGATGAATGGGTATGGGGGAGTTGGAACTCCCCCTGCCCGCTTATAACCCCCACCCGTTCGAATATGTGCGGTAGTACCGCTGTCATCGCGGTAGTACCGCTTGGGCGGAAGTACCGCACGCTAAGCGGTAGTACCGCTCTACCAGCGGCAGTAAATAAATACTGCCGTGCTGGACTTGCGGTAGTACCGTAACCTCCTTTGCAGTAGTACCGTGTCTACGCACGGTAGTACCGCTTCTCCAAGAACTTGCATGTTTCGACGAGGCTTTTAGCAAAGAAGGGAAGAAAAACAAAAAGACGCACAAGCGAGACAAAAACGCAACTCCACAGAGGAGGGCGGTGGCCGAGGACACCTTTGTTTGAGTTCTTTGGTATGGCACCGAAAAGAACTATCCTTGGGCCCATGACCAATACTCGTCTTGAAGCACTTATACCAACTATGTATGGCAAATGACAAATACTTGATCAATTTATGCATAATGGGGGGAGGAAAGGTTCATTGAGAGAACAATACTCCCCCTATGTCCATGCCTACATCTAGACAAGATAACAAAATTGAGTGTGAGGAGTGTGTGCAAAGACTCAAGCCACATTGCTCAAATCGATGATATTTAGCTCATGCCTTAACTCGCGAAATCTTGCTTCATCCAGCGGCTTCGTGAAGATATCTGCAAGGTTATCATGAGTGTTGACATAGTGAAGCTCGATCTCTCCCTGCCTTATGTGATCTCGGATGAAGTGATACCGAATCTCTATATGCTTCGTATTGAAGTGTTGCACCGGATTGAGAGAAATCTTGATGGCACTTTCATTGTCACACCAAAGAGGCACTTTGTCACAAGTGACACCGTAATCCTTTAAAGTTTGCCTCATCCATAAGAGTTGAGCACAACAACTGCCAGCAGCCACATACTCTGCTTCGGTGGACGAGAGAGACACACAACTTTGCTTTTTGGAAGACCAACTAACAAGAGAGCGACCAAGAAATTGGCACCCTCCAGAAGTGGACTTCCTATCCACTTTGTCTCCCACCCAGTCAGAATCAGAGAAACCTACAAGGTTGAAGTTTGCTCCTCTCGGGTACCATAAGCCAAAGTTTGGGGTATGAGCCAAATATCGAAAGATTCGCTTGACAGCCACAAAGTGACTCTCCTTAGGTGAGGCTTGAAACCGTGCACAAATTCCTACACTCAACATAATATCCGGTCTAGATGCACAAAGGTAAAGCAAGGAACCGATCATAGAGCGATATACCTTTTGATCCACCGCTTTACCATTGGGATCAATGTCAAGTTGGCATTTGGTTGGCATTGGAGTAGTAGCCGGCTTGACATCACTTAGATTGAACCTCTTGAGCATGTCTTGAGTATATTTGGATTGTTTGATGAAGATGCCTTCTCTTCTTTGTTTGATCTCAAACCCAAGGAAATACTTCAACTCTCCCATCACGGACATCTCAAAATGTGTGGTCATGAGTGCGGCGAACTCATCATTGAAAGCTTTGTTAGGAGAACCAAAGATAATATCATCAACATATAGTTGGCATACAAACAACTCCCCTTTGACCTTCTTAGTAAAAAGAGTGGGGTCGATTTTCCCAATTTCAAACCCACGATCTTGTAACAACTCGGTAAGATGCTCATACCACGCACGTGGGGCTTGTTTAAGGCCATAGAGTGCCTTATCAAGTTGGTACACGTGATTGGGGAGCTTAGGATCCTCAAACCCCGGGGGTTGTTTAACATACACCAACTCATTAATAGGACCATTAAGAAATGCACTTTTCACATCCATTTGTTGCAATTTAAAGTTATGATGGGAAGCATAGGCAAGCAACAAACAAATGGATTCAAGACGAGCAACGGGGGCAAAGGTTTCACCGTAGTCGATACCCTCGACTTGGGAGTAGCCTTGAGCCACTAGACGTGCCTTGTTGTGGATGACAATGCCATGATCATCTTTTTTGTTCTTAAAGATCCACTTGGTTCCAATGACATTATGGTTCTCCTTTGGTCTTGGCACCAGACGCCACACCTTGTTGCGCTCGAAGTTATGGAGTTCTTCATGCATGGCATTGAGCCAATCAGGGTCTTCAAGCGCCTCATAAACCTTCTGAGGTTCAACACAGGAGACAAAAGCTTGATGAGCACAATAGTTTGCTAATTGTCTACGAGTGCTTACCCCCTTTTGATGCTTCCTAGGATGTTCTCCATGTGATGTTCGTTGGAAGCAAGTCTGGAGGCAACTTTTGCAGCACGACGCTCTAATTGCTCTTCAAGAGTTAACTGAGGAGCATTGAGTTGATCATCTTGAGCGTCGTCAGGAGCTAGATCTTGATCTTGAGCTTCCTCTTGATCTTGATCTTGCTCGGAGGACAGAACTTGGCCTTGTGCATCATTTGGTGGCTCTCCACCATCTTGTGATTGATCTTGCACTTGACCTTGTTCGTCAGGTTGAGGGCCTTCACTTTGTTCTTCGGAAGCATGTGGGTCTTGGGTTGGTGATGGTTCCACTTGAGTGGAACATTGTCCTTCTCCTTCGGCCACAAGGGGTTCCTCAATGGGTAGGATATATCCAACACCCATTCTTCTTATGGGTTGAGGAGGAATTTCATCACCTACACCACAAGTACCACTTTGCTCCACTTGGGAGACGTTATTTTCATCAAACTCTACGTTACTCGTCTCCTCATTGAGTCCATTGGACTTGTTGAGGACACGGTAAGCATGAGAGTTTGTAGCATAACCAACAAATATGCCCTCGTGAGCTCTAGATTCAAATTTAGACAAGCGAACACCTTTCTTGAGAATGAAACACTTACACCCAAATACCCGAAAGTACTTGAGATTGGGCTTGTTACCGGTAAGTATCTCATACGAAGTTTTGTTCAAGCCTTTGCGGAGATAGAGCCGATTTGATGCATGGCAAGCGGTGTTGATGGCTTCGGCCCAAAAGTTGTATGGAGATTTGAATTCAGCCATCATGGTTCTTGCCGCATCCATCAGAGTTCGGTTTTTTTCTCTCCGCTACACCGTTTTGTTGAGGGGTATATGGGGCTGCATATTAATGTTTGATCCCCTCATCACTGAGAAACTCATCCAAGGTGTAGTTCTTGAACTCGGTGCCGTTGACACTTCTGATCATCAAAATCTTTGCTTCATGTTGTCGTTGAGCTTCATTTGCAAAGTTGATGACGGTTTGTTGGGTCTCACTCTTCTTCTTGAAGAAGTATACCCAGGTGTATCTTGAGTAATCATCCACAATCACCAAGCAGTACTTTCTACCCCCAAGACTATCAAAAGATGGAGGCCCAAAAAGGTCCATGTGAAGGAGCTCTAGGGGTCTCTTTGAATAGATGATAGTCGTGGGAGGGTGAGCCGTCTCATGTAACTTTCCTTCAATGCAAGCCCTGCAAGCACGATCTTTGGCAAAGCTAACATTTGTTAGTCCACGGACATGGTCCCCCTTGAGAAGACTTTGCAAAGATCTCATATTGACGTGGGCCAAACGGCGATGACAAAGCCATCCCACATCAACTTTAGCCATTAAGCATGTCGCGACCTTAGTGGGTTGCTTCGAGAAGTTAACCACATAAAGGCCGTTCTCGACATGCCCAACATAGGCTACTTTAAGAGTCTTGCTCCACAAGAGGGCCACGGTATCAATATCAAAGAATGTAGCAAAGCCCTTGAGTGCAAGTTGGCGAACAGAAAGTAAATTGTATGCAAGGGACTCAACAAGCATGACTTTCTTGATCGTGAGATCATGAGAGACAACAACCTTGCCAAGCCCCAATACCTTAGAAGATGAAGCATCACCCCATTCGACGTTGGTGGCCATAGATGAACCTAGATGCACGTCCACCACCAAGTCTTTGCTTCCGGTCATATGATTTGTGGCTCCGCTATCGAGCAACCATGATCCCCCACCGGAAGCAAACTCCTACAAGAGATCAATGCTTGGATTTAGGTACCCATTTGGTAATGGGTCCTTTGAGGTTAGTAACAAGGGTCTTAGGAACCCAAATGGACCATTCAATGTACTCAAAAGAAGAACCAACAAATTTAGCAAACACATGACCATCACTAGCACGACATAAAACATATGAAGGATTAAAGTCGCCGGCCATGTTTGATGGTATGGTGGATTTTTTCTTGACACCACAACTTTTCACCATTTTCTTCTTCTTTGATGTGCCCTCTCCTTCTTTCACAAAAGATTGTCGGAGAGGGGGTGGTTGCTTGGTCTTGTCATTCTTCGTCTTCTTGGGCTTAGGAACAAACCCAATTCCTTCCTTTGCCACAACCTCCTTTTGATTGCTCAAAAGGTTGTTGAGGTTCTTCTCACCTTGTATGCATGTCACAAGGCCTTTCTCAAGTTGCTTCTTCAACTCGGCATTCTCTTCAACAAGATGCACATGCTCGCAACACGGGTTAGTAGCATTTGCATTATCAATTAATACCATGCGAGGAAAGATAGCCTTTTCCTTGGTTAGCGAAACTTGGAGTTGATCATGAGACTCCTTGAGAGTAGCATGCATAACTTTCAAGGCCTTGTGAGCCTTGTCAAGTATGTCAAACTCCTCTTTGAGTTTAGCATGGTCAACCTCAAGTTTTGCCTTATCAGAATTAAGCACACGAGAGACAACTAAAGCATGATCAAGATCTTTCTTTAATTTAGCATGACCATCGTTGTGTGACTCCTCAAGAGCCAAACGAAGACCACGCTCTTCCTCTAGGGCGTTAGAGAGATCCGATATCTCATCGGCATAGTCTCGACTATGTCCTTCCATTTTAGTAATGGTTTCCTCGTGAGCCTCGATCATGTCGTTGGCCTCACCGAGTTGTTCCAAGAGAGCAACAAAATGCTTCTTGGGTTTGCCCTTGAGATTTTTCATGAACAAATCAAATTCATTCTCTCCCTCCTTAGCACCCTCACTCTCATCAATACAATTCGTCAATGAAGGATTAGAAGAGATAGTAGTATTGATGTTTGGGGTTACCTTGTTGGTGGCCTTGGCCATGAGACACTTGGCGGTGATGTTCTCATTTGGTGAGCCGAAGAGAGATGAGTGCAGAGTAGTAGCAATTGCAATTGTGGCCATGGTGACCATCTCATCATCTTCATCATTATCATCATCCTCAACATATTCTTCTTGGGCCACCAACCCTTTAGGAGGAGTCTTCTTGTTGAAGTTGTTCTTGTTGGGATAGGACTTTGACTTGTCCGTCCGGATAAGCTTGCCTCCAAAGTCTTCTCTCTTCTCATATGGGCAATCTGCAACGAAATGGCTTACATTGCCACAATTGAAGCATGTCCTTACTCGTTGCTTGCCCTTGTTTCCAGTTGAGTTGTTCCTGTTGAAGTTGGGTCTTGTGTTCATCTTGCCCCAGAATTGCATTGAAGCAAGAGGCATGTGCTCATGATAGGCATATTTGGTGTCCTCGGGGCTACACTCATCATCATCTTCCACCTCCTCTTCTTCCACACAAGCCTTGGCCTTCAGGGCAAGATTAGGCTTCTTTGATCGTTGAGCTCTTAAGACCGCATTGTCGGCGGTCATGTCCAAGATCCTCATGGCAACGAACTCATCCAACACTTCATGAGATGACAAGTGGTGGAAATCCGGTCTCTAACGAATGACAGAGGACATGGCCTTATGATAGGGCATCATGGCCTTGAGGAACTTGCGCTTGATCCAGTTGTCATCCGTGTCCTTACTCCCATGATCTAGAAGAGAGACCGCAAGGGTGGTTAATCTCCGATAAAGTTCAAGAGGATCTTCTTCTTCGATCATAGCAAACTCATCGGCTTCATCTTGCACAATCTCATAGTTAGAGCGTTGAATGCTAGTGCTTCCCTTGTACATAGTGCCAACATGCTCCCAAGTTTCCTTGGCCACAGTGAAGGGTCGAAGATGTGCAATGTCTTCTGGAGGAATAGCATCTTGAAGAATGCAAAGAGCGGACTCGTTGAACTGATGATCTGCAGTTTCTCTTGGAGTCATGTTGTCGAGATCATGCGGATAAAAACCTTGCTCAATGATTCTCCAAAGATTAGTAGAACAATGATTTATATGACGTTTGAAGCGAAACACCCAAGTAGCAAAATCAGAATTTTTTATAAACTTGGGAGGTGGCCCAACGAAATTTAAATGCGGTGTAGGAACGGGTCCTCCATAGTGAGTAGGAGGAGCGGAGTGGGCAAAGATTCCACTCCCATTCTTAGTAACAGGGGCTTGTTCACTACTAGCTTCTCCCTTGTCGGGATTAGCCTCCGACACGTTAGTAGCGGGACGAACCACTTCCAACGGTGCAGTGGATACTTTAAGCCCCTCAAGCAAATCTTTAAACATGCCTTTGACCTCGCTCGCTAGTGACTCTTTCAATGTGGTCAAGGCCACATTGAACTCCTCACGAGTGACCGAGGCTCCCCCATCTGACGTAGGCAAGGATGGAGTTCCACCGGAATGGTCCTCCATCTCGACTACGTTGTCACCCATACTCTTTGGACGGTAAAGTCTTTAAAAAGAGACGAGGCTCTGATACCAATTGAAAGGATCGATATGGTTGACTAGAGGGGGGGGGGTGAATAGGCAACTAACAATTTTTAGCTTTTCTTAACCACTTTAAATTAAGCGTCAAAGTAAGTTGTCTAGATATGCCACTAAGATGACAACTAATAGAAAGTAAAGATAACAACTACACAAGCAAGCTATAGGAGATAAACAAGTAATGCTTGCACAAGTAAAGGTAAGAAATAACCAAAAGAGGAACCGGTGGAGACGAGGATGTGTTGCCGAAGTTCCTTCCCTTTTAGGGGAAGTACGTCTCCGTTGGAGCGGTGTGGAGGCACAATGCTCCCCAAGAAGCCACTAGGGCCACCGTATTCTCCTCACGCCCTCACACGATGCAAGGTGTCGTGATTCCACTAGTGGTGCCCTTGAAGGCGGCAACCGAACCTTTACAAACAAGGTTGGGGCTATCTCCACAACTTGGAGGCTCCCAACGAAACCACGAAGCTTCACCACAATGGAATATGGCTTCGAGGTGACCTCAACCGTCTAGGGTGCTCAAACACCCAAGAGTAACAAGATCCGCAAGGGATTAGTGGGGGGAATCAAATATCTCTTGGTGGAAGTGTAGATCGATGCCTTCTCAAGCAATCCCGAGCAAATCAACAAGTTTGATTGGCTAGGGAGAGAGATCGGGCGAAAATGGAGCTTTGGAGCAAGAATGGAGTATGTGGTGGAAGAGGTAAGTCTTCTTGGATAAGAAGACCCCCTATATATAGTGGGAGAGTCAATCCAACCGTTATTCACGTTTTCTGCCCGCAGAGAGCGGTAGTACCGCACGTAAGTTGCGGTACTACCGCTTGCTGAGCGGTACTACCACTCTGGGTGCGGTACTACCGCTAGGCAAAAACAAGCATGCCGAGGACAACCACAGATGAAATAAATTACATCCGTGGCTACATTCGCAGAAATACGGTAGTAGCAAAACACGACGCGATACTACCGCTTGGAGAAAGCGGTACTACCGCATAGGATTCGGAAGTAAAAAATTACTTCCGCACCTACTTCCACACTTGGTATAGTGCCGGGCCATATACACGGTACTACCGTTCTGGAGCCGCAGTACTACCGTTGGTGCGGTACTACCGTGTCTTCAGGCGGTACTACCGTGTGTCTGTGCGGTACTATCGCTTATGGAGCGGTACTACCGCTTGCCAGGCAGATGTTTTAGTTAAGAAGCCATGGTTTGCATATACGATAAGAAACGGTTGGAACTCCAGAGAAGCATGGGAAAGGTGGTGAGAGAATAAGATGTGTACGTGTTGATTCCACCCAAACCTTTCCGAAACGAACCCCCTCTTAATAGTACGGTTTTCCTATTACTCAAAGCCGCCGACAGGGAGTAAATTGAAAACACTGTCTTCCATCGAATCCGAGGGGCAAGCAATCGTATTGTGCCTAAGTGAGATATACCTGTAGGAGCTTAGAGCACACGATTAGTCCACTAATGCATTGTCATCAATCACCAAAACTACTTAGGGAGAAATATGCCCTTACACAAGTTTCATATAAAGTTTGTTTAGAACGGAGCTACGGTCTAGAAGATATGATCAAAACAAGATAAGCATGGCAACGGTGCAAGATGGACCCAAACATCAAGCAAACATACTCCAAACATGTTAACAAGATGATATTATGAATCTACATGCAAAATCACACAAGTTTCATGTAGGGCACGCTCAAAACGGAGCAACGGACTAAAAGATACACCCGAAACAAGAAACAATGCAATGCTGAAATTAACAGCCACATAACAACTTTGGAGCAAGAAATATATACTCTACAACACTCAAACATGGTGACAAGAAGCATGGACATAAAGTAGACATATCCTATAGCAAACAACTCCACTGGAGCAACTCCATAGGAGGCATGGATCAATAGCAACAAGCTACAAAATTTTGATCATGACGTTAAAAACCTGACAATAATATTTTATAGCAACTTGGGAGCAAGAATTAAACAAGCTACAACAACCCAAATGAGCGAGTGAGGACATGTATGGATAGACAACAACATATACAACAAGTAATGATCAAAGGCCATCCGAAAACTAACATGGATTTGCCTAGGACATCAAGCAAACATAGCATCAGGATATTACAGATTCCAGACTTGGTGAAATTTCACTAAGTGTTAAAACAGTAACATTATCATGGCATGTTTGCGAGCATGTTTAAGTCACCTCAAGGCATATCATGGCAAAAGGTTTGCACCACAGCAAGATCACATGATGGAGAATCTAAAACATATGAGCATGTGACATGGGGACAAACACAACAATAGCAACGAGCTCCTCAACTAGGCATCTCATAACAAGTTACAAAACCTAACAGCCACATGCACTTTTGCAACCAAGATAAAAATGGCAATATGAACTCTAACATGCATGCTCTAGCAACCAACATGTAGAGCATCTCATGATGAACATTTTGACATATCGTTTGCTTCATTTGGATAAACAAGCACCAAGTTATCACATCTCAAACATGGCATGAAAATAACAAGTAGCAGCAGTTTATAACATGTAGCACTCTTGTCACGAAGATTAAGACATCTAGATGGACTCAAACAATCATGACACAAAGGAACAAAACGTAGTACACATCACGACGATCATTTTGACATATCATATGCACAAAACGGACAAGCACAGTAAAAGTTATTGCCATCACAAGAATGCATCAGACAACAAAAACAAGAAAAGACTTAGGAAAAAAAACAACCTCAGAGGTCAACGCGGGTCGGGCCGGGTCAACGGTGGATCGGGCGAAGCGGGCGAACGGGCAGCCGGCCCGTTAGGGTTTCGAACCCGGGGCAGCGCTCTGGATCGGATCGATCCGATCGGGAACGATCCCGGCGACGACCTCGATCCGGCCGGCGAGGAGCCCGGCGGCGAGGGTCCGAAGGAGGAGGCCGCGGGGCCGGCGGTGAAGAGCTTCGAAGGGCGGCGGCGGACTAGGGGCGAGGTCGGCGGCGGTGAGGACGCGGCCGGCGTCGAGCGGCGGCGTGGCCGGTGCCGGCGACGGGGCAGCGGGGCGGCTGAGGCCGACGCGTAGAGGCGGAGGCGCGGGATCTGGCCCGTTGCAGCCCGGAGCGGGCCGGAGGCGGGCTCCGCGGGGCCCGGCGGCGAAGTGGGGCTCGGGGGTGACGTGTCACACGCGGATTGGTCCGGCCATCGGCTGGACGTGTCCGCCGGCGGTCGGACGTGTCCGGCTCGGGGGTGGAGGGTTGGATCTAGGGTTTTTGGACGAAAATGGCAAGGGGGGGCGTTTTTATAGGCACAAGGAGCTAGGAGAGTCCAAATGGGGAGCGGTTTTCGGCCACGCGATCACAATTCGATGACCGAGATGATGGGAAGGGTTGTGCTGGGTTGGTGGGCAGTTGAGGAGGGGGTCTTGGGCCTCAAAGAAGAGGTTCTTTTAGCCCACTAGGTTAACCGTTGGAGTACCAAACGAACTCCAAACGCGACGAAACTTGACAGGCAGCCTACACGTACCAAAACAGCATCGCACGACAAGTCTCACGTCATTCCGGAAATGTTACACGGCCACACACAAAATAAGCACTCGGGGATGCCACGGGCACGTGTGAGAGCATCAGAACTCGAAACGGACAACGGGAAGAGACGAGTGGGACCGGATGCAAGTGACAACACAAATGCAATGCAATGCACATGACAACATGACATGGATGAAATGCACACACGCACACGACAAAACGAGAAACCCGAAAATAAAGAAGAGCCCGGAAAGGAATTGATGAAGCCAAAGTTTATATATAGCCATATAGGGAAAGTGTTACATCCGGGGCATTACAAACTCTCCTCTACTACGAAAAGATTTCGTCCCGAGATCTAGGACTGGAAGAAGGAAGGATACTCGGAACGAAGGTGATCTTCTTGTCCCCACGTAGCTTCTCGGTCGGTATGGTGTGACCACTTAACTTTCAAGAACTTGATTGACTTGTTGCGGGTCTTGCGCTCGGTTTCTTCAAGAATAGCAACGGGGTGCTCACGATAAGACAAGTCTTGTTGAAGATCAATCTCCTCAAACGGAATAGTGCGTTCAGGTGTCTTGAAGCACTTGCGGAGCTGAGACACGTGAAACACATCATGAACATTTGCAAAGTTGGAAGGGAGCTCAAGTTGATAGGCTAGATCGCCTCTTTTGCCAAGGATCTTGAAAGGGCACACGTATCTAGGAGCAAGCTTTCCTTTGATACCAAATCTTTGGGTGCCTTTCATAGGAGAAACACGGAGATAGACATGATCACCAATGTTGAAAGCCAAATCACGATGCTTGCCGTCATAGTAGCTCTTCTGACGCGACTGAGCGGCCTTGAGATTCTCACGTATGACTTTGCACATTTCTTCGGCTTCTCAGATCAAGTCATTGCCAAGAAGTTGACGTTCACCAGTCTCGGACCAGTTGAGAGGAGTACGGCACTTTCTGCCATAGAGGATTTCAAACGGAGCTTTGCCAGCACTTGCTTGGAAACTGTTGTTGTAAGAGAACTCGGCAAACGGAAGGCAATCTTCCCACTTCATGCCAAAAGAGATGACACAAGCTCTGAGCATGTCTTCTAGAATCTGGTTCACTCTCTCGACTTGACCACTAGTCTGAGGGTGAAACGCAGTGCTGAAACGGATCTTAGTGCCCATGCCAGACTGAAAGGAGTCCCAGAACTTGGATGTGAACAAACTTCCACGGTCTGAGGAGATAACTTGAGGAATGCCATGTAAGGACACAATTCTGGAAGTGTACAGCTGTGCCAGCTGAGCTGCATTGATGGATTCTTTGACTGGAAGGAAGTGAGCTACTTTGGTAAGCTTGTCAATCACCACAAAGATAGAATCATTCCCCTTCTTGGACTTGGGAAACCCAGTGACGAAATCCATTTCAATGTGGTCGAATTTCCACTCGGGAATAGGAAGAGGTTGGAGGAGACTGGCTGGACGTTGATGCTCTGCCTTCACTCTTCTGCAGACATCACATTCATTCACGAATTGAGCAATCTCCCTTTTCATGCGAGTCCACCAGTAAGATTGCTTGAGGTCTTGGTACATCTTGGAACTTCCAGGATGAATCGAGAGGAGGGAATCATGTGCTTCGTTCATTATGAGCTTCCTGAGATCACCCTTGGGAACCACAAGTCTGTCCTCAAAGAACAAGGTATCTCTCTCATCAATTCGATAGCACTTGTATTTGGGAGTACCCTTTGCAATACCATGTTTCACTTTCTGCACCATAGCATCACTGAGTTGGGCCTCACGGATCTGATCTTCCAAGGTAGGAGCAACTTGAAGATTTGCAAGAAAGCCTTGTGGAACAACTTGGAGGTTGAGCTTCCTGAATGCTTCACAAAGCTTAGGCTGGAACGGCTTGATAAGGAGACTGTTGCAATATGCCTTCTGCTCAAGGCATCTGCAATGACATTGGCCTTGCCAGGTGTATATTCGATGCTTGGATCATACTCTTGGATCATTTTAACCCAACGAGTCTGGCGAAGGTTCAGGTTCGGCTGTGTGAAGATGTACTTCAAGCTCTTGTGATCGGTGAAGATGTCGACTTTTTTGCCCAACAGAAGGTGTCTCCACGTGATCAAGGCGTGTACCACAGATGCTAGCTCGAGATCATGTGTGGGGTAGTTCTTCTCACTTGGCTTCAATTGACGAGAAGTGTATGCCACAATCTTCTTGTCCTGCATTAGCACACCACCAAGTCCTTGAAGAGAAGCATCACAGAATACTCCGTAGGGCTTGGACTCATCTGGAGGAGTAAGAACCGGAGCAGAGATGAGCTTTTCTTTGAGAGTTTTGAATGCCACATCACAATCCGGAGACCAGTTGTACTTGACATTCTTCTGCAGCAAGTTGGAGAGAGGCTTGGCAATCTTGGAGAAGTTCTCAATGAACCTTCTGCAATAGCTAGCAAGACCAAGGAAGCTTCGGAGTTGCTTGACGTTCTG
>LR738715.1:478159119-478178968 GCA_902687465.1 Secale cereale
GGGGGGGGGGGGGGGGGGGGGGGGGGGGGGGTGCGTGGCCTATATCCGGCACCGGGATATCGCGGTGTAACACCCCAAATTTTTGAGTTGGTTTTTCTTGCAAACTTTTGGCCTTTTGAAAAGGGAATTGTTTGATCCTTTCTTTTGCCCTTCCAAAATCCCTTTTTGCCAAAGTTTGTGTGTCTTCTCAAGCTTGGTTTTTGTCCTTGAAGTTCTCCTCTTGTGTTTGGCTCAAGCACAAGTTGAGATTCTAAAGGAGTTGTTTGGGTTCACCACTTCTTGTTTTAAAATTCCCAAGTTTCACCTTGACTTATCTCCCCTCCAACCTTCATCTTGCCATGATCCCAACAGGAACAATCCTCTCAAAGACTCTCTTCACACCATGGGACAAGCATTTCATCAATTCCAGCAAGTTGTGAGCTTATTGGGATTTTTCTCCTATTTATTTCATTCCAAAAACAATTCTGTCTTTTATAGTGGACCTTGGTGATTTACAAAGGAACCACAATTTTTATCTACCTATTTGGCTCCAAACCAACTCTCCTAGATAGTCCTTAGTACCCACAACCTAGATCCATCTTGTTTCACTGGTCCATAGTTCAAAAAAAATTCAAATTTCACCTATTGCAAGTTTGGACCAGATTTGCAAAATTTGGTGAAATTCATATTTATCTTCATCCAAAAATTCTGTGAAAAATCATGCAGCCTCTAGATACATCAAGAGGCCACTCCACCAAAAATCAGCTCCAGAGTCATTGCACAAATACCAGAATCATTTCATCAAACACCTAGCCTACCCTGAACTGTTGGCTGTTAACTGAAACTGTCGACAGTTCAACACTTCGTCAGTTTCGTCAGTTTCGACAGTCATTGGCGCGGCGACAAAACCTCGTCTGTATCTCCCTTGGCTCGACGCTGCACTGCAGCTTCTCCTTATCCATGCGCCACACGGTCGCTTGGCCGTTTCTAGGCGTCGGTGGTGCCCTGGCCCGACCGCGCCGGCGGCTGCCACGGCCACAGCGCCGCCCGTGGCGGCTGACAGAAGCAACGCTGCAGCTCCACGCCGTTTCGCGCTGCCCAGACCACCCCAGTGCCCCGCGTGTCCTTCTCCACAGCCAGCGCACGCCTGGCACGCCGTTGCCGTGGCCTGGCACGCGCAGAGCGCTATTTCTACCGCCGACGTGCCGCACGGCCGTTCCGTCGGTGACAGGTCATAACTCTACATCTCTTGCTAGGTTAGGCGTGGGAATGGAACCACAACTGCTCCTGGCAGATGCTCAAGCTCCTAACCCCGCCGTCTGATACGTCCAAAACGTATCTATAATTTCTGCTTGCTCCATGCCTCTTTTGGGTGATATTGCTATGATATTTATACACTTCCATACACTTTTGATCATATTTGGACTAACCTATTAACTCAGTGCACCCCAGTGCCAGTTTCTGTTTTCTGCTGTTTTTGTATTTCAGGTTTTCCCGTCACAAAAACTGCCAGAAAATCCCGGAAAAATTATATAAAAAATCAGCGTTCCGGAAGCTTCCACACGGTCGAAGTAGGGCCGGAGGGGGGCCACCAGGGCTCTAGGCGCCCTGGTGGCGTGGCCCCCCTCCTGGCCGCGCCGTCCGCTGATGCCCCCCTTTGGCTTATATTTATATCACGTCCCGAAACCCTCGAAACGGGAACCCTTTTTCGCGATCTCATCTCTGTTCCGCCGCCGTCGCGCTTCCAAGATCGGGAGCACCAGGAGAACTCTTCCCGGCACCCTGCCGGAGGGGAGGATCACCACCGGGAGCCTCTCCACCACCATGGACGCCTCCCGGATGAGTTGTGAGTAGTCTCCCTTGGACCATGGGTCCATGACCAGTAGCTATGTGATGTTCTCCTCCCCTTCTTGTGCTTCACTAATTAGACCTCGTGAGCTTCCCTACATGATCGAGGCACATATGTAATCCTTATGCTGTTGCTATGTTGAGTTTGCTGGGATCCGATGGATTGTGAGATTATGTTCAGATTGTGTTTGAGTAATATATTTGATTCACCTCTTTTATATTTATGTTCGTAAGTAATTCTTGCATGTTCTCCGTTGTTATTTATTGCTTTGGCCAAGTAGTAGGTAGTGACTCCAAGAGGGAACGTTATGCTTGATTGTGGGTTCATGCCCCTCGATGACTAGCTTGAGTGACAGAAACATGAGTCTAGGGGATGTGCTGTTGCCACAAGGGGGAAAACAATGGTGCTTGTGCCCGCGGGTGCAAGGATTGTTTACTTTACGCAAAGTTCTTTTAATGCAGTTGTCTGTTGCTTTGAGTTTACACTATGGGTGGGACTCGCAACTTAATACCAGCGAGATGTTTTGGATAGATATCTCAAGGTGGATGATTAGTAGTAGATGCAGATGGATTTCGGTCTACTTGCCTTGGCGTACCGCCCATGCTTTGAACCTCTACCTTTCTTGCAACATAGTTAGCATTGGTTTGCGCACATAATTCTGTGAATTGCCCAGCTGTAATTCGTTTACCTCACATAGCTGTTTTATCGTCTTTTGGGAGAGAGACATCACTAGTGAACATCATGGGACCCCGGTCCATATTACCATCACTGATCACATCCGCTATTTACTTTCTGCTTTTACTTACTATTTACAGTTTTAACTATCACTATTATCTCTTGCGTTTGGCCCTTTGTAAACGACAAGGCCGGAGGGATTGACAACCTCTTTGTACTCGTTGGGAGCAAAGTTATTTGTATCTGTGTGCAGGTCCACGTTGATTGCTAATATCTGGCGACGTTAGCAGTTGACACCTTCTTGTTGAAACTAGGAGTCTCAGGGGAAATCGATCCTTGGTATCTTTGCCAAGGGAAAACTTCCGCTACACTGCATCTCAAACCTTCCACTTGGGGTAACCAACGAGGGGCGAGAAGCCATCAAGCAAAGTTTTCTGGCGCCGTTGCCTGGGACTCCACTCTTTAGGATAGGGGAGTTGCACACTATCTTTTACCTTTGCTTTTTAGTCTTGTTAGTTTACTTTTCAGTTTTGCTTTAGTATCTTTTATCGAAAATCACAAAAATAGTTATCTTGCTTGCTTGCTGCTATGGGTTCCACCAAAAACACTAAATGGGAGGAGTACACCCATTCTTCCATCACGCCAATCACCACTGTCGGGATCTACAAAAGTAATAAACCTTGTGATTATGTTAGTTTTAATGGAGAGTTATGCCCATGGCATGGTCTTCCAGGAAAAGAGTATGAGCCTCAGTTTAAAGTTGCTCCTATGCTTCCCCAAACTTGGGAAGACGTTCAAACTCTTATAATAGAGAGCAATTCAAACAAAGAAGATGACACTACAATTCTGCTCAATAATGATAAAATTGATTTTGATAATTGTAGTATCTCGGAAGTTGTCACATTTCTACAAAGAATGGCTAAAGATCCCCACACTAGCACGCTTAATCTTGCCTTCACGGAGCATATCACTAATGCTCTCATCAAAGCTAGGGAGGAGAAACTTAGAGTAGAAGCCTCCATACCTAGAAAGCTAGAAGATGGTTGGGATCCTATGATTAAAATTAAGTTGAATAACTTCTCTTGCTATGCATTATGTGATGTTGTAGCTAGTACCTCCATTATGCCCAAAAGAATATATGATATGCTTAAATTGAAACCTTTTGATTCTTGTTCTTTTGGTGTTCGTCTTGTTGATTCTTCCATAAAGAAACCTTTGGGGAGGATCGACGATGTTCTTACGTTGTCAATGACAATTACGTTCCCGTTGATTTTACTATTATGGACATTGAATGTGAACCTTCTTGTCCAATTATTTTGGGACGTCCTTTTCTACGCATCGTTGGTGCTATCATTGACATGAAAGAGGGGAATATAAGATTCCAATTTCCTCTCAAGAAAGGGATGGAACACTTCCCTAGAAAGAAGATTAAGTTACCTTTTGAGTCCGTTATACGGGCTAGCTATTCTTTTACTCTTGATAAAACTTGATCTTTTTGCATTATGCCTAGCTTAAAGGCATAAAACAAAGCGCTTTTGGGAGGCAGCCCACATGAATAAAATTTTATTTTGCTTTTGTTGTGTCTTGATGTTGTTACTACAGTAGCATCATCATTGTATCTTTACTTTTCAATTTTTGTGCCAAGTGTAGCCTCTGATTGCAAGAAAGTTCAAAAGTTGTGACGTGCTGTCCAGGAAATAGATTCTGTCCTTGGATAGAAAAATTCGTATAAAATCACCAGATCATCTTTTTGGTCTGAATGTTTTCGACAGCGTGCTCTATACAATTGTCTTTCGGGCATCTGTTCTGAGTTTTTTGATTAGAGTTGCAGAAGTGCCCCGAAAAAATCATTTACTACCTGCTGTTCTGTTTTTCACAGATTCTGTCCTGTTTTGCCTTTCCTTCATTTTGCAAACCTTGAGCTTGCTTTTTCTTTGCAAAAACCTTTTGGCAATCTTGAGAAACAGTAGACCTTCAAGAATATCCTTATTTCCAGCAAGGAACAATTATTTTATTATGGGTACTAACCTCGCTAATCAGATTATGATGAGTTATGTATGAAGGGAGTTTTCAAGTGTGCGAGGGAAGATGATAAAAAGATTCAGGAGTGTCAAGCGCTCAAGCTTGGGGATGCCCCATGCACCCCCAAGAAATATTCAAGGAGACTCAAGCGTCTAAGCTTGGGGATGCCCCCGTGCATCCCCTTCTCCATCAACATTATCAGTTCGTCTTTCGTTCCACTATATTTTTATCACTTCATGTGTTATGTGCTATGCTTGGAGCGTCTTGCTCTTAGTTTCCTTTTTAGTTTTCTTTAGCTTTTCATAACGAGTCGGAACTCAACTTTCTTTGTGTGGGAGAGAAACACGCTCCACTTCAACCTAGAACATAACATAGAATTTTCATGTTTATCTTTGTTGTGTATGTTCTTTGTCTTTCAATAGCTACTATCATGTTTAGCTTTTAGTTTTCATGCTTATCTTTTTAAAGAGCTTTTGTTTAGTTGGTTGCTTGAACTCTTTTTAGTTATCATGCTTATCTTATTAAGAGAGTTTGCTTCTGTTGCATTGGTTGATATGTCTATGATAAAAATGCTACGTGCATAATGGTGCTTAGTAGTTCATGTTTTCTTATGGTTAGTCTCAAATAGCTGGGGGGTTCCCAATGTGTTATTGGAGTACCAACATGATTTGTTTGCCTATGATGTGGTATGGTTTAGTAAAATCTTCCTTCAATAATTTATTTTGATTGACTTGGCGTATGCTCACGCATATTAAAGACTGTAAAGAAAGTCTGTCAAGCCTTGATGATCTTTTATTTCTGAGTAGCGATATAACTACCATGCCCGATTCAATGTTGCTTTGTCGCTCTGCATGATTATGACTGTCATTGCTCTTTTAGTTGGTCGCTCCCAGTCTTTTGCTAAACCTCCACCTGTACTAAGCGGACTGACTGCTTGTGCATCCAAATTCTTTTAAACTAGTTACGCCATATGAGTCCACCATACCTTCCTATACATGGTATTTACATGCCATTCCTAACGGAGACTTTCATGTACCATCTCGAAATTATTCAAAAAAAGCATTCTTATTTTGTGCCTCTGTTTTAGTTCATGAGGAAGTAGTAGTTAATTCATGATCTTTTTAAGTTGGACAAGCTTCACCCCGGGATTGCATGTCTAATGTGCAAACCAATAATACGAGAAGGAACTGGCAAAGAGTGCGCCCGACTCAAAATTAATATAACAAACAAACCCTCCTTCACGCTTTGTTCATGAGAAATCAGAAAACTTTGGCAGTGATAAACAAAGGAGATCAAGAGGATGTGATCGTCCTCATTCGGGAGCCGTTCCTCGAAACTTGTCCATCTCAAGAAGTGATTGAGTTGTCTGCTAGCATTCGTTGACGGAACATGCATAATCTAAAAAAATAATTATTACCTCTGTTTTTAAAACCAAGAGCTCTGGTACATGTTTTGTCTTTGTTTTCGACCACGGGTTTTCAACCTTGCCAACAAAAGCCACGGTTCGAGAGTCTCCACCTTCTTTTAAAAGCACCAACTATTAAGAGCATGATTGTCATTCTGAGTGTAATGTGCATTGTCCCAAAGTAGCATTGTCTTTTGCATGATTATGATATCGTTTATTCTGAAATCATTGTATCTAGTCATCACTTAAACCTTTGAGGTGCCCCTGCATTTATGTTTTGCTTCACTAAAGGGGGCAAGCGAGATATCACTTTATCATATTTGCACACCATGCTCATTACAAATCTATTTGATGTTTCAGTATCATATTGTAAAACTTTCAGTTCTTTGTGATTTTCTCATAAGGCAACTTAATTACTACAGATTCATTGTCCCAGTAAACTTTTGTCATATGACAATAAAAAGTCCTATATGGTTAATAGCATGTCACCACAGAAATTATCCTTGTTATCATTTACCTACTCGAGGACGAGCAGGAATTAAGCTTGGGGATGTTGATACGTCCAAAACGTATCTATAATTTCTGCTTGCTCCATGCCTCTTTTGGGTGATATTGCTATGATATTTATACACTTCCATACACTTTTGATCATATTTGGACTAACCTATTAACTCAGTGCACCCCAGTGCCAGTTTCTGTTTTCTGCTGTTTTTATATTTCAGGTTTTCCCGTCACGAAAACTGCCAGAAAAATCCCGTAAAAATTATATAAAAAATCAACATTCCGGAAGCTTCCACAGGGTCGAAGTAGGGCCGGAGGGGGGCCACCAGGGTTCCAGGCGCCCTGGTGGCGCGGCCCCCCTCCTGGCCGCGCCCGGGGGGGGGGGGTGCGCCTGGGCCCCCCAGGCCTCCGCTGATGCCCCCCTTTGGCATATATTTATATCGCGTCCCGAAACCCTCGAGACGGGAACCCTTTTTCGTGATCTCATCTCTGTTCCGCCGCCGCCTCACTTCCAAGATCGGGAGCACCAGGAGAACTCTTCCCGGCACCCTGCCGGAGGGGAGGATCACCATCGGGAGCCTCTCCACCACCATGGACGCCTCCCGGATGAGTTGTGAGTAGTCTCCCTTAGACCATGGGTCCATGACCAGTAGCTATGTGATGTTCTCCTCCCCTTCTTGTGCTTCACTAATTAGACCTCGTGAGCTGCCCTACATGATCGAGGCACATATGTAATCCTTATGCTGTTGGTATGTTGAGTTTGCTGGGATCCGATGGATTGTGAGATTATGTTCAGATTGTGTTTGAGTAATATATTTGATTCACGTCTTTTATATTTATGTTCGTAAGTAATTCTTGCATGTTCTCCGTTGTTATTTATTGCTTTGGCCAAGTAGTAGGTAGTGACTCCAAGAGGGAACGTTATGCTTGATTGTGGGTTCATGCCCCTCGATGACTAGCTTGAGTGACAGAAACATGAGTCTAGGGGATGTGCTGTTGCCACAAGGGGGAAAACAATGGTGCTTGTGCCCGCGGGTGCAAGGATTGTTTACTTTACGCAAAGTTCTTTTAATGCAGTTGTCTGTTGCTTTGAGTTTACACTATGGGTGGGACTCGCAACTTAATACCAGCGAGATGTTCTGGATAGATATCTCAAGGTGGATGATTAGTAGTAGATGCAGATGGATTTCGGTCTACTTGCCTTGGCGTACCGCCCATGCTTTGAACCTCTACCTTTCTTGCAACATAGTTAGCATTGGTTTGCGCACATAATTCTGTCAATTGCCCAGCTGTAATTCGTTTACCTCACATAGCTGTTTTATCGTCTTTTGGGAGAGAGACATCACTAGTGAACATCATGGGACCCCGGTCCATATTACCATCACTGATCACATCCGCTATTTACTTTCTGCTTTTACTTACTATTTACTGTTTTACCTATCACTATTATCTCTTGCGTTTGACCCTTTGTAAACGACAAGGCCGGAGGGATTGACAACCTCTCTGTACTCGTTGGGAGCAAAGTTATTTGTATCTGTGTGCAGGTCCACGTTGATTGCTAATATCTGGCGCCGTTAGCAGTTGACACCTTCTTGTTGAAACTAGGAGTCTCAGGGGAAATCGATCCTTGGTATCTTTGCCAAGGGAAAACTTCCGCTACACTGCATCTCAAACTTTCCACTTGGGGTAACCAACGAGGGGCGAGAAGCCATCACCGTCCGACCACTGCAGCGCCGTAATTGGCTCGCCGGACTTATCCATTCACGGCAGCCACCTCGAGCCGCCTATAAATGGCACCCCCAAGCTCGTGCTCGAGCACACACGCCTCCACTACGTCCCTAGACCACGCCCAACCTCTGGAATAGCCCCGAGAGGCTTTTCTTCCCCGGCTCCGGCCAGCTACCTCCGCCTCGGGCTCCAGCTCCGTTGACTCCGGCGAGGGCTTCTCCGCCACCATGAAATTGAACGTAGCACCCTGGCGTTCACCTAGTCCTAACCCCCAACTCAATTTCACTCCAGAATCCTTCTTCGACGAGATCCACGACCACCCGAGCCGCCGTCCGCCGGAGATAAGCTCGCCGTCGGCGTGGGACTCGCCGGCACACAACTCCACCACCGTTCGACGCGGAAGACCACCGCGAAGCCATAGGTACCACTCCCCTCCCCTATCTCGCCGTGGATCGACGCCGGGGATCGCCGCAGCACCGACGCCAGCGCGACTCTGTTTCGTTTTTTCAAACCTGACAGGTGGGGTCCCTCTGTCAGCCTCTCACATCTCCTCCTCGAACCGTTTTCTGTTGGCGTATTTTAGCAAAGTGCGTTACCCTCTGCGGGTGACGTACTGCGTACCGATTCGCTTTGTCCTTTTCTGTTCTAGCCCCTGGATCTTTTCTGTTTCATTACAGATGGGTCCCTAGATAGAAACCTTAATATCTTTTAAACTAAAAGTGATTTTGAGTTGATTCTTTTTTTGTCCACTTTGGTTTTCTGTCTAGTTTTTTGTCATATTTATGTGGAAATATTTTGAGCAACTTTATTTGCACGCGCGGTATTTATGTAGTATATACTTTTGTTTGAATACATAGATACCGGAGGCCGTGATAGAGACACGAATCACGCCTAGTTAGGCTCCGACTTTTCAGAACCAGGCAAGCATGTTTGAACTCTTGATATGATGAGTGTGTTGCATGTTTGCTTGAGTAGCTCGTTTCATAAGCATGATCATATGGGAATATGCGTATGGCATATTTTATGCAAGTTAGCTTCGGGTGAGTCCCGAAGGAGAATGTTGAACCACTTCGATCATATGGTGATATGATGGGGTGGAATGCTGGTATTGTTGGAGCATGCCAGTAGTTGGTCCACTCAGTATCAACGGAGATCATGTCATGATTCCGTTCGTCTCCTTTTCGGTACTATCATAGGCCGTCTGTTGGGATTACGGTCTAGTCGGTTGCAAACCACTTTCCGAGTACACACCAAGTAGAGGGGCCGGGATGAGAGTTCCATGGCCCTGGATTAAAGCCCGTCATCCGGTCAGGGGGCATGGGTGTTTTCGGTTGGGACCGAGAGGGGGGCATCCCTTAGAGCGCGCATATATAAATTTGATCCCATGCTATTCGAGGTTGTAGCCTGCCCGTCTTAAAGTTTTCCGTGAATGTCGTCGCGGGTGATTCCGGACGACGGGATGTTAAATGGGTGTGTACTGGTTAGTTGAGTTTCAGCTAAAACACCGTAGACGGGACTAGCCCACGTGGCTAGTAGAACCCGTTGGCTATGAATTAATGGTACAAGCTCTGCAGAGTTAAATTCCTTCAGTAGCCATGTTTATGGCCTAGGGTCAGTCTTCAAGTCAACCCGGTGACTGCTGTCGAGTATATTCTCGTTGGTAACTAGAGTAGTAATTTCGTCAAGTTCATTTGGTAGATGAACTCCCCTACTATCTCTGTATTTATTTATTTCCAGAAGCATTTCATCATTACACTAATGCTATTTATAAGCCCTTTATGTGATGTCGCTCAAACGTCCGACTGTGGCATTCTTTTTATTTATAAGCCCTTTATGTGATGTCGCTCAGACGTCTGACTGTGGCATTCTTTTTATTTATAATCCCTTTATATAATGTCGCTTAGACGTCCGACTGTGGCATTCTTTTTATTTATAAGCCCTTTATGTGATGTCGCTTAGACGTCCGACTGTGGCATTCTTTTATTTATAAGCCCTTTATGTGATGTCGCTCAGACGTCCGACTGTGGCATTCTTTTTATTTATAATCCCTTTATGTGATGCCGCTTAGACGTCCGATTGTGGCATTCTTGTTATTTATTTTTGTTATAAGCCCTTTCTGTGGTGTCGCTTAGACGCCCGACTGTGGCCTGTTATCATTTATTATTTTCCTACGAGGCGTCACCCAGACCCTCGTTTGGTCTCTTTATTATTATCTTTGGATTTCGGGAGGATTACCGTCCGACTTCTATTCTCTACTTTCAGTGCATTCATATTTTGTTCCGGTTGCATTTTTGCTGGAATACTCATATGCATTCGTGTTGGCATTTGTTATATCTTAAGTCCGAACTATCTTGCGAGTACATTCAAAGTACTCACCTGGCTTGTTGATTTGGCCAGATGTGGACGAAGGCGATCTCATGGATGAAGAGTTCGATAGCGAGTCCGACGCTTAGAGGAGTCCCAGTCAGTCACTTGCGATCCTGGAGTCGATCACTATTTTATAACCGCTTCCGCCTACCACCAAATAAATTCATCGGGTCTCACTCCGACACTCGATGAACTGTAGAATATTGGAGTCACACCACCCACTTCACTGTGACATATTCCACCATCTTTTATTACGAGTCAGTAGTATGCCACCCTCTCTTGTGCCATATCCGCCTTTATGTAATGTATTGGCGTGCTTGTAATAAAATTGTTGGGCAACCCCTAGCTCAACCTTGTATAATATTCAGTGTACTGGAATTCTGTATCAAGGATTTGTCTGCCAGCCGGAATATTATTCCTCGCTGGTTATTAGAGAGATCGGCCTTCCTGTAATTATTTTACTGAAGGACCGGTCGCGACAACCTTGGTATCAGAGCCAGGCTGACTGTAGGAAGCCACTAGGTGCGCTCGCTAATCGGTTATTAGCGAAAAATCTGCTTTTCAGCATTTTTACATCTGTAGCAATTTTCTGTTGGTCAGCATAAATCAACGACTGTGATGCACATGTGTTCGCCAACATTCCTGAGGGGCTTGTCAAGCTCCTCATCGCCATCACCAAAGTCGCAATTGGGCCATCCATACGTCCCGAATTTACACTCTACCGTCACAAGCTCAACGACAGCGTGTCTATGCATCAGGCTGTGGTACACTTCAAAGGTGGGCGTTCTGAAGCGCGCCGCCTTCGATTTGTGGGCAGAGCCATGCCTACGGAGAGGCATGCTATGCAGATGGCTGCCCGTGAGGCGATAGCTCGTCTCCGGGACATCCGTCCTTCGATGAAGACTCGTCGCTTCCGTTACCTCCCATGCCACGTGCCTTATACGTGCCACTATGCATTTGCATGCGCAAATGGGGAGCATGACGAAGCCATTGAATCAATGGTTGAATACCTCAAGCCTCTTGAGGCAGCCTTTGATAGCCTGGTGGACGACCTGGTGGCCGCCCGTATGGAGATGGTCCAGAGTGGCTCCGCAAACAGGAGGGAGCTGCTCCATACCGCACCACCGATGACTTTTGTCTCATCCGCCGCATCCTATGCACCTTCCATTGTAGCCACCGCCCGCCGTCTGCCTACCACTGAGGAGTTTGACCAAGTCATTGCTCCTACTCCATTCAGAGCTGCACCGCCTGCTGCACCTCCTTCGACACCTCGTACTCATGCTCTGCGCCTGGAGCCCATCAGTGAGGAGGAAGTTGAGTCTCCAGCACCACTGGGCCTTACCCTCGGCAGGCCGAGGGAGATCTTCAACATCTCCGACTAGCGCATTATTTCGCAATGCGCCGCGCTCGCTTGTAATATTTGTGTGTTGTGTAAAATAGGTTGATGGGAGTAGTCTGTTTGCGCATCATGTAGGACCTTGGAGGAGTGCACTAGTTTCAAATAACATGTCAGGATGTGTACGCACACCCTGAGTGACGTATGTATAATTAGGATCTACGTGTAACATATGTACTAGCAGCCTTCTCCGTGCGCAATCGACCAGTCTATTCAAAAATCTTTTTCGAGCTCGTGTTTGACCGCTTTTGCAAAATCTTGGTTTATTTTGCTGCTCGGTTCTTCTCAGGTTTTCTGCTTTGTTTCCCCAGAATAAGAAATGACTCGTCCCTGGACACGTTCCATGCCAAGTCCGCCGGAGGAAAATTATGGCACGCAGACAAACAACAATTTCTCATAGGGGCAGTCAAGTCAGCAAGGTAGTGAGACAACATTTTCTCAAGTATGCCGCCTTTACGAGAAAAGTCAGCAATAACACCAAGAAATGATGAACCATGTCATTAACATGGGAAATCACCGCGAACCATACCAGCATCACTCAAAATTATCTGAATTTCAGAAGACGCGTCCAACAACATTTTCACACACAGACAAGCCTCTTGAGGCCGATGACTGGCTTCGAGACATTGAGAGGAAGTTAATTGTGGCACAATGCTCAGACCGTGAAAAAGTACTGTACACACCACATTATCTTACTGGAGCAGCCGCGTCATGGTGGGAAAATTTTCTGCTTATGTATCCCGACATAAATAATATCACCTGGGAATATTTCAAGGAAGGCTTTCGTGGGGCACTTATCCCTAAGAGTATCATGAAAATCAAGAAAAGAGAATTTGATGATCTCAAGCAAAGAGGCATGATAGTAGAGGAGTACAACAGTCAGTTTGCACAGTTATCACGATATGCCAACGAAGAGCGAATGACAGAAAATAAAAAGATGGAGAAATTCCTGGACGGACTGGCACCAGCACTAAAATGCCAGTTAGTCGTACACACATTTCCAGATTTCAAAACATTGGTGGCCAAAGCCATTACACTGGAAAATGAACGTCGCAGTCTGGAGGATATTCGCAAAAGAAAAAGGGATCAGACCAACCACCCCCGCAACAACAAGAATAAAATGAATTTCCAAAGGAACGTGGTAAATAGACCCACGACCAACGACACACGTCCAAATAAAAATTTCCATGCAAGAGACAAGGATTTCACCTATCGCCCGGGTGTTACCTGCTATGCATGTGGAGAAGAAGGACACTATGCTAAACAGTGCCCTAAGCCAAGAAACTCAGCGCCAAAGCCGAACAACAACGGGAACAATTCCGCGCCCAAGCGTAACAATTTCAACCCCAATAACAATCACAGGAAAGGCCACGGTTTTGTTTGATTCTGGAGCTTCTCATTCGTTCATTACGAAGAGTTTTGCTTTGCAACATGGTTTTTCAATGCTTCCCTTGGGAAAATCAATGAACATCAAGTCCCCCGGAAGTAAGCAGATCACTCAGAATTACTGCCAAGGTTTGAGCATTGAGATTGAGGGATTAAAATTCCACGCGAACCTCATCGTGTTGGAAAACAAAGGACTCGATGTTATCTTGGGTATGGACTGGCTAACCACTAATAAAGGATTTATCGACTGCTTCAACAGAACAATGATTCTTACCCATCATCATGGAGAAACAATAAGAGTCGCAGCTCAGGAGAGACCTGTATCTTGGCAACCAAAATTAAACAAAGTCGATGCATCTGAGTTAAGCAAGGTTCCAGTCGTATGTGAATTTCCGGATGTATTTCCCGAGGAATTACCAGGCATGCCGCCAGACAGAGAAATAGAGTTCATTATTGAGCTAGCACCAGGAACCACACCCATATATAAGAAACCATACAGAATGGCGCCATCCGAGTTGGTTGAATTAAAGAAGCAAATAAAGGAATTGCTGGACAAGGGATTTATATGGGCCAGCTCCTCGCCTTGGGGCTCGCCGGTATTATTTGCCAAAAAGAAGGATGGGACCATGAGGCTGTGTATAGACTACCGAGCGCTCAACATGGTCACAATCAAAAATAAATATCCGATGCCACAGATAAATGATTTATTTGACCAGCTCGCACAAGCCAAAGTTTTCTCAAAAGTTGACTTAAGGTCAGGTTATCATCAGCTGAAAGTACGCACAGAAGATATCCCAAAAACAACATTCACCTCAAGATACGGACTTTATGAATTTACAGTGATGCCGTCCGGACTGACCAACACCCCCGCATATTTCGTCCACCTCATGAATAAGGTATTTATGAAATTCATGGACAAATTTGTGGTGGTATTTATTGATGATATTTTGGTATATTCCAAAACACCGGAAGAACATGCTGAACACCTCCGCATTGTACTGGGAGAATTAAGGAAACACCAACTTTACGCCAAATTCAGCAAATGTGAATTTTGGTTGAGACAAGTGGGTTTCCTAGGACACGTATTAACGCAAGAAGGAATTGCTGTGGACCCAGATAAAGTCAAGGCTGTACTTGGTTGGAAGTCGCCTGCCAGTGTAACGGATATACGCACTTTCCTCGGTATGGCCGGATATTACAGAAGGTTTATTGAAGGATTTTCCACCATAGCCAAACCAATGACCTAGCTACTCAAGGAGGATAAGAAATTCGAGTGGACCGAAGCATGTGAGAAAAGCTTCCAAGAGCTCAAAAAGAGGTTAATGACAGCCCCAGTATTAATTGTGCCAGACATACACAAGAGCTTTGAAGTGTATAGCGACGCATCCCGGAAAGGCCTCGGATGCGTACTAATGCAAGAAGGCAAAGTAGTCGCCTACGCATCCCGGCAACTGCGAAAACATGAAGAAAATTATCCTACTCATGATTTGGAGTTGGCAGCAGTCATTCATGCACTCAAGGAATGGAGGCACTTCTTGCTTGGAAATCGCTGTGAAATATATACGGACCACAAGAGCCTCAGCTATATTTTCACACAGCCAGATCTAAATTTACGACAACGACGCTGGTTGGAACTGGTAAAGGATTACGACGTTGGTATTCACTATCACTCCGGGAAAGCAAACGTAGTAGCCGATGCTCTCAGCCGTTACCCCAGCCCGAACAGCCGCAGCATACAGAACCTGAGACCCGAATTTCAGCGAGAATTTGCCAGACTCAACCTAATGATGGTCACGGAGGGCGAAGTATCCAAGCTAGAAATACAGCCTACACTGATAGAGCAAATAAAGAAGGCTCAACTCGGACACCCCAGCATCGAAGGGATAAAAAGAAAAGTAAGTCAGGGCAAGGCTTCAGAATTCACCATAGACAGTGAAGGAATATTGTGGTTCGGAGACAGACTTTGCGTACCCAACAACAACGACCTCAAACAGCAAATTCTAGCAGAAAGTCATACCGCTCCATACTCAATCCACCCTGGAGGTACGAAAATGTACAAAGATATTCAGGAAAGATTTTGGTGGCACGGCATGAAGAGGGATATAGCCACATTTATTGCATGCTACGATTCATGTCAACGCATTAAAGCCGAGCACCAAAAACCCACAGGGCTATTACAGCCAAATAAGATACCAGAATGGAAATGGGATGATATCGGAATGGATTTTATTGTTGGACTACCACGATCACAACACGGTAACGATGCCATATGTGTCATCACAGATAGACTGACCAAGGTGGAACATTTCATACCCGTCAAGACAACACACACCACTCAGAAGCTCGCCAAGCTTTACCTCGCCCGGATAGTATGCCTACATGGTGTTCCCAAGACTATAATATCCGACAGGGGCACTCAGTTCGTCTCAAAATTTTGGGACCAGTTGCAGCAAGCCCTCGGGACACAACTAACATTCAGTACGGCTTACCACCCCCAGACTGGAGGACAAACGGAACGAGTAAATCAAATACTCGAAGACATGCTAAGGGCATGTGTCCTCACCTATGGGGCCAGTTGGGAGGAAAGCTTACCATATGCCGAGTTCGCATATAACAATAGTTACCAAGCTAGCTTACAGATGGCACCTTTCGAAGCCTTGTACGAACGAAGATGCCGTACTCCATTGAATTGGTCGGAAACAGGGGACAGTCGCATATTTGGCCCGAATATGTTGAAGGAAGCCGAGGAGAAAGTAAAAATGATACGGGATCGACTCAAGACCGCCCAGAGCCGACAAAAGAGCTATTACGACCAAAAGCATCGGGAAATAAGTTTTGAGCCCGGTGACGACGAATACCTGCGTGTGTCACCGATGAGAGGACTACAACGATTCAAAGTCAAAGGGAAACTAGCACCACGATTCATCGGACCCTTTCGTATAGTTGCACGAAGAGGCACAGTAGCTTACCAACTGGACCTTCCCAAGGAACTGTCCGACGTCCACGACGTGTTCCACGTCTCGCAACTACGGAAGTGTGTAAGCAACCCAGAGAAACATGTGTCACATGAAAATCTTGATGTGCAGCCAGATCTTACATACCGAGAACACCCAGTGAAGATTTTGGAGGAGTCTGAAAGGAGGACCCGTCAGAAAACTATTAAATTTCTCAAAGTTCAGTGGAGTAATCACATAGAGGATGAGGCAACATGGGAAAGGGAAGATTTCTTTCGGACAGAACATCCGCACCTATTTGAGGATCAGCCGAAATCTCGGGGACGAGATTTTTCCTAAGGGGGTAGGTGTTGTAACACCCCAAATTTTTGAGTTGGTTTTTCTTGCAAACTTTTGGCCTTTTGAAAAGGGAATTGTTTTATCCTTTTTTTTGCCCTTCCAAAATCCCTTTTTGCCAAAGTTTGTGTGTCTTCTCAAGCTTGGTTTTTGGCCTTGAAGTTCTCCTCTTGTGTTTAGCTCAAGCATAAGTTGAGATTCTAAAGGAGTTGTTTGAGTTCACCACTTCTTGTTTTAAAATTCCCAAGTTTCACCTTGACTTATCTCCCCTCCAACCTTCATCTTGCCATGATCCCAACAGGAACAATCCTCTCAAAGACTCTCTTCACACCATGGGACAAGCATTTCATCAATTCCAGCAAGTTGTGAGCTTATTGGGATTTTTCTCCTATTTATTTCATTCCAAAAACAATTCTGTCTTTTATAGTGGACCTTGGTGATTTACAAAGGAACCACAATTTTCATCTACCTATTTGGCTCCAAACCAACTCTCCTAGATAGTCCTTAGTACCCACAACCTAGATCCATCTTGTTTCATTGGTCCATAGTTCAAAAAATTTCAAATTTCACCTATTGCAAGTTTGGACCAGATTTGCAAAATTTGGTGAAATTCATATTTATCTTCATCCAAAAATTCTGTGAAAAATCATGCAGCCTATAGATACATCAAGAAGACACTCCACCAAAAATCAGCTCCAGAGTCATTCCACAAATACCAGAATCATTTCATCAAACACCTAGCCTACCCTGAACTGTTGGCTGTTAACTTAAACTGTCGACAGTTCAACACTTCGTCAGTTTTGTCAGTTTCGACAGTCATCGGCGCGGCGACAAAACCTCGTCTGTATCTCCCTTGGCTCGACACTGCACTGCAGCTTCTCCTTATCCATGCGCCGCACGGTCGCTTGGCCGTTTCTGGGCGTCGGTGGCGCCCTGGCCCGACCGCGTCGGCGGCTGCCACGGCCACAGCGCCGCCCGTGGCGGCTCACAGAAGCAACGCCGCAGCTCCACGCCGTTTCGCGCCGCCCAGACCACCCCAGTTCCCCGCGTGTCCTTCTCCACAGCCAGAGCACGCCTGGCACGCCGTTGCCGTGGACTGGCATGCGCAGAGCGCCGTTTCTGCCGCCGACGTGCCGCACGGCCGTTCCGTCGGTGACAGGTCGTAACTCTACCTCTCCTGCTAGGTTAGGCGCGGGAATGGAACCACAACAGCTCCTGGAAGATGCTCAAGCTCCTAACCCCGCCGTCCGACCACTGCAGCGCCGTAATTGGCTCGCCGGACTTATCCATTCGCGACAGCCACCTCGAGCCGCCTATAAAAGGCACCCCGAGCTCGTGCTCGAGCACACACGCCTCCACTACGTCCCTAGACCACGCCCAACCTCTGGAAGAGCCCCGAGAGGCTTTTCTTCCCCGGCTCTGGCCAGCTGCCTCCGCCTCGGGCTCCAGCTCCGTTCACTCCGGTGAGGGCTTCTCCGCCACCGTGAACTTGAACGTAGCACCCTGGCGTTCAACTAGTCCTAACCCCCAACTCAATTTCACTCCAGAAACCTTCTCCGACGAGATCCACGACCACCCGAGCCGCCGTCCATCGGAGATAAGCTCGCCGTCGGCGTGGGACTCGCCGGCACCCAACTCCACCACCGTTCGACACGGAAGACCACCGCGAAGCCATAGGTACCACTCCCCTCCCCTATCTCGCCGTGGATCGACGCCGGCGATCACCGCAGCACCGGCGCCGGCGCGTCTCTGTTTCTTTTTTTCAAACCTGACAGGTGGGGTCCCTCTGTCAGCCTCTCACATCTCCCCCTCAAACCGTTTTCTGTTGGCGTATTTTAGCAAAGTGCGTTTTCCCTCTGCGGGTGACGTACTGCGTACCGGTTCGCTTTGTCCTTTTCTGTTCTAGCCCCTGGATCTTTTCTGTTTCATTACAGATGGGTTCCTAGACAGAAACCTTAATATCTTTTAAACTAAAAGTGATTTTGAGTTGATTCTTTTTCTGTCCATTTGGTTTTCTGTCTAGTTTTTTGTCATATTTATGTGGAAATATTTTGAGCAACTTTATTTGCACGCGCGGTATTTATGTAGTATATATTTTTGTTTGAATACATAGATACCGGAGGCCGTGACGGAGACGCGAATCATGCCGAGTTAGGCTCCGACATTTCAGAACCAGGCAACCATGTTTGAACTCTTGATATGATGAGTGTGTTGCATGTGTGCTCGAGTAGCTCGTTTCATAAGCATGATCATATGGGCATATGCGTATGGCATATTTCATGCAAGTTAGCTTCGGGTGAGTCCCGAAGGAGAATGTTGAACCACCTTGATCATATGGTGATACGATGGGGTGGAATGCTGGTATTGTTGGAGCATGCCAGTAGTTGGTCAACTCAGTATCAACGGAGATCATGTCATGATTCCGTTCGTCTCCTTTTTGGTACTATCATAGGCCGTCCGTTGGGATTACGGTCTAGTTGGTTGCAAACCACTTTCCGAGTACACACCAAGTAGAGGGGCCGTGATGAGGGTTCCATGGCCCTGGATTAAAACCTGTCATCCGGTCAGGGGGCATGGGTGTTTCCGGTTGGGACCGAGAGGGGGGCACCCCTTAGAGCGCGCATATATAAATTTGATCCCATGCTATTCGAGGTTGTAGCCTCCCCGTCTTAAATTTTTTCGTGAATGTCGTCGCGGGTGATTCCGGACGACAGGATGTTAAATGGGTGTGTACTGGTTAGTTGAGTTTCTGCTAAAACACCGTAGACGGGACTAGCCCACGTGGCTAGTAGAACCCGTTGGCTATGAGTTAATGGTACAAGATCTGCAGAGTTAAATTCCTTCAGTAGCCATGTTTATGGCCTAGGGTCAGTCTTCAAGTCAACTCGGTGACCGCTCTCGAGTATATTCTTGTTGGTAACTAGAGTAGTAATTTCGTCAAGTTCATTTGGTAGATGAACTCCCCTACTATCTCTGTATTTATTTATTTCCAAAAGCGTTTCATCATTACACTAATGCTATTTATAAGCCCTTCATGTGATGTCGCTCAGACGTCCGACTGTGGCATTCTTTTTATTTATAAGCCCTTTATGTGATGTCGCTCAGACGTCTGACTGTGGCATTCTTTTTATTTATAAGCCATTTATGTGATGTCGCTTAGACGTCCGACTGTGGCATTCTTTTTATTTATAAGCCCTTTATGTGATGTCGCTTAGACATCCGACTGTGGCATTCTTTTTATTTATAAGCCC
>LR738715.1:478184807-478201352 GCA_902687465.1 Secale cereale
ATCTTTTCAATAGCATCAACTTTGGCCTTGTCAACTTCAATACCTCTTTTAGAAATTTTATGTCCCAAGACAATGCCTTCATTAACCATAAAGTGGCACTTTTCCCAATTCAAGACAAGATTAGTGTCTTCACACCTCTGCAAAACTCGATCAAGGTTGCTTAAGCAATCATCAAAAGAAGTTCCGTAAACAGAGAAATCATCCATGAAAACCTCAACAATCTTTTCACAAAAATCAGAGAATATAACCATCATGCATCTTTGAAAGGTAGCAGGTGTATTACATAAACTAAAAGGCATACATCTATAAGCAAAGGTTCCGAAAGGACAAGTAAAAGTGGTCTTCTCTTGATCCCCTTTTGACACAGGTATTTGAGAGAAACCAGAATAACCATCTAAAAAGCAGAAATGAGTATGTTTGGATAACCTTTCTAGCATTTGATCAATAAAAGGCAAGGGGTAATGATCTTTATTAGTAGCTTTATTTAATTTGCAGAAATCAATTACCATCCTATAACCTGTAACAATTCTTTGTGGGATCAATTCATCTTTATCATTAGGAACAACAGTCATACCTCCCTTCATAGGGACACAGTGGACAGGACTTACCCACTGGCTATCAGCATCTGGATAGATAATACCTGCCTCTAGAAGCTTTAGCATCTCCTTCCTTACCACTTCTTTCATCTTAGGATTTAATCGTCGTTGATGATCAATAACCGGTTTAGCATTTTCTTCCAATTTTATCTTGTGTTGGCATAAAGTGGGACTAATGCCCTTAAGATCATCCAGAGTATATCCAATAGGAGCACGGTGCTTCTTCAGAGTTTTCAATATTTTTTCTTCTTCCTGCTCTGAAAGGTTAGCACTAATAATAACAGGATATATCTTCTTTTCATCAAGATAAACATACTTCAGATTATCAGGCAAAGGTTTAAGTTCAAACACGGGATCACCCTTGGGTGCAGGAGGATCCCCTAGGATTCCAACATGCCAGTTGTTTTTCAATACGGGTCCCTGATTAAAGAATATTTCATCTATTTCCCTTCTCTCATTCATATGCATATTATTTTCATGATCTAGCAAATATTGTTCTAAAGGATGATTAGGAGGCATAGCAATAGAAGCAAGACCAATAATTTCATCCTTACTAGGTAATTCTTTATCAAGGGGTTGTCTATGGAATCTAGCAAAGTTAAAATCATGAGACATATCCCCTAAGCCAACAGTAACAATATCTTTCACGCAGTCTATCTTAGCAATAACAATGTTCAAGAAGGGTCTACCAAATATAATGGGACAAAAGTCATCTTGTGGGGAACTAAGAATTAGGAAATCAGCAGGGTATTTAAGTTTCCCACACAAAACTTCAACATCTCTAACAATCCCAACGGGTGATATAGTGTCTCTATTAGCGAGTTTAATAGTAACATCAATCCCTTCTAACTCAACAGGTGCAATGTCATGCATAATTTCTTGATATAAGGTATGAGGGGTAATATTCGAACTAGCACCCACATCACATAAATCATGATAGAAATGATCTCCTATTTTAACAGAGATAACAGACAAACCTACAATAGGTCTATTTTATTCCTAGCATCGGGTTTGGCTATTCTAGCAGATTCCTCCTAGAGGTAAATAACATGTCCATCTAAATCTTCTACCAAGAGATCTTTAACCATAGCAACACTAGGTTCAACTTTAATTTGCTCAGAGGGTGTAGGTGTTCTTGTATTACTCTTACGAACTATAGTTGAAGCTTTAGCATGATCCTTTATTCTAACAGGGAAAGGTGGTTTCTCAATATAAGCAGTAGGAACAATAGGATCAACATTATAAGTGATAGTCTTTTCTTCAACTTTAACAGGTTCAACTACTTTTACTTCAATGGGAGGATGGTATTTAAACCACTTCTCCTTGGGAAGATCAACATGAGAAGCAAATGATTCACAGAAAGAAGCTACTATCTCAGAGTCAAGTCCATATTTAGTGCTAAACTCACAGAAAACATCGGTATCCATAAAAGCCTTAACACAATCAAACTTAGGGGTCATACCTGCCTCCTTACCTTCGTCAAGATTCCAATCTTCAGAGTTGTGTTTAATTCTTTCCTATAAATCCCATTTGAATTCAACAGTCTTCATCATAAAAGAACCATAACAAGAAGTATCGAGCATGGAGCGATTATTAAGAGAAAGCCGAGCATAAAATTTTTGAATGATCATTTTTCTTGAGAGCTCATGATTGGGGCATGAATATAACATTGACTTAAGCCTCCCCCAAGCTTGAGCGATGCTTTCTCCTTCGCGAGGCCAAAAAATATAGATATAATTACGATCACAATGAACCTGGTGCATAGGGTAGAACTTCTGATGAAATTCCAACTTCAGACGATTATAGTTCCATGATCCAATATCATCACATAGCCAAAACCATCTCAATGCATCTACCTTCAAAGATAAAGGGAAGACCTTCTTCTTGATAACATCTTCGGGCATACCTGCAAGCTTAAATAATCCACAAACTTCATCCACATAGATTGGATGTAAATCGGGATGTAGTGTGCCGTCTCCTGTAAAAGGATTATCTAGCAGTTTCTCTATCATACCCGAAGGAATTTCAAAGAAAACATTTTTAGTAAGTGCAGTAGGTTGAGGAGCAACTCTTTGCTCTTCTGGTCGAGGTTAAGATACCCCGAACAAGCCCCTCAAAGGATTATGAGCTATAGTAACTAGTGACAATAAATTTCAGCACACTATATAAATTTTTCCTTACCAAATTCCACTTACCAAAGGCGCTTCACTCCCTGGCAACGGCGCCAGAAAAGAGTCTTGATGACCCACAAGTGTAGGGGATCTATTGTTTCGATAAGTAAGAGTGTCGAACCAAACGAGGAGCAGAAGGAAATGATAGGCAGTTTTCAGTAAAGTATTGTGTGCAAGCACTGAAATTATAGGTAACGGATAGTTTGTGATAGGGTAATTGGTAGCAAGTGACAAAAGGTAAAAGTAAATAAGGTGCAGCAAGATGGCCCAATCCTTTTTGTAGCAAAGGACAAGCCTAGACAAACTCTTATATGAAGGAAAGCGCTCCCAAGGACACATGGGAATTATCGTCAAGCTAGTTTTCATCACGATCATCTGATTCGCGTTCGGTACTTTGATAATTTGGTACGTGGGTGGACCGGTGCTTGGGAGCTGTCCTTACTTGGACAAGCCTCCCACTTATGATCAACCTCTATTGCAAGCATCCACAACTACAAAAGAAGTATTAAGGTAAACCTAACCATAGCATGAAACAAGTGGATCCGAATGAGCCCCTTACGAAGCAACACATAAACTAGGGTTTAAGCTTCTGTCACTATAGCAACCCATCATCTACTTATTACTTCCCAATGCCTTCCTCTAGGCCCAAATAATGGTGAAATGTCATGTAGTCGATGTTCACATGACACCACTATAGGAGAGACAACATACATCTCATCAAAATATCGAACGAAACCAAATTCAAATAACTACTTATAGCAAGACTTCACCCATGTCCTCAGGAACCAAGTAACTACTCATAAGACATAATATTGTTCATGATCAGAGGGGTATTAATATGCACAATGGATCTGAACATATGATCTTCCATGAAATAAACCAACTAGCATCAACTACAAGGAGTAATCAACACTACTAGCAACCCACAGGTACCAATCTGAGGTTTGGGTACAAAGATTGGATACAAGAGATGAACTAGGGTTTGAGAGGAGATGGTGCTGGTGAAGATGTTGATGAAGATAGCCCTCCCCAAGATGGGAGAGTTGTTGGTGATGACGTCTTGCTACTTCTCGAGCTTGCGTTGTATTCCCTCGAAGAGGAAAGGGAGATGCATCATAGTAGCGTAAGTATTTCCCTCTGTTTTTGAGAACCAAGGTATCAATCCAGTAGGAGACCACGCGCGAGTCCCTCGCACCTACACAAACAAATAAGAACTTCGTAGACAACGCGATAAGGGGTTGTCAATCCCTTTACGGTCACTTACGAAAGTGAGATCTGATAGAGATGATAGTTTATATTTTTGGTATTTTTGTTTATAAAACAGAAAGTAAAAGCAGAAAAAGTAAAGTAGATGTAGATTGATATGTTGAGAATAGACCCCGGGGCCATAGTGTTCTCTAGTGGCTTCTCTCATGATAGCGATATTCTATGGCGGGTAAACAAATTACTGTCGAGCAATTGATAGAAAAGCGAATAATTATGAGACTATCTAGGCATGATCATTGTATATAGGCATCACGTCCGAGACAAGTAGACCGACTCCTTCCTGCATCTACTACTATTACTCCACACATCGACCACTATCCAACATGCATCTAGTGTATTGAGTTCATAAGAACAGAGTAACACCTTAAGCAAGATGACATGATGTAGAGGGATAAACTCAAGCAATACGATATAAACCCCATCTTTTTATCCTCGATGGAAACAATACAATACGTGCCTTGCTGCCCCTACTGTCACTGGGAAAGGACACCGCAAGATTGAATCCAAAGCCAAGCACTTCTCCCATTGCAAGAACTATAGATCTAGTAGGCCAAACCAAACCAATAATTTGAAGAGACTTGCAAGGATATTATGAGCACACATAAAGAGTTCAGAAAAGAACCAAATATTTCTCGTAGATAATCTTGATCATAAAATCACATTTCATCGGATCTCAACAAACACACCGCAAAAAGAGATTACATCGAATAGATCTCCTCGAAGACCGAGGAGAACTTTGTATTGAGATCCAGAGAGAGAGAGAAGAAGACATCTAGATACTAGCTATGGACCCGAAGGTCTGTGGTAAACTACTCACAACTCGTGGTGAGGGTGATGATGATGATGTAGAAGCACTCCGTGATGGATCCCCCCTCCGGCGGAGCTCCGGAACAGGCCCCAAGATGGGATCTCATAGGAACAGAAGGTTGCGGCGGTGGAACTAGGGTTTTCTCTCTGTTGCTGATAGTTTTGGGGTACGTAGGCTTATATAGGAGGAAGGAGGACACCGGGGGACTCACGAGGAACCCACGAGGCAGGGGGCATGCCCTGGGAAGGGGGGCCGCCCCCCCACCCTCGTGGGCACCTCGTGGCCCCTACTCCGTGGTTCTCAAGTCTCCCGTGTGTGATTTTCTCCAAAAATATCTCCCCCGAAGGTTTCATTCCGTTTGGACTCCGTTTGATATTCCTTTTTTGCAAAACCCTGAAACAGGCAAAAAACAGCAATCTGGACTAGGCCTTTGGGTTAGTAAGTTAGTCCCAAAAATAATATAAAAGTGTATGACAAAGCCCATTAAACATCCAAAACATCATAAATAATAACATGGAACAATAAAAAATTATAGATACGTTGGAGATGTATCAAGCATTCCCAAGCTTAATTCCTGCTCGTCCTCGAGTAGGTAAATGATAAAAACAGAATTTTTGATGTGGAATGCTAACGAACATAGTTTTTCAATGTAATTTTCTTAATTGTGGCATGAATGTTCAGATCTAAAAGATTCAAGATAAAAATCTATATTGACATAAGAAATAATAATACTTCAAGCATACTAACAAAGCAATCATGTCTTCTCAAAATACTTTGGCTAAAGAAAGTTATCCCTACAAAATCATATAGTCTGGCTATGCTCCCTCTTCATCACACAAAATATTCATATCATGCACAACCCAGATTTCAGCCAAGCACTTGTTTTCATACTCTATTCTTTCAAACCTTTCAACTTCCACGCAATACATGAGCGTGAGCCATGGACATAGCACTATGGGTGGAATAGAGAGGTGGTTGTGGAGAAGACAAAAGGAGGGAGATAGTCTCACGTCAACTAGGCGTATCAACGGGCTATGGAGATGCCCATCAATAGATATCAATGTGAG
Organism: Secale cereale; assembly: GCA_902687465.1. Taxonomy (NCBI): domain Eukaryota; kingdom Viridiplantae; phylum Streptophyta; class Magnoliopsida; order Poales; family Poaceae; genus Secale; species Secale cereale. The sequence goes on from LR738715.1 coordinate 478,190,716, forward strand.
TGAGTAGGGATTGCCATGCTACGGATGCAGTAGAGCTAAATAATTATGAAAGCTCAACAAAAGAAACTAGTGGGTGTGCATCCAACTTGCTTGCTCACGAAGACCTAGGGCATTTGAGGAAGCCCATCATTGGAACATACAAGCCAAGTTCTATAATCAAAATTCCCACTAGTATATGAAAGTGACTAAACATGAGACTCTCTATCATGAAGAACATGGTGCTACTTTGAAGCACAAGTGTGGAAAAAGATAGTAGCAATTGTCCCTTCTCCCTTTTCTCACATTTTTTTGGAGGGGCTTTCTCTCTCTTTTTTTATTAGCCCCTCTCTATTTTTTTTGGGCCATCTCTTTTTTTATTGGCCTTTCCTCACATGGGACAATGCTCCAATAATGATGATCATCACACTTTTATTGATTTAAACTCGATATTACAACTCGATACTAGAACAAGTATGACTCTACATGAATGCCTCCGGCGGTGTACCGAGATGTGCAATGAATCAAGAGTGACATGTATGAAAAATTATGCATGGTGGCTTTGCCACAAATACGATGTCAACTACATGATCATGCATGGCAATATGACAATATGATGCGTGTCATATGAACGGAACGGTGGAAAGTTGCATGGCAATATATCTCGGAATGGCTATGGAAATGCCATGATAGGTAGGTATGGTGGCTGTTTTGAGGAATAATATGGTGGCTGTTTTGAGGAAGGATATATAGTGGGTGTATGGTACCGACGAAAGTTGCGCGGTACAAGAGAGGCTAGCAATGGTGGAAGGGTGAGAGTGCGTATAATCCATGGACTCAACATTAGTCATAAGAACTCATATACTTATTGCAAAAATCTATGAGTTATCAAAACAAAGCAATCAACGCATGCTCCTAGGGGGAGGTTGGTAGGAGTTAACCTTCGCGCGCCCCCGACCTCCACACAAAGGTTGGCACTTTACAAATATCTCATGCTCTAACTTCGTCACATAGCGGTTCACCATATGTGCATGCTACGGGAATCACTAACCTTAACACAAGTATTTCTCAATTTCATAATAACTCCACTAGCATGACTCTAATATCACTATCCTCATATCTCAAAACATTTATCAAGCATCCAACTTTTCATCATATTCAATGCACTTAGTGTGAAAGTTTTTACTACATTGATATTGGATGTCTATCATGTGAACACTAGTTTTATAGACTAAACACATTACCATGCTGTTTTAATAGACTCTCAAAAGGATATAAGTGAAGCATGAGAGTTCAACAATTTCTTCAAAATATTATCACCACCGTGCTCTAAAAGATATAAGTGAAGCACTAGAGCAAAAACTATTCAACTCAAAAGATATAAGTGAAGCACATAGAGTGTTCTAACAATTCCTAGGCAATGTTTAACTCTCTCAAATAGGTGTGTCCAGCAGGGATAATTTTGGCAAACTAACAAGCAAAGACTAAAATTATACAAGACGCTCCAAGCAAAACACATATCATGTGGTGAATAAAAATATAGCTCCAAGTATAGTTACCGATGGATGAAGACGAAAGAGGGGATGCCTTCCCGGGGCATCCCCGAGCTTAGGCTTTTGATTGTTCTTGAATTTTACTTGGGGTTCCATGGGCATCCCCAAGCTTAGGCCCTTGCTGCTCTTTGTTCCATAGTCCATCAAAGCAATACTCAAAACTTCAAAACTTCACAACACAAAACTTAGACAAAAATCTCGTGAGCTCTGTTAGTACAAGAAAACAAATCACTACTCAAAGGTACTGCAATGAATTCATTCTTTGTTTATATTGGTGTTGAAACTACTATATTACAACTTCTCTATGGTTCATACCTCCCAATATTACTCATAGATGCATTGAAATAAGCAAACAACACACGAAAAACAGAATCTGTCAAAAACAGAACAGTCTGTAGTAATATGCAGGTTTCGCATACTTATGTAACTCCAAAAAGTTAAAACTAAATTGGTAAACATGAGGAATTTGTCTACTAATCATCTGCAAAAAGATTCAACTAAATATCATGCTCCAGTAAAATGTGATGACCATTCTAGCGAGCGCTAACGATTCTGTTTTTCACAGCAAGATCACATAAACTTCACACAAGTCTTCCCAAAGGTTCTTCTTAGCACAAACACTAAACAAAACATGAAACCACATCTAAACAGAAGCTAGATGCAATATTTATTCCCGAACAGCAACAAAAACAAAAAACAAAAATTGGGTTGCCTCCCAACAAGCGTTATCGTTTTACGCCCCTAGCTAGGCACGATACATGAATAGATCTAGGAAATGCCATAATGATACGATATGTCGCGAAAGCTCATCTCATATTCCCTACGTTCAGTAGCAAGCTTCCTTTGTGGCAAGCAAAAGTAATCAAAAGGGCTAAATTTAATGGGACAAAAGTCCCCTACATCAATCTCACGAGGAATAGGTTCCTCTTTTGGCCCTTTGTAGTGGACAACCAATTAATCATTATAGGCATTCTTTTGGCAGAAGGTCATAAGCCTTCGCTCAAGGGAGAAGCCTAACCCATTGTTTTGAACAACAAAATCATCATTCATCTCAGAAATTCTATCAATCAAGACCTCAGTAGGAACTTTTTTTCTAAGGTTTTCATTAAAAGCAACATGATCAGGAGATCACAACCGCATTATGTCTTCTTGATTGAACAAGATAACCTCTATGGGAGGTCGATCGGCATCTACTTTGTAATGAGCAAAGATTTCTTTGGCCTCTTTCATGATAAATCTAAATTCATGAGCCAAAAATATAGTATCTGCATGCTTAACAGAAGAATGCTCAATATTGGAAAACTCCAAAAAGATTCTCTGAACACATGGATGCATATGGATTATTTGCCTTTCAATTTCTACTATAAGCATAGATACAACATCCGCAAGGCTACTAGTTCTGTGAAGAACAGAGCCACCCATAGTGGGCAAATCTCCAACACAAGTAAAGAAGTCTTTAAGAACTCCTTTTCCAATGATATTATCACTACCAACCCGGAACTTCTTAATATGTAATGTGGTAGCTTCATTCAGGGGGTCAACATAGACGTTTCCCTCGACATTACTACCCTTCTCGATAAAATTGTCCCCCATCTCAGACATGAGGGCAATCAGGCAAGCAACACACAAGCAAACAAGAAGCAAGCAAACGATAAACACACATCAGAAGAAGGGCAAATAAAACGGCAAGGGTGAAGTGAGGGGAGAGGAAAATGAGAGGCAAAGAATGTAATGCGAAGGATAAGGGTTTGTGATAGGTACTTGGTGTATGACTTTTGCGTAAGCCTCCCCAGCAACGGCGCCAGAAATTATTCTTGCTACTTCTCGAGCTTGCGTTGTATTCCCTCGAAGAGGAAAGGGAGATGTAGCACAATAGCGTAAGTATTTCCCTCAGTTTTTGAAAACAAAGGAATCAATCCAGTAGGAGACCACGTGCGAGTCCCTCGCACCTGCACAAACAAATAAGAACTTCGTAGCCAACGTGATAAGGGGTTGTCAATCCCTTGACGGTCACTTACGAAAGTGAGATCTGATAGAGATGATAGTTTATATTTTTGGTATTTTTGTTTATAAGAACAGAAAGTAAAAGAGGAAAAAGTAAAGTAGTTGTAGATTGATATGTTGAGAATAGACCCGGGGGCCATAGTGTTCTCTAGTGGCTTCTCTCATGTTAGCGATATTCTACGGCGGGTAAACAAATTACTGTCAAGCAATTGATAGAAAAGCGAATAATTATGAGACTACCTAGGCATGATCATTGTATATAGGCATCACGTCCGAGACAAGTAGACCGACTCCTTTCTGCATCTACTACTATTACTCCACACATCGACCGCTATCTAGCATGCATCTAGTGTATTGAGTTCATAAGAACAGAGTAACACCTTAAGCAAGATGACATGATGTAGAGGGATAAACTCAAGCAATACGATATAAACCCCATCTTTTTATCCTCGATGGCAACAATACAATAGGTGCCTTGCTGCCCATGTTGTCACTGGGAAAGGACACCACAAGATTGAACCCAAAGCCAAGCACTTCTCCCATTGCAAGAACTGTAGATCTAGTAGGCCAAACCAAACCAATAATTCGAAGAGACTTGCAAGGATATTATGAGCACACATAAAGAGTTTAGAAAAGAACCAAATATTTCTCATAGATAATATTGATCATAAACTCACAATTCATCGGATCTCGACAAACACACCGCAAAAAGAGATTACATCGAATAGATCTCCTCGAAGACCGAGGAGAACTTTGTATTGAGATCCAGAGAGAGAGAAGAAGCCATCTAGATACTAGTTATGGACCCGGAGGTCTGTGGTAAACTACTCACAACTCATGGTGAGGGCGATGATGATGATGTAGAAGCACTTCGTGATGGATCCCCCATCCGGCGGAGCTCCGAAACAGGCCCCAAGAAGGGATCTCACGGGAACAGAAGGTTATGACGGTGGAACTAGGGTTTTCTCTCTGTTGCTGATGGTTTCGGGGTACGTAGGCTTATATAGGAGAAAGGAGGACACCGGGGGACTCACGAGGGACCCTCGAGGCAGGGGGGCGCGCCCCCCTTCCCAGGGCGCGCCCCCTCCCTCGTGGGCACCTCGTGGCCCCTACTCTATGGTTCTCAAGTCTCCCGTGCGTGATTTTCTCCAAAAATATCTCTCCCGAAGGTTTCATTCCGTTTGGACTCCGTTTGATATTCCTTTTTTTGCAAAACCCTGAAACAGGCAAAAAACAACAATCTTGACTGGGCCTTTGGGTTAGTAGGTTAGACCCAAAAATAGTATAAAAGTGTATGACAAAGCCCATTAAACATCCAAAACATCATAAATAATAGCATGGAACAATAAAAAATTATGGATACATTGGAGACGTATCATGACGGCGGTGACGATTTCCCCCTCCCGGAGGGAAGTATCCCCGGCAGAACAGCTCTGCCGGAGCCCTAGATTGGTTACCGCCAAGGTTCCGCCTCGAGACGGCGGTGTCTGGTCCGGAAAGCCTCCTTATGATTTTTTCCAGGTCAAAACACCTCATATAGGAGAAGATGGGCATCGGGGAGCCCATGTGGCAGGGGGCGCGCCCAGAGAGAGGGGGGGGGGCACCCTCGTGGACAGGTGGTGGCCCCCCTAGTGATCTTCTTTCGCCAGATATTTTTTATATTTTCTGAAATGGTGTCCTGTGAAGTTTCGGGGCTTTTGGAGTTGTGCAGAATAGGTTTCCAGAGTTTGCTTCTTTTCCAGCCCAGAATTCCAGCTGCCGGTATTCTCCCTCTTCATGTAAACCTTCTAAAATAAGAGAGAAAATGCATAAGTATTGTGACATAACGTGTAATAACACCCCATAGTGCAATAAATATCAGCATACAACCATGATGCAAAATGGAAGTATCAGAATCACATGATTTTATTCGTGACGATAAGCACAAGATACTCATCTATAACCTGGTATTTAGCGAGAAGACTTGCCAGATTATTACCTTGCCTACACCTTCTTTGTTTGATATTCATTCAGGCAGTTACACCACCATGCCCGCGTACATTTATGCATACTGCGAGCGGACATGATCCCCAGTTCCTGAGCTAGAGCCATGACCTGATACATATCAGGAGTCTATTTATCAGTGGGAGCCGTAGGAGCTCGCTAACCAGTGGAACCCCTAGGATTGTCCTCAGTACACCGGAGAGGGCTACTTTGGTCCATGGGCGTAGACCAACTCAGGCCAAAAGCCTAAGCTTGGGGGAATACATATTTCTCACCGACATTACATTCATGTTCACACATTCATTCCAGTTGTCGGTGTTCATACTTTTTCATTGTATCATTCATGTTAGTTTATCTTCTCGATTTCTTCTTGTGTGTTTGAAAAACTTTGAAAAACCCAAAAATATTTCTCGCTTCCTTTTGTCTTTTTCTTCTTGTTCTTATAGTAGTGTGTAGTATTAAAAGAAAATCCAAAAAGATTCTCGTTCTTCTTTTGCTTGTTGGGAGCTTTCCCGTGTAAATTGTTTTTCTCATTCTTGTTTTACTTTCTTTAGAAAAACAAAAACTCCAAAAACATTTCAGTGTCTTTCTTCGAAATTCTTATTCTTTTCTTTGGGGGTCGTAAGGAGAAGACCATGATGAAAATTATGAGAGGCTCTCATATGCATTATTGTTGATCTAACAAAGATCCCATATTACCTTGTCTTCTCCTTTGAGTAAATGTTTACAGATTCCAGCTTAGTCCAATGCACGTGCACGCTTATTATTATTCACACCGTTCGGTCGTGCAAGTGAACGACAATAATGACGATATAAGATGAAATGCTTGAGATGAGGAAAAGCTGGTATGAACTCGACCTATTTTGTTTTTGTAAATATGATTAGTTCATCATTCTTGATTCAGCCTATTATGAGTGAAACATATTGCAATGATAATTAGAGATTATAGTTACTCATGCCATGCTTAATTATCTAGGAGTTTATAATGGTTTACCTTGCGTGCAAACATGCTTTTAAAATGGTTGTGATGTAGTATGATAGGATGGTATCCTCCTTTGAATGATTCCAGTGGCTTGACTTGGCACATGTTCACGCATGTAGTTGAAACAAAATCAACATAGCCTCCGCGATATTTATGTTCATGGTGATTTATATCCTACTCATGCTTGCATTCAATGTTGATTAATCTCAAGGCATGTTCATGACTGTTGTTGCTCTCTAGTTGGTTGATTCCAGCCTTTTTGCTAGCATTCACATTGTACTAAGCATGAATACTCCTTGTGCATCCGCTTCCATAAACCCAAAGTTGTTCCGTATAAGTCCACCATACCTACCTATATGCGGTATTTACCTGTCGTTCCAAGTAAATTTGCATGTGCTAAACTCTAAACCTTCAAATAAAATTCTGTTTTGTATGCCCAAATCGCTCATGTGGCGACTGGGGTCTGTCAGTATCTTCCATGCTAGGTGAGTTATTCTCATGATAAATGGACTCCGCTTGTCATTCACGAGAACATGGCTGGTAATCGGGATGCCCAGTCCTATGATCAAAATCAAATCAAAATAAAAAAACAAACCCCCCTGGACTGTTGTTGGTATGGACGGCATCCCGTTGTTTCAGATAAGCCGTGGATTGTGTTTGATGGTGGAGGGGGGGGGGGGGTAAAACTTTATCATTCTGTTTGGGAACGGCCTATAATGTGTGCAGTATGGAAGATATTGAGAACTCTTGGTCGTTGCGTTGACAATGAAAGCATACCGCTCAAAATTATATTCATCTCTATTTTAAAAGCTTGAGCTCTCGCACCTCTGCAAATCCATGCTTCCCTCTGTGACGGGCCTATCTATTTACTTTTATTGTTGAGTCACCATCCTCTTATAAAAATCACCAGCTGAAGAGCAATTCTGTCATTTGTATGAATTGTTATTAATTGACATTGAGTATGAGTGTGACTGGATCTCTTTTACCATGAATTACAATGTCTAGTCAGTCCTTGGTCTTCAGGGGTGCTCTGCATTTATGTTTTGCGGTCTCAGAAACGGCTAGCGAGATACCACTTTGTCATATTATATCATGATTGTTTTGAGAAAGTTTTGTCATCCAAGGTTTATTGTTATTGCTTGCTAGTTGATTGCGTCAATGATATGAGTAAATGTGAGACCTAAATGTTATTGTGAATATGGTTAGTTCATAATCTTTGTTGAAAACCTGAATGCTGGCTTTACATATCTGCAACAACAAGATCAAACAGAGTTTGTAAAAGTTTTTCTTTATCACTTTCAGTTTATCAACTAAATTGCTTGAGGACAAGCAATGGGTTATGCTTGGGGGAGTTGATATGTCTCCATCGTATCTACTTTTCCAAACTCTTTTCCCCTTCTTTTGGACTCTAATTTGCATGATTTGAATGGAATTAACCCGTACTGACGATGTTTTCAGCAGAATTGCATTGGTGTTATTTTTGTGCAGAAATAAAAGTTCTCAGAATGACCTAAAAATTTATGGAGATTATTTCTGGAAAATATAAAAAATATTGGCGAAAGAATCAACCAGAGGGGACCCATCGACTGTCCACAAGGGTGGGAGGCGCGCCCCCTAGGGCGCACCCCTGCCTTGTGGGTCCCACGAAGCTCCACCGCCATCAACTCCAACTACATATATTCACGTTCAGGGAGAAAAAATCGGAGAGAAGGATTCTTCGCGTTTTACGATACGGAGCCACCGTCACCTCTTGTTCTTCATCGGGAGGGCAAATCCGAAGTCCGTTCGGGGCTTCAGAGAGTAGAATCTGTCGTCGTCATCATCATCAACCTTCCTCCATCACCAATTTCATGATGCTCACCACCGTGTGTGAGTAATTCCATCGTAGGCTTGCTGGACGACGATGGGTTGGATGAGATTTATCATGTAATCGAGTTAGTTTTGTTAGGGTTTGATCCCTAGTATCCACTATGTTCCGAGATTGATGTTTCTATGACTTTGCTATGCTTAATGCTTGTCATTAGGGCCCGAGTGCCATGAATTCAGATCTGAACCTATTATGTTTTCATGAATATACATGTGTTCTCGATCCGATCTTGCAAGTTGTAGACACCTATTACGAGTTATGATCCGCATACCCCAAGGTGACAATAATTGAGATTCTTTCCGGTGATTGTCGTAGTTTGTGGAGTTCATGTATTCACTAAGTGCTAATGCTTTGTTCCGGTTCTCTATTAAAAGGAGGCCTCAATGTCCCTTAGACCCCGCTGCCATGGGAGGGTAGGACAAAAGATGTCATGGAAGTTCTTTTTCATAAGCACGTATGATTATAAACGGAATACATGCCTACATTATATTGATGAATTGGAGCTAGTTCTATGTCACCCTAGGTTATAACTGCTACATGATGAATATCACCCGACACCTATCATTACCGATCCATTTCCTACGAGTTTGTTTCATATTGATCCGTGCTTCGTTACTTTCATTACTGCCGTTGTTACAATTGCTACAAAACTGCTACTGTTACTTTTGCCACTGTTACCGTTACTTACATATTACTTTGCTACTAAATACTTTCTTGCAGATATTAAGTCTTTCAGGTTTGGTTGAATTGACAACTCAACTGCTAATACTCGTGAATATTCTTTGGTTCCCCTTGTGTCGAATCAATAATTTGGGTTGTATACTATACCCTTGAAAACTATTGCGATCCCCTATACTTGTGGGTTATCAATATATATAGTGCTTACCAAATGTGGTCTTGCAATAGAAACTCACAAGACGTGTGGTGCCTCCACAAATACAGTCTCAGCGTAGTGGTGATATGGGAGTTGTTGTCCATGATGAGATAGATATAATGATGAGGACATCCCTGGTTCACTTTGTTTGTCATCTTCTTCTAATGGTAAATCTTAGTTATCAAATAAAATTTCTATAAAGTCATGCCAAAAAAATACATCAAGAGGTGAATGCGCTCCTGGCTGGTCATAATTCAAATATCCATGAGAACTTCGTACTACCTAAATCTTGTGCGTTAAATTTACTCAGGTACAATGTTGAGGACAAGAATCCACTGTTAGCTCATGACAAAAACAAGGTCTACCAGCAATTTTGAAGAAAACAAGTGATACGTCCATTTTGCATCATGCTTTTATATTGATGTTTATTGCATTATGGGCTGTTATTACACATTATGTCACAATACTTATGCCTTTTCTCTCTTATTTTACAAGGTTTACATGAAGAGGGAGAATGCCGGCATCTTGAATTTTGGGCTGGAAAAGGAGCAAATATTGGAGACCTATTCTGCTCAACTCAAAATGTCCTGAAACTCCACGAAAGTCATTTTTGGAATATGTAAAAAATATCGGGCGAAGAAAGCACCAGAGGGGGCCACCCACCGTCCACGAGGGTGGGGGCGCGCCCTAGCCCCCTGGGCACCCCCTTGCCTCGCGGGCCACCTGGCAGCCCCCCGATGCCCATCTTCTGGTATAAGGTGTCTTCTGCCCTGGAAAAAAAACAGGAGGAAGCTTTCGGGACGAAGCGTCGCCGTCTCGAGGCGGAACCTTGGCGGAACCAATCTAGGGCTCCGGCGGAGCTGTTCTGCCAGGGAAACATCCCTCCGGAAGGGGTAATCATCACCGTCGTCATCAACATCGATCCTCTCATCGGGAGGGAGTCAATCTCCATCAACATATTCACTAGCACAATCTCCTCTCAAACCCTAGTTCATCTCTTGTATCCAATCTTTGTCCCAAAACCTCAGATTGGTACCCGTGGGATGCTAGTAGTGTTGATTACTCCTTGTAGTTGATGCTAGTTGGTTTATCCGGTGGAAGATCATATGTTCAGATCCTTTATGCATATTAACATCCCTCTGATTATGAACATGAATATGATTTGTGAGTAGTTACATTTGTTCCTGAGGACATGGGAGAAGTCATACTATAAGTAGTCATGTGAATTTGGTATTCGTTCGATGTTTTGATGAGATGTATGTTGTCTTTCCTCTAGTGGTGTTATGTGAACATCGACTACATGATACTCACCATTGTTTGGGCCTAGAGGAAGGCATCGGGAAGTAATAAGTAAATGATGGATTGCTAGAGTGACAGAAGCTTAAACCCTAGTTTATG
>LR738715.1:478201362-478248857 GCA_902687465.1 Secale cereale
CCCAAAACCTCAGATTGGTACCCGTGGGATGCTAGTAGTGTTGATTACTCCTTGTAGTTGATGCTAGTTGGTTTATCCGGTGGAAGATCATATGTTCAGATCCTTTATGCATATTAACATCCCTCTGATTATGAACATGAATATGATTTGTGAGTAGTTACATTTGTTCCTGAGGACATGGGAGAAGTCATGCTATAAGTAGTCATGTGAATTTGGTATTCGTTCGATGTTTTGATGAGATGTATGTTGTCTTTCCTCTAGTGGTGTTATGTGAACATCGACTACATGATACTCACCATTGTTTGGGCCTAGAGGAAGGCATCGGGAAGTAATAAGTAAATGATGGATTGCTAGAGTGACAGAAGCTTAAACCCTAGTTTATGCGTTGCTTCGTAAGGGGCTGATTTGGATCCATATGTTTCATGCTATGGTTAGGTTTACCTTAATACTTCTTTTGTAGTTGTGGATGCTTGCAATAGAGGTTAATCATAAGTGGGATGCCTGTCCAAGAAAGGGCAGTACCCAAGCACCGGTCCACCCAGATACCAAATTATCAAAGTAACGAACACGAATCATATGAGCGTGATGAAAACTAGCTTGACGATAATTCCCATGTGTCCTCGGGGGCACTTTCCTTTATATAAGAGTTTGTCCAGGCTTATCCTTTGCTACAAAAAGGATTGGGTCATATTGCTGCACCTTATTTACTTTTACTACTTGTTACTCGTTACAAATTACCTGATCACAAAACACTCTGTTACCGATAATTTCAGTGCTTGCAGAGAATACCTTACTGAAAACTACCTATCATTTCCTTCTGCTCCTCGTTGGGTTCGACACTCTTACTTATCGAAAGGACTACAATAGATCCCCTACACTTGTGGGTCATCAACAAGTTTCATTTCTGATGTAAGCATGTTTTGGTGACAAGGGAAACTACAAACACGTCAGGTAAGAATAGCAAGCTATCTCAACCATCTACTATTGCATGCACAGTTCCGAATTTCTTCCCCTAACTTGTTGCATCATGCCGCATGAATATATGAGTATCCAACACGTGTAGAAGGCCAAAATGGGCATCATATGAAGTCTACTTTTAGAAAATGAAATGGTGCATGATTTGGAGTCGTGGGTCAAAGGATATGAGGGTTCCAATGTGAGTTGTCTAGAGAATTAATTTTTGCGCGAGGCTCCATGTGTTTTCTCCCTTTCCCAGCTGGTTAGTACGAATCTGAGCCCCTCTTTTGGTCTGGTTCACACCTAAGATGGGAGGTTTGTTCCTAGTATAAATACTCCAACCTCCACTTCTACCATAACTCTTTGGAAATTTGATTTCAACGTAGGTTACCTAAGTGTTACCAGAATCTTGTTTGAAAATTCACTTCCTCCTTATCTCTTGTAATCTTGCTTGGTGAGAGGGTAAACTCATTATGTGATTTAACAACAATAGTCGTTGAGTCAATGACCAATTTGTGCTTCCAACTTTGTGCATGGTTGCTTGGAATGGAAGCTTAGAGTGTGGTTGGGTGAATACTTGTTGTTAGTTGTAGCATATGCAATAGTTGGCTTCGGTCTCGTTAGGTTGCACTACCTATCTTTACCCAACAATGTTGTTGGCTGGGATTGAGGATTACCTTCTTACCCTTCAGGTGACGTTGATTCGTTTCATCAAGCAAATCCCCCATGAAGATTGCCAACCCCGTATCACATAACATGCACCTACTCAATGTCGCGAGAAGATGGATGCCTCGTTGCTAATGGATGCAAGGAGATCTGTCACATCCACGATTTCACAGAGCTTGGAGACAAGATAATTGATGTGATCCACCTAGGACATGTAGGTCCGACCCTTTTCCTACATACCATCGCTAAGGGGCGGGTGAGAAGTAAGTGTCTTTGGAGATTCGAACATGCATGTCTCTTTTCATTATGGTTGTACTTGTTAAAAATACTATATAAGGTTGTATTATTAAGTACCTTGTTTTTAGAATTGCTTCAATGTATGTACTACGTGGTAGTTAATTATGTTGAACATGTGATCTGTTTAGATTATCATCCAATGCTAGTAATGGCAGTTTTGATTTTCGCAACCCAAAATAGAACCATGGCAAATGTTGCATTGATCCTATTTTGTTGTCATGGTATCATCATTAAGGAGGCCTTTTCCTCATAGATGATTCCATAGCAGCAAAACTGGATACAAAATCTTGCATAACATAATAAACGTTTTCTATGTTTTTATCTAGGAAATTGTTACCGGCTGATGGCTCCATATTTTATGCATCTTTAGGCACATTATCTCCATATATCAAGTTATATCATGTCCCATTGAGCCTTATATGTCCATATGCATGATTTATAGTTTTTGTCCGTTTCACCGCAAGCACTGCATAATCTTTATTCTTTGTTAGTTTTTATTATTTTTCTTTGTCTTTGTGTGTCTAGTAGGTGAGATGGACTTCCCATGCACTTAGCACGATTAAAGGAGTTCAAACGATGGACATCCAGGACCCCAAACTTAGCCATTTCGAAGGTGATTTTTTTTCAATTTTCCAAAGTGCCTGAAATCAAGACATAAAAGCATAAATGTATCAGCGTCATTCATACGAATCCAATAAGCCCAAGAACGTAAAATTCCAAGTTTGTATGAAGAAATGATGGCCGTTTTAACAAAAGAGGTCGGACCAAAGGACTACGTTTCATGCAACCGCTGCTGGTCATTTGGGAGCCCGTATGGAGTCCAGACAACATTGAAAGTTGCCTCTACTAACGAAATTATTTGTGGATTTCGTCCCGTTTATTCCCATGACTTCCTTGGCCTTAAAGGGATGATTTGGGAGAGGATTGGGCTCATATAGAGCCCTTGGATCAAAGGGGAGATACTACATCAATGAAGGAGGCTATGGGAGAGCTATTATATATTCACGTTCAACCCCAGCCGCCGCCTCCATCTCATTCTCATCTTCATCACATTCATCATTCATCTCCATGTCCAGTCGCCGTCGACATCTCTACAACCTAAAAGGAAGGGAACATTCCATTTCGGCTCTTACATCGCTCGCGATTTCGTCGATCCTTCTTCGCTCGCCCGCGTAGCCACACATGGGCCAAGCCCTACAAAGTCCACATCTCTCTCATCGTATCACCTCACACGACACACACGCACATCGCTCAACCTTGATCTGGTTAGTTTGCTAAAAAGGCTAGGTAGGGTTAGCATTGGCTCCAACCCCACCCCCACCCTTGGCTCTTCTGCCCCACCTCCCCGTCGCACTTGTCGCCTACGGCCGCTGGTCTGCTGTGGCCTACAGCCCTTGGGACACATCGACCACTCAGATATGGCGGCTAAGCCCACCCCTGCCTCGCCGGCATTGCGTCTGTCTTCCTCGTGGAGCTCACCTTCATGCCAGTAGCGACGGGGCCTTCCTGTTGCTCCAGATCTCTCCCTTCGCATCGTCCTAATACGTCTCCAACGTATCTATAATTTATGGAGTATTCATGCCATGTTTACAACAATTTTACATGGTTTTGGTATGATTTGATTAGAACTAACCCAGACTGACGTTGTTTTCAACAGAACTACCGTGGTGTCGTTTTTTGTGCAGAAAAAAAGTTCTCGGAATGGGTTGAAAATTTACGGTGATCGTTCATGGACGAAAAGAGACCCACGGAGCTGGGCAGGAGGTGACCGAGGAGGCCACAAGCCTGGGGGCACGCCCACCCACCCAGGGCGCCCCCTATGGCTTGTGGGCCCCTCGGGCATCCCCTGACTTGATTCCAATGCAAAGTACTCCTATATATCCCATAACCTCCAGAAAGAACCCTAGATGAGAAGTTCCGCCGCCGCAAGCCTCTGTAGCCACAAAAAACCAATTGGGAACCCATTCCAGCACCCTGCCGGAGGGGGAAATCATCACCGGAGGCCATCTTCATCATCCCTACGGCCACCATGATGAGGAGGGAGTAGCCCACCCTCGGGGCTGAGGGTTTGTACCAGTAGCTATGTGTTTTAACTCTCTCTCTCTCTCTCTCTCTCTCTCTCTCTCTCTCTCTCTTGTGTTCTTGATTTAGCACGATCTTGATGTACTGCAAGCTTCGTTGATATAGTTGGATCATATGGTGTTTCTTCCATCTCTACATTCTTGTGATGAATTCAATCTTTTCCTTCGAGGTTTTGTTATGTCGGATTGAATCTTTTGGATGTGACAGCACTTGATGTATGTCTTGCGTTGGGATATCCGTGGTGATAATGGGATGTTCTATTGATTCACTTGATGTATGTTTTGGTTATCAACTTGAGGATTCCCATGGTGACATTGGCGTAATCTATGCATAGGGGTTGATATGCGTTTTCATATTCCTTTCTCCAATAGAAATCTTGGGGGTACTCTTTGAAGTTCTTTGTGTTGGATTGAATATTATGAATCTGAAATTGTGTGATGCACATTGAATAATTGACCCATAGATAATCGTGGTGACATTGGAGTATCTAGGTGACATTAGGGTTGATTGATGCGTGTCATATGGTGTTATTCTAGTATGAACTCTAGGGCTATTTGTGGCACTTATAGGAATAACCCAATAGATTGATCAGAAAGAATAACTTTGAGGTGGTTTCGTACACTACAAGCAATTTCATCTTATGTTTTCCGTGATAGGAACTTTTGAGTGGTTCTTCATTGCACGTTGAGGGATTGTTATATGATCCAATTATGTTATCATTGTTGAGAGATTTTGTGCTAGTGAAAGTATGAACCCTACACCACTGCAGGATGCTGCTAACGCGACACTACGATCAGAGACCCTTTGACGAAACCGTGTGCGATGCATTAATCGCAAACGGTGATGTAAAATAACCGTAAAAAAAGATGCAAAACGTTTGCGATGAAGGATACATCAAACACAGTTCAAATTTTAGTTGCGTGTTCGATGCGGGGCATACTGTTCAGTTCAATTAACTGTTTGCGATGAGGCAGACCAAAAGAAACGGGCAGCCAGATGAAGGCGTGTGCGATATGCGGTACATAGTTCACTCGGATAAACTGTTTGTGATGAGGCAGAGCAAAAGAAACGGGCAGCCAGATGAAGGTGTGTGCGATATGCGGCATACAGTTCACTCGGATGAACTGTTTGCGTTGAGCCAAGAGAACAAAAACTGTTCAACTTAACAAGATGTGTGTGATCAGGAATGTCTGGGAAGAGCAATAACAACACATACGATTCCTGTTAACAAGATGTGTGTGTTGTGAGCAAACGATTGCTGGCATACAATTGTCAGTTATTGATGAAATCATCATGGATTGGTTCCATTGTGTAGTCCGTGTGTGATGTGATTTGCTCTGTCTACAGAGCATTAACATATATACTTAAAAATACAACATTGCAAAACCAAATGGTAGGCGATGCCCGAATTCTTGAGCACCTTTACATCGTTGGTGATGTCCACCGTAGCGAACATGTAGTGGGGGCTGTTGACAAACATGGCGAAACGCTTTTTTTGAAACATGTCGTAAAGTATGTGTATGTGTCCTTTCGTCCTCTTCCCGCACATGTCGTAGCTCGTATACACCTCCTTGGCCGCGTACATGACGTGAGCTTTGTCGAGTTTCTCCATCCAGGCCGAGTGCCAGGCACCCTTGTCCTTGTTGAAGGAATCCTTCATGTCTCTCTCCTCCACATAGGCAAAATTGCTATGTAAGCAGGCTATAAGCCCACTATTGTAGTACTTGCTCTTAGCGGTGTGGCGGACCAACCGTGTGAGGTGCGAAGTGGCTTCGCTCGTGTGGGGGACGAAGGCCATCCTGCGTGGGCGCTAGGTTTGAGAGGACGGCCTTGTCGTCAATGTGTGACCTTTGTGGCAACCGTCCGCTCCCCACTAGCCTCTTCGTGTACCGTGGCAACCGTCCACCGCCTCCCCGCCTTTCCTCTCGGTTTGGAAATACTGTCACACGCTCTTCCTCCCTCCATTTGCCTTCACCCTTCCTTGTGCCATTGTTCGATCGTCTTCTCCATGGAGGGAACAGGCCAGAAACGACCCCGTTATTGTTGCCCTGATCTGAAAGATGACATGGTGGAGGAACTCATTGATCGGTGCAACGTCATCACCTCGGCTAGCATGGCAGGTTCGTTCAAGACCATTCTTGACTCAACAAATAACATCATTACAAAGAACCCAAGGGTCCAAGAGCGGTTTGATCTCCCCTATCTTCTTCGCCATGACGCTGGTCACCGGCGTGGGGACGACGTAAACCTTGCCTTGTGCAAGTTGATGTCGCTTGATAATGATACGTGTGATGTTAAGATGCCATCGCTTGAGGGTAAGTCTTGGGCAGGCGCAAATGGAGATTGGATTGTTTATATTGGGTATAACTGCGAGTGGGAACTTGTGAATGTACACTCGTCACCGGGTTCCTCTTCCAAAAATCGGAGACTGCCCTGAGGTTGGGCACACAGATGATCTATGTACGTTCAAATACGATCATGATGACTGTCATCTACAGAAGATAGCAATTTTTCGAGTTCCCAACCGCTCTTGGGATTACATGAACTATCGTGTTGTTACTATCTTCAACAAGCTTGTTGCCGTCATTACTTCCACGCCTCGATGGATATTGCTCAAAAATAAATTTATGTACATGGATGAGTACTGTGATGCAATTCAATACGAGCGTCTTGTTTTGCTGCCACCACTCCTGGCACTGTTTTTGCATGGGATCCTGATTTTTTTGGTACGTTTGTGTTCCATCGTAATTAGAATTGTTTCATCCACGTGGACGCGAGATAGTATCCCCGTACTAATTAACCTTGTTGTGTTTCCAAGGTTCTGTGAACATTCCACCACCTATACTTGAAAATTTTTATAACCAAGGGGGAGATGATGATGTTGATGATCACGAGCATGAGGACAAGCAGGACCTATATACTGAGTGGCATCTGACAACTTATTCTGATGGATCACCTCTTCTTGTATGTATATAGGGCACTGCTGATGTTACTAAGGAAGCAGGTATTGTCTCCCATGGTCGCACTCTCCAGACCTATTCCAACATCCGTTGCATGGTATTCAGGATTGATACTAATGTGCTAGCACCAGCAACTTCTGAATGGTTTAGTATTGATAGTCTTGGAGGAAACTTGCTCTTCCTTGGACAAAACTATCCAACGATGGTGAAAGTCGATCCAGTTGCTATTGGCACAATGTTACTACCATTTATGAGAAGCAATTGTACCTATACCTCGGACATTGCTATGGTTCCCTACCCAAGCTATCACAATATCCATCCTGGTATCGGCCGCTTCAGCCTGGATGATGAGTCCTGCGTTGGTCTCGATATTGACAAAAGTTGGCCCTGCCTAGACGCTTACTTATGGTTCAAAGCAAGTGTTTCCAATGTCATGGATTGGTTGACCTGAAGTTCATTTCATTGCTTGTTATTTATTGTGTGATAACAACTTTAGTATTTACTAGAATGTTTTGTTGGAAATAATCTATTATCCAACATGTATCCTCGTGGTCATTGTGTGTTGATGTCTTTAGTATATACTAGAATGTATTTGGTATTCTAGATGAATATATTTTTCTCTATAAACTTGGTCAAAGTTTGTAAAGTTTGACTTTTCAGAAAATCAAGGGGCGCGCCCCCTGCCTCGTGGACAGCCCAGAGACCCCTTTACTTGCCCCCGACTCCAACACCTCCTATATATATAGAAACCTCCGAAAAATAACCTAGATCGGGAGTTCCACCGCCGAAAGCCTTTGTTTCCACCGAAAACGAATCTAGACCCCTTCCGGCACCCTGTCGGAGGGGGAATCCCTCTCCGGTGGCCACCTTCATCATCCTGGCGCTCTCCATGATGAGGATGGAGTAGTTCACCTTCGGGGCTGAGGGTATGTACCAGTAGCTATGTGTTTGATCTCTCTCTCTCTCTCGTGTTCTTGAGATGGCACGATCTTGATGTATCGCGAGCTTTGCTACTATAGTTGGATCTTATGATGTTTCTCCCCCTCTACTCTCTTGTGATGAATTGAGTTTCCCCTTTGAAGTTATCTTATCAGATTGAGTCTTTAAGGATTTGAGAACACTTGATGTATGTCTTGCATGTGCTTATCTATGGTGACAATGGGATATCACGTGATCTACTTGATGTATGTTTTGGTGATCAACTTGCGGGTTCTGTGAGCTTGGTAATCTATGCATAGGGGTTGGCACACGTTTTTGTCTTGACTCTCCGGTAGAAACTTTGGGGCACTCTTTGAAGTTCTCTGTGTTGGTTGAATAGATGAATCTGAGATTGTGTGATGCATATCGTATAATCATGCCCATGGATACTTGAGGTGACAATGGAGTATCTAGGTGACATTAGGGTTTTGGTTGATTTGTGTCTTAAGGTGTTATTCTAGTACGAACTCTATGATAGATCGAACGGAAAGAATAGCTTCATGTTAGTTTACTACGGACTCTTGAATAGATCAATCAGAAAGGATAACTTTGAGGTGATTTCATACCCTACAATAATCTCTTCGTTTGTTCTCCGCTATTAGTGACTTTGGAGTGACTCTTTGTTGCATGCTGAGGGCTAGTAATATGATCCAATTATGTTATCCTTGTTGAGAGAACTTGCACTAGTGAAAGTATGAACCCTAGGGCTTGTTTCCTAGCATTGCACTACCGTTTACGCTCACTTTTATCATTAGTTACCTTGCTGTTTTTATATTTTCAGATTACAAAAACCTATATCTACCATCCATATTGCACTTGTATCACCATCTCTTCGCCGAACTAGTGCACCTATACAATTTACCATTGTATTGGGTGTGTTGGGGACACAAGATACTCTTTGTTATTTGGTTGCAGGGTTGTTTGAGAGAGACCATCTTCATCCTATGCCTCCCACGGATTGATAAACCTTAGGTCATCTACTTGAGGGAAATTTTCTACTGTCCTACAAACCTCTGCACTTGGAGGCCCTACAACGTCTACAAGAAGAAGGTTGTGTAGTAGACATCAAGCTCTTTTCTGGCACCATTGCCGGGGAGGTGAGTGCTTGAAGGTATATCTTTAGATCTTGCAATCGAATCTTTTAGTTTCTTGTTTTATCACTAGTTTCATTTATAAAAGAAAACTACAAAAAAAATGGAATTAAGTTTACCTCACATGCTTCATCTTTTTAATATCTTTCGTGAAAATGATGCGAAGGAAAATTGTGCTCAAGTACTAGAAGAAGAATTACATAGAATGCTTGGCACTAAGAACTTGAATGATGAGCATGATTACAGTATTGTTAGTGTGAATTCTTCGAATATCCATAGTACTAATGATGATTGCACTAGTCATGATGAAAATATCTCATATAAGCATGTCAATTTTTTTGGAGTGCATAGAGTTTGGAAGTATATACCAAATAGGGAGGATGGATTTTGCAAGAGGCATAAGTATTTAGAAACTAAATGGTTGCAAGAAAGGCTAGATGATTGTGCTGAAGATTTAAATTTTCTTAGCCGTACTTGTGAACTTTGTAATGAACGTGGTCATTTAAATATCCAATGCAAATTGTTTCATGATCGAATCGTGTCCAAAAAATGTGATGACTCGATTTCCCTTGCATATCATAATGAACTTAGTTTGCTTCTGGGTTATGAAGAAATGAAACGTATAACTAATGATCTTCCAAAATTTGCCCTTGATAAAGTTCTTGATTTTGATCGAGAGGAAATTTATATGTATTGTGCGGTGAATTGCATTGAAAATCCGTATATTGCCAATTACATAAAGACAAGAAAACAACTAGAAGATGAAGAGAATACTAATGAAAGGGAAGAGATTTCCCAATATCCTCCTATTATTTCTTATGATGAATCAGGTAACGAGGAGGAGTCTTCTATTCAACCAATCTCATTAATAAGGAGCTCCAAAAAGAAGATTAAACCCACACAAGATGCGAAGAAGAAAAAGAAAAGATGAAGAAGCAAAGGTAAAAAGGTTTCCCTTCCAAATGATGTTGCTCCTATTACTCATTGTGATGATGATAATTGCTATACTATCGGTGCTATCCATACTATTAATGATGAGAGTGATTATGCTTATGATATGAAAGGGCCCAAGCTTGGGGATGCTATGTTTGATGAGAATGACATGTTTGGGAATTTATTTGCTGCAATTAATGTTTGTCCCAAACTTGGGGATGCTACGCTAGATGAAGATGATATTTTTAGCCTCCCAAGTCTTGATATGCAAATCTATTATGATGAAAGCATGCCTCCTATTGATGTTGATTATTGTGATGTCACTTATGCTATAAAAAGTAGTGATGATTATATTGATCAAGCTTGTCATGATTATGATTACCATTTTTCTGAACATTACTCTTTTAATATGGAAACAATCTATAGTATTCAAGTTTCTTATGATACTGCCACTATTCCGAATGAGAAGAATTTTGCTTATATGGAGAGTAATAAAATTTATATGCTTGGGGATCATGACAAGAATGCTTTATGTGCTGGTTATATGGTTGAATTCATTCATGATGCTACTGAAAATTATTATTAGAGAGTATCATATGCTTGTGGAATTGCAATGATATCAAGTTTTCTCTCTATGTGCTCGAAGTTTTGAAGCTATGCTTGTTTTGCCTTCCTATGCTAGTTGATTATTGTTCCCATAAGTTGTTGGCTCACAAAATCCCTATGCATAGGAAGTGGGTTAGGCTTAAATGTGCTAGTCATATTGTTCATGATGCTCTCTTTATGTTTCAATTCTTATCTTTTATGCGAGCATCTTTGAAATCATGATGCCTAGCAAGGGGCGTTAAACGATAGCGCCTGTTGGGAGGCAACCCAACTTTATTTTTGTTCTTTGTTTTTGCTTCTGTCTAGGAATAAATATTGCATCTAGCTCCTGTTTAGATGTGGTTTTGTGTTTTAATTAGTGTTTGTGCCAATTAAAACCTTTGGGAAGACTTGTGTGAAGTTTATGCGATCATGCTGTAAAAAACAGAAAATTTAGCGCTCACGAGATTGGCTACCATTTTTTACTGGAGAGTGCTTTTTAGTTGCTTCTTTTTGCAGATGATTAATAGACAAATTACTCACGTCCACCAATCTATTTCAGAATTTTTAGAGTAACAGAAGTATTCGAAAGTTACAGATTGCTACAGACTGTTTTGTTTTTTACAGATTCTGTTTTCTATGTGTTGTTTGCTTATTTTGATGAATCTATGAGTAGTATCTGAGAGTATGAACCATAAAAAAGTTGGAATATAATAGATATTATGCCAATATGAATTTAGAATGAGTTCACAACAGTACCTAAGTGGTGGTTTTATTTTCTTATGCTAACAGAGCTTATAAGTTTTCTGTTGAGTTTTGTGTTGTGAAGTTTTCAAGTTTTGGGTAAAGATTCGATGGACTATGGAATAATGAGTGGCAAGAGCCTAAGCTTGGGGATGCCCAAGGCACATCAAGGTAAAATTCAAGGACAACAAAAAGCCTAAGCTTGGGGATGCCCCGGGAAGTCATCCCCTCTTTCGTCTTCGTCTATCGGTAACTTTACTCGAGGCTATATTTTTATTCACCACATGATATGTGTTTTGCTTGGAGCGTCAATTTTGTTTTGCTTGCTATTTGAATAATATCCCAAGATCTGAAATTCTAAAATGTTAGAGAGTTTCACATAGTTACATAATTATTCAACTACTCATTGATCTTCACTTATATCTTTTGGAGTAGTTTGTTGGTTGCTCTAGTGCTTCACTTATATCTTTTAGAGCACGGCGGTGGTTTTGTTTTGAAGAAATAGAAGAACTCTCATGCTTCACTTATATTATTTTGAGAGTCTTTTAGAACAGCATGGTAATTGGCTTTGGTTATAAAACTAGTCCTAATATGTTAAGCATCCAAGATGGGTATAGTAAAAACATTCATAAAGTGCATTGAATGATAGGAGAAGTTTGATACTTGATGATTGTTTTGAGATATGAGGATAGTGATATTAGAGTCATGCTAGTGGAGTAATTGTGAATTTGAGAAACACTTGTGTTAAAGTTTGTGATTCCCGTAGCATGCACGTATGGCGAACCGCTATGCGACGAAGTTAGAGCATGAGGTATTTATTGATTGTCATCCTTTGTGTGGAGGTCGGGATCGCGCGATGGTTAACTCCTACCAACCCTTCCCCTAGGAGCATGCGTTGAGTACTTTGTTTTGATGACTTGTATATTTTTGCAATAAGTATGCGAGTTCTTTATGACTAATGTTGAGTCCATGGATTATACGCACTCTCACCTTTCCACCATTGCTAGCCTCTCTTGTACCGCTCAACTTTCACCGGTACCATACACCTTCCTCAAAACAGCCACCATACCTAACTATCATGGCATTTCCATAGCCATTCCGAGATATATTGCCATGCAACTTTCCACCATTCCGTTCATATGACACGCTTCATATTGTCATATTGCGATGCATGATCATGTAGTTGACGTCGTATTTGTGGCAAGGCCACCATTCACAATCCATTCATACATGTCACTCTTGATTCATTGCACATCCCGGTACACCACCGGAGGCATTCACATAGAGTCATATTTTGTTCCAGCTTCGAGTTGTAATCTTTGAGTTGTAAGTAAATAAAAGTGTGATGATCTTCATTATTAGAGCATTGTCCCGTGTGAGGAAACAAAAAAAAGAGAGAAATGCCAAAAAAGAGAGATGGCCCAAAAAAAGGAGAGGGGGGCTAAAAAAAAGAGAATCCCCTCCAAAAAATGAGATAAGGGACAATGCTACTATCCTTTTCCACACTTGTGCTTCAAAGTAGCACCATAATCTTCATGATAGAGAGTCTCTTGTTTTGTCACTTTCATATACTAGTGGGAATTTTCATTACAGAACTTGGCTTGTATATTCCAACAATGGGCTTCCTCAAATGCCCTTGGTCTTCATGAGCAAGCAAGTTGGATGCACACCCACTTAGTTTCTTTTGTTGAGCTTTCATACACTTACAACTCTAGTGCATCTGTTGCATGGCAATCCCTACTCACTCACATTGATATCTATTGATGGGAATCTCAATAGCCCATTGATAAGCCTAGTTGATGTGAGATTATGTTCTTCTTTTGTCTTCTCCACAACCACCACTCTATTCCACATAGTGCTATATCCATGGCTCACGCTCATGTATTGCGTGAAAGTTGTAAGGTTTGAAAGAATTGAAGTGTGAAACAATTGCTTGGCTGAAACCGGGGTTGTGCATGATATGAATATTGTCGGTGTACTAAAGTAGGGGTACCTTAGTATCCCGACTTGTGCACGGGCAGTAGCAGCGTCCCGTGGTCGGGCTCACCACGCGCCCGCCAAAACCCGCTCTGGTTCCCTTGAAGCCATTCAAGAACAAAGTATTCAAGTTAAGATACAAGACCCTGGCAAGAGGAGCTTGCCGGGAAGGCCGCTCCAGGCTCGAGATCATCCCTTCTGCACAAGACCCTGGCAAGAGGAGCTTGCCAGGAAGGCCAAAGAACAGCATTTCAGAAGACATGCCGTGGCGCATCGCGCGCCCCGGCAAGACCCGGAGAGCGGCAAGCTTCCGGGCCCGACAAGGTAGCGACCGCGGCAAGGTGCTTGCCGCGGCAAGCTTTCACTGTGTGCCTGCGCTCCAGCTCACCTAGCAACGCGTCGCCCTGGGGCCCTTCCTGGGGCACGTGGTGGATGGCTGTGCAGCCTGGGGGTACACGGTGGCAAGCCACGATGACGAGGCCTCCGTCGTGGCGAACGGAGGCGCCCGGGCGGACGCTTTTGGGGTAACGGCGACAGGCATTCAATGCCCTTGTCCCCCACCGTCAGGGTTAGGTATAGACCACTGTACATACACTGTACATGCACTGTTACAACTACCACCAATTTTACATTTTTACCCTCATCTACGTTGACACCTGTCGGTGACCCCTTTGAGCTATAAAAGGAGGCCCATGCACAACGTAGAGGGGGTTCGGTTACAGAAACTTGATCACTCCCACGCTCGGTGTAGCTAGCACTGTAGATCTTCTTGCTCCCGAGCCAAGAACTCAATACAACCAAGGCAGGAGTAGGGTTTTACGCATCCGTGCGGCTCGAACCTGGGTAAACTGCTCGCGTGTGCCCCTCGATCTGCTCTTTGTGCTCCCTCCGCTCCCTTGCCGTACCGAAAAGGGCTCCGGTCCCATAGGTGTTCGTGGGCGACCAGTTTCCCCGACATCTTTGGCGCGCCAGGTAGGGGGCGTCGAGGTTGTGCGAACCTGATCCGGCACTCACGCGAGCGCAACCTTCTCCAACTTCGTCAGCTTCATCGACTACATCGACATGCCGCCGAAGAAGAAAGCTTCGGAGGTCGGAGGCCCGTCCGTGTCGATCCCGCCACCACCAGAACCAACGGTTGCTGCGGTAGACCCTGGCGGAAGGGTGGACGCCGGCGAGGAAACTCACGGCGCCGCCAAGTCCAAAGACAAGACGGACGACCGAGCCCACTCCAAGACCTCGGCGTCCGTGCATGCTCCGTGCCCCTCTCAGGAGGTGCCGGACCAGCAGCGGCGTGGTACCTAGGGTACCATACGCTTGCTGGGACGTGGCCAAGCCGGCGGGTCGCGGGATGCTCAAGGCCAACGCGTCGGTACGAGCAAGGCGCGGTCGCCGGGGCGAGACCCTGCTCCTTCTAACCCTGTTAGAAGTCCGAGCATATCTCGCTCCTCGCACCGCTCACCACCGCTTCCCTCCTCTCCAGCAGAAGCTCTAGCTAGGGCTCAGCTGCTCCTCGACTTCCCTCCAGCGGCGGACAAGGCCGAAGACTGGAGGGCTACAATCCAGAGCCTCATCGCCTTCGCCAACAACGACATGCCGCAGCAGCCGGCAACATCACGGCCGCGACAAGTCAGCCAAGCGAAGGCTGATGGAGACAAGACCGCGGGGGTGCGACCACCGTGCACTCCCCGCCGCAGAAGCAAAAATCGCCGACTCGCCGGATCAATGTCGACGACGACTCCACGGCATCGTTGGATCCGTGAGCTCGCCGCGATCAGCGCCAAGTCCTCGACGACAGGCGACAAGAGGACGCTCGAACTCGCATCGAGCGTCGAAGAGAAGCACGGTGACAGTCCGACCAGCGCGCTGGGACCGCTATCGACTTGCACGCGCCTGGTGAACCAGACGACTTGCGGTATGCGGCAGGTTGCCCTGCGTTCACCCGAGAGCTGCGGCAAGTCTAGTGGCCCAGCATGAAGAACTTCAAGCCCGACGTACCCGAGAAGTACGACGGCAAGACCCATCCCTCGGAGTTCCTCAGCATCTACACCATTGCGGTGCAGGCTGTCGGGGGACGCGACGGGAAGATTCTAGCGAACTACTTCCCGCTCGTGCTTAAGCCAAACGTTAGATCTTGGCTTATGCACTTGCCGGAGAACTCCATCTCTTCTTGGGCAGACCTGTGCCACCAGTTTGTCGGCGCCTTCACGGGCGGCCACAAACCCCACGGCCAGGAGAGCGATCTCCACATTCTTGCCCAGAAGGAGGGAGAGTCCCTGCGAAAGTACATCCAGAGGTTCAGCCGCGTTCATCACAACATCCCGGATGTCCACCCTGCCGCGGTTATCAGCGCGTTCCACCAGAACGTGCGTAACCGCCGGATGAGGGAGGAGATGGCGATGACCAAGATCCGGGACGTCAGCGAGCTTTACGCTCTGGCTGAGAAGTGTGCGCGCGCTGAAGAAGGGAGGAGACTCCCCGGAGAGGATACCGGAGCAGGAGGAACGGACAGCGAGGATGCCGCCTCGGCAAGGAAAGGCCGGCGGCGGAACAAGAAGAAGAAGAACAAGGAAGTACTGGCTGTGGAGAAGTCCGGCAAGGAGGCTGGCGACAAGAAAACTCAGGCTGGTGGCTCCGGCAAGGAGCCTGTCACTGTAGCCGCCGCCGACAAGCAGGACGGCTCCGACAAGCAGTACTGCAAGATCCACCGCACCAAGGGCCACGATCTCCAGAACTGCAAGAGGGTCGAATACCTCGTAGAGCAGCAGAAGGCTGAATACGAGCGACGCGACAAGGAGAAGGCCCAGGGAGGCGGAGGTGAGTCCGGCAAGAAGCGGCCATTCAATGGCCGGGGAGGACGCCGCGGCAAGGCCAAGCAGCGGCAAGGAGACAGACCTCCCCGCGGCCGCGACAAGGATGAAGACGAAGACGATGACAAGGACATGGATGACGGAGACAACAGCGAGCAGGAGTTCTAGAAGGCCACAGAAGTTTTGTGCGTCGATGGAGGTGCCTCCCTACACACTTCCCACCGCCAACTCAAGCAATGGGTGCGGGAAGTGAATGCAGCTGAGCCACCCGTCGAGTCGCGCAAGCTGCTGAAGTGGTCCAGCACGCCCATCATCTTCGACCTTGAGGACCACCCTGACCGCACAACTGCGGTCGGGTGCTTGCCGATGTTGGTTTCGCCAACCATCCGCAACCTCAAGGTCACCAAGATGTTGGTTGACAGCGGGGCCGGCCTAAACTTGATCTCCTCTGCTGTAATCCGGAAGCTGCAGATCCCCGACAGCGAGCTCGAAGAAACCGGAACTTTCCAAGGAATCAACCCAGGAAGGAGCAAGCCGAAGGGGAAGATCACACTGCCAGTGACCTTTGGCGGACAGCTAAACTTCAGGACTGAGAGGATCACCTTCGACGTCGCCGATATTCCATTGCCATACAATGGAATACTCGGCCGTCCCGCGCTCGCCAAGTTCATGGCAGCCTCTCACTATGCATATAACATGCTCAAGATGCCAGGGCCAATAGGCGTAATCTCTGTCCCCGGCGACAAGAAGGACGCGCTTATCTGCGCCGACAAGATCTACCGGGATGCAGCAGCCGCGGCAGACAGCAAGACACTTGCCGCTGAAGCTCCCGGGGGGAAGACCAAGACCAAGTCCGGCAAGAGCTCTGGGGCCCACTCCGGCAAACGCATCTCCTCGGAGTGCTGCGCTGCCATCGAGGACGCACCATCGAGCTCCACCGGCAAGTGCAAGAAAGGAATGGCAGCCCCCTGCAACCAAGAAGGTGTCCGCCAAGGAGGACGGCACTGGTGGTACCTTCACCATCAGTGCTACGCTCGATCCCAAATAGGAAAGCACGCTCGTTGCCTTCCTGCGAGCAAATGTCGACGTGTTTGCATGGCAACCGTCTGACATCCCCGGCGTTCCCAGGAAGGTAATTGAGCACAAGCTTGCTGTTTGTCCTCACGCACGGCCCGTCAAGCAGAAGGTCAGGAAGCAAGTGGTGGAGCGCCAAGAGTTCATTGCTGAAGAGATCGAGAAGTTGGAAGCAGCATGCCTTGTTAGAGGTGTACTTCATCCTATGTGGTTGGCAAATCCAGTTGTCGTGCGCAAAGCTAATGGGAAGTGGAGACTTTGTATAGACTTCACTAATGTGAATAAAGCTTGTCCCAAGGATCCATTTCCCTTGCCGCGCATTGACCAGATAGTTGACTCCACGGCTGGATGTGAGTTGATTTCATTTCTTGACGCATACTCAGGCTATCACCAGATATTCATGGCTGAGGAAGATGAAGAGAAGACCGCATTCATTACTCCCTGTGGCACTTACTGTTTCGTACGCATGCCCTTTGGATTGAAGAATGCGGGCTCAACATTTGCAAGGGTGGTCCACACTGCTTTTGAGCCACAGATACACAGGAATGTAGAAGCCTACATGGATGACATAGTGGTCAAGAGCAAGGACAAGGATACCCTGATCCAAGACCTGGATGAGACTTTTGCAAATCTGCGCAAGCTACAACTGAAGCTGAACCCCGAGAAGTGCGTCTTCGGAGTCCCCTCCGGCAAGCTTCTCGGGTTCTTTGTGTCCCAAAGGGGGATTGAAGCCAATCCCGACAAGATCAAAGCCATTGAGCAGATCGAAGCCCCGAAGCGCGTTAAGGATGTATGGAGATTGGTTGTGTAGCTGCCCTCAGCAGGTTCATTTCAAAGTCTGCAGAACGCGCCCTGCCTTTTTTCAAAATCTTGAAAAAGGCAGGTCCTATGAAATGGACTCTAGAAGCGGAGGCAGCGCTGCATGACTTGAAAGGATACCTGTCCTCCACCCCAATACTTGTCGCACCTAGGCCACAAGAGAAGTTGCTGCTGTATTTAGCAGCAACCAATCAAGTGGTTAGTGCTACGTTGGTAGCGGAGAGGGAGGCAGATGAGGAATCCACAGCCCCGGCAAGCGCATCCAGCGACAAGCACGGGGCTTCCCCGACAAGCTCTGGCCCCGACAAGGACGAGTCTGCGTAGATACAAGGAGAAGTGCGAAAGAAGACGGTGCATCGCCCAGTTTATTTTGTGAGTTCCCTCTTGCAGGGAGCTAGATCAAGATACTCTGGGGTGCAGAAGCTGCTTTTCGGCCTCCTCATGGCCTCGAGAAAGCTGCGCCATTACTTCCAAGAACATGAGATAACAATGGTCACTCGCTTTCCACTAAAGAGGATATTGCAAAACCCAGAAGCAACATGTAGGATTGTCGAGTGGGCACTGGAGCTGTCAAGCTTTGGTCTTAAGTTTGAAAGCACTTCAACTATACAGAGCAGAGCTTTGGCAGAATTCATAGCAGAATGGACACCAACACCAGACGAAGAAGTTCCAGAGACAAACGTACCCGTCAAAGAAGCAAGCAAGGAATGGATAATGTACTTCGATGGTGCCTTCTCGCTGCAAGGCACCGGTGCTGGTGTGTTACTCGTAGCGCCCACCGGGGAGCACCTCAAGTACGTTGTTCAAATGCACTTTCCCAAGGAGCAAGCGACAAACAATACTGCAGAGTATGAAGGTTTGCTTGCCGGCCTCAGAATTGCAGCCGAACTTGGGATCAAGAAGCTGATTGTGCGGGGAGATTCACAGTTTGTGGTCCGACAAGTAAACAAGAGCTATCAGAGTCCTTTGATGGAAGCTTATGTCGATGAAGTGAGGAAGCTTGAAGAACACTTTGAGGGCCTGCAGATGGAGCACTTTCCAAGGGCTCAAAATGATATCGTAGACGGCCTGTCAAAGTGTGCTGCACTGAAGCTACCTGTGGAACCAGGGACCTTCGTGCTCAAGCTAACTCAGCCATCCGTTACACCATCAGTTGGGCAGAGCAAGAAAAGAAAGTTGGTCTCCGATGACTACTTGCCGGCGGATCTTCCTGAGGCCGCCGCCAAGGTACCCAGGATCGACGACCAAGTTGGTGAGGAACAGTCTGCTCCTGCGGACCCTAGGGTTCGTGCAGTAGAAGCAGATGATCCCGGCAAGTCATGCTCCGGCAGGCTTGCCGGGGAACGTTCAGCTCCGGCAGAGCCGCAGGTTCTTGCCGTAGAAGCTAACGTTCCCGCAGCAGCACTGATGCCTTTAGTCCTTGTTGTTGAACCTCAGGCTCCAGCATGGGCACAACAGATCGTCCGTTTTCTTTAAACTGGAGAACTTCCCGAAGAACCAGAAGAGATAGAGAAAATAACCAGGCAGTCAAGTATGTACCAGTTCGTCGGCAACGAACTATACAGAAGAAGACTCAATGGTGTCAGATTGAAATGCATTTCCCGGGAAGATGGACAGAAGCTGTTGGCAGAGATCCACGGAGGCATATGTGGACACCACATTGGCGCAAGAGCACTTGCCGGGAAAGCGTTCCGGCAAGGTTTCTTTTGGCCAGAAGCCCTCCAAGATGCAACTGCACAAGTAACCAAGTGTGAAGCGTGCCAGTTCCATGCCAAGCAAATACGCCAGCTAGCTCAAGCTCTCCAGACGATCCCTTTGTCCTGGCCCTTTTCGGTCTGGGGGCTCGACATCCTCGGCCCCTTTCCCCACGCTTTCGGGGGCTTTGAGTACTTGTACGTCGCTATCGATAAGTTCACAAAGTGGCCGGAAGTGGAACCAGTGAGAAAGGTGACCGCACAGTCAGTAGTCAGGTTCTTCAGATCGATCGTTTGCCGTTTCAGAATCCCTAACAGGATCATCACCGACAACGGCACACAGTTCACAAGTCGCACCTTCATGCAATACGTCCAAGACCTTGGCGCCAAGGTCTGCTTCGCTTCTGTTGCTCACCCGAGGAGCAATGGTCAAGCGGAGAGGGCAAATGCTGAAGTGCTGCGCGGACTCAAGACAAGAACCTTCGACAGGCTGCACAAGTGCGAAAGAAACTGGATCGAGGAGTTGCCGGTGGCTCTTTGGTCAATCAGGACGACACCAAACCGAGCCACCGGACAGACACCCTTTGCTCTTGTCTATGGAGCAGAGGTAGTTCTACCCACGGAACTCGTATACGGGTCTCCTCGAGTGCTCGCTTACGATGAGTTTGAGCAGGAGCAGCTGCGGCAAGATGATGCATTGCTCCTCGAGGAGGACCGTCTCCAGGCTACTGTATGAGCTGCTCGATACCAGCAAGCTTTGCGTCGCTATCATAGCCGCAAAGTCAAGGCCAGGAGTCTCGAGGAAGGCAACCTTGTTCTTCGGCGCGTTCAGTCCGCCAAGAACTCCAACAAGTTGACGCCGAAGTGGGAACGCCCTTATCGGGTGAGACAAGTCACGAGGCCCGGCGCTGTCCGCCTTGAGACCGAAGAAGGCTTACCGGTGAGCAACTCCTGGAACATTGAGCATCTTCGCAAGTTTCACCCATGAGGCGCGGTTGCCGTGATCAGCTCCGGCAACCACCTTTTGTACAAGTCTTGCCGCTGTTGCATGTAAACCTTTGTACAAAGCCGGGCGCAGACCCCGTGCATGAGTAAAACTTTTGTGCTTCGCACGGCTTATTGTTTCATGCATTCTTGTTTTCATTGCATGTATTATCTGACACTTTGTGCAGCACACAATCCCGGTAAGCCATAACAAGCCGCAAGGCTCCATATCTGTGTTTCCTCCCCTCTTCCTTTTTCTCTCAAGCAGAAGAAGTGTTCCTCGCGCACAAGTTTGCCGGGGGGGAAGGAGACAGTGGTATGGACCTAGTGCTGTTCAAGGAAGGAAAGCCTTGCCGAGAAGCAAACAGAACACAAAAGCTAAGTTGCCAAAGTTTGAGCATTCAAAATTTTAAAATTCTTAGTTATCTTCCTTGAACGACCACGCTTTGTATGGAAAACCTGTGCGCGGAGGAACCTACCTGTGCTAGCCGCGCCCTTACTTTGTTTCGAGCACGCTCAACGGCTTAAGTGAGTGCGACAAGTGTCGCGCCCTTATTTCGTTTTCGAGTTCGCTCAGCAACCTAAGTGTGCTGCGACTAGCTGCGGCAAGGTTTCTTGCCGGCGAGGGCATTGCTAGCAGGCTGCTAAGAGTTCCGCACTCAGCGCTCGCGGCAAGGGTCCCTTTGCCGGCAAGTTCCCTAAAAGCGTAAGGTGGAAAGCATACAAAGTGAAGGAACCAAGCAAGGGAGATAACACCGCATTAACTATCCGAGAAGAAGTTATATTACAAAAGGACTTGCCGCTGTTCTAACAAACTACTGTCTATGACTTAATTGGCAGCGACAAGGGAAGCAGAAAGAAAGCAACCTAGTCTACACGGTCTCCGTCGACCCTCTTGATCCTGCCCACCTTGGCCATGATGTGGGCGACGCGAGCCTTCAACGCTTCCTGGTCAGCTTCGGGCGGCAGGGTCCGGAGGACGTTGTCGAGGTTGATCCCAGGGTTGCGGTAGACGATCTTCGCCAACACTCGCTCCACGGTGCCTGTGCAGAGCCTGCGCGCCTCGTTCGCCAGTTGTATGGGGAGCCTTTCCCGTAGCTGCGTGAGGGCCGGCGCCACTCCTCTGAAGAACAGGCTCAGCTTGGCGCTGTGGGGAAGGTTCTCGTTGGGGGAGTACGCGAGGTGCTCCGTCCCCAGCGCCACCATCTCCTTGTCAATATTGGCGGCGGAGGTGACGGGCTCCTCGGTCCACTGCTCCACCGTCCGCTGGAAGTTGTTCTGCGTAAGGGCGGCACTGTCCAGCAGCGCCCTTTCAGCCCGGAGATCCTCCTTCAACTTTGTCTCCCTGATCCGAGCCCCGTCAAGCGACTCGGTGAGGGTGGACACCTTCAGCTCCAAGTCTGCGATGGAGTCCTTGGCGTCGTTGAGCTCTTTGCCCTTCTCAGAGAGGCGGTCCTGCAGCTCCGAATGGCTGTGGGCGTCCTTCTCCCTTTCAAGTTTGAGTGCGGCAACCTTCTCCTCGCTCGTCTTCAGATTAAGCTCCAACTGCGCCACCCTTGCCTCCAGGTCCCTCTTGGCGGTCTCTGCGGCAGCAGTGGCGTCCCTCGCCTCCTGCAGAGCCCCGCCAATGGACTGCTCGCACGCGGCGAGGTCGTCCTCGTGGCTATCGAGGTCGACCTTCCGCTGGTTCAACTCTCCTTCCCGTCGAGCCAGATCCTCGGCGGCCAGACGTTGCTGCTCCTCAGCCTCGGCCTTCTCGAGGATGAACGCCTGGTGCGCCTCGGCGAGCTCCTCGCGCTCCTCCGCCAAGTTCCGGAGGGCCGCTTGGTTGACGGCGCGGAGATCCGCGGCGCGCTTCTCCAAGTCGACACCGGCCTTGGCAGCCAAAGCCTCTCGGGACTCCAGCTTGGCCTGCCTGGCCCGATACAAGGCCAGAAGCCGGCACAGGAGCTGCTCCTCTTCGGGCTCGCTGCTGCTGCCGGGCGCGTCTACAACCCTTAGCCCGGCGGAGGCGAGGACTTCTCCATCGAAGCTCTCCCCCTCCGCGGGTTCCCTTGATGAGGACGCCCACGGGACTTGGATGAAGACCCCGTTGGCGGCCTCCAGATAGATACCCGGCCCAGTCGCGGCAGCGGAGGGGTCGGCGGCCGGTGCAGCGTCCGGCGCTCCTGCGGCCTCAGGGCCGTCAGTGCGGTCGCCGGTCTCCTCCCCAGCTGCCGCGTCGG
Source organism: Secale cereale (assembly GCA_902687465.1). Taxonomy (NCBI): domain Eukaryota; kingdom Viridiplantae; phylum Streptophyta; class Magnoliopsida; order Poales; family Poaceae; genus Secale; species Secale cereale. The sequence goes on from LR738715.1 coordinate 478,224,236, forward strand.
TGGCCGCGGGGGTCTCGTCGGCGACGGGCTCGTCAGCAGTGGCGGCGTCGCCAGCATTGTCGCGCACTTCCTCCTCGGCGATGGTCTCCGTCTCCATCGGCTCCGGGGCAGGCGGATCTGGCAACAGAAAAAGAAAAGAAGAATCGTCAAGCAAATATCCAAAAAAGGAGAGTTCAAAAGAAGGAAAGTACAAGGGTTTACCTGCGCGGGCCTCGTCAATAACGGGGTCCCTCGCCGGGGAGTTCTCCCTTGGCGGCGTAGTAGTGGCCCCCGCCGACGGAGGGCTGCTGGCGCCTTCCCTTGGCGGGGTGCCCTCCCTTGTCGGGGTGCTCGCCCTTGGCGGGGCACCCTCCCTCGCCGGGGAGCTCCTCCTTGGCGGGGATGGTGGGGCGAGCGGCTCGTCGGGAGCAGTTTCTTGACGCTCCTGGGGCTGCGGCTCCACTTCTGCACAAGACAACAAGCAAACAAGACATCAATAAGGATAAGAAGCTCAAGCACGCCCGATAAGCGGAAAAGTGAACAAGGAACTTACGCTGGGGGCTGCGCTGGGGGCTGCCCTGCGAGGCAGCCGGCTGGTCCGGCAAGCCTGTCGCGGGTGCATCCCCCGCCGCGGCGACGGGCTCGTCGTCCTCAAGGTCAACCACAGGGATCTTGGCCCTCTTCGCCATCCTCTGGGTCAGGGTCCTGGAAGACAAACAAGATCAGAGTTAGGCAAAGAGAATTCAAGACAAGAGCAACAAGAATCAGAAGAAATGAAAGTTGCAAGTGCTTACTCTTCCTCCTCCTCGTCGTAGCTAAGGGCGGAAAAATCGAAATCCGCCTCGCGCGTCCCGGCGCGAGGAGCTGGAGGGGTAGGCTCCCTCGGGCGCTTGGCGGGCTCCGGAGCCATGGGTTGCGAAGACCCCGCGCCGGTCGTCGCCGAGGACTGGGGGGCAGAAGGAACACCAGAACCACTTCGGGAAGATCCCCCTCCGCTTGCCGCTGGGACACGGGGCGCCTCCTTGACGACCTTGCCCGTCGTGGTGGCACGCGTCGCGCGACGCTTCGGCTGCTGTCGGGGCGCCGGCTGCTTCACTGTCTCGGTGGTCTTGCGGAGGCGCTTCTTTGGCTGTGGCGGAGGACTTGGCGGTGGCGGAGAATTCTCTGAGGATGAAGAAATGTCGTCAAGGTTTAGTGACCCGCCCGAGTCTTCGTCGGAATCGCCCGATTCGGCGTCCTCCTCGGCGGGCTCACTGGACTCGGTCCCCTGCCCGGCAGCCTCGCTCTTCCCGGCAGGCTTCCCGGCGGGCCTCAGCAAGTTGAGGATCTCCTCCTCCTCGGCCCGGCTCACTGCATCCGCTGCTTCTGCTTCATCCACGGTGTACCCAAACTCACCCGTAGCCGCCGCTGCGGCAGCCTCCTCCATCCTGCTGGCGATATACGCCACGTCCCGGTCGGTGGTCGCGCGGGTGAGACCCTTCTTCTCGTCGGGATTGCGCGGCCGTTCCACCAGGTTATCAAAGAAAGTTTGCACGGTCTCTTCTGAAGGCGCCAGCCAAGTGGAATCCACCCCGTGGGAATTGCACAGAGGCATTACCGCACGGATGGCGTTGAGTGAAGAGTTGTTGCATTAGGGAACTACTCCCCGCGACGGGGTAAACCACTCCTTGTGCTTGGGGTCATGCTTGAACATCGAGCGGACCATCCCCTTGAGTTCCAAGATGGTGAAATTGTAGTTCAGGCCGGGGCGCAGCCTCATGCAGTCTGCCGCGTTGCCAAATTCCCAAGCGGGCCTCTTCCTGTCTTGCAAGGGGGCAATGCGGCGGCGAAGGAAATCCGCCCCGACCTCACCTACAGTAAGGTTGGCGTCCCGGAGGCGAAGGATCCTAGTGAGGGCTATCTCCAGCTTCTCATCCTCCGGGGCAAGATCGCTCTAATCCTTGCCGCGCACTATTGCGGCCCGGCGAGGAGAGGTAAACTGCTGGGGTTCCTCTTCCATAACCCAGCACCAATCAGCTCTCCACTCCTCCCACTTGCCGCGGAGCTCTCCAATCAAGTACGCCTCTTTCTTGTTAAGCCTGAAGATCTAGGAGATGCCACTGGAGAGTGGAGATCCAGACTCTACTCTAGGTGTGAAAAAGTGGCGGAAGAGAGCTACGTTGGGGTGGACCCCGACAAAGTTTTCGCACAGATGTGCGAAAACGGCCATAGTGAGAACAACATTCGGGGTGAAATCTAGGAGGTGGAATCCGTACGTGTTCATCACATCGCAGAAAAACTCAGAGTACGGAGGACAAATGCCACAGTGGAAGAACAGAGCGAAGTAATGGTAACCTCCCGGGTACATGTCGCAGGCTTCGGCGGGGAGGACACTGGTGCGCGGGTGAGCCTTCGTCTCCCTCGCCCAGAACAAGTAATACTTGTCCCGCAGCTCCCTCGCGCCGAGCCTCGGCGGGAAGACCACCATCCTCTTCCGCATTGCGGCCAGCTTCGCCGCCTTGTCGGACTTCTCGCTCTTCGTCTTGCTGCTCTTCGGGGCCATGGCGGGGACGGCGAGAGGGGTCGGCAGCGCCGGGGAGACTGGCGGCGGTGGAAGAGAGGTGGAGCTCGGCTCTCTGTCGACCTTTGGGGAGGCGGAGAGCGGCGGGAGTTTCTGAGATTGAAGACGCAATAAAGCAATAGGGGGGGAAACTGCCCCTGCTTCCTCTGCTTTTAAGGGGGGAGTGGGGGACGTTCCGCATTTTCCCATTAAAGAAACAGGCCACGATCTCTCCCACGACGCCGCAATCGACGCGTGCCGTTAGGGAGGGATGCGGTGGATGCAGAGTGGGAAACGGCGCGCCGTGGGCCGCGTGTGCCCGTGCACTGTTTTGGGCCTGGCCCAACAGCGCTCGGCACCGTGTGTGGCCCAGGCCCGGGGGCTCCTGTCGGTGTACTAAAGTAGGGGTGCCTTAGTATCCCGACTTGTGCACGGGCAGTAGCAGCGTCCCGTGGTCGGGCTCACCATGCGCCCGCCAAAACCCGCTCTGGTTCCCTTGAAGCCATTCAAGAACAAAGTATTCAAGTTAAGAAACAAGACCCCAGCAAGAGGAGCTTGCCGGGAAGGCCGCTCCAGGCTCGAGATCATCCCTTCTGCACAAGACCCTGGCAAGAGGAGCTTGCCAGGAAGGCCAAAGAACAGCATTTCAGAAGACATGCCGTGGCGCATCGCGCGCCCCGGCAAGACCCGGAGAGCGGCAAGCTTCCGGGCCCGGCAAGGTAGCGACCGCGGCAAGGTGCTTGCCGCGACAAGCTTTCACTGTGTGCCTGCGCTCCAGCTCACCTGGCCACGCGTCGCCCTGGGGCCCTTCCTGGGGCACGTGGCGGATGGCTGTGCAGCCTGGGTGTACACGGTGGCAAGCCACGATGACGAGGCCTCCGTCGTGGCGAACGGAGGCGCCCGGGCGGACGCTTTTGGGGTGACGGCGACGGGCATTCAATGCCCTTGTCCCCCACCGTCAGGGTTAGGTATAGACCACTGTACATACACTGTACATGCACTGTTACAACTACCACCAATTTTACACTTTTACCCTCATCTACGTTGACACCTGTCGGTGACCCCTTTGAGCTATAAAAGGAGGCCCATGCACAACGTAGAGGGGGTTCGGTTACAGAAACTTGATCACTCCCACGCTCGGTGTAGCTAGCACTGTAGATCTTCTTGCTCTCGAGCCCAGAACTCAATACAACCAAGGCAGGAGTAGGGTTTTACGCATCCGTGCGGCCCGAACCTGGGTAAACTGCTCGCGTGTGCCCCTCGATCTGCTCTTTGTGCTCCCTCCGCTCCCTTGCCGTACCGAAAAGGGGCTTCGGTCCCATAGGTGTTCGTGGGCGACCAGTTTCCCCGACAAATATTTTGTGTGATGAAGAGGGAGCATAGCCAGACTATATGATTTTGTAGGGATAACTTTCTTTGGCCATGTTATTTTGAGAAGACACGATTGCTTTGTTAGTATGCTTGAAGTATTATTATTCTTATGTCAATATAAACTTTTGTCATGAATCTTTCGGATCTGAACATTCATGCCTGATAACCCACAACTGTAGGGGATAGCAACAATTTTCGAGGGTAAAGTATTCAACCCAAATTTATTGATTCGACACAAGGGGAGCCAAAGAATACTCTTAAGTATTAGCAGCTAAGTTGTCAATTCAACCACACCTGGAAATTTAGTATCTGCAGCAAGGTAGTTTAGTAGCAAAGTAATATGATAGTGGCGGTAGCAGCAATAAAAGTAACGATAGTGTTTTTGTAGTTTTTGTAATAGTAGCAACAAACAAGTAAATAAGCAACAAACAATATGTGAAAAGCTCGTAGGCATTGGATCGGTGATGGGGAATTATGTCAGATGCAATTCATCATGTAGAAGTTATAACCTAGGGCGACACAGAACTAGCTCCAGTTCATCGATGCAATGTAGGTGTGTATTCCGAATATAGTCATACGTGCTTATGGAAAAGAACTTGCATGACATCTTTTGTCCTACCCTCCCGTGGCAGCGGGGTCCTATTGGAAACTAAGGGATATTAAGGCCTCCTTTTAATAGAGTACCGGGCCAAAGCATTAACACATAGTGGATACATGAACTCCTCAAACTATGGTCATCACCGGGAGTGGTCCCGATTATTGTCACTTCGGGGTCGCCGGATCATAACACATAGTAGGTGACTATAGACTTGCAAGATAGGATCAAGAACACACATATATTCATGAAAACATAATAGGTTCAGATCTGAAATCATGGCACTCGGGCCCTAGTGACAAGCATTAAGCATAGCAAAGTCATAGCAACATCAATCTCAGAACATAGTGGATAGTAGGGATCAAACCCTAACAAAACTAACTCGATTACATGATAGATCCCATCCAACCCATCATCGTCCAGCAAGCCTACAATGGAATTACTCACGCACAGCGGTGAGCATCATGGAATTGGTGATGGAGGAAGGTTGACGATGACGATGGCGACGATCTCCACTCTCCGGAGCCCCGAACGGACTCCAGATCAGCCCTCCCGAGAGAGATTAGGGCTTGGCGGCGGCTCCGTCTCGTAAAATGCGATAATTCTTCCTCTTTGATTTTTTTCTCCCTGAAAGTGAATATATAGGATCTAGGGATACGTCAGTGGAGCATGAGGGGGCCCACGAGGCAAGGGGGCGCGCCCTAGGGGGGGTGCGCCCCCACCCTCGTGGATGGGGTGTGGGCCGCCTGGTCTGGATCTTCTTGCAGGTATTTTTTATATTATCCAAAATAATTCTCCGTGCATTTTCAGGTCATTTCGAGAACTTTTTATTTGTGCACAAAAACAACATCATGGCAATTCTGCTGAAAACAGCGTCAGTCCGGGTTAGTTCCATTCAAATCATGCAAGTTGGAGTCCAAAACAAGGGCAAACGTGTTTGGAAAAGTAGATACGTTGGAGACGTATCAACTCCCCTAAGCTTACACCTTTGTTTGTCCTCAAGCAATTCAGTTGATAAACTGAAAGTGATAAAGAAAAACTTTGACAAACTTTGTTTGCTCTTGTTGTTGTAAATATGTATGCCAGCATTCAGGTTTTCAGCAAGATCATGAACTAACCACATTCACAATAACTTTCAGGTCTCAAGTCTACTCATATCAATGGCATAATCAACTAGCGAGCAATAATAATAAACCTCGGATGAAAACACTTTCTCAAACAATCATGATATGATATAACAAGATGGTATCTTGCTAGCCCTTTCTGAGATCACAAAACGTAAATGCAGAGCACCTTTAAAGATCAAGGACTGACTAGACATTGTAATTCATGGTAAAAGAGATCCAGTCACGATCATACTCAATGCAAATTAATGGTAATACATGCAAATGACAGAGGTGCTCTCCTACTGGTGCTCTTTGATAAGAGGATGATGACTCTGCATAAAAGTAAATAGATAGGCCCTTCGCAGAGGGAAGTAGGGATTTGTAGGGGTGCGAGAGCTCGATTTTTAAATAGATATGAATAACATTTTGAGTGGTATACTCTCATTGTCAACATAACAACCAAGAATCTCGATATCTCCCATGCTACGCACATTATAGGCGGTTCCCAAACAGAATGGTAAAGTTTATACTCCCCCAACCACCAACAAGCACACTCCACGGCTAGCCCGAAACAACGGGTACCGTCCAAACCAGCATCAGCCCTGGGGGAGTTTTGTTTAATTATTATAATTTTGAGCATGGGACTGGGCATCCCGATTACCAGCCATTTTCTCATGAATGATGAGCAGAGTCCACTCATCGTGAGAATAACCCACCTAGCATGGAAGATATAGACAACCCTAGTTGATACATGAGCTGCTCGAGCATACAAAGCATAATTTCATTTGAAGGTTTAGAGTTTGGCACGTACAAATTTACTTGGAACGGCAGGTAAATACCACATATAGGAAGGTATAGTGGACTCATGTGGAATAAATTTGGGGTTTATGGAAGTGGATGTACAAGCAGTATTCCTGCTTAGTACAGGTGAAGGCTAGAAAGAGACTGGGAAGCGACCAACTAGAGAGCAACAACAGTCATGAACATGCATTAAAATTAATCAACAATGAATGCAAGCATGAGTAGGATATAAATCACCATGAACATAAATATCATGGAGGCTATGTTGATTTTGTTTCAACTACATGCATGAACATGTGTCAAGTCAGACCACTTGAATCGTCCAAAGGAGGATACCACCCCATCATACCACATCACAACCATTTTAATATCATGTTGGCATGCAAGATAGACCATTATAAACTCTCATCTAATTAAGCATGGCATAAGCAGCTATGATCTCTAATTGTCATTGCAAGCATGTTTCATTCATAACAAGCTGAATCAGGAACGATGAACTATCATATTTACAAAAACAAGAGAGGTCGAGTTCATACCAGCTTCTCTCATCTCAATTAGTTCATCATATATCATCCTTATTGCCTTTCACTCGCACGACCGAACGGTGTGGATAATAATAATAGTGCACGTGCATTGGACTAAGCTGGAATCTACAGAAATTTAATACAAGAGAGAATACAAGGTAATATGGCTGAAGGTTAAATCAACTATAAAGCATATGAGAGCCACTAAGCAATTCCATTCATGGTCTTCTACTCTTAACCCCCAAAGAAAAGAAAAGAAACTATTTACACGGGAAAGCTCCCAACAAGCAAAAGAAGAATGGGAAATCTTTTTGGGTTTCCTTTTAGTTACTACTACAAGCAAGGAAAGAAAGTAAACTAGCTAGAAGCTACGGCTAATATTTTTTTTCTTAAGGTTTTCTCTAGCACACGAGAAAAAGACTAAGAAAAAGAAATTGAAACTAAACATGGATGGTACAGTGAAAGAGTGTGAGCACTGACAACTAGAATAAGTGTGTGAACATGAATGTAAAGTCGGTGAGAAACACGTACTCCCCCAAGCTTAGGCTTTTGGCCTAAGTTGGCCTATGGTCACGGATAAAAGCTACTCCCTCCAGTGTACTGAGATGTGTCCTTTGGGTGCCACTGGTTGGCAAGCTCATCCAGATCCCACCCATAAACAGACTGATGGTAAGGATCGAGTGGTGGTTCCGGCTCAGGCTCTGAAGCTTGTGCCTGGCCCTGGTACTTGTAGAAGGCATATGATGTAACGAGATATGTGCATGTAGACAGATCAAACAGAGATGGTGCAGGCAAGGTAACAATTCCGCAATATATTTCATCAAACCTTAATTTATAATTAACCAACCTATCCTTGTCTTTAACAATAAAATCATGTGCTACCATGCTCTTGTAGTCTAGATAAACAGGGGCAAGCAATTTTTCTTCCTTCTCATGATGCCTAATAGGTATTCTAAAATATTCAGCAAGGCGAGAAGCAAAGATGCCTCCAAAGACGGACCCCTTTGAGCGGTTCAGACTCAGTCGTTTAGCAACGACGACACCCAAGCTAAAAGTTGTGTCTTGAAACAAAGCATGGCGTAATATGAAAATATCAGGGGCACTAAGATTCCCACTGTTCCCGCGACCAATTAAACATCTACTAGCAAATAAAGCAAAGTAGCTTAGAACAGGGAAGTGTATACTAGTGATCCTTGCCCCTGAGACTTGTCTAGTTTCCCCTACATCTATCATGTCGATAAACCCTTCAATGTCTTCACGACGTGGTTCATCAAGTCTACCTCCAAAGGGTATCTTACATACTTCACAAAATTCTAAGAGTGATATCTCCTTAATCTCATCATATAAACGAAACTCCACTGTAGGTGGTGTTTTCTTAGCATGAAAATGAAAACTTTGCGTGAAAATATTGGTGAGTAAGAGATACTGTTCACGCTGGTCCTGGAGGAAGTCGGTGAGGCCTGCATTATTTGCCAACCAATAAAAGTCTTCGTAAATCCCGGCGGACATCATGAAATCATTACAAGGCCATTCGCGTAGTCGAACTTCCGCCATGCGAGGAAGATTATATTTGGGCTTCTTATTTTCTTCTTTCTTCTTCTCCTCTGAGCTCTTACTGGAGGAGCCCCTCAACAATCTCTTTATCATTTTCCTTTTCTAAAATTTTCTGAAATTTTTAGTAACTCAAAATAAAAGTTAACCAAACTCAACAAGATTGATAGCAACAACTCCTACTAGTGCCTAGAGACTATATCATGCATTAGAACTACTTGGGACCAAGAAAATTTGACATGCAAGCTCAAGAACAAGGTCACCACTGCAGCATAAATTTGCAATAAATAAAGCACTAGAACAAAAACTAATTGGACCAATGGAGGAGTCACATACAAGGAACAATCTCCCCAAACATTTTGATGAATGGTGCTTTGAGCAAGGAGATCGAAAATGGCAACAAGATGAGCTAGAACTCGAGTTTGAGCTGGTTGGTGATTTTTTTGGGAGGAAGAAAAAGAGTGTGGGTGCAGGAATAAGTGGAGGGGGGCCACGTGGGGCCCACGAGGCAGGGGGCGTGCCCTGACAGGGGGGCGCGCCCTGGACCCTCATGGCCAGGTGCTGGCTCCCCTCGCCGTGTGTTCTGTGCCATATATTCTGAAATATTCTAGAAAAAAATCATATTTCATTTTCAGGGCATTTGGAGAACTTTTATTTTTAGGGTATTTTTTTATTGCACGGGTAAGTCTGGAAACAGACATAAAATACTATTTTTTCTATATTTATCCTAATTAACAGAAAGTAAAAGGAGGGTACAGAAGGTTGTGCTATCTAGGTTCACCTATCTCATGCTCATCAAAAGGAATCCATTAATAAGGTTGATCAGGTCTTGTTAATAAACTCTTACCGAATAACATGAAACCGGAGAATTTTTTAATAACACTAGGTTACCTCAATGGGGATATGTATGTCCCCAACAATAAGAATGTCATATGTCTTCTTGATAGTAGGAAGAGGAAATTCAAAACCTCCAATAGTAATAGTTGAAATTTTTCCAATATAATTGATACTGTGGACTTGAGGTTGTTTCCTCGGAAAGTGTATGATATGCTCATTACCATTGACATGAAAAGTGACATTGCCTTTGTTGCAATCAATAACAGCCCCTGCAATATTCAAAAAGGGTCTACCAAGGATAATAGACATACTATCGTCCTCGAGAATATCAAGTATAACAAAGTCCGTTAGAATAGTAACATTTGCAACTATAACAGGCACATCCTCAAAAATACCGACATGTATAGCAGTTGATTTATCAACCATTTGCAAAGATATTTCCGTAGGTGTCAACTTACTCAAGTCAAGTCTACGCTATAAAGAGAGAGGCATAACACTAACACCGGCTCCAAGATCACATAAAGTAGTTTTGACATAGTTTCCTTTAATGGAGCAAGGTATAGTAGGTACTCCGGGATCTCCTAGTTTCTTACGTATTCCACCTTTAAAAGTGTAATTGGCAAGCATGGTGGAAATTTCTACTTCAGGTATCTTTCTTTTGTTGGTAATAATATCCTTCATATACTTAGCATAAGGATTTGTTTTAAGCACATCAGTCGAATGCATACGCAAAAAGATAGGTCTAATCATTTCAGCAAAGCGCTCAAAATCCTCATCATCCTTTTGCTTGGATGGTTTCGGAGGAAAAGGCATGGGTTTTTGAACCCATGGTTCTCTTTCCCTACCGTGCTTCCTAGCAACAAAGTCTCTCTTATCATAACGTTGATTCTTTGATTGTGGGTTATCAAGATCAACAACAGGTTCAATCTCTACATCATTGTCATTGCTAGGTTGAGCATCATCATGAACATCATCATTAATATTATCACTAGGTTCATGTTCATTAACAGATTGTGTCTCAGCATCAGAGACAAATATATCATTGGGATTCTCAGGTGTGTCAGCTACAGGTTCACTAGAAGCATGCAAAGTCCTATCATTTTTCTTTTTCTTTTTCTTAGAAGAACTAGGTGCATCTAAATTAGCTCTGTGAGAATCTTGCTCAATTCTCTTAGGGTGGCCTTCAGGATACAAAGGTTCCTGAGTTATCTTACCACCTCTAGTAGCAACTCTAACAGCATAGTCATTATTCTTACTATTGAATTCATTGAGCAAATCATTCTGAGCCTTAAGTACTTGTTCTACTTGAGTGGTGACCATGGAAGCATGTTTACTAATGAGTTTCAGTTCACCTCTCTAGACAGATAATCACTCAAGCGTTCAATCATATAAGCATTGTGTTGTAATTGTGTACCAACATAAGCATTGAAGTTTTCTTGTTTCACAATAAAATTGTCAAACTCATCTAAGCATTGGCTAGCAGACTTATAACGAGGAATATCACCTTCATCAAATCTATAAAGAGAATTTACCTTTACTACCCGTGTCGGGTTATCAAGACCATGTATTTCTTCAATAGGTGGTAAATTCTTAACATCTTTAGCTTTAATACCCTTTTCTTTCATATATTTCTTTGCCTCTTGCATATCTTCAGGGCTGAGAAATAGAACACCTCTTTTCTTCGGAGTTGGCTTAGGGGCTGGTTCAGGAAGTGTCCAATTATTTTCATTGGCCATCATATTATTCAGTACTAATTCAGCTAGATAAATTGTTCTTTCCCTGAAAACACAACTAGCACAACTATCTAGGTGGTCTCTGGAAGCATCGGTTAGTCCATTGTAAAAGACATCAAGTATATCATGCATCTCAAGAGGATGATCAGGCAAAGCATTAAGTAATTGGAGAAACCTCCCCTAAGCTTGTGGGAGACTCTCTTCTTCAATTTGCACAAAGTTATATATTTCCTGTAAGGTAGCTTGTTTCTTATGAGCGGGAAAATATTTAGCAGAGAAGTAATACATCATATCCTGGGGACTACGCACACAACCAGGATCAAGAGAATTAAACCAAGTCTTAGCATCACCCTTAATGAGAAAGGAAACAACTTAAGGATATAGTAATAATGAATCTTTTCATCGTTGGTAAACAGGGTGGCTGTATCATTCAACTTAGTAAGATGTGCCACAACAGTTTCAGACTCATAGCCATGGAAAGGATCAGAGTAAACCAAAGTAATTAACTTAGGATCAACAGAGAATTCATAATCCTTATCAGTAACACAGATAGGTGAAGTAGCAAAAGCAGGGTCATGTTTCATTCTAGCATTCAAGGACTTTTCTTTCAGCTTAGCTAATAATTTCTTAAAATCATATCTATCGTTGCAAGCAAGAAAGTCTCTAGCAGTTTCTTCATGCATAACATAACCCTCAGGAACAACAGGCAATTCATATCTATTGGGAGAAGTTTCATCACCACTCTCATAAATATCATCAGTTTCATTATTTGCATTCTCCCTAACCTTAGCAATTTGTTCATCTAGAAATTCACCTAGTGGCACAGTATTATCAAGCATAGAAGTAGTTTCATCATACATAGCAAAAGTGGCATCATCAAGAACATACGACATATCAGATTCAATAGCAGGAGTAGGTGTCGCAAGTTACTCATAACAGAGGGTGAATCAAGTGCAGAGCTAGATGTCAGTTCCTTACCTCCCCTCGTAGTTGAGGGTAAGATATTGGTTTTTGAGTCCTTCAAATTCTTCATAGTGATCAACAGATATAAATCCCAAGTGACTTAAAGAATAGAGCTATGCTTCCGGCAACGACGCCAGAAAATAGTCTTGATAACCCACAAGTGTAGGGGATCGCAACAGTTTTCGAGGGTAAAGTATTCAACCCAAATTTATTGATTCAACACAAGGGGAGCCAAAGAATACTCTTAAGTATTAGCAGCTGAGTTGTCAATTCAACCACACCTGGAAACTTAGTATCTGCAGCAAGGTAGTTTAGTAGCAAAGTAATATGATAGTGGCGGTAGCAGCAATACAAGTAACGATAGTGTTTTTGTAGTTTTCGTAATAGTAGCAACGGAAAAGTAAATAATCAACAAGCAATATGTGAAAAGCTCGTAGGCATTGGATCGGTGATGGGGAATTATGTCGGATGCAATTCATCATGTAGAAGTTATAACCTAGGGTGACACAGAACTAGCTCCAGTTCATCAATGCAATGTAGGCATGTATTCAGAATATAGTCATACATGCTTATGGAAAAGATCTTGCATGGCATCTTTTGTCCTACCCTCCCGTGGCAGCGGGGTCCTATTGGAAACTAAGGGATATTAAGGCCTCCTTTTAATAGAGTACCGGACCAAAGCATTAACACAGTGAATACATGAACTCCTCAAACTATGGTCATCACCGGGAGTGGTCCCGATTATTGTCACTTCGGGGTCGCCAGATCATAACACATAGTAGGTGACTATAGACTTGCAAGATAGGATCAAGAACACACATATATTCATGAAAACATAATAGGTTCAGATCTGAAATCATGGCACTCGGGCCCTAGTGACAAGCATTAAGCATAGCAAAGTCATAGCAACATCAATCTCAGAACATAGTGGATACTAGGGATCAAACCCTAACAAAACTAACTCGATTACATGATAGATCCCATCCAACCCATCACCGTCCAGCAAGCCTACGATGGAATTACTCACGCACAATGGTGAGCATCATGGAATTGGTGATGGAGGAAGGTTGATGATGACGATGGCGACGATCTCCACTCTCTGGAGCCCCGAACGGACTCCAGATCAACCCTCCCGAGAGAGATTAGGGCTTGGCGGCGGCTCCGTCTCGTAAAACGTGATAATTCTTCCTCTCTAATTTTTCTCTCCCCAAAAGTGAATATATATGATCTTGGGATACGTCGGTAGAGCATCAGGGGCCCCACGAGGCAGGGGGTGCGCCCTAGGGGGGGCGCCCCCCACCCTCGTGGACATGGTGTGGGCCCCCTGGTCTGGATCTTCTTGCAGGTATTTTTTATATTTTCCAAAATAATTCTCCGTGGATTTTCAGGTCATTCCGAGAACTTTTTATTTCTGCACAAAAACAACATCATGGCAATTCTGCTGAAAACAACGTCAGTCCAGGTTAGTTCCAATCAAATCATCTAAGTTAGAGTCCAAAACAAGGGCAAAAGTGTTTGGAAAAGTAGATACGTTGGAGACATATCAATGCCACAATAAAGAAAATTACATCGAGAATTATGTTGGGTAGCATTCCACATCAAAAATTTGGTTTTTATCATTTACCTACTCGAGGACGAGCATGAATTAAGCTTGGGGATGCTTGATACGTCTCCAACGTATCTATAATTTTTGATTGTTCCATGCTATTATATTATCCTTCTAGGATGTCTTATGGGCTTTTATATACACTTTTATATGATTTTTGGGACTAACCTATTAACCCAGAGTCCAGTGCCAGTTTCTGTTTTTCCCTTGTTTTAGAGTATCACAGAAAAGGAATATCAAACGGAGCCCAATTGACCTGAAACTCAACGGAGGTTATTTTTGGACCAGAATAAGCCCAAGAAGTGCCGGAGGGGGACCAGAAGGTTCCCGGGCTGCCCACGAGGGTAGGGGGGCGCCCCCTGCCTCGTGGACAGCCCGGAGACCCCCTTTAGTTGCCTCGACTCCAACACCTCCTATATATACAGAAACCTCCGGAAAATAACCTAGATCGGGAGTTCCGCCGCCGAAAGCCTCTGTTGCCACCGAAAACCAATCTAGGCATGTTCCGGCACCCTGCCGGAGGGGGAATCCCTCTCCAGTGGCCACCTTCATTATCCCGGCGCTCTCCATGACGAGGAGGGAGTAGTTCACCTTCGGGGCTGAGGGTATGTACCAGTAGCTATGTGTTTGATCTCTCTCTCTCTCTCGTGTTCTTGAGATGGCACGATCTTGATGTATCGCGAGATTTGCTACTATAGTTGGATCTTATGATGTTTCTCCCCCTCTACTCTCTTGTGATGAATTGAGTTTTCCCTTTGAAGTTATCTTACCGGATCGAGTCTTTAAGGATTTGATAACACTTGATGTATGTCTTGCATGTGCTTATCTGTGGTGACAATGGGATATCACGTGATCTACTTGATGTATGTTTCTGTGATCAACTTGCTGGTTCCGTGACCTTGGGAATCTATGCATAGGGGTTGGCACACGTTTTCATCTTGACTCTCCGGTAGAAACTTTGGGGCACTCTTTGAAGTTCTTTGTGTTGGTTGAATAGATGAATCTGAGATTGTGTGATGCATATCGTATAATCATGCCCACGGATACTTGAGGTGACAATGGAGTATCTAGGTGACATTAGGGTTTTGGTTGATTTGTGTCTTAAGGTGTTATTCTAGTACGAACTCTATGATAGATCGAATGGAAAGAATAGCTTCGTGTTATTTTACTACTGACTCTTGAATAGATCAATCAGAAAGGATAACTTTGAGGTGGTTTCGTACCCTATAATAATCGCTTCATTTGTTCTCCGCTATTAGTGATTTTGGAGTGACTCTTTGTTGCATGTTGAGGGCTAGTAACATGATCCAATTATGTTATCATTGTTGAGAGAACTTGCACTAGTGAAAGTATGAACCATAGGCCTTGTTTCCTAGCATTGCACTACCATTTACACTCACTTTTATCATTAGCTACCTTGCTGTTTTTATATTTTCAGATTACAAAAACCTATATCTACCATCCATATTGCACATGTATTACCATCTCTTCGCAGAACTAGTGCACTTATACAATTTACCATTGTATATGGTGTGTTGGGGACACAAGAGACTCTTTGTTATTTGGTTGCAGGGTTGTTTGAGAGAGACCATCTTCATCCTACGCCTCCCACGGATTGATAAACCTTAGGTCATCCACTTGAGGGAAATTTTCTACTGTCCTACAAACCTCTGCACTTGGAGGCCCAACAACGTCTACAAGAAGAAGGTTGTGTAGTAGACATCAATGGTACATTTGCATATGCGTCCCGTCAACTCATGCCTGCTGGGACGGCACACGTGTCGCGCGGCAACACATGCCGCTTTACTGCTTAACCGAAGCATGGACGTAACCATTGTTGGTCTAACGCTCACGGTTCAAATAAATAATCTGTTTGGGATATTGGTTCCCAATTATTAATAATCTCCCGTTTGTAATTACATAAGGATTACATCAAAACTGGTCTCAAATTTGGGATGCGGGTGTGTGCGTCTGGGGGGGGGGTGGCGGGTGGCTCGCAGTACACTACGAGTTGTGAGCCACCGTGTGGGCTGGCCGTTTTGTTAGGCAGGCCGGTGGCACATTAGTGTCGTGAATTCGTTGTTTAAAACATTATACAACCCTTTCATACATACATGTTTTGGCCACATGTAGTCGATGGTTATGCTACACGACACTCGATACTCACGTCTGACATTTTCTGTGGGCCCGCGAGGTCGTCGTCCATCACTTTGACGAACAGCCGGCAGTGAGGTTAATTTGACCAGCAAGGTAGAATCTTTTTTGTTTATGTTATGGTGGTATATAGTACGCGTCGAAGAGGTTGCTGGGGACTAGCATATATACTATACATATGCGTCCATGAACAAGTACACCTCACTAGTGTCGGGACTTTTCGGTTTCCGAGGCACGCGCCACATCAAAATTGTGAATTTGGCTATTCAAACATCACACACCACTTCTTTGGGCCACATGCATGCATGCGGTGGTTATCCTAGTTAGGACACTCACGTGTGACGCTTCCATCTGTGGGCCCACTAGGCGATCGTCGATGCATGCATGCATCACTTTGACCTACATCAGGAAAGGTTAATTAATTTCACCATCAATGAGGATTCTTTTTGGGTTGTACATATTATGGCAGGAGCATTTAGTATGCGTCGAAGAGGGGGATGTAGTACGCTTCATGAACCTCGCTCTGTGTGTATGGTTTATGATTTTTGAGGCATGTGGCATGATAACGCACAAGTATAGGGGATCGTTTGAAGCCTTTTTCGATAAGTAAGAGTGTCGAACCCAACGAGGAGCTAAAGGTGGAACAAATATTCCCTCAAGTTCTATCGACCACCGATACAACTCTACGCACACTTAGCATTTGCTTTACCGGAAACAAGTATGAAACTATTTTGTAGGTGTGATGCTAGAAATACTTTGAAAGAATAAAACAAGAAGTACTTTGCAATATAATGAAAGTGGAAAGCTTTTGTCAACAAGAAAGTTATTTGTCCCTAGGCAATCGATAACAAGTACCAGTAATCATTCTTGCAATTTTATATGAGGGAGAGGCACGAGCTAACATACTTTCTCTACTTGGATCATATGCACTTATGATTCGAACTCTAGAAAGCATCCGCAGCTACTAAATATCATTAAGGCTGTGAAACGCAACCATAGCATTAAGTATCAAGTCCTCTTCACTCTCATACGTCATACCCCCTTACTTGGGTTTAAGTTTCTATCACTCTCGCAACCCACCATAAGCGAACCATGAACATATCGCAACACCCTACAGCGGGAGCCCCTCACGTTTGCGCGAGAACGGAGGGCACCGTAGGGCAGCACCATAAATAAAATATACAATCATACCAACCAAGATCACGATTAACCCACGGGACAAAATGGATCTACTCAAACATCATAGGATAACCATAGATCATTGGGAAATATTATATGGAGTTGAGCACCATGTTTAAGTAGAGATTACATGGGGGGGGGGGGAAGAGGTGTTACACCGCTGCAATGAGGGGGAGAGAGTTCGTGTTGACGGTAGCAAGATTGTTGATGTAGATCGCCGTCCCGATCATTGCCCCGGTGGCACTCCAGCGCCACCCGAAGAGAGGGGGAGAGAGCCCCCTCCCTCTTCTTCTTCCTTGGCCTCCCCCCTAGGTGGGAGAAGGGTTCCCCCTCTGGTCCTTGGTCTCCATGGCATGGGGAGGGGCAAGAGCCCCTCCAAGATTGGATCTGTCTCTCTGTCTCTCCTGTTTCGCGTTCCGCAGATCTGGCCCTTCACCGTTTCTCAAATTCCCGGAAATCCGTAACTCTGATTGCGTTGAATTTTTGACACGATTTTTATTCATAAATTAGCTTTCTTGTGCTAGCAGAAGGGCCCCAACCGACGTTCGAGGAGGGCACAAGACACCAGGGCGCGCCTAGGCCCTATGGCTCGCCCTAGTGGGTTGTGGGCACTACGGGCCCCCGTTTGCGTTGATTCCACCTCCTAAAAATCACATATATTCCGAAATAATTCTTCGTAAATTTTTATCGCGTTTGGACTTTGTTTGATATGGATTTTCTGCGATACAAAACATGCAAAAACAGAAGCTGGCAGTGGGCACTGGATCAGTAAGTTAGTCCAAATAAATCAAATAAATTGTTGCCAAAAGTATGTAAAAGTTGAATAATATTGGCATGAAACAATCAAAAATTATAGATACGACGGAGACGTATCAGCATCCCCAAGCTTAATTCCTGCTCGTCCTCGAGTAGGAAAATGATAAAAAAGATAATTTTTGATGTGGAATGCTACCTAGCATAAACTTCATCATATATCTAGTCATGGCATGAATATTAAGACATGAGTGATTCAAAGCAATAGTCTATAATTTGACATAAAGACATCAATACTCGGGCATCCCAACAAACAATCATGTCTTTCTGAATATCAAATGCTAAAGAAAGTTATCCCTACAAAATCATATAGTCTTGTCATGCTCTGTCTTCCCAGCTCAAAGTATAAATCATGTACTACCTCGGTGTCAGCCAAGCTATTGGTTCATACTTTTTAACGCGCTTCAACATTTTCAACTCTCACGCAATACATGAGCTCAAGCCATGGATATATCAATATAGGTGGAATAGAATGCGGTGGTAGTAGACAAAAGAAGGGAAGAAAGTCTCACATCAACTAGGAAAACTAATGGACTATGGAGATGTCCATCAATCGATATCAATGTGAGGAGTAGGGATTGCCATGCTATAAGTGTATGAGAGCTCAACATGAAAACTAAGTGGGTGTGCATCTAACTCTACTACTGAAAATTCCCACTAGTATATGAAAGTGTCAACATAGGAGACTCTCCCTATGAAAAACATGGTGCTACTTTGAAGCACAAGTGTGGAACTAGCATAGCCCTTCTCTCTTTATTTCTTTTTTTTCTTTTTTTCTTTTTTTCTTTTTTCTCTCTCATTGTCCGGAGTCTCACCCCAACTTGTGGGGGGAATCATAGTCTCCATCATCCTTTCCTCACCGGGACATGCTCTAATAATGGATAATGATGATCATCATAATTCTATTTACTTATAACTCAAAAGAAATAAAAATTACAACTCGATACCTATGAAATAGTATGACTCTAAATGAATGCCTCTGGCAGTGTAACATGATGTGCAATGATATAGCATAGCAAAGATATCAAAAAACAGACAAGCCATGAAAATATCATGCTAGCTGTCTTACGATCATGGAAAGCAATTGAAAATGAATGCTCAAGTGAACTATGTTATGGAAGTGCATGGAAATATATCTCGGAATGGCTATGGAAATGCCATAATAGGTAGGTATGGTGGCTGTTTTGAGGAAGGTATAATAAAGTTTATGCACCAGTGAAAGTTGCGCGGCATAAGAGAGGCTAGCAATTATGAAAGGGTGAGAGTGCATATAATCCATGGACTCACATTAGTCATAAAGACCTCACATACTTGTTGCAAAAGTTTATTAGACCTCGAAGCAAAGTAATACTATGCATGCTCCTAGGGGGGAGGTTGGTAGGAGTTAACCATCGCGCGCCCCCGACCTTCACACAAAGATAGGACAATCAAGGATAAATTATGCTCCAACTTCCAGGCATAACGAGAGACTATACGTGCATGCTTTAGGAATCACAAACCTTAACACCAATATATTACTAAACACGATCATCAACTAGTACCTCCCACATATTATCATCTCTACATCGTAAAACTATTGCAAGGAATCAAACATATCATATTCAGTGATCCATAAGTTTTATGTAGGATTTTATGACTAACCATGCAATTGACCAATTCCTGTTGACTCTCTAAATAGATATAAGTGAAGCATGAGAGTTTAATTCTTTCTACAAAAGATCATGCTCTAACAAATATAAGTGAAGCATGAGATCATTCTACGAACATCGGTTTTCTATGTGAAGAGAAACAGGCAATCCAAACTTCAAAAGATAGAAGTGAAGCACATGAAGCATTCTATAAAGCCATACTCAAAAGATATAAATGAAGTGCAATGAGCATTCTATAAATCAACTATGGACTATCTCATACCAGCATGGTGCATTATTAAAATAAAAATAAAAAGCACACGACGCTCCAAGAATTTACGCATATCATGTGAACGAAACGAATCCGAAAACATACCAATACTTGTTGAAGAAAGATGGAATGCCTTCTGGGGCATCCCCAATCTTAGATGCTTGAGTCTCCTTTAATATTTACTTGGGGTGCCTTGGGCATCCCCAAGATTGAGCTCTTGCCTCTCCTCCTTCTCCTCACATCGAGACCTCCTCGATCTTCGAACACCTCATCCACACAAAACTTAACCAAACTTTTAGCGGGGTTAGTGCATATGATCAATGAAATCCCATCATGTACTACTCTAACATTATTGTATAATTATAAGCAAACATTACCCACTGTATGCTATCACAATTCTATGGCCCCAAGTCAAGGAGGCTTCAACAAGAATTCAAACATATGCAAATAATGAAGCTATAACAGAAATATGTGAAAACAGGACAGTCTGTAAAGATTTGAACATCCACCATACTTCTATAACTCTAAAAATTCTGTTTTTTTAGGAACAATAAACATTTTGTATATAAAGACTTTGAAAAAGTTTCAGAACCTTTCGACGTTCCAGTAAAAAATGTAAAATCGCGCACTACAACCAAAGTTTCTGTTTTTGCACCGCACAAACCAACAAGCAATTTAATCATCCTAAAGGAAACTATTGGTACATTATTTTTATAATACAATGGAATTGTACAAGGGGATAATTATTTTGTTGAATTGTTTTTATAATTTAAGATTTGCAAAGTTTCCATGGGCATGAACAAAGTTCAAGGATCTCCCCCATTTCAATGGTGCTCGTCCTTCTTACTTTCACTTTTGTTTTTGAAACGTTTTAGGTTCCCCTCTATATTTTTTTGTTTTTAAACTTTATAAAAGTACTCAACAGAAATAAATGACACTTTTTTAAAACTTCTAGGTTGTCTCCCTGGCACCGCTTTATTTAAAGCCATTAAGTTAGGCATAAAATTCTCAAGTAATGAATCCACCCGGATCCCAAGGTATATCAAAGACAATTTTAACTAGCAATGATTTGGCATTTAGTAGTGAGCACAAAGTGATATGTGTCATGCAACAACGAAGTCTAACTCTCTTCCTATGCATCGGCATGTCATGCGAGAACAATTCATGCACATCAACGAAAGACCAACGCATAGTATAAGCAGTTTCTTGCAATTTTATCGTGTTGGAAACATAGAGAGGCGGAGATGTAGTTCCTCTCTCATAATAATTGCAAGTAGGATCAGCAAGCACATGCATATTATATTCATCAAAAACATCATGTGCAACGGTAAAAGGTAACCCATCAATATAATCCTTAATAAGTGCAAACTTCTTGAATATAGTGTAGTTTGGAGAATTCAAAAAGATAATAGGACTATCATGTGTGGGTGCAATAGCAACTATCTCATGTTTAACATAAGGAACTATATCAAGTTCATCTCCATAAGCATAATTCATATTGGCATCTTGGCCACAAGCATAGCAAGCATCATAAAAAAGGGATATTTCAAAAGAATCAACTGGATCATAGCAATCATCATAGCATTCATCCTTTGGAAAATTCGAAGGAAAATTAAACAATGTATGTGATAAAGAGTTACTCTCATTAGATGGTGGGAGCGGGTGATCAATCCGCTCTTCCTCCTTTTGTTCGCTCTCCTCCTCATCTTTTTCATCCAATGAGCTCACAATGTCATAAACTTCTTCCTCCATAGACTCCTGCAAAATATTAGTCTCTTCTTGGATAGCGGAGGAGTCGTCAATATATGGTTTAATATAAGGATTAGAAGCATACTTATCATAGCAATATTTAAGTATGGCCAATTTTTCAGATTTGTAGAGAGTAGTATCACTCTTCAATAAAAGAAGCAATTTCACAAGTACCCCTAAAAGCAACAAATTCTTCAATTTGTTGAACATCATGGTAATTATAAATACCCTTAGCATACGAAGATACGATTCCATTATCACTAAACTCACAATGGTAAGGAAGGTATTTCTTAGGGTCTTTAGAACAACAAGTACAATCATGTAGTTCACATAAATTCCAAGCATAGCACTGCAAAGTATTAATATGATGCCACAAAAGTTTCACTTTTTCAGATATGTGGTGTCGCACATAACAAGCATGCTCATCTAAAGATTTGCCCTCAACTAAGCCAGTTGGGGTTTTAGCCCGAGCACATAGGGATCGAAGATGATCCAAGTAAAAAGCTTTTGTAGTGTGATAGATTTTGGGTGGTTCTTCAACCATTGGTTTAGTAGGTACCACTATTTTTTTGGTATTTTACGTTTCCTACCCATAACTAAAGATAGAAAACAACTTAGAACAGAAAATAAAAACTACTTAGTGATAAAGCAAACAAGCACACACATGAATATTCACCCCACACTATAACTCCCCGGCAACGGCGCGAGAAAAAGGTCTTGATAACCCACAAGTATAGAGGATCATTTGTAGCCTTTTTCGATAAGTAAGAGTGTCGAAACCAATGAGGAGCTAAAGGTAGAACAAATATTCCCTCAAGTTCTATCGATCACCGATACAACTCTACGCACACTTATTGTTTGCTTTACCGGAAACAAGTATGAACCTATTTTGTAGGTGTGATGCTAGAACTACTTTGCAAGAATAAAACTAGAAGTACTTTGCAAGATAATGAAAGTGGATAGATTTTGTCAACAAGAAAGTTATTTGTCCCTAGGCAATCGATAACAAGTATCGGTAATCATTCTTGCAATTTTATATGAGGGAGAGGCATGAGCTAACATACTTTCTCTACTTGGATCATATGAACTTATGATTGGAACTCTAGCAAGCATCCGCAACTACTAAAGATCATTAAGGTCGTGAAACCCAACCATAGCATTAAGTATCAAGTCCTCTATACTCCCATACGTCATACCCCCTTACTCGGGTTTAAGTTTCTGTTACTCTCGCAACCCATCATAAGCGAACCATGAACATATTGCAACACCCTACAACGGGGGCCCCTCACGTTTGCATGAGAACGAAGGGCACCGTAGGACAGCACCATAAATAAAATATACAATCATACCAACCAAGATCACAATTAACCCACATGACAAAACAGATCTACTCAAACATCATAGGATAACCATAGATCATTGGGAAATAATATATGGAGTTGAGCACCATGTTTAAGTAGAGATCATAGCGGGGGGAAAGAGGTGTTACACCGCTGCAATGAGGGGGGGAGAGTTGGTGTGAGCAAGATTGTTGATGTAGACCGCCGTCCCGATCATTGCCCCGGTGGCACTTTGGCGCCACCGGAAGCGAGGGGGAGAGAGCCCCCTCCTTCTTCTTCCTTGGCCTCCTACCTAGGTGGGAGAAGGGTTCCCCCTTTGGTCCTTGGTCTCCATGGCATGGGAGGGGCGAGAGCCCCTCCGAGATTGGATATGTCTCTTTGTCTCTTCTGTTTCGCATTCCCCAGATCTGGCCCTTCACCATTTCTTAAATTCCCGGAGATCCGTAACTCCGATTGCGCTGAATTTTTGACACGATTTTTATCCATAAATTAGCTTTCTTGCACCAGAAGAAGGGCTCCAACCGACATTCGAGGAGGGCAAAATACACCAGGGCGCATGGCTCACCCTGGTGGGTTGTGGGCACTATGGGCCCCTGTTTGCGTTGATTCCACCTCCTTAAAATCACATATATTCCAAAATAATTTTTCGTAAATTTTTATCGTGTTTGGACTTCCTTTGATATGAATTTTCTGCGAGACAAAAACATGCAAAAACAAGAGGTGGCACTGGGCACTCGATCACTAAGTTAGTCCAAATAAATCATATAAATTGTTGCCAAAAGTATGTAAAACTTTAATTATTGCATGAAACAATCAAAAATTATAGATACGACGGAGACCTATCATGGCACATCAAAGTTGTGAATTTTTGGTATTCAACACATATATGTTTGGCCCACATGCAAAGCGATGGTGGTTGTCCTCTCGCACCCACTTAAGCTGTTATCAGCAATATCGATGCTTTCCATCTGTGGGCCCGTTTGGTCCATCACTACTTTTTGCCTGACAACGAGAGAGGTTAATTTGACTTAGGAGGAGATTTTTTTTTGCTTGTAATACGTTATATATATATATATAGGTCATGCTCTGGGATGACATGCATGATACAATTTGAGTACACACACATGCATGTGTACGCATGAATCCCTCCCATCGATTCGAAGTGGCTAGTACAACGACACGTCATGAACCGGTCTCGCTCTGTGTGGGGAGTGTATGATTTTCGATGCACACACCACATCAATGTTGTGAAAATGGTATTCGAACATGCATGCACGCATCACCTTCATACATATATATGCATGTAGTGGTTTCCCACGAACGGTACACTCCCTCGTGTGGTTATCTGCGACAAACCTATATATTCGTGGGACCGCGTGGACATCCATGATCACCTTTACCAACAACAAGATAGGTTACCATGGAGGATTCTTCATTTGGTTCGTGTTTTCATAGTATAGGTCATGGTGAGATTCAGACCTAATTAAGTTTGAGTGCATATATTATGCACACATGCATGCATGAATCCCCATCGTCGGCTTGAAGTGTGGTGTAACATACATAGGCATCGTCAACCTAACACTCACTCGGTGTGGGGATTTCTAGTTTGAAATCACGGTGCCACATCAAAGTTGTTCCATTGTGTACTAAAAAACACACCTCTCCGTATATATGTTTGGGCCACACACATGCAGTGGTTGTCTTCGGGGACTAGCTACTTGCATGATTATTGGCGAGCTAGACCATCTCCGGGGTCGCATGGACGACCATAACTTTGACCAACAACAAGAGAGAGGTTGTATGACCAAGGTGGATTATTCTTGGTCCGTTTCACGATCCATCTTGGTGAGATGCCTCTCTGGCCCGCCGACTAAAAGTGTGTG
>LR738715.1:478248943-478268965 GCA_902687465.1 Secale cereale
TTCATAACTTTGGATTCCCTTCATGCCGACATGAGGGGGTGCTGCTAGATACTTCACACTTTGCTAGGTGAACCTCGGTTGGGGGGCATGCATTCATAGCTTAGGATTCCTTTCGTGCCGACACGAAGGAGGGGGCTGCTAGCTACTTCGCACTTTGCTAGGTGAATCTTGGTTGGGGGAGGGGGCATGCATTCATATCTTAGGATTCCCTTCGTGCCGACACGAGGGGGGGTGGGGGGGTGGGGGCAAGCAATACCATGCGCTTTGGGTGATAGGTGCCACATCGAAGTTGCATTTGGTATTTGAAAATCAAACCACCCTTTTCATACATAAATTTGGCCCACATGCAAGTGGGTTCGTGTTCTGACCCTCTCCCGCGTCATTTTTCGCCAAATTTATGAACATTAGACAAGTCGGGTGATGCAACAGACACGGTTCACTCAAACTAACCGTGTGCATTGGGCTCCACGAGGCTTCCCCTCTCAAAAATATCTACCCACCCTCAGCTTTTTTCTGTTTGATAACACACGGATATTGTGTTTCGATAGTGTGTGTGTTGTTTCTTGTTCCCAACCCCGCCTGCATCCCTCGAAAATATCTACCCACCTCGAGGGTTTTTTCTGTTTCATAACACACGGTTGTTATCTCTGGACCGTGTGTGATGCACCATGATCAAAATTTTCAATAGCCTCGGCATTTCACTCCCGCGTAGTAAAATTTTCGGTACCCGCGTCATTTCCTCAAACACACCCCCACCCCCTCAACACACACACACACACCAAAACCTCCTTGGGTGTGCGCGCACACACACACACCCTCCCTCGCTCGAAACCCTAGCAAGGTCCCCGCCGCCGCTGCCCCCACAAGGCCTCCATTGCCAACATCTGTTGGTTTGCCCGTGCAGCTTACCCACTGATCTCCATACCGAGGCCGCCCTGAGTTTCTTAGATGACGCCTGCCAAACGCCCCCTTTTTCCACAGATCCCCATCCCCATCCCACCCCCACTCTAGAGCGTCGCAGCCTAAGCCCGGCTACGCTTCTCGTGGAGACCGAGGAGGGACTGGCCCAAAAGAGGTGTGATGTAGGGTGGAACCCTAGATGGCCGATCTTTCACGAAATGGAGGGGATCCCACGAAGAACACGAAGAACACGAGGGGGAACACGAGGGGAAACACGAGAGAATCACTCAAACCAACAAGAACCAGTCACACATTTGCTAGATCCTCGAAACACAAAGAGATACAAGATCCATGATCAACAAGGGATGATACAAAGGGTAACCAGTTCTTCTCCGTGAGGAGATCTTGGGGTATCCCGCGGGATCTTCTCCGTGAAGGAGGTCTTGAATCCGTGTGGATCTTCTCCGTGGAAGGGCCGCAGTCACTCACAAGGAGATGAACCACTAGTGGATGAGCAAAGCTCTGTCTCAAATGAGCTAAACCTAAGCTAACCCTCAAATGGAGGAGGTGGAGGAGTATATATAGTCTAGGGCCACGAAGGGGTAAGTGGAAGAGGGATACATGGGCCTCTAGCCCAATAACTATGCGCAGACAGCATGTAGCGGATGTCCGACGGCTACCGGACGTCCGGTGGCTCGCGAGGGTCCGGACGTCCGGAAGTCTTCGGACTTCCGCTATTTTCCTTCTGTGATCGCCGTTACGGATGTCCGGTGGTTGCCGGTCGTCCGGTCACCTGGGGCGCGCCGGTCGTCCGGTGAAGGCCGGACGTCCGGAGCCTGTAGCTTTTCCAGCAGCTTCTCTTGATCCTTGTACTCGGTGTCCTCGCCGTCTTGTCCAATGCTCCTAGCCGTTCCATGGCCTTCCTCTTGGTTCCTGGTCATGCATAGCACATATATTTGAGGTAGTAGCCATGTCTCACATGTAGAAAGTGGAGGTTCGGAGAGGAGCGAGTTAACCTTGTGTCCAATTATGTGTAGTTGAGGTCTCGTCGAAGTGAACATGGGGATGATCGTGGGATGCTCCGCATCATCTCCCCTCCCTTGGGAAAGATCCGACCTCGGATCAAAAACCTCATCACCATGGAAACGGTAGTTGTGAACGGACTTGTAGTTGGACGAAGTTGAGGTCATGTCGCAATCCAAGTACTCCAGGTCGCTCCGGTATGTGGTACATGCAAAATGAGCAAACACCAAGTACACTTGGAAATACAATGGTTAGCGCACACAAAGTGTCCATCATGTAAGAATGAGTCCGTGTGACAAGGTACATGAAGCTTAGCAAGATGATATAGTATGAGATGTAAAGCATTCATGTGATCAAATGCATTTGTGGTGCACACAAAGCTGTTGTGAATGTGATCAATGCAACCATTGTGCAAAATGATGTCATAGTGTGATGGTTTATCAAGAGCATGAACATGGCAATGGATGTTGAATATGTGTATGTTATCATGCAATTTATGGAGGACAAGATGATCTTGATGTATGAATATGCCATCAAGAAAGATCACAAAAAATTTGCTAAGGAAATGCACAAGCTCATATATCATGGATGACATGGGAATACAAGATGAAACAAGGCAATCATAATGTGAGTCAATCCATGCATAAGATGCAAATTTGTCATGGGTAAGATAAGTCCAAGGAGGATGGCATGTGAGCACACAATCAACAAATATGAAGGTTTTGGTGCAATGTGTCAAAGGGATGTGGATATACCAATGCTCAATGTCAGGGAATGAGTGGAGTTCCGAAGGTTCATCCAATAAGTCCGAGCGCTCTTCAACTTGAAGGTCCATAGGGTCCATATCCAATGACGGTCCTCCATCCAATAGATGTATCATGTAGACAACAAGAAGGAAACAACAATGAAAGCATGGCCCATCCGATATGTGTAAGTGAGAATAGCTCAAAAGGAAGGAGTTCACCTTTATGAGGATGTCGGAAATGTTGGTGTTGCGCATCATGTAGGCCTTTGCATGACCAATATGTATAGTGATGATACCGCCTTGTGAATCCTTCAAAATGAAAGAACATGGCAAACACTCGGAAAAACAAATGAGGTTAGTGTGAATGCAAAACCTAGCATTCGTGAGGGAAAATACCCAACAAGTGCTTGCATCATTCTTATCATAAGAAAGTACAAGGGTGTGGTGCATGGTATGTAGGCACAAGATGCAAGAACAACCAAGTGATATAGGCTCAATCAAGCAAGTATGCATCACAAGAAGGGTGTTAAAGTCTCCGAGATCAACAAGCATAGCACGGTTGCACTCACTATAAGTGAATATGAGAGATGCAACTATTGAGACAAGTGACACTTGCATAAATTGTTGACCAGGTCATGGTGCCACTGAATCGAGTCTTTCCCAGTGCAACCACATTTACCTTTATGGGAAGGTCTTGATTCCGTCCATTGACATGCCTCCTGTCGGTACCTCCAGATAGGGAAGGTTATGGGCGTGCAATTACCCTAGCCTGGTAAGCAGACATAACCTTGTGTGCCCGTAGTTAGTTTTATGGTACCGAGTTCCCGGTTGGGACAATTTGTGTTTGGCCACAGTGGTGGTGGCAGGTGTGTCTTGGGAAGACACAGGGCCACCCAGGACTGTTCCAGTGAGGGAACGAGTCGGAGTGGTCGGAGGAGTGTCATGGCAATGGACGGGTTTCGTCGGAATGCTGTTGGTCCACCCGAATGGGATAACGAGGCCATGGGTTCCGTGGTGTGGGTACAGTGCACTACCTCTGCAGAGTGTATTTAATCTATCGATAGCCGAGTCCACGGTCACGGACACGCTCGAAAGTAGGTCACACCATGGGTCGACAGATAATAAAATTTTGTTGACGAAGTTGTAAATTTCTGGTACTATGATAAGTTGATGGAAGAGCTTATGAGATGCTTTGAGACCCAGTGTGGGTGGGTTTGTGATCGCCGGAAGGATCACGAGTGATATGAGAATAAGATTTTAAGAGCTTCCGAGCTATTTTGAGACCCAATATGGGCAAGGTTGTGATCGCCGGAAGGATCACGAGTTATATCTGGTTAAGTTGAATAAGTTGGTGGTTATGATAAATTATCATGAGTAA
This sequence comes from Secale cereale, assembly GCA_902687465.1. Classification (NCBI taxonomy): domain Eukaryota; kingdom Viridiplantae; phylum Streptophyta; class Magnoliopsida; order Poales; family Poaceae; genus Secale; species Secale cereale. The sequence continues at coordinate 478,252,990 of LR738715.1, forward strand.
GATAGACTAAGGTTTTATTTATTCAAAGTCATGAGCATAGCATGTGATTAAAATTTATTGCTGCATATTTAATATTGACTAATAATCATGCTATTGATTGTCATTATGATTCTGTTTTGTTGTAAGCTTGCAAGTACATTCAAAGTACTGACCTGGCGTGTCATGCCAGATTTCAGGAAAATTCCAATGGGAAGGAGTGCCATCTGAGTCTAGTCCATATCCACATCGGTGTCCCTGTGAGATGGAGTTCCGCTACGAAGACGTTCCGCTGCTGCGTAGTTTATGCCCGAGGCCCTTTTATGTTCATTAAATAATGTACATACTATCTAGCCGCACCGTGTGTGCCGCTTGGCCTCGCTAACTGTTGTAATGTAAAACTTTGGTCCGCTAGTATCAATAAAGCGGCTGTTTTCTATACCAAGATGTTGTGTGTTGCCAGAAGACAAGGTCTATGGGCTGGCAATGCAAGGTAAACCGGTCGCTCTGATCCGGGGTGCCACACCCCACAGATCAATACTAGTCTTTTCTGTGCAACTTGTCCTCACTCGTGCACACCCGGGAGCAACTTCCCAGTTGGTCACCCATCCTAAAACTACTCCAAGTTGAGCATGCTTAACTTTGGAGTTCTGCCCAAATGGGCTCCCGGAAAAGAAGGAATTGATATGAGTAGTCTATCATCCCTAATAAGCTAGGCTATCACATACACCACCACTCAGAGGAACCGACGTCCTTGTCGGGCCATAGGAATGTTCCATCTTGGCACATACGTCTGTGCTTCCAGTCAGACACATGTGTCATGCCGTGTGCCATGACGGGTCACAGACATCATGCAAAACATGACCGCGCACCTGTCCGCAAACATTCATGTAACCGTGAGGGTCAGCTTTAATACCAACTTGTAACACCACGGACACACCCACTGGTGGCCGTTACTCATGGCAGGATCTAGACTGGCCCAACAGATCAATACTAGTATTTTCTACGCACTTTGTCCTCACTCATGCGCACTCGGGAGTAACTTCCCGATCGGTCACCCATCTTGAAACTACTCCAAGATGAGCACGCTTAACTTTAGAGTTCTGTCCGAATGGGCTCTCGGAAAAGAAAGAATTCCTTATTGATATGAGCAGTCTATCATCCCTAATAAGCCACGCTATCACAATGGGCCAGTAGAAACCATGGCGGAAAGCCTTGGCCACCAGGGATCTTGAAGCGGCGTGGTGCCCGCACTAGCCCTGGTGTATGTCGAGGAGGACCTCCATGCCCTTCCCTTCTCAACGCGGCACTGCAAGATGCCGGTCGCGCTACGCTTGACGAGCTCGAGGCTGATGATGATGTAGGAAGACACCCGATGTTGCACTTGCCGGGCTTTGGTATCATCTGTGGGAAGCGCTCTGCTCTCCAGGAACGCAATGATGGGTTGGGCCCACAATGGAGCTGTAACCATAGTGAAGACAGTCACATGGATGGGCCTTGGGGCGACAATCCCCATGTTGGGGCCGACAGCCCTCGGCCGGAATGAGCAGTCCCCGGGCCGGGATCGTCAGCCCTCGGCCGGGATGAGCAGCCCCTAGGTCGGGAGCTTCAGGGTTGGGTGCAGGTGCCGCGGGGTCGTCCGGGACGAAGATGGATTCGCAGTCTGGAGACGGCTTGACGGATGGCTTCCTTACGTGCTCGAGGGAGACACCGGACAGGATGGCCTGCCGGGATGAGCCTATATTGGCAAATGTGTCGGCGGCTTCGTTTTTCGCATGCGGAACATGGAGGAACTCATAGCCATTAAAACTGTCGGAAAGCTGCTGGACGAGGAAGCGGTAGTTGTCCATGTTGGCATCTCGGGCATCCCATTCGCCCGAGGATTGATGCACCACATGTTCGGAGTCGCCATAGCAAAGAATGCGTCGGATGCCAATCTCCTTGGCATGCTTGAGGATGTGCACGAGGGCCTCGTACTCGTCGGCATTGTTGGAGGTGGCGAAGTGGATCTGGAGCGCGTACTAGAGCCGTGTGCCTTTGGGAAGGACAGCACGATGCCGGCCCCCATGCCGCCTCGCATCTTGGAGCTGTCAAAGTGCATGTGCAAGTGCATCAAGTCGGGTGGAGGAGGAAGGTACTGGGTTTTTGTCCAGTCAACTAGGAAGTCAGCAAGCGCCTGCGACTTGATGGTTGTGTGGGGCTCGTAGAGGATGGTGTGGGCCGCCAGCTCGATTGCCCACTTGGCAACCCGGCTGGAGGCATCCCGGCAGCCCATGATTTCTCTAATGGGGGGTCGTGCTGACCACGGTGACGACGTGGGCTTGGAAATACTACTTCAACTTCTTGGTGGTGAGGTACACGACGTAGCACATCTTCTGGTAATGGGGGTAGTTTTGCTTGGAGGCGGAGAGAACTTCGCTCAGGTAGTACACCGACCACTGGCTAGCTGGACCATGCCTTCTTCTGGACGCTCGACCACCAGCACCGTGCTGACCGCCCATGAGGTGGCGGCACCATAGAGCAGGACCGGTTCCCAGTCGGCCGGCGCGGCCAGGACGGTTGTAGCGGAGAGCATGCGCTTGAGGTTGTGGAAAGCTACGTCTGCTTGGTCGTTCCACTCAACGACGATGACTTCTTCATCAGCTGATACAGGGGCAGGGCCCTCTCACCCAGCCGGCTCAGAAACCGGCTGAGAGAGGCCAAGCAGCCAGTGAACTTCTGGACATCGCGCAACCATACCGGCACGCGCATACGCTCGACGGCTTTGATCTTCTCCGTGTTGGCCTCAATGCCGCGCTCTGAGATGAGGAAGCCGAGTAGCTCCCCGACAGGCACGCCAAACACGACTTCTCTGGGTTGAGCTTGATCTGGTACGTGCGCATGTTGGCGAAGGTCTCCTTGAGTTCTGCTAGGAGCGTTAGGTGCTGCTTGGTCTTCACCATGATGTCGTCGATGTAGACGTGGACGTTGTGACAGAGTTGCGGGAACATGCATTTCTGCATGCAGCGCTAGAAGGTGGCTCCGGCATTCTTCAAGCCGAACGACATGGTGATGTAGCAATATGCCCCAAAGGGCGTGATGAAGGATGTCTTCGGGATGTCGGCCGGGTCCAGCTTGATCTGGTGGTAGCTGGAATAAGCATCGAGGAAGGACAGGAGGTCGCAACCGGCCGTGGAGTCGATCACCTGATCGATTCGGGGTAAGGCTAAAGGATCCTTGGGGCACGCCTTGTTCAGGCTAGTGTAGTGGATACACATGCGCCAGGTGTTGTTTTTCTTCAGGACGAGGACGGGGATGGCCAGCCACTCTGGGTGGAACACCTGCATGATGAAGCCGGCCGCGAGAAGCCGGGAGATCTCTTCACCGATGGTTCTCCGCTTTTCCTCGGAACAATGACGTAGTGGCTAGTGGACAAATTTGGCATCTTTGCGGACGTGGAGGTTGTGCTCGGCGTACTCCCTTGGAACACCCCGCATGTCCTTGGGGGGACCATGCAAAGATATCCCGATTCTCATGGAGGAAGTCGACAAGCTCGCCTTCCTATTTGCTGCAAAGGTGAGAGCTCACCACAACGTACTTGTTGTAGCTTGGGTCGGACGGGTTGAGCTTGATCGTCTTGGTGTCCTTGGACGGCTGGAAGGAGGCTTTGCCCGCCAATTTTTGGGTCGGGGTCGGCACAGACAGCTCCTCGCCGGCTAGGGCCACAATCCGGTCGAGCTCGCGCCGCTCCTCGGCTATGACCAATGACTCAGCCATCTTAGCGCTGGCTTTAGTGCACTATAGGGACTTCCTGTAGTCGCTGACAACGGTGATGAGGCCCTTGGGACCCGACATCTTCATCTTCAGGTAGGTGTAGTGGGGAACCACCATGAACTTGGCCAGCGCGGGCCTTCCCAGGATTGCGTGGTAGGGGCTGTCCAGGTCCACGACCTCGAACCAGAGTGGCACACGCTGGAAGTGGTCGCTAGAGCCGAAAAGGATGTCAAGCCGGATTCGGCCGATGGGTGAGCAAGAGAGCCCGAGAACGATGCCGTGGAACACCGTCCGGGTCGTCTCCAGCTGCTTTGCCTCGATGCCGATCTTGGTCAGGGTATCGCTGTAGAGGATGTTGATCCTGCTGCCGCCATCGATGAGGACGCGCGAGAACTTGCAAGTGCACTTTGCTGCGACTATGGTGGGGTCGAGGACTAGAGCGTAACTGCCTTGTGTTGGCATGACGGCCAGGTGGTCATCCCGGGTCTAGGCGACTAGGCACTCCAACCAATGTATGAACTCAGTTGTGGCCGGGATGACGGTATTCACCTCCTGCCGCAGCAGGTGCTCGCTTCGTTTGTCGTCACCCGTGATGGTGAAGACGACGTAGCAAGCATTTAGGTTGGGGAAGGCTTGGTCGCGCATGGTGCCGACTGCCTGGTGCGGAGGCGGTGGCAGAGGAGGAGGTGGTGGAACATCGCCCCTCATCAATCTTTTGGTGGTGTTGCACTGCCGGAGCGTGTGCGTGGACGGCTTTGTACCGCTGTGGTGCTTGTAGGGAGCGTCGAGCATCTGCTCGAAGCTCATGGCGGGTTGCCAAGCGGTCTTGCCGGTGCGCTAACGTTGTCTGCCACCTTGCTCGGTAGGCGGCGCTTGCTTGGTTGTGATGACTAGGCGGTTGTCATAGCGGGGAGCCGGCTGCGAGCCCCTACACTTGGTGTTCTACTGGGGGTTCTCCTAGAGGTTGTTCTCGGCCGCCGGCTTGGGAGACGGTGCCGGCATCACCTTGCCGACAGCATCCAACTCGACCAGGACCTTCATAGCGGAGTCAGCATTAGCGTACTTGTCCGCCGTCTCCATGAGTTTTTCCAAGGTGGTATGCTCCGTACGCAGGAGCTTGTGCATGAGCAGGGTACCATCCCGGCAGCCGCTAGTGAAGTATTGGATGGCTTGGACCTCGTGGACCCCCTCGTAGCTGTTCTGGAGCTCGGTCCAGCGAGCGAGGTATTGGCGAACGGTCTTCTTTGGCCCCTTGATGCACATGGCGAGCTGGCTAGGCCGGCCCGGGTACCGGTAGGTGCCAGTGAAGTTTCGTATGAATGCTTGCTCGAAATCGAGCTAGCATTGATGCTGATGGTCGACAGGCTGTTGAACCATGTCCCGGCTAAGCCTTGCAGCATGAGGGGCGCATAGCGGACGACTATGTGTTGGTTTCCACCAGCGATGTCGATGGCGATGGAGTAGTCGGTGAGCCAGTCTTCTGGTTTGATAGTGTCATTATACTTGGGCATGTCACAAGGCACCGTGAACCACCTGGTGAAGGGCCTGTTGCGGATGCGTGGGCCAAAGCAAGCCGGACCAGCCGCGTCGTCTTCATCGAGCCAGAGGGAGAGAGCCAGCTGCTCGATGCGATGGTGGGCATCGGCGTTGTCGATATTGCGTGGACCCAGCCGGCTTGCGACTAGGCCTCGAGGAGCCGGCCCGGCCGGAGCCAGCCGGCCATGCCGAGGTGGAGAGAGATCTTGCCCGGGTCAGTCATCAGGAGCCGGCCCGTTGCCAAGTTTGCTGCCGCCTGTCACGGCTTGGCTCTGCAGGGGTCGGGCTCCCCGGGTTCTCCCGGACTGGGCTTCGCTGCTGGGTGGAGAAGACGCCTGTTGGGTATCCCGGAGCATGGTCGGGTCCTTCGTGCGGCATGAATTTGATGCGGCCGGGTTGTCAAGGCACTTTGCCTTCTCTCTGTCGTCGAGGCACTTCTGTTGTGCGTTGGCCATGGCGAGGAGATCCCGGACGCGCTACTATCGCTCGAGCAGCTCTTTGCCCTGCAGGTGCTCCAGGCCTTTTGCGGCCGCCTCCGTGGCGCGCATGTTCTTGACGGGGGTGTCGTAGACGGGGGGTCACGCCCAGCGCACACCCGAGGGCTCCTCCTCGAGTGCGTACTTCGGCAATCCGGCTGGGCTCAACTGCGGCCGGCGTGGAGCCGAATGTGGCGTCGCGCTTCTGCTGAGCGGATTCCAGCTGGCACTGCATGGCGACGAGTGTCGTGCCCTAATCCAGCTGGCGCATGCGTTCCTCATCGAGTTTGGCCCTGCCTGGTTGGCGTCGACGTCGGTGATTATGGGGATGCTGAGATTCTACAGCGTAGTGTGCAGCGGGTTTGCCTTGGTCGCGGCAGCCTAGGTTGCGGCAGTTTTGGTCGTAGCGCTAGTGGAGGAAGTGGTCGAGCCAGTGGTGAGTACCTCGATTCACAGTCGACGGAGACGGGGGAATCAGTGACGTCGAGCACCCCGTTGGGTTACCCATCGGGCACCAGCGTGATGGAGACGTGGAACGCACCGAAGGGGATGATGGAGTCCACGGTAACGCCGGTGGCGTCCGCGCCAGCTGCGGGGATGACGTCGTGCACTACGCGCTCGCCTGAGCAAGTGAAGGGACTCGTCCAGAACTTGACTCCTGTCGGCACGACGAGCTACCCCGCGGTAGGCGCCAACTGTCATGGTGATCTCATGGCATATGCCATAGGATGGCTAAAGATTGGGACAAACACAAGGGCACCAGTGGGTTCCCGAGGCGGGGTTGGCACCCGCAAGTGTGATACACGACACGAACCCAGGTTCGGGGCTCTCCGGAGAGATAACACCCCTAGTCTTGCTGAGTGTGGTTTATATGAAGATGATACAAGCTTGCTCCTGGAACTGTTCTGAGGAGGAAGGAAGACGGGCCAAGGCATAGGCTGCTCCTTCTCCTTGGTGTGTGTGTTTTCTACTAAGGATCGCCCTGTACATGGAGGGGTGCTGGGGGGTCTTATAGACTGACCTCTCGGGGTTATAACAACCATATTACATGGCCACGGGGCCCAGATGCCAGTGTCTAGAAGCTAACGTTGAGACCCGCCGGGTACCAGGGTATGCCTTGTTCTTCAGGAAGCAATGTGCCTCGGAGTGCCGTACGTCACGGAGTGGGCGGTCCAGGTCAGCTACAGTGCTGGGACGCCTGGTCGCCATCGATCCTTGCTGATGGGATGGAAGCGCACTGTAGCCATCCTCGCGCCGGTCAACAGGGTAGGTGGGCCACTATAGCCACTCTCGCCTCCTTGTGGGGGTCTGTCTTGCCGTACACTTGGAGGGGATGAGCGCTGACCCGTCGCCGGGTTGAGGATTGCACCAGGATCTGGGTCGTTTGTCTTCTGTGGATTTGTCTTCTTGGGAGCGGCTGGCATGCGCTTGTTGGTTGGTCGGGTTGCCACGTCTAGGTTGAGGGGCGTTGCTAGCCCTGATGTTTTTGAAAGAGTTCTAGGCTCCGTTGCCTGCCCGGGGGGCACCTCCACCCCCATACAGCTATGTTGTTTAGGAGCCTAGGAGAAGTGAAGGCGAAGGTTATGGTGCTCCATCAGACAATACATCATGAAAAAGTAACCGTCAGGTCAAATGAACTGAGTTTCTGAACTTCTGATGGTGCATTTGTCTACCGGACTACTAACTTTTATGCCAACCCTCCTTTTGTTATATGGTTGTAGTTTATTTTGTTGTGATGTAACATTTGTTCTTAACGGGCCCTGACCGACTGAATAAAACAACAAGCCATTTTTGTATAGTGTAGGGTGTTACCTATATTTGCAATGGTAGCAAACTTTGATGCCCAGTGGATGGATGTAATCTGTGCAGTCACCTTATTGGCCTGGCATTAGTTTCTTGCTTATTTGTTGATAGAGGCAAAGGTGTCCTGTCTTTCGATGAGATGGTGGCTATCGTTTTTGGTGGAGTAGACTTCGAGGAACCGACTACGAACGTGCGAGGACGTCGCGCCTTAGGAATCGCCAAACTAACTCTGATCGGCTATTGACCACGACGGAGCACGATCAACCTGGCCATGAGGGTCTATTTCCTGCAAGCAAACGAAGAACAAGCAAGAAACTAAGATTGCAATCTGGATATTGCGAATATAAGAGGAAAGCTTTATTGATCAAGGTGGGGTACTGTGATGTCTTTGTCTGGTCGTTGAACACAAACGAAGTACGTGAAGTTGCTGCTATGGCAAACTTTAATCTAAACAAAACCCAAAGTCTAAGCGATGCCCTAAGGGCTATATATATGGACGAAGAGGGGGGAATTTCGTGGCCCTTGGGGGAGGGGTCTGAAACCAACCCTAACTCTTGTTTCCTCACACATACGGACTCTAAAGACAGCCTATACTCAAGTGTTTCAAAATCACATGGGCTTGGCCCAATAATAAGGTGACACGACACCCATAATAGCCTCTGGACGAAATTTATGAAGTGGCATCTTGTATATTTTGTCCAAGGCTTCACGCACTCATTATGGTGGCTTCGAAGTCCTGAAATCATCACTTGTAACTCTGTTCTTGTTCCCCTTGCGCATGCCATCATCTCCACGCTTGATCTTGCTCCAATGGTCATCCTTCTTGTCCAAGCTTGGCCCTTCATTTGTAAGCAGGACAAATGTATCCAATTTAGGCAGCATCATATTCTCATGAACATTAGAATCATTACCAAGAAACGAAAGTACCTGGTATTTTAATTGGCATGCATGAGCTCTAGTAATTGGTCCTGTATATGTATCAGTAGGGGCTGTGGGTGTAACTTTGTTAGTGATGTCCTCATCATCCTCCCCTTCTTGAATTGAAGTCGTCCTCCACGGAAGCTCATCCTCCTCACCCAAGTAAAGCTTCAAATTTGCAATGTTAAAAGTGGGACTAACCCCAAAATCTGCAGGCAGCTCAAGTTTATATGCATTATCATTTATTTTCTAGAACACCTTAAAAGGACCATCAGCACGTGGCATTAGCTTTGACCTGCGCAAATTAGGAAACCTATCCTTACGCAAATGTAACCAAACAAGATCTCCAGGTGCAAAGACAACACATTTTCTACCTTTATCTCCAGCAAGTTTATATTTAGCATTCATGCACTCAATATTTTCCTTAGTTAATTCATGCATTTTTAAGATCAATTCAGCATGCTGTTTAGCATCAAAATTAACCTTCTCCGAAGATGGAAGAGGCAACAAATCAATAGGTGCACGAGGTAGGAAGCCATATACAATTTCAAAGGGCACATCTTAGTAGTAGAATGCAACGAACGATTATAAGCAAATTCAATATGAGGTAAGCATTCTTCCCCCATTTTCTTGTTATTCTTCAAAACAGCCCTAAGCATAGTAGACAAAGTTCTATTGACTACTTCAGTTTGTCCATCAGTTTGGGGGTGACAAGTAGTACTAAAAAGCAGTTTAGTCCCCAACTTAGCCCATAAACATCTCCAAAAGTGGCTAAGAAATTTAGTATCATGATCTGAAACAATAGTATTTGGTACACCATGCAAGCGAATAATTTCGCAAAAAATAAATCAGCAACATTAGCAGCAGCATCACTTTTATGACATGGTATAAAATGTGCCATTTTCGAAAACCTATCTGATGTCGCTTAAAGCTAAGTCATTTTTCCCCAAAGAGGAAGGGATAATGCAGCACAGCGGCGGTAGGTATTTCCCTCAGATGTGAAACCAAGGTTATCGAACCAGTAGGAGAACCAAGCAACACAACGTAAACATCACCTGCACACAAATAACAACTTCTCGCAACCCGACGTGTTAAAGGGGTAGTCAATCCCTTTCGGGGTGCGGCGCCTCAAGATAGGCAAAACGGACGTGAGCAATTTGTAGTAGATTGACAGATCAAACGCCAAATAAAATAAATAGGAATAAATTGCAGCAACTTATTTTTGTATTTTTGGTTTAGTAGATCTGAAAATAAATGCAAGGAAAAAGTAGATCGCAAAGGCAAATATATGAGAAAGAAGACTCGGGGGCCGTAGGTTTCACTAGTGGCTTCCCTCGAGAAAAATAGCAAACGGTGGGTAAACAAATTACTATTGGGCAATTGATAGAACCTCAAATAATTATGACGATATCCAGGCAATGATCATTACATAGGCATCACGCCCAAGATTAGTAGACCGACTCCTGCCTGCATCTATTACTGTTACTCTACACATCGACCACTATCCAGCATGCATCTAGTGTATTAAGTTCATGGAAAAACGGAGTAATGCATTAAGAATGATGACATGATGTAGGCAAGATCTATTTATCCTTAGTGACAACGATACATACGTGCCAGTTCCCTTTCTGTTACTGGGATCAAGCACCGTAATATTGAGCCCACTACCGGGCACCTCTTCCCATTGCAATATAAATAGATCAAATTGGACAAACAAAAACCAAATATAGGAGAATAAATACGAGGCTATAAGAGATAATGCATATAAGAGATCAAAGAAACTCAAATAACTTTCATGGATATAAAAAAGATAGATTTGATCATAAACTCAAAGTTCATCGGATCCCAACAAACACACCGCAAAAAGAGTTACATCATATGGATCTCAAGAGACCATTGTATTGAGAATCAAAAGAGAGATAGGAAGCCATCTAGCTACTAACTAAGGACCGGTAGGTCTACAAGGAACTACTCACGCATCATCGGAGAGGCACCAATGGAAGTGGTGAACCCCTCTGTGATGGTGTCTAGATTGGATCTAGTGGTTCTGGACTCTGCGATAGCTGGATGAATATTTTGTCGACTCCCCTAGGGTTTATGGAATATTGGGGTATTTATAGAGCATAGAGGCTCTGCAGGAGGCCACCGAGGTGGGCACAACCCACCTGGGCGCGCCAGGAGAGCCTGGCACGCCCCGGTGGGTTGCGCCCCCCTCGGGGCACCCCCCCAGGTGCTTCCTTGGCCCATCAGGTGTCTTCTGGGCCATAAATATTCTCCAAAAAGTTTCGCGGTGTTTGGGCTCCGTTTGATATTGTTTTCCTGCGATGTAAAAAACATGCAGAGAACAACAACTAGCACTTGGCACTATGTCAATAGGTTAGTACCAAAAAATGATATAAAATGAATATAAAATGATTGTAAAACATCCAAGAATGATAATATTACAGCATGGAACAATCAAAAATTATAGATACGTTGGAGACGTATCAGCATCCCCAAGCTTAACTCCTGCTCATCCTCGAGTAGGTAAGTGATAAAAACAGAAATTTTGATGTGGAATGTTGCCTATCATGTCATATCATATTCTTTTCTTTATAGCATGGACATTTGGACTTTTATATGGTTCAAAGCAATAGTCTAGTTTTGACATAATAATTTAGACACTCAAGCATATCAACAAGCAACCATGTCTTTCAAAATATCAATGCTAAAATAAGTTATCCCTAGCCCATTGTGCTCAAACATTGATCCATTCATGAAACACACTCGTACATTAGTTACACCCAATGCTCAAGTACGATCATAGTGTTTCCTAGTTGGTGCTCGTAAGAGAAGATGGAGAGTCAAATTCAAAAAAAAATGCATAAGTAAAAGAAAGGCCCTTCGCAGAGGAAAGTAGGGATTTGTACAGGTGCCAGAGCTCAAAGCTTAAATTGAGAGATACATGTTTTTGGGAGGTATTCTTTTCCCACCAACGAGAACGACTTGAGGTTCCCAACACTTTCCATGCTAGATATATCATAGGCGGTTCCCAAACAGAAAATAAAGTTTATTCCTTTTCCACCAAACTTTCACAAGCCATGGCTAGCCGAATCCACGGTTGCCTTCCATACCAACACTTTCCAAGGAATTTATTATTTGACAACATAAAGTAAATTTGTTTTTCATTTCGGGAATGGGCATCCCTAATACCTTTGCCTTACTCTCGTACAATGACAAGTGAATAAACACTCATCGTGAGAATAACACATCTAGCATGGAAAATATTGGCCACCCATCACCACCTCACAAGCGGTGCGGGCACACAAAAAGGGAAATTTATTTTGAAAATTAGAGATGGCACATACAAATTTACTTAGAACGGCAAGGAAATACCGCATATAGGTAGGTATGGTGGACTCGTGTGGCAAAACTAGGATAAAGGATTTTGGATGCACAAGTAGAGATCATACTTTGTGCAAAATGAAGGCCAGCAAAAGACTGGGAAGCTACCAACCATGAAATAAACAATCTCGTAAGCGAACATTGAGCATAAATAACACCAAATAATGCACCACACGTATGATATAATTTCATTACATAATTATTGACTTTCGTGCTTGCATAGGGAATCACAAACTTTAACACTAATAATCTTACTAGAGCAAAATTACTCATCAACATAACTCACATATCACATCATCATGTCTCAAACTATTACAAGGAATCAAGTTTATTTTGTCCAATGATCTTTATGGAAGTATTTGTTATATCCTTCTTGGATATCTATCACTTTGGGACTAATTTTCATGTGTTGCTTTTGATAAGCTCAAACAAATATAAGTGAAGATCGTGAGCATAATTTTTCTTTCTTTCCCTCAAAATAATATAAGTGAAGCAAGAGAGAATTTATTCAAAACTTTACTAACTATCAAATAAATCTAAGTGAATCAATAGAGTATTTCTTCAAAAATAATAATCACACCGTACTCAAAAAGATATAAGTGAACCACTAGACCAAGTCCTAGCTCATAAAGATTTAAGTGAAGTATAGAGAGCTATTCTAACAAGTCATGGCATAATTTTGGCTCTCTCAAATAGGTGTGTACAGCAAGGATTGATGACTTAAAAAGAAAAACAAAACAATTAAAGACTCATATCATACAAGACGCTCCAAGCAAAACACATATCATGTGATGAATAAAAATATAGTTTCGAGTAAAATATCGATAGTTGTTCGAAGAAAGTGGGGATGCCACTCAGGGGCATCCCCAAGCTTAGTTGGTTGCTCATTTTTGGATAATAGCTTGGGATGCTGGGGCATCCCCAAGCTTAGGCTCTTCCATCCTTCCTTCATCAATCGTAAGATAACCCAAAACTTGAAAACTTCAATCACACAAAACTTTAACAAAACCTTCGTGAGATCTGTTAGTATAAGAAAACAAACCACTACTAAAAGTGTTGTGTCAAACCAATCCATATTTTGTTTTCGTATTATATCTACTGTATTCCAACTTTTCTATGGAAAAACTCATCAAAGAAAACCATAAAGCCATCAAAATAAGCACACAACACAAAGAAAACAGAATCTGTCAAAAATAGAACAGTCTGTAGTAATCTGGAAGTTTCGAAAACTTCTGGAACTCTAAAAATCTTTAAACAAATAGAGCCACGTGGGAAATTTGTATATTAATCTTCTGCAAAAAAGAATCAACTAAAAATCACATTTCTGTTAAAAATGAGAATTTTTCTCGTGAGCGCAAAGTTTCTGTCTTTTTCAGCAAGATCAAACAACTATCACCCAAGAAGATCCTATCGGTTCTACTTGGCACAAACACTAATTAAAACACAAAAAAATCATACCAGTAGCATAATTGTGTAAACACTCAAGAACAAAAATCAAAAATCAAAAATAAATTGTATTCATTGGGTTGCCTCCCAACAAGCGCTATCGTTTTACGCCCTTAGCTAGGCATAATACCAAGATTTCAAGTATTGTCATCCTTGTTAGATGTTCCATAAGTTTCCCTCATTATAGATTCATAAGGCAATTTGATATTTGTTCTAGGGAAGTGTTCCATGACCTTTCTGTGGGGACCCCGACTTAGAAGTCGAGATCACCGAATGCACGTGTACAGTGATCCCAGAGATCAATGCTCACTGAACACACAGAAGCTGAATAACAAGAGTCTTACATCCATACATATGGTCTTACACAAATTAAGGCCATTATGGCCAAGTCTTACATGGATAGAGCCTCAAGGGCTGAATAGCAAATAACTCAAATAGCGGAAGTCTTAGATAATAGGTAGAACCCATGCCATCTGCCTAAACCCTACAGGCATTCTGACTGGGATAGCGTCCTAGTTCGCATGTTCGTCTCCAAAGAACTCTTCATCATATTCCTGTTCTTCCATGCCTGGCCAATTAAATAACCAGTGGCAAGCCAATGAGTACTTTGAATGTACTCGCAAGCAACCCATGGTGTGGTACAAAGTAACAGTGCAATAATGAACAATCTAGCAAAGAGCTAGAAATAAATATTCTACCATCAAGTTTATGCATCATTAAACTCGCGTAACCTCGAAGGCGGGTTACCGATATCAACATGAATATGATCCAACTCATCGAGTCAAGTCTCCACCTTGACTCTCATGCACACACATGGTTTTGCAAACATTGGACGTAGCCCAAGAGCAATTACGCAACTGTCCTTGACCGTGGACACGGCTATTCGAATAGTTTTACACTCTGCAGAGGTTGTACACTTTACCCACAAGATCCGGGGAACTTCCGTGTCATCCACGACCCGCGGTACCTCAAGTACCCAGGCTAAGCACCCGGTCATTACCTTTCCTTAGACGACACTAACATAGAGTCCACTCGTTGGTACACGGCCCTCGAGTAGAAACAATAGATCACGGGACTTGCCCTAATTTCAATGTCACGCGTACCTGAAGGGACCAACGGTGTGTCCGGTGCCCTGTAAAAACAGTCATGGCCGTCTATCCAAGCACGACCCCGTCCCGGGAAAGACCTCAAGTCTTCCCGTCACTAGTAATGCGGGCACCGTGCTAGTATCGACCTAAGTAATCAATAAAGCCCCGTCCCATAAGGGGTAGTGTGGTTGCACATGTATGGTTGGAATAACGGTCGCAACTTAAACCAATCCGTTTGAAAAACACACACACTTGTCTCGGTACACCACTTCGTCATCAAGTGGTTACCCAACTCATCATCTCCCTCGGGCATGAATGGCACCCGACGGGGTTTTATGCAAAGGTTTCAACCACGAAGGTTCATGTCACACATGCATCACTATTCATTACTACTAACCACATGCATTGCATCTAGCACATGGCAAGATCAAGAGTAAAGCATGCATCATGTGGTGGTTTCAACTAGGTTACCACCGTAACCCTATCATCATGCATCGGAAACAAACGGGTTCCGAAGAACAAGTGAATCATGGTCAAAGGGCTGTTTGCCTGTATTGGCTTGGTCTTCAAAGTCTTCAAATCCTTCTCCTTCTCCTTCTTCAGCAACTTCGTCAAATACGGTATCTATACGTCGCATAATAACAACGGAAAAATAAGACCACAAATAAAACAGAAAAATCAAAGTGCTCAGAAAAATGTCAACTCATTTTTGTAAAATACTAGAGGGATTTCTAAGATGGGGAAAATTCTTAGTTGAAGTTTTGGAGTAACAGAATGGAATCTATTGATTTTAGAACAGGAGTTTTATTGCTCAAATTTGAATTTAAAATTGAACAGAACAGAAAAGTTTCATGGATGAGAGTGAAAGTGACACCATTAAATAGGTTGGAATATTACAAGAATTTAGGAGTTGGAATTATTTCATTTGGACCAATATTCATTTCTGTAAAAATGTTTGAAATATTTACAGAAAGAAAAAGGAGAAAAAGCCCTGTGCAACTGGGCCAGAGGGGCCACAGTGCACGGCCCAGGGCGTCCAGCCCAGCCGCACGGGTGCCAGCGCGCGCACGTCAGGTTTTTAAACCTGACGGGCGGGGCCCGGCGGTCAGTGGCTATGAGGAGGGGGAGAGAGAGGTGAGGATGACAGGCGGGGCCCGTCTGTCATCTCCAACCTCACGGCCACGGCGACGGCGAGCTCACCGGCGTTGATTCCGGCCACGGCGACGGCAACGGAGGGCAGGGACGTGATCAGCGTCGAGTGGCGGATGCAGTGGAGGTGGTGCGGCATGCCGGGGAGGTCGGGTTCGCCGGCGGCGAGGTGGGACGACGGAGGATCGTCGGGAGGTCGTCGCTCCGGCCATTTCCGACTGCAACAGAAGGGGGAAACAGAGGGGAACGCATCAGTGGTGCACGGCGGTTCTAGATCGGGCAAAAGGAGAGGCGGAGGAGGCTTGTACTACGAGATCACCGGCGGCCCGACGCGGCGGAGCTCCGGTCGATCCCGAGCACTGGAACCTTCTGGGGACGAACTGGTGGTGCTGGAGTGATGCTGGGGATGAGGAGAAGCTGCTGGTGCTGTTGGAGAGGCTCGGGGGG
>LR738715.1:478269129-478288817 GCA_902687465.1 Secale cereale
GGGGGGGGGGGTCTTATTTATAGGGGAACGGCGGAGCCCCGTGGACCAGTGCGCCGGCGAGCTCCTGCTCGACGCTACAGCGCACGGGAGGTGATGGGAATGAGTCCACGGCGTTGCTGGACGAGCTCTACGTCCATTTGGGGAGAGAGGAGGAGCGGGGAACCTTCCAGGCCATGCGCGCGTGTGAGCCCGAGGAGTGGGCGTCGCGGGCGGCCGGTGCGCGTGCGGCGACGGTCACTGGAGGGTGCAGGAGGAGGGTGGACAGCGCCGGGGTGGTCGCGGACGTCGAGACGTGTTGAGAGGCGCGAGGGGGAGGCCCGAGGCTGTCGGGGGCAGCTAATTGGGCGAAGCTACAGTGCGGTGGCGCACTGTAGCGTGCTCTAGAGCGCCCGAATGGCTGGCACATTCGTGCCCTCGCCGCTCTGGTCATGTCCAACGTGCCCAAGGTTGTCTAGAAGGTCAAGGGAGGAGTAAAGAAATGGCCTGTGGCCTTGGATGCTCTGGAGATGCTGTGAGAGAGAGCGGAAGGTGGTAACTTGGTAAGAAATGGCTGTCCAGCAGGGTAAACTAGGGTTCTTACCCCTCAATCATGGAGGTGGGGACTTGGGGAAGTTACTGGAGGTAGCTAGTAACTGGATGAACATGTGGTAAAAAGTTGAGGCCAAGATAAATAGTAAAAGTGATCAAGAAGAGGGTTTTGGTAATTCTGCAGAAGGTGTTTGATCAGTGTTTGGTCAAGCAAATGATCTCCACTTGCCATGACACTTAACAGGATTGAATGACATGTGAAAATAGGGTGCTTCACCAAATTTAGGCTCATTTGAAGAAACTAGCCAATGTAACTTTGGTGAACCCTAGAAATCAATAGAAATGGCTTCATCTTGTTTGAGTCAAGCTAATCATCTTCCCTTGATGCACCACTTGGTGTAGTTTCATCAGTTGGGGTATTGATCATGCCCACAAAGTTTGAAGCTCCAGGTAAAAAGTTGGTAATGTAAAGTTGTTCAAATTTGCAATTGAACAAAAAGGGTTTTGAGGTGATCTGATCAAGTTGCTCTATTCCAAATCTTGTTCCATTTGGTCTAGATGCCTTATTAGGCATTTCTAGCATGTGCACCAAATTTGAGAGCATTTGGACAAGTTTGGCAATGTAAAGTTGCTCAAACTTCAAATATGGACAGAATGGTTATGAAGGGTTTTGATGATATTTTCTTGCTTCCCAAGGCATGGGACTTGGCAAGATCATCAAATATGTCATATATGACATGATAGAATTTCCCTGGAATTTTTGGAGAATATTTCCTTTGTAAATATTTCAAAAGCTTGAAATATCCAAAAAGGGTTTTAGAGGGATTAGCCCATTATTTTGATCATGACCAAGTGCTGAAACTCTTATATATGGACAATATATGTCCTCTGAGTCTCCCTGAATTTTGGCAAATATTTTTGAAATAGCTAAATAATTTTTCCCTATTAAAGACCATTTCTGGCCTTAAGAAAAAGCTTTTAAATAAAATAGGAAAATAACTTTTAAAATTATACTCTTGTGGTTTCTGGGAGTCCTATGACTACTAGGTCTCAAATATACTTTTTGATATAATTTTCTCACCCTAAATCAAACACTTGCAGTGCAAATCTCAATTCAGGGGTTTTTGGAAAACTAAATTTATAAAATACATTTTGGCCAAATTAATTTTGTAAGAAAATACTATACTGATATATAACACTTGGCATGATCATTGGGCAGAAGTTTTGGGTATGGAGATGAATTCTACAAGAGGGAATAGTTTACTTTAATGAGCACATGAAAAAGCACATGAAGAAAAACTCAATTCCAAATAAAAGCCAAATGATTCCAAAAAAAATTTGTTGGTCCAAATTTTCATGCTTCATTGATGCAAATAACATGTTACAAAATGCAGGGTGTGACAGACCTACCCCCCTTACAAGAATCTCGTCCCCGAGATTCCTAAACTAGGTCTTAAAAGAGATCGGGAAACTCGGATCTAAGATAGTCTTCACGTTCCCAGGTTGCTTCTGCTTCGGTGTGGTTGCTCCACTGGACCTTGAAGTACTTGATGGTACGGCTTCGCGTCCGTTGCTCTGCTTCATCCAGAATGCGGATAGGCTTCTCGCGGTAGGTCAAATCAGGCTGCAGATCAATGGCTTGGTGATCAACATCCTTGTAGAGATTGGGCTTGTCCGGAACTTGGAGACATTTCCGGAGTTGTGACACATGGAATACATTGTGCACATCGGATAGCTCAGGTGGTAGTTCCAACTTGTAAGCCACTTCTCCTCGTCGGTCGGTGATCTTGAAAGGGCCAATGAACCTTGGTGCAAGCTTCCCCTTGACGTGGAAACGCTTGGTTCCCTTCAGAGGGGTTACCCGCAGGTACACATGATCTCCGACACGGAAACTCATGTCTCGGCGTCGAGTGTCAGCATAACTCTTCTGCCTTGACTTAGCTGCCTTCAAACGTTCTCTGACTAGTTGGACTTGCTCTTCTGCTGCGCGGAGAATATCCGGTCCAAAGACTAGTCCTTCTCCAGTCTCTGACCAGTTGAGGGGTGTGCGGCATCTGCGTCCGTACAACACCTCAAATGGTGCCATCTGAAGGCTCGACTGGTAACTGTTGTTATAGGAGAACTCGGCAAAAGGGAGACAATCTTCCCACTTGGCTCCATACGCCAGGACACAGGCTCGTAGCATATCTTCGAGAATTTGATTTACTCGTTCTGTCTGACCTCCGGTCTGTGGGTGGAAAGCTGTGCTGAAAGACAGCTTGGTTCCCAAGGCTTCTTGGAATCTACTCCAGAACCTTGAAGTGAACTGGGTGCCTCGATCTGACACAATCTCCTTGGGAATACCGTGAAGACTTACGATTCGGTTGATATAGAGAGTTGCCAGCTGGTTGCCTGAGTAGGTAGTCTTGACGGGAATGAAATGGGCCACCTTGGTCAAATGATCGACTATGACCCAGATAGAGTGAAAGTGCAACTAATCCCCGGGTGGTTTCGGTAATTAATAACAACATATATATCATTGAACTAATATTTACTTGAGAATCATTTCAGAGAAGTTCGATGATATGGGTATGGAAATGTCTGAAGAAGTGGACCCCTCAAAATGCTAAGACAAGCATTGGCAAAAACTCAAGACTCCATTTTTGGTTTAGTGATCAAAGATCACATTGAGTCCATAGGAAAAGCCAATACTATTAAAAGGGGATGAGGTTGTGTTAATGATCTGGTTGCTCAAGTGCTTAGTGATCTAGCTCCCTCAACTATCAGCACTCTTCACTACTTAACACACTCATAAGTAATCTCGGACAAACCGATTCTGCAAACTCAGTCCCACCGAGATGAACCACCTCAGTTATTCTTCCAAACCCTAGTTTCTCGGTCCATCCGATTTTGAGTTTCGGTCTCACCGAAACTGGACTGCCAACCTTCTGTAACCAATTGACATCACTTCGGAATATCCGAGTTGTTAATTTCGGTCCCACCGAGATGGCAAGCTCCAACCTTTGACTCACTTCGGACACACCGAGATGGTATTTTCGGTCCCACCGAAAATCCCAACATTCACTATATTTGAACTTTCGGTCTGACCGAGTTTTCACTTTGGTCTCACCGAGATTGCCCAAATATGTGTGTAACGGTTGGATTTTGTGTGGAGGCTATATATACCCCTCCACCCCCTCTTCATTCGTGGAGAGAGCCATCAGAAAGTCTACCACTCCTACCATACACTTTCTGAGAAGAGAACCACCTACCCTTGTGTTGAGATCAAGCCATTCCATTCCTACCATATGAAACTTGATTTCTAGCCTTCCCAAGTTGCTTTCCACTCAATCCTTTCTTCCACCACAGCCATATCAGTGAGGAGAGTTGAGTGTTGGGGAGATTATCATTTGAAGCACAAGAGCAAGGAGTTCATCATCATCAACCACATCTATTACCTTTTGGAGGGTGGTGCCTCCTAGATTGGTTAGGTGTCGCTTGGGAGCCTTCGTCTTTGAGATGTGGAGTTGAACCAAGAAGTGTGTAAGGGCAAGGAGATCGCCTACTTCGTGAAGATCTACCCCGAGTAAGGCTAGTCCTCCATGGGCGTAGGCCATGATGGAATAGACAAGGTTGCTTCTTCGTGGACCCTTCGTGGGTGGAGCCCTCCGTGGACTCGCGCAGCCGTTACCCTTCGTGGGTTGAAGTCTCCATCAACGTGGATGTACGATAGCACCACCTATCGGAACCACGACAAAAATCTTCGTGTCACCAAACTGCGTTTGATCTTCTCCACCTCTCTTTACTACATGTGCAATTTACTTTCCGCTGCTTATACTCTAGAATTGCATGTGTAGGGTGATTCTTGAATTGATCTTAATTGTGAAACTGCCAAAAACATTGCATGATCAAAAGGCATATTTTTTATATTGTCAAGTAGTCTAATCACCCCCCCTCTAGACATACTTTCGATCCTACAAGTGGTATCAGAGCTTTGGTCTCCATTGTTTTGGTTTCCATTGCATTGGACTCCATAAGCTTGGTTTCACAACCTAGGAGAGTATGGCGTCTAGTGAGGGTAATTATCGTAGAGGTCCTTACTTTGATGGTACAAATTTTGCTAGTTGGAAGCATAAAATGAAAATGCATATTCTTGGTCATAACCCAGCCGCATGGGGCATTATTTATGTTGGTATGCAAGGTGATTTCTTCGAAGAAGGAAAAGTTCCGGATCGCGAAGTTACACCGGAAGAGTTACGGATGTTGCAAAACAATGCTCAAGCTTGTGACATTCTCTTCAATGCTTTGTGTCCCGAGGAGTTCAACAAAATCAGCCGTCTTGAGAATGCTAAAGAGATTTGGGATACTTTGGTTGAAATGCACGAAGGTACTGAATCTGTGAAGGAATCAAAGCTAGATATTCTTCAAGGTCAACTTGACAAGTTCAAGATGAAGGATGGTGAAGGAGTCGCTGAAATGTACTCTAGGCTTGCTCTCATCACAAATGAGATTGCTGGCTTAGGAAGCGAAGAAATGACCGACCGATTCATCATTAAGAAGATTCTCAGAGCTTTGGATGGAAAATATGACACCGTATGCACTTTGATCCAAATGATGCCAAACTACAAGACTCTCAAGCCAACTGAAGTCATTGGAAGAATTGTTGCTCATGAGATGACACTTAAGGATAAGGAAGAGCTTCACAACAAGTCAAGTGGTGCCTACAAAGCTACAAGTGATGCTCCCACTACCTCAAGTGACAAGCTAATTTCCAATGAAGAGATAAGCCTAATGGTCAAGAACTTCAACAAGTTCTACAAGAATAGAGGCAAAGAAAGAAGCTCAAAGTCTAGATCATATGATGAAAAGAGATCTTCTAGTCGTGATCGAAACTGCTACAATTGTGGAAGACCCGGACACTTCTCAAATGAGTGTACGGCTCCCCACAAGAGAAGAGAAGAAACTCCAAGAAGAAGAGCAAGAGATGAGTCACCTCGGAGAGAGAGAAGGAGTAGAGATGATCGTTATGAACGAAGACCCTCTCGGAGAAGCAAGGATTCGGAGAGGAAAGACAAGTCATCAAGGAGCTACACAAGAAGAAGACATCAAGCTCATGTTGGTGAATGGGTCTCCGGCTCCGACTCTGACAGTCAATCCGATGGAAGCTATCACTCCGACTCCGACTATAGTCAAGATGAAGGTGTTGCCGGACTTGCACTAGTATCCTCCAACTCCAACTCCTACGACTTATTTGATTCACCAAATGAGGGAATTGGAAGATGCTTCATGGCTAAAGGCCCCAAGGTAAAACACCCTGAATTCATTGACTTTGATAGTGATGAGGATGACTTACTTGGTGAAGATGAGCTATTGCATGATAAATCTAGTGAGCTTAGTAATGATGAAAATGCTAGTAGTCTTTATAGTCGAGAAGAGTCGAATGACAATGCTATGAAGGAGATTGAGCGTCTAACTAAAGAACTAAACACTCTTAAGTTAGCTCATGAAACAACTCAAGAAGATCATAGAGAGCTCCTAAGATCTCATGAGAAGCTACGCTTCGAGAAGCTCACTCTAGAGCAAGAACATGAGTTTCTAAAAGCGATCAATGACGATCTTCGAAAGAAGAGTTCTTCATATCTTGCCAAACGACTTCTCTTGTCTAATTTCTTGCCACCTATTAAGACTAAGCATGACAAGCATAAGAAAAATTCTTCCTCTAGTAGTAACAATAACAATGTTAAATCCAATATTGTTGCTTCTAGTAGTTCTCTTGATTCCACTAACAATGTTTCAAGCCAAGTTACACTTGAGCAAGAAAATAGCTTATTGAAGGAAATCATAGAGAAAGGTGTCTACAAGAGTCTTGCCGGAAGCAAGAACTTTGAGGAGACTGTTCGCAAACAAGGAAGACACCGGAAGAATCAAGGGATTGGTTTTGAGCGAAAGTTCAACGCCGAAGGAGTTGAGTGGGAAGAAGGTCAATACCCTACTCCACAGTTTGTTTCACAAAAGGAGAAGTATGATCCTACTTCTTCCAATGTGGAACAAGCTCAAGATGACCTTCCACCACAAGACCACAAGCTAAAGGCCAAGGACAAGCTTCAAGAGGAGATTGATGCATTCATTGAAGCACCTCAAGCCATGGTCAAGTGGGTTCCCAAGGACACATCAAGTTCTACTTCGTCAAGCTCAACTACAACACCAAGGATTCCCATCAAGATGATGTGGATCCCAAAGAAGAAGAACTAGAAGGTTCTTGAAGGTGACTCCGCCAACAAACTTCACTCATATTCATTTTGGCAAGAACTTGTGCAATCAACTTCCACATCATGCACTAGTTCATGGAGTCACAAACCCTCTTGTTGGTAAGTCAAGGGACAAGGTAATCATTTATTTCATGGACATCATCTTTTGTGAACTTCAATCTATGTCTATGGATATTCTTGTTTGTTCCTTGTGGGACTAACCCATGTAGGTATTGAAAGTGCCCTAATCCAAAGGATAGCTCCCAACTCTTGATGATCTACATCAACATTGAGCATCCACATCTTCAACATCTACATGAAGTCTTCTACGACAACCCAAGGTTAGTTTGACCCTTTAAAAGGGGTTCTCACATCTAGGGGGAGCTTTGCTCTAAAAATTGAGCTAAAGCATCTCCAAATGATGTGAACACATAAATGCTTTATGTAAAAGTGGTAACCCCACTTGTGCTTAAACGATGAGTATGACCTATGATCAAATGTTCTCATTTGGCTCCTAAGTCAAAATACTCATATATAGATGACCTAGTCATCGACAAATTGTGTGCTAGTAGCTAGAGTGTTGGTTGTGCATGTTTGACACATATTTCAGTTGCTATCTTATTGTGTGAGCATGTTGAATGCATGATTTTATCCATTCAAGGACATCCATTTGTTGTTTTGATTGTTTTGATTTTTCTGGCCAAATGGATGCACAAGAATGCCTAAGCACTTTCCCTAGCTATCTATGCTTTCTTGTCTCAAATTCTATTCACGCTCATATCACAACTTTGAACAAGTCATTTTCGGACTCTCCGAGTGAGGAGCACTCGGAGCCACCGATCCGTCTAAGGCTGACTTCCAAAACCTTCTAAGTCCATTTCGGTCTGACCGGCTTTTCCATCTCGGTCCAACCAAAACGCTTAGACTGATCTAGGTTTCATCTCGGTGAAACCGAGTTCAAAATCTCGGTCTGACCGATATGCTTAACTGCATAGCAGTTATACATTTCGGTGACACCGAGTTTTTCAACTCGGTCCCACCGACAGCAAGGGGTTATATATACCTGAGGGCTGCGCGCGATTTAACTCTTCAAACCGTTCGCCCCCAAGGCCCCTGCTGTCGTCGCCCTGGTCTACGGATCGTCGCCGTCGTCGCCTGTGTGCCCTCGCCGCAGGTCTCCGCCGCCGTCAACGGTAATCATCTCCGCCGTTGCCGCCGTAGAGGGACTCCACCAAGTTAGGGTGAGTCCCGATCCCTTTCGTGCTCCCCATCTGACTCTTGCACGAATGGTTTGCCATGAATCTGTCCATGTTTGAGATATTCCCTATACATTAGATCAGATCCTCTAGTTTCGAGCGAAATTCTTAGGTTTAGGTTTCCACGGAACGCATCTCGGTGAAACCGATTTTGAAACTTGGAATGACCGATTTGGCCTCTGGCCATTGCACTGCATCATTCGGTCTAACCGAGTTGTGCAAATCGGTGTGACCGAAACTTAGTTTCAGTGAAACCCTAGGTTATCGGTAGGACCGAAACCCATTTCGGTCTGACCGAAAGTGGTGTGTAGGCTTCTGTATACACTTCGGTTTCACCGAAACTTAAAATCGGTTTGACCGAAATACATTCTGTGAAAACTCAAAACTAAGTTTTAAACTCATTTTTTTTGCAAAAACCTCTGCAGTTGTGATAACTCTTCTACTCTGCCTATACCTTATCTTTTCACAGGTTGTCAGCCATGTCAGATGTCAGTGACAGCCAGAACAGGTCTGAGTCACCTTTTGCTGAGATTCCAGAGGCAGATACAAGTCCCGAGGCTAGCAGTTCCAGTGATGATGGTGAGAGAAGCACCCCTAGTGGTTTGCCTCCTGCAGCCACCAGAACCAGGAAGAAGAGAAATTCTGATGATGAGGACTCTGACTTCGTTGCTGAGGAAGTTACCTCCAAGCCAAAGAGGAATGTGGTTGCCAAAGAGCACCAAGGGCAGCAGACAAGGAAAGGCACAAGCAAAGTAAAGCAGTCAGCTGTTGCAAAGAAGCTCAACTTGGAAGAGCCAGCTCCAAGTAAGGTGAAGAAAACTTCCAAGAGGAAGAGGGTAGTATATGCTGAACCTCAAGTTGATGCTGCTGAAGAAGAAGAAGAAGATGCACCCCAGCCTCCTCCTCAGAAAGCTAAGTTCATGGGTGATGCTATTCGGGCTCAAGCCTCCTCTAAGCCCAAGAAGCCTGCTCAAGCCAAGGCAGCTCCAGCCAAGCCCAAGAGAACAACCAGGAGCATTCCAGCTTCTGAGAAGAACAAAGGTGAGATGCCACCGTCTGAATCAGATGAAGAGCATGTGTTGCTTAAGCTCCGTCCCAAGTTGCCACTCCACAATGATGCTCATCCTCAAGCTGAGGACATGAAGGCAAGGAAGGATAAAGGTCTCAGGCAATGGAGACAGTCTGATCCATATGCCGTGAGGAGAAGGACTGCTGTGGACCCCAGATTCCACACCAGAGAGCAGCAGGATTTCTATGAGACCGTGCTGATGGATAAGAAGCCCATTGTTGCTGACACCAGGTATGTTGACTGGAAGTACATTGACAGTGAAGAGCACCGAGACTTCTTTCCCCATGTGCATGAGAGCTTTACTGCATGTGGAGTTGCTGATTTTGTGGGTCAAGAGCTGACAGCTTGGAATGACGAGATGATTATGCAGTTCTACGCCACAGCCCACTTCTATCCTGATGGCAAGATCACCTGGATGACTGAAGGTCAAAGGTTTTCTTCATCTGTTGAAGAATGGGCAGAACTTCTGAATGCTCCAGTGCAGAGAGAGGACGACATTGATGTCTATGGGATTCCTAAGAAGAGTCATGATTCCATGAAGAACATGTACAAGGAGATCCCGGCTGCTGACTTGGAAGGGTGGAAGCTTGGCTCAGTGTACTATCTCCAGGCAGGTCTGACCACCACTAACACTATTCTGAGGCATACATTGATGCCTAAGTCTGGAGACCACCGCATGATTCGAGGCTATTCTATCAACATGCTGCACATTCTCGATGAGAAGGCACCTTTCAAGGTGATGGACTTAATGGTAGAGACCATTAAGAGGACTGCAGCTGACCAGAAGAGGTCGTGTGGGTTTGCCCCGCAGATTCAGATGCTCATCAATGCCAAGTTTGGCACGGGCAAATTCATGTTGGATAGGAAGCACTTGCCACTGCAGCCAGAGCATGAGGACAATGTAGTTGTGATGGATGAGGAGGATCCAACCTCAGTTGAAGGACGGGCCAAAATCGAAGCTGCGAAGAAAGCTAAAGCTGACAAAGAGGCAGCAGCAGCAGCAGCTAAGCCAAAGAGCTTTGGAGAACAAATTCTTGAAGCTACCCAGAGGATTGAACAACGCCTGGCCAGCATTGAGCAATCTCAGGAAAGCCTAGAGAGGATTGTTGAGGACAAGATCCACGCTCTGGACGTGAAGCTGACAGAGATTCAGGTGTCCGTCAACAAGCTTGAGGCAGACATGGAGGAAACAAGGCAGGAGAGAGCAGAACTCATGCAGGATGATCTAGTCCAGGACTCTCATCGCCAGACTGCTCAGGTTCCCAGAGGATCCAGATCTGCAGCTATCCCAGTGACTGACTCCAGAGCTACCACTTCAGCACCAGCCACAGCTCCAGCAGTTACTCCAGCTCCAGCATCCACTCCTCCAGCGCAGACATCAGCAGAAGTCTTCGCCGATGCAGTCATTTCTACACCGACATCTACCCAGACGGGAGCCGCCAGCAGAGCCCGCAGTGACGCTTAGCTCTATACATTTTTCGAACTTTTTGGTAACTTGTTGCCAAAGTGGGAGAAATTGTATAGATCATAGGGCTTCGAGAGAGAGAGTGTTCTTTCGTTCTTTTGCCGGTTTCTTTGAGATACATTGGTTTCTTTTGGTCTTTCGAAACTTTAAGTGTGCTTGCTACTACGTTTGATGCTACCTTAATGAGTGCTTGGTCATACTATGCTTTAATGTGTGCTTAATGCTTATCATATGCTATTCCTTATTGTATGGCTATTTACTCTTGTCTTGGTGATTGAGTGCATGTTATTCATTCTTATCATTTTGTGCGCTCCACCAAGATGTATGTGACATGGAAGAGTGACCCATAATCTTAATCGATTGTGCATTTGCATTCAAACACAAATTTTAAATAATGCACAAATTTAGGGGGAGCTCTTGTTTATCACATACTTCTCAAAGCGACGATATTACTCATTGATTATATCTTTTGTCGAAGCTTTGATCTATATGTTGTCATCAATTACCAAAAAGGGGGAGATTGAAAGTGCAACTAATCCCCGGGTGGTTTTGGTAATTAATAACAACATATATATCATTGAACTAATATTTACTTGAGAATCATTTCAGAGAAGTTCGATGATATGGGTATGGAAATGTCTGAAGAAGTGGACCCCTCAAAATGCTAAGACAAGCATTGGCAAAAACTCAAGACTCCATTTTTGGTTTAGTGATCAAAGATTACATTGAGTCCATAGGAAAAGCCAATACTATTAAAGGGGGATGAGGTTGTGTTAATGATCTGGTTGCTCAAGTGCTTAGTGATCTAGCTCCCTCAACTATCAGCACTCTTCACTACTTAACACACTCATAAGTAATCTCGGACAAACCGATTCTGCAAACTCAGTCCCACCGAGATGAACCACCTCAGTTATTCTTCCAAACCCTAATTTCTCGGTCCATCCGATTTTGAGTTTCGGTCTCACCGAAACTGGACTGCCAACCTTCTGTAACCAATTGACATCACTTCGGAATATCCGAGTTGTTAATTTCGGTCCCACCGAGATGGCAAGCTCCAACCTTTGACTCACTTCGGACACACCGAGATGGTATTTTCGGTCCCACCGAAAATCCCAACGTTCACTATATTTGAACTTTCGGTCTGACCGAGTTTTCACTTCGGTCTCACCGAGATTGCCCAAATATGTGTGTAACGGTTGGATTTTGTGTGGAGGCTATATATACCCCTCCACCCCCTCTTCATTCGTGGAGAGAGCCATCAGAAAGTCTACCACTCCTACCACACACTTTCTGAGAAGAGAACCACCTACCCTTGTGTTGAGATCAAGCCATTCCATTCCTACCATATGAAACTTGATTTCTAGCCTTCCCAAGTTGCTTTCCACTCAATCCTTTCTTCCACCACAGCCATATCAGTGAGGAGAGTTGAGTGTTGGGGAGATTATCATTTGAAGCACAAGAGCAAGGAGTTCATCATCATCAACCACATCTATTACCTTTTGGAGGGTGGTGCCTCCTAGATTGGTTAGGTGTCGCTTGGGAGCCTCTGTCTTTGAGATGTGGAGTTGAACCAAGAAGTTTGTAAGGGCAAGGAGATCGCCTACTTCGTGAAGATCTACCCCGAGTAAGGCTAGTCCTCCGTGGGCGTAGGCCATGATGGAATAGACAAGGTTGCTTCTTCGTGGACCCTTCGTGGGTGGAGCCCTCCGTGGACTCGCGCAGCCGTTACCCTCCGTGGGTTGAAGTCTCCATCAACGTGGATGTACGATAGCACCACCTATCGGAACCACGACAAAAATCTTCGTGTCACCAAACTGCGTTTGATCTTCTCCACCTCTCTTTACTACATGTGCAATTTACTTTCCGCTGCTTATACTCTAGAATTGCATGTGTAGGGTGATTCTTGAATTGATCTTAATTGTGAAACTGCCAAAAACATTGCATGATCAAAAGGCAGATTTTTTATATTGTCAAGTAGTCTAATCACCCCCCCATCTAGACATACTTTCGATCCTACATAGAGTCATGTCCTTTATTCGACCTTGGTAATCCAGTGATGAAGTCCATTCCGACTTTATCCCACTTCCACTCAGGAACCTTGAGTGGTTGAAGCAATCCAGCAGGTCGCTGATATTCAACCTTGACCCTTTGGCACACATCACACTTTGCAACATAGGTTGCAATCTCTCTTTTCATCCCATGCCACCAGAATCGTGCCTTCAAGTCTTGATACATCTTGGTTCCTCCGGGGTGGATGGAATACGGAGTGTCGTGGGCTTCTTGCAGAATCAGGTTATTCAGCTCTGTGTTGTTTGGTACGCAGATGCGACCTTTGTACCAAACAATCCCGTGCTCGTCTTCGGAGAATCCTGGGGCCTTGCCTAGCTTCATCTTCTTCTTGATGCCTTCAATGCTTGCGTGTCCATCTTGTGCCTTCTTGACTTCGTCCATCAGGGTCGGTCTGACTTCCAAATGATCCAGAAATCCAGGGGTGACCAATTCCAAACTGAATTGCTCGATCTCCTTAAACAAGGCTGGCTGCCTCTTTTGAATAATGGCATTCAAAGAGCAAGCCTTCCTGCTTAAGGCATCGGCCACCATGTTAGCCTTCCCGGGGTGATATTGAACACTGAGGTCATAGTCTTTCATGAGTTCCAACCATCTTCGCTGCCTCATGTTCAATTCCTTTTGGGTGAAAATGTACTTCAGACTTTTGTGGTCTGTGTAGATCTCACACCGTTTCCCTAGGAGGTAATGTTGCCATGTCTTCATGGCATGAACTACTGCCGCTAGCTCAAGATCGTGAGTAGCGTAGTTCTCCTCATGGGCTCGTAGCTGCCTGGAGAGGTATGCAATGACTCGGCCTTCTTGCATCAGAACGCTTCCCAGTCCGGTTCGAGAGGCATCACAATATATCACGAACTCCTTGTCAATATCAGGTGTTGCCAGAACTGGGGCGGTGGTCAATCTCTTCTTGAGCTCTTGGAAGCTTTCTTCGCATTTTGGCGTCCACTCGAACTTCTTGTCCTTCTTGAGGAGCTGAGTCATTGGCCGTGCAATGCTAGAGAATCCTTCCACGAATTTGCGGTAATGCCCCGCAAGTCCGAGGAAGCTTCTGACTTCCTTGACGGTCGTTGGAGATTGCCATTGGGTCACAGCTTCGATCTTTGCGGGATCAACTGATAATCCTTCTTCGGTCAAGACATGACCTAAGAATCCAACTTTATGCAGCCAGAACTCACACTCGCCGAATTTGGCATACAGTTGGTGCTCTCGAAGCTTGTCTAAGACCATCCTCAGATGCTGCTCGTGCTCTTCCTCCGACTTCGAGAAGACAAGAATGTCATCAATGAAGACAACAACGAACTTGTCCAAATATTCCATGAAGACTTTATTCATGAGATACATGAAGTAAGCTGGGGCATTGGTTAACCCAAAGGACATGACCGTGCACTTGTATAGGCCATATCTGGTTACGAATGCCGTCTTCGGAATATCTTGGGGTCTGATCTTCAGCTGGTAGTACCCAGATCTGAGGTCGATCTTGGAGAACACCTTGGCTCCGCTGAGCTGATCAAACAGATCTTCGATCTTGGGAAGTGGATATTTGTTCTTGATTGTAACTTCATTGAGGGAACAATAGTCAATGCATAAGCGGATGGTACCATCCCTCTTTGCCACAAACAGAACAGGAGATCCCCAAGGGGAGGCACTTGGGCGGATAAATCCCTTCCTCAGCTGCTCTTCTAGCTGCTTCTTCAACTCGGCTAATTCTTCCGTCCCCATTCTATAAGGCTTCTTATAGATGGGTCCTACTCCGGGCACGAGCTCGATGATGAACTCAATGTCACGGTCAGGGGGCATTCCCGGTAGTTCATCCGGAAAGACATCAGGATACTCACATACCACCGGTACCTGCTCTAGCCCAACTTCAGACAGACAGTTGACTTGAGCGGCTTGCGCGGAAGAGGAGTTGGAAGCAAACTTGACTTCGACTCCCTGGTCATTGGTCACAGTGACTGTCTGATTGGCATAGTCTAACAAGCCTTGGTGCTTGCTGAGCCAATTCATACCTAGGATCACATCCAAGCCCTGTGATCTCAGGACGATCAGGTCTGCTAGGAAATCTACACCGTTAATGGTAATACCGACTCCTTTGCAGCCTATCTTGGCTCTCATCTCGGCTCCAGGGGTTTGTACCACCATAGGGTTATTCAGGGGTGTAGGGGTCATGCCACTTTTTAATGCAAATCTTTGAGTGACAAATGAATGCGTTGCTCCAAAATCAAACAAGACAGTTGCAGGTGCTGAGTTGACAAGGAACGTACCCAGCGCGACATTCGGGTCTTCCTGGGCTTCTTCAGCAGTGACGTGATTCACACGCCCTTTCCCATGGTTAGGTGGATTGCGAGGAGCTGGGTTCCTTGGTGGCATCCCGCGGCCTTGTCCCTTGTTCTGCGCATTGGGGTGCGGGGCATCAGGCTTCTTGTTGGGGCACACCCTTGAGATGTGTCCGGACTGACCACATCCAAAGCAAGTGACTTGGTTTGGATTGATCTTGTTCCCACCACTGGTATTGGGGTTGAAAGCTGGCCTGCGGTTGGCATACTGCTGAGGCTGAGGGTTGGTGCGAGGTGCAGGAGCTCTTGGTTGCTGATAGGTTGGCTTGGCCGGGGCTGACTGCCACGGACGAGGCTTCTGGTTGCTGGAACTTCCCTTGCTGACCAACTTGCGCTTTGCGAGTGTCTTCCAAAGCACACCGCTTGTCTTCAAGCATAAGTGCTTTGTTCACCAGGTCAGGGAAGGATGGGCAGTCGCACACGACAAGCGAGTATTGCAGAGTCTGATTGAGGCCTTCCATGAAGCGCTCCCTTTTTGCAGCATCAGTGCTGACATCTTCAGGGGCATACCTTGACAGAACACTGAACTTCTGCATGTACTCCTTGAGAGTGCCACTTCCTTGCTTCAGGGCTCGGAACTCACGCTTTTTGATAGCCATGATTCCGGAAGGAATGTGGGCCTTGCGGAATTCTGCCTTGAAGTTGACCCAAGTGATGTCTTGTTCAGCATGCATGACCTTGAATCCATCCCACCAAGCTCTAGCAGTCCCCCCGAGGCAGTGGGCTGCATAAGCCACCTTCTCGCGGTCTTCGGTGCATCTGACTAGTTCCAGTATTTCCTCAATGGAGCGGATCCAGTCGTCTGCATCCAGGGGTTCAGCAGTCTCGATAAAGGTTGGCGGTGCATGCTTCTTGAACTCTGTCAACGTGGAACGTCCATTGCCATTCCCCGCCGGTTGGCGGTTGTTGGTGACAGCTTGAGCAATCAGCTGAAGGGCTGCAGTGTTGGCTTGGCGTTCCTCTCGGAAAGCTTGGAGAAGCTGACCCATGTCCATGTTCGGAGGAGGTGGTGGTGGTGGAGCTTGGTCGTTGGTTTGGTCGTGGCCTGCCTCAGACTGAGCGGTGCTCCGGCTTCAGGCTGCTGGGTAGAGGTACCAGTACGAGTTACAACAGGCATCCTGTTGGAGCGGTAAAAGGTCTCATGACTTGGAAGAGGGAAAGGAAGATAGAAGGGTGCCTAGTACGGGGGGGTGGGTATGACACTAATCAAATCATGCAAGGGCCGAAAGGCCAAAACACATTCATTAAAATCCAAATGGGTGATGTAGTCGTTTACACATTCCCGAAGGAAGAATACGACATACATCCAGACACAACAAAAGCAAACACTAGATAGTTTCATATGAACCATACAAGGACTCGACTGCGCATAGGGGTTACACAACCTATCCTACCGTAGGGGTCACACCTGGCATATCCGAGTAGCGAATAATGGCTAAGCGGCGGAATGCTCGGTCGCGTATTCCGGCTCTTCTCGGTCTTCCTCCTTGTCTTCATCTATCTGGGACCCCTTGTCACTTGAGGTTGTGGGGGAGTGGAGGAGTTGGATACGACGGTGCTTTGTCGGTGGTGCAGGGAAAAGCTTGCGATATTCCCTTGCCGTCATCCGGCGTCGCCGAGGTAGTTCTTCATTCTTGGAAGATACATCCTCGGAGGGTCTTCCGCCTCGGTATGCGATAGCGGACCTATTTGTCTTCTCTTGAGCTCGACGAAGAAGTGCCTTGGTCTTGTGAAGTTCTTCTCGAAGCTTCATCGATTCCGAGGCCAAGTCTTGTGCCAAGCTGTCGGCACATAGACTGAAGTAGGTCTAGAACCGAAGCGAGAGTCCTTCCTTCAGTGGAGGGGCTAGTGCGCTGCTTTCTTCTTCACCTTCCTTCCGGTAAGGTAAGAAGCGAGTTGTCATCTTGGCTGCCATCTCCGGAAGAAGTCCGCGGAGACGGGTTAGTGCCTTGAGTGCAGCAGCCTCGACAGCGAGAGGTAGTGTTGCCATCTGGGGTCCCTCGAAGAACCAACTTGTGGGAGGATCGTTTGCCTTCACGATCACTTCCACATGGTACTCCACCTCAGTGTCGCTAACCCAATGCTCAAGGTAGGTGAGGATGGGTGCTCGGTGGAACTGACACTCCTGGAGGCTATCCTCGAGAAGCAAGGGAAACCCAGTGGTCAGGTGCTCTTCGGGTACAACGACCATCTACAAAGGTGGAATAGGAGGGGTTAATAAGCTGATGAAATCTTAGGTTTAGAAAAGAAGAGAGGTTCAGAAGGTTTTGAAAAAAGGTCTCATCTAACTAACGCCCATGCTAACTAAGGCTTCCTACAGTCAGGATGGCTCTGATACCATCTCTGTGGGGACCCCAACTTAGAAGTCGAGATCACCGAATGCACGTGTACAGTGATCCCAGAGATCAATGCTCACTGAACACATAGAAGCTGAATAACAAGAGTCTTAAATCCATACATATCGTCTTACACAAATTAAGGCCATTATGGCCAAGTCTTACATGGATAGAGCCTCAGGGGATGAATAGCAAATAACTCAAATAGCGGAAGTCTTCGATAATAGGTAGAACCCATGCCATCTGCCTTAACCCTACAGGCATTCTGACTGGGATAGCGTCCTAGTTCGCATGTTCGTCTCCAAAGAACTCTTCATCATATTCTTGTTCTTCCATGCCTGGCCAATTAAATAACCAGTGGCAAGCCAATGAGTACTTTGAATGTACTCGCAAGCAACCCATGATGTGGTACAAAGTAACAGTGCAATAATGAACAATCTAGCAAAGAGCTAGAAATAAATATTCTACCATCAAGTTTATGCATCATTAAACTTGCGTAACCTCGAAGGCAGGTTACCGATATCAACATGAATATGATCCAACTCATCGAGTCAAGTCTCCACCTTGACTCTCATGCACACACATGGTTTTGCAAACATTGGACGTAGCCCAAGAGCGGTTACCCAACTGTCCTTGACCGTGGACACGGCTATTTGAATAGTTTTACACTCTGCAGAGGTTGTACACTTTACCCACAAGATCCGGGGAACTTCCGTGTCATCCATGACCCGCGGTAGCTCAAGTACCCGGGGTAAGCACCCGGTCATTACCTTTCCTTAGACGACACTAACATAGAGTCCACTTGTTGGTACACGGCCCTCGAGTAGAAACAATAGATCACGGGACTTGCCCTAATTTCAATGTCACGCGTACCCGAAGGGACCAACGGTGTGCCCGGTGCCCTGTAAAAATAGTCATGACCGTCTATCCAAGCACGACCCGTCCCGGGAAAGACCTCAAGTCTTCCCGTCACTAGTAATGCGGGCACCATGCTAGTATCGACCTAAGTAATCAATAAAGCCCCGTCCCATAAGGGGTAGTGTGGTTGCACATGTATGGTTGGAATAACGGTCGCAACTTAAACCAATCCGTTTGAAAAACACACACACTTGTCTCGGTACACCACTTCGTCATCAAGTGGTTACCCAACTCATCATCTCCCTCGGGCATGAATGGCACCCGACGGGGTTTTATGCAAAGGTTTCAACCACGAAGGTTCATGTCACACATGCATCACTATTCATTACTACTAACCACATGCATTGCATCTAGCACATGGCAAGATCAAGAGTAAAGCATGCATCATGTGGTGGTTTCAACTAGGTTACCACCGTAACCCTATCATCATGCATCGGAAATAAACGGGTTCCGAAGAACAAGTGAATCATGGTCAAAGGGCTGCTTGCCTGGATTGGCTTGGTCTTCAAAGTCTTCAAATCCTTCTCCTTCTCCGTCTTCAGCAACTTCGTCAAATACTGTATCTATACGCCGCATAATAACAACGGAAAAATAAGACCACAAATAAAACAGAAAAATCAAAGTGCTCAGAAAAATGTCAACTCATTTTTGTAAAATACTAGAGGGATTTCTAAGATGGGGAAAATTCTTAGTTGAAGTTTTGGAATAACAGAATGGAATCTATTGATTTTAGAACAGGAGTTTTATTGATCAAATTTGAATTTAAATTTGAACAGAACAGAAAAGTTTCATGGATGAGAGTGAAAGTGACACCATTAAATAGGTTGGAATATTACAAGAATTTAGGAGTTGGAATTATTTCATTTGGACCAATATTCATTTCTGTAAAAATGTTTGAAATATTTATAGAAAGAAAAAGGAGAAAAAGCCCTGTGCAACTGGGCCAGAGGGGCCACAGTGCACGGCCCAGGGCGTCCAGCCCAGCCGCACGGGTGCCAGCGCGCGCACGTCAGGTTTTTAAACCTGACGGGCGGGGCCCGGCGGTCAGTGGCTGTGAGGAGGGGGAGAGAGAGGTGAGGATGACAGGCGGGGCTTGCCTGTCATCTCCAACCTCACGGCCACGGCGACGGCGAGCTCACCGGCGTTGATTCCGGCCACGGCGATGGCAACGGAGGGCAGGGACGTGATCAGCGTCGAGTGGCGGATGCAGTGGAGGTGGTGCGGCACGCCGGGGAGGTCGGGTTCGCCGGCGGCGAGGTGGGACGGCGGAGGATCGTCGGGAGGTCGTCGCTCCGGCCGTTTTCGACTGCAACAGAAGGGGGAAACAGAGGGGAACGCATCAGTGGTGCACGGCGGTTCTAGATCGGGCAAAAGGAGAGGCGGAGGAGGCTTGTACTATGAGATCACCGGTGGCCCGACGCGGCGGAGCTCCGGTCGATCCCGAGCACTGGAACCTTCTGGGGACGAACTGGTGGTGCTGGAGTGATGC
>LR738715.1:478294034-478368012 GCA_902687465.1 Secale cereale
GGAATATTCAGTTTTTGTTTAGGGAGATGGTCATGGTCTCGTACCTGAGGGTGTGGTGCAGCCCTACCATTGCGATTATTTGCATGTGGGCGACCTGGTGGTTGCACGTAGTTCTGATTTAGGTCAACCTCATCATCGTAATCTCACACGTAATCGTCCCCCACCTCAGCAGCACCAGGAGCCACAAAAGTATCAACAACAGCACCAATAGTTTGGCCAGGCTCACGAGGGACACAGCTTGCTCTGTTGAGGGTTGTTTCATGATGTGGAGGTGGTTGTTGTTGTTGTTGTTGTTGTTGTTGTTGTTGTTGTTGTTGTTGTTGTTGTTGTTGTTGTTGTTGTTGTTGTTGTTGTTGTTGTTGTTGTTGTTGTTGCAATGGTGCAGTAGGTGCAGGTAGACGCGCAAGCACTTCCGCGAATTTGGCATCCAACTTCGTGTCAATTGACTTCTCAATGTTATCCATCCTCGCTAGTGCGTCGCCAAAACTGGTCATCACATCTTCTACCTGTTGTCCCATCATTTGCTGAAATTTATCATGCAACTCCTTGTTCGTCATGTTCTCCCAGTCAGTCTCGCCGACTTGTGATCCTACCATGGTTAGCATCAATAGAAACACACAAAAATATGATCCTATAAACTACTAGAAAATGGTGGTGGTGGGGCGTCACAAATCCGTCAAGCAAATCTCAAATTCTTACCAGTTCTGACCCAGCAGCAGGTGGTGATCAGCTATCGTGGTAGTCAAAACTCTCAAAGCTTGGATAAAGCGATTACCAGGGAGAGTCAAACGCACGACGTAGATGTATGTGGATCTAAGAAGGCTTATAATATGGTACCAAAAAGGGTCAGCAACACTCAATTCAGAGATGCAAAGTTGAATAAACGCTCAACGACGGTACTATGCTGGTCCTAGGCTAGACCGTACTAGAGACGCTGTCGGGGAATGACACCTATGGGATCACTGGAATCCCTTCTACGGTTGACGGGAGCAGGGTTGTGCAAAGAGCAGGTCTAGGAGTCAGCACAAGGATCGTTTAGCCAGGTTCGAGCCGCAAAGATGCATAATACCCTAGTCCTGCTCTGATGTGTATTTGAGAGTTCTTGAGCTCTTGAACTTGCTACGGTGCATGCCTAGTCCAAAAGATCCGAATCCTTCTCCAGTATGCCTCAGGCCTCCTTTTATAGTCAAAAGGGGCTGCCATAGTGGCACACACGAGGTGGAAAGGCATACAGTGTACAAGCTTATCTCATGCCATTACGGGACATGACGCATTAAATACGCTACTTAGGTGTCCACTTGCTTTATCGGGGACGGGAATGAGGCCCGTCCCGTCCGCTGCCACTCCGTCTGGTTGCGACGCGCATCCAGGCCAATGAGGCAGGCATCTGAGATGGCGTGGTGGTAGGGTCTTCACAAAGATCTGCATGCCACCACGCAGGTGCTTGACTAGGTGGATCAGGAACCATGTACTGCCACGTGGGTACTTGCCTGAGCTAGTGGGTCGGCCGCCGAGCTGAGGCGACGATGGGGCGGCAAGGGCTTGCTACGGTCTTGTGTCTGACCCTTGCCGGGGCCTCTGTGAGCATCCTCGGCAAGAGACTTCCAGGGGCTTCGGGGTTGTCTTCGGCAAGGAGCCTTGCCGGGGCCTCGTGGGCATCCTCGGGAAGGAGCCTTGCCATCGTCTTGTCTTCTGGTTCTCATCTTAGAATTTGTAAACCCCTTGTCTTTTACAAAGATTTGCATGTCATCACGTAGGCACTTCCCGAGCCTTGGTTCCAACAATGTTGACGGTGTCAGAGCTCCTAGGCTCAAGGGTGGCTGCAACAGAGGCGTTGGGTGAGTTGCCCCGGCAAGGGTTCTTGTCGGGGTCGTGCAGGTCGCCATAGCAAGGGTCTTGTCGGGGGAAGCCTATCTTGTTGCTTGGCCTTCTTGCACCATTGTCTTGGCGCTGCTTTGGTAGTCTTGTGCTTCGGTTTCCCTCCTCTGCCCTTTTAGGCGTGGCCATAGGTGTGGCTCTGACTGCCCGTACACAAGTAAGGGGTACAAAGTAGAGCCCCTACTTTTGTACACCGATAGGAGCCCCCGGGCCTGGGCCATAGATCAGTGCGACGCGTTGTTGGGCTAGGCCCAGAACGGTGTGCGGGCAGTTGGGGCCGGATTCTTTTTACTACAGTGACTCCTCTGGTGGTTGCGCCTCCCCACGATCTGCGCCTGACGTGGGGGTCGTGTGTGGGGTGACCGCATCATGCTTGCATCACCCCGTGGTTCCAAATAGTAAAGAGGCGGTTCACGTTCTCCTCATAAAAATAGAGGAAGTTGTGGGGGCGCGGCTCATTTACTAAGTGGATTTGAGTCTCCCCATGATCACGGGGCGCGAAACGGTCGTACCACGGGCCATCCGAATCCCGATCCGCCCGCCACATGGCCCTCATGCATCGGGGAGGGCAGGTGGCGGACGCAGAGGGTGCGGGCTTTAACGCCAGGGCGGGGGGCGGGTGCTGCTAATTAGGGCAGCGGGTCGATCGTGTTTCCTCGTGCCTCTGGCGACTGGATTGGTTGATTCAGGTGGTCGCCTTCGGGCTTGCTTGGTCTCGCTCCCCTATAAAGAAGGGAAGAGGGACAACGCTCCCCACCCCGCTCATCCTCTTCCAGTCAGATCCCTTTCCTTCCCAAGTCATGGCGAGAGGGCGTGGGCATGGCCATGCCCCTGCGGAAGCGACCAGGTCTTCCTCTCGTCAGAGGGCGGCGGCGGTCAAAGAAGAGTCGGACGCCCAAGATGAGGGCCATGCTAGAGGTAGAGGCGCCGGCCAGGGTCGTGGTCGGCAAGGCAGTCGAGGCAGAGGCAGGCGAGGACGGGGGACACCCACGTCGTCATCATCTCCGTCTCCATATCCTCCGCCGTCTCCTCCTGCCTCTACACGCGGCCATGTCGGGGACACAGTGCTGGAGTTCATTTTGCAACTGCGCACCTCGCAGTCGCTTTCGTCTTCCTGAAGTGTTCACAAGGGTGTTGGAGGTCGACCAACCATCGAGGTTGAGGCTTCACATGGAGGGGTGTTGCAATGGCGCCATGTGGGTGAACACCAAGTTCCCCGCCCCTCGTGTAATGCTTCTCCGTCGGGGGTGGAAGACCTTTGCGCGTGCGCACTGCTTGATGAAGGGGAATGTCCTCTGCTTCAAGTTAGCGGAGAGCGATATGCTCTCCATCAAGGTCTTCGGGCGCTCGGGAGACAGGCTAGGGTGCTATGCAGAGAGCTCGACCGATGACAAAAACTCCTCCCCGAGCGACAATGATGGGGAGGACAGCGACAACAACGACGAGGGCAACAGGCGGGAGGATGACGGGTCCGCCTAGGCGTCGAACACACCGTCCCTGGGCGATGCCGGCAGCACCATCATCTGCATCACCAGCCCCTCGAACTTCTCGGGGTCGCCTCCTTGGGAGGCTGGTGTTGGGAGGCCTGAGAATACGAAGAAGGTGGGCGGCGTCCGTCAAGTCGGAGTACGCGGGCATCAAATGCCTTTCTCGCGTGTTGCCGGCCCGCTGCCTCATCTCTCGGTTCTTCTCCCGGCACCATCATCACCAGCCTTCTTTGGGATGGCCACCGGGATGTTCTCCTAGTGCTTTCTGCTGCACGCGCTTCGCCTAGGCTCTCCCTTTGCCATTTTGTCATCTAGTTCCATTTCCTGAGGAGAGGGACAAGAAAGGGATTATGGGCACCTTACTTCTTTTCAGTTTTTAAGCCTACGGGCCTTTGTAAGATTTAAATCGTGTAATCCCCTTGTTCACGTATGCATCCCGTATGAATTGTACTTGTTTGCAACGTGTTAATGGAGAGAAGGGTGTTTGCCGGGTTTCTTTTGTTCGTGGGCAGGGGCCACACCAAGGAACGAATCCTTGTTATCTCAAGATAAACATCGTACCCCGGCAACAGGCCTTGCCGTCTTCCTGCTCTATAGCTCGACCACATTCACGCCCTTGGCAGAAGTAGGAGCAGAGTAGGATTAGGCCCTTTGTCTGCTCCTTTCCCATCACACTACTACCGAGTTCCGGTCCAAAATAAAGTTTGTTGGACGCAGGGAAA
Organism: Secale cereale; assembly: GCA_902687465.1. Taxonomy (NCBI): domain Eukaryota; kingdom Viridiplantae; phylum Streptophyta; class Magnoliopsida; order Poales; family Poaceae; genus Secale; species Secale cereale. Next base: position 478,298,122 of record LR738715.1, read on the forward strand.
AAGGGAGCATGATGGTATAAGAGCGAGCGAAGTCTCGTACATTCAAGTTTCATACGGAAGTAAGGAGTGGGGGATGAAAGCCTTATCTGATCTTGTAGCCCCCGGCAGCCTTGTCTTGCCGTGGTCGGACCATTGGACCTGCAGCCCCCGGCAATTTTAGTTCGCTGGGGTCAGAGCGTCGGCATGTCCTCTTTCTCCCAAATAGCCCAGCAGAAATGTCCATGCATCCGGTGAACAAAAGAGGATGGAAAGGACTAGAGAGACGCACACTCGACCTCTATGCTAGGAGTTAGTCGCCGCCAAGCACTATCAACCCTAACAGAGAAAGAGACTCAACCTAGCATGCATGCTAAAACTTAGGGCATCAGCGCTTCATTTATTTATGCTCAGGGTCTGCGCCTGGCTTTGTACAAAGGGTTACATGCCTTGCCGGCAAGGCTTGTACAAAAGGGTGGGTTGCCGGGGAGCCCGGCAACTGCGCCTTACGGGTAAAACTTGCGACGATGTTCGATGTTCCACGAGTTGCTCACCGGAATACCATCTTCGGTCTCTAGGCGGACTGCGCTAGGCCTGGTGACTCGTATTACTCCATAAGGGCCTTCCCACTTTGGAGTCGACTTGTTGGAATTGTTGGCCGACTGAACGCGCCGAAGAACAAGGTCGCCTTCCTCAAAGCTTCGGGCATGAACCTTGCGGCTATGGTAGCGGTGCAAGGCTTGCTGGTAGCATGCTGCTCGCATAGCCGCCCGAAGACGGTCTTCCTTGAGGAACGTTGCATCATCTTGCCGCAGTTGCTCTTGCTCAAGCTCAACATAGGAGAGCACTCGGGGTGACCCGTATGTGAGTTCTGTGGGGAGAACTGCTTCCGCCCCATAAATGAGGGAGAAGGGTGTCTAGCCGATGGCTCGATTTGGTGTCGTTCTGAATGACCAAAGAACAGCCAACAATTCATCAATCCTTCACCTTCCGCACTTGTGCAGCCTGTCAAAAGTCCTTGTCCAGAGGCCTCGTGGTACTTCAGCATTTGCCCTCTCTGCCTGGCCGTTGCTTCGACGATGTGCAACACAAGCAAAACAGACCATGTTGCCGAGGTCTTGAATGTACTGCATGAAGGTGCGGCTTGTGAACTGCGTGCCGTTGTCGGTGATGACCCTGTTTGGTACACCAAAACGGCAGACTAGGCCCTTGAAGAACTTGGCAATTGGTTGTGCTGTCACCTTTCTCACTTCTTCCACCTCTGGCCACTTTGTGAACTTGTCGATTGCTACGTACAAGTACTCAAAGCCCCCAACAGCACGGGGAAAAGGGCCTAGTATATCATGCCACTAGACCGAGAATGCCCAGGAAAGAGGGATTGTTTGGAGAGCTTGAGCTGGTTGATGAAGCTTCTTTGAATGGAACTGGCATGCTTCACACTTGGTTACTAGTGCCATTGCATCCTGGAGGGCAGTGGCCAGAAGAAACCTTCCCGGAATGCCTTGCCGGCAAGGGCCCTTGACCCTATGTGGGAGCCACATATGCCTCCGTGTATCTCTGCCAACAGCTCTAGTCCTTCCTCCCAGGGAATGCACTTCAAATTCACGCCGTTCGTCCTTTTTCTGTACAAGACGTCATCGACGAACTGATACATGACAGACCGACGGGCTACTTTCTCCGCTTCTTCCCGCTCCTCAGGAAGTTCCCCTGCTTGGAGAAATCGGACGGTATGTTGTGCCCATGCCGGAGCCTGGCGCTCGACGGTAAGGACTAAAGGCATCTCTTCTGCCATAGGAGCAGCTATCTCCATGGCCAGGGCTTGACTGAAGGAAATATGCCCTAGAGGCAATAATAAAGATGTTATTTGTATTTCCTTATATCATGATAAATGTCTTTTATTCATGCTAGAATTGTATTAACCGGAAACTTGATACATGTGTGGATACATAGACAAAACAGTATGTCCCTAGTATGCCTCTACTAGACTAGCTCATTGATCAAAGATTGTTATGTTTCCTAGCCATAGACATGAGTTGTCATTTGATCAACGGGATCACATCATTAGGAGAATCATGTGATGGACAAGACCCATCCGTTAGCATAGCACTATGATCGTTTAGTTTAACTGCTATTGCTTTCTTCATGACTTATACATGTTCCTATGACTATGAGATTATGCAACTCCCGAATACCGTAGGAACACCTTGTGTGCTATCAAACGTCACAACGTAACTGGGTGATCATAAAGATGCTCTACAGGTGTCTCCGAAAGTATTCGTGGTGTTGGCATAGATCAAGATTAGGATTTGTCACTCCGAGTGTCGGAGAGGTATCTCTGGGCCCTCTCGGTAACACACATCATAATAAGCCTTGCAAGCAAAAGACTAATGAGTTAGTCACGAGATGATGTGTTACGGAACGAGTAAAGAGACTTGCCGGTAAACGAGATTGAACTAGGTATAAAGATACCGACGATCGAATCTCGGGCAAGTAACATACCGTTTGACAAAAGGAACAACGTATGTTGTTATGCGGTTTTGACCGATAAAAGATCTTCGTAGAATATGTAGGAGCCAATATGAACATCCAGGTTCCGCTATTGGTTATTGACCGGAGATGAGTCTCGGTCATGTCTACATAGTTCTCGAACCCGTAGGGTCCGCACGCTTAACGTTTGATGACGATCTGTATTATGAGTTTTTGAGTATTGATGTACCGAAGGTAGTTCGGAGTCCCGGATGAGATCTCGGACATGACGAGGAGTCTCGGAATGTCCGAGACATAAAGATTGATATATTGGACGGCTATATTCGGACACCGGAAGTATACCGGAAAAGTTTCGGATTTATCGGGAATGCCGGAGGGGGTTACCAGAACCCCCTACGAGAGGGGATGGTCCATAGTGGGCCTAAAGGGTGAGAGAGAGGCAGCCCATAGGGCTGGCCGGCGCCCCCACCTAGGAATCCTAGTTGGACTAGGATTGGGGGGGGCGCCACCTCTCCTATTCCTTTCCCCCTTCTTCCTTTCGGTGAATCCTACTAGGAATAGGATTGCAATCCTATTCCTAGTAGGACTCCCTCTCTAGCCGCACCAGGAAGGGCCGGCCGGCCTCCCTCCCCTGCTCCTTTATATACGGGGGCAGGGGGGCACCCAAAGACACACAAGTTGAATTGTTTTAGCCGTGTGCGGTGCCCCCTCCACAGAATCACACCTCGGTCGTACCGTCGCGGAGCTTAGGTGAAGCCCTGCGCCAGTGAACACATCATATCCGTCACCACGCCGTCGTGCTGACGAAACTCTCCCGTGAAGCTCAACTGGATCAAGAGCTCGTGGGACGTCATCATGCTGAACGTGTGCTGAACGCGGAGGTGTCGTACGTTCGGTGCTTGATCGGTTGGATCGCGAAGAAGTTCGACAACATCAACCGCGTCACTTGACGCTTCCGCTCCCGGTCTACGAGGGTACGTAGACATACTCTCCCCTCTCGTTGCTATGCATCTGGTAGATAGATCTTGCGTGATCGTAGGAAAATTTTAAAATACTACGTTCCCCAACATTGACGCCCTGCTGGAGTCTATTGCCCTATAGCAGGCTCAGCGTCCCCAGCAACATCTTTGTCGGCGGCCCTATAATGCCCAGTATGCGACTATGTCTCCTACGCGTCGAGGCACGACTTAAATACATAAGCGCATACTAGAATGATCTCAAGTATGGTATCTTTGCACATCTCATGTAAAAGTTCGGCGATGAAATAGAAAAGATAGTTGGCTTACACTCGCCACGTCACACAATGAATACAATAACATACAATCATCCAAATAACTCAGGGTCCGACTACGGACGAAAACCAAACGACAAAGATACCATAAACACAAGGCCTGATCGCCCCTAGTAGGAACCACTACTGATCGTCGGGATACGAAACATAGTAATGACCACGCTCTTCATCGAACTCCCACCGAAGTTCTTATCCATCTCCTGCATCACTCTCAGCGGTACCTGCATCTGGTGTGTGTTGAATCTGTGAGCCACAAAGGACTCAGCAATCCCATTCCCAGGTATCAAAACTAGCAAAGCCTTACGTGTGGAAGGGGTAATAAAGTGTTTGCAGCAGCGCTAAGCAACTAGCTTACGAGTTCAGAGCGAGAAGAGAACAAGTGCCAACGATCGCCAAGTTGATCAAGAAGTGATCCTACCTACTCACGGTCAAACATAACCCCACCGTGTTCACTTCCCGAAGCCCTTCGGAAAGAGAACATCATGGTTACTCACACAGGTAGTGTATTCTTATGAATAAGGTGTCAAGTTACCTACAACCGGATATTAACAAATTCCCATCTGCCACATAACCGCGGACACGGCTTTCGAAAGATCAAAACCCTGCAGGTGTGTCCCAACATAGCCCATCACAAGCTCACGATCTGCGGAGTCGCAACTCTAAAGTGGGAAGACCCAAGTATTCTCGGAATCCCGTGCTCAAGATATTTCGACAAAGGTAAAACTAATCCAGCAAAGCCTCCCGACGTGCCGACACCCTGATAAGAGCCGTGCGTATCTCGTCTCAGGCCACGATCAAATTGTCCAAACTTCCGGTAGGCCAGAATACCAGAGTTGCCCCTGGCGGCCACCGGCGGTTGACAGGTTTGGACCAACACTTATGAGGAGCACTGGCCCGGGTTGTAAAATTAAGTCCTCGGGGTCCAAAGTCCCTATGCAAGTTATTTAGTTATGTAAAATGGTAAAACCAAGGTTGGGCCTTGCTGGAAAAGCTTTAAGCAGTGCGAATTATCAAGGGGGCCCATAAACCCCAACCATGTTAGGAGCGCAAAATCAAGGAACATAATACCGGTTTATCGGGTCCTAAGGTGGCATGAGTGGAACAAAACACCAAGCAAAAGGCCAAGCCTTCCACCCATTGCAAATATATATGTGCATTGATTAACATAGATATATATATTGTGTTATCCCAATAAACAAGTTCATCACAGAGCGATCTTCAATCTTCACCTGCAACTAGCAACGCTATAAGAGGGGCTGAGCAAACGTACTTAGCCCATCAATGGTTTTGCTAGGAAGGCGGTTAGAGTGTTTCATGGCAACAATAGGAGGCTGACAAACAGGAATAGGCATGGATGCATAGCTAAAGAACAAGACAACTAGCATAGGCAAAGATAGAGGTGATATCGGGGAATGGTCATCTTGCCTGGTAAGTCATCGGTGGGATGGTAAGATGGCTCCTCGAACTCAGTCTCGACAAGATCCTCGAACTCGGTATCGGCTCTCGGCTCTACCCAACACAAGATCACAACAACGGCACAAATCAAACACGGTGCAATGCACAAACAACATGATGCAAGTCATGTCATGGAATGCAAGTATGATGTGCGTAAGCATGAGGATGCTCTTGAGCCTAAGGAGACGATGAAGGAAATGGCCTCATCTTGGGTAACCAAGCAAGCCACTGGATAGATTGGATGATTTCGGTTGAAATTGATATAAAGATCACCAGAAACGGATGCACGGTTTGCAAAAGGCAAGCAATACAAGATGCAATGCAAAACTGCAGTTTACAGCAACATGCCATCTTTGGAGCAAGAAATAAATATGCTACAGCACCCAAACATGAAGATAAAAGGCATGGATGTGAAATAGACATGATTCTTAACAAGCATGAACTTAGAGCACACCCAAAAACTTGCTAGAACACAATTAAACAAGCATGGCAAGAGTCAATAACTTTACAGATTTCTCAGACTTTGTGAAAATTACAAGGCATGGCAGAAATTGCAACGAGTAGGCATGTTTGCAAGCTTGTGCAACTCTACTCAAAGCATAGCATGGCATGGGAATATAACCAACAGCAATAAGACACATTTGAGAAGCTACTCATGGCAAGAACATGCTCATAGGATGCATAGAACACTAGCTATACTCGTGGTAAAACTGAACTTGTTGATAACATGCTGACAGAAACATTTAATAGCATCTTGAGAGCATGAAAACAACAAGCTACAATCACTCCTCATGGCAAACAAGTGCATGGATAGCTAGAGCATAGCATATACTTCAAGGAACACCCACTGGACAACTCTAAGCATGCACTACAAAGACGGTGGCATCATGGATACATGGCATAAAAATTAACAGATTCACACTTAGCAGAAATTTATCAACATGATGACATGTTAACAAGCTTGTTGCAATTATCTCAAGACATATCATGGCATGAAAATGAATCTATCATGTAGAACATATTCCAAAGAGAAAAACTCATGTTGACACCTAACTCATATGACACATGGATTAATTTACACAAGCAAGACAAAACATCATGTCATAACAAGTTCAGAAACTTACACAGACAACAAGTGCTGAAACAGTTACATCACGATGTTCTCTTGCCATGAAGATTAAGCCAACTAGATGATCACTATCATGCATGAAACTGATGCTAACATGTAGAGCATGACAGGATGAACATTTTGATATATCATATGCGCAAAACGGAGCACCGAGCACAGAGTTACTGCACGATGAAGGAGGCAAAAAAATACGCAGAATAGGGACTTGGTAGAATTTTTACCCTCCGAAAACGGGATGGAGAGGTTCGGGATGGAGGGATCCCGGTGCCTGGGATGTTTGGCTCACGGGATCTGCGGATCCTGGCCCGACTTGGTGCAGATCGGGTCATGGCGGCCGGAGTCGGCGGAGCTCGACGCTGGCCAGCCCTCTGGTGACGGCGACGAAGGAGACGAGCAAGGGAGGGTGCGGCGGCCCGATCTGGCCGGTCCCTCGCCGGATTTGGCCGGAGGAGCAGCGGGGAGGCGCGGGGTCGCAAAGGGCGACCGGGGCGGCGGCGCCCGAAGCTGTCGGCGCGGCGGCGGCGCAACCGAGCGGCGGCGATGACGCGGAAGCCAGGCGGCGGGGCAGCGCGCTATGGTGGCGGCGATGGCGGCGGAGAACTAGGACGCGGCCGCGGGGCGAGGCCGGCGCGCTAGGCGGCGGTGGAAGCGGCGCCGGCGGCGGCGACTTCGGCCGGCGGTGGTGACGAGCGCCGTAGTGGCGGGGAAGCGCCGGAGACGAAGGTGGCGGCGGCGGGAGTGGGCGCGCGGGCCGGGCGGGCCCGATCCGGGCCGGTGGGCCCGGCGGCGCGGGGAAGTGGGCGCGGTGGCGGCGACGAATCAGGGGGCGCCACGTGCTGACCCCGCTAAGGTGGCGGCGTGGGATTCGTCCGTTGGATGTGGCTGTGGCGGAGTGGACGTGTCCAGCGGCGCGGAGGAGCTCGGGACTAGTGTTTTTACCCGAAAATGGAGGGGATGGGGCTGTTTTATAGGTAGAGGGAGCTAGGAGTGACCAAATGGGGCGCGGTTTTCGCCCTCACGATCACGATCCGACGACCGAGAGGATGTAAGTGGTTGTGCTGGGTTAGTGGGCTGTTGTGGACGGGTGTTGGGCCAAAACAAAGAGGAGCTTTTAGCCCACGAGGTTAACCGTTGGAGTACCAGACGACATCCAAACGCGACAAAACTTGACAGGTGGTCTCCACGTACTAAAACAACAAAGTACGACAAGTCTCACCTCATTACGAGAACGTTCTATGGCCACATACGAATGAAGGACTCGGAGGTGCCACGGGCACGTGTGTGAGTGTCGGAACTCGAAACGGACAACGGGAAGAGACGAGCATGACCGGGTGCAAGTGACAACACGAATGCAATGCAATGCACATGATGACATGACATGGATGATATGCACACACGCACATGGCAAAAACGAAGAAACCCAAAATGAAGGAAGAGCCGAGAATGGAATTGATGAAGTCAACGTTGCATATATTGCCATAAATGGAATTGTTACATCCGGGGCGTTACAAACTCTCCTCCACTACAAAAAGATCTCGTCCCGAGATCTAGGACTGAAAGAAGGTGGAATACTTGGAACGGAGATGATCTTCTTGTTCCCATGTATCTTCTGAGTCGGTATGGTGTGACCACTTCACTTTCTAGAATTTGATGGACTTGTTGCGGGTCTTGCGCTCAGTTTCTTCAAGAATAGCAATGGGGTGCTCACGATAAGATAAGTCTTGCTAAAGATCAATCTCTTCGAAAGGAATGGTGCGTTCAGGCGTCTTGAAGCACATGCGGAGCTGAGACACGTGAAACACATCGTGCACATTTGCGAAGTTGGAGGGAAGCTCGAGTTGGTAGTCTAGATCGCCTCTCTTTCCAAGAATCTTGAATGGGTCCATGTATCTAGGAGCAAGCTTGCCCTTGATACCGAACCTCTGAGTGCCCTTCATGGGAGAAACGTGGAGATAGACATGATCACCAATGTCGAAAGCCAAATCACGATGCTTGCCGTCATAGTAACTCTTTTGACGCGATTGCGCGGCCTCGAGATTCTCACGTATGACCTTGCACATATCTTCGGCTTCTGAGATCAAATCATTTCCAAGGAGTTGACGTTCACCAGTCTCGGAACAGTTGAGAGGGGTATGACACTTTCTGCCATAGAGGATTACAAACGGAGCTTTGCCTGCACTTGCTTGGAAGCTGTTGTTGTAGGATATTTCGGCAAATGGAAGGCAATCTTCCCATTTCATGCCGAAGGAGATGACACAAGCTCTGAGCATATCTTCAAGGATCTGGTTCACTCTTTCGACTTGACCACTAGTCTGAGGGTGAAACGCAATGCTGAAGCGAATCTTCCTGCCCATGGCTGACTGAAAGGAATCCTAGAACTTGGAAGTGAACAAGCTTCCATGGTCTGAGGAGATCACTTGAGGAATGCCATGCAAAGAGACAATTCTGGAGGTGTAAAGCTCTGCCAGCTGAGCTGCGTTGATGGATTCTTTGACTGGAAGAAAATGTGCCACTTTAGTTAGCTTGTCAGTCACCACAAAGATAGCATCATTATCTTTCTTGGACTTGGGAAACCCGGTGACGAAATCCATCTCAATGTGATCGAATTTCCACTCGGGAATAGGTAGAGGTTGAAGGAGTCCGGCTGGACATTGATGCTCTGCCTTCACTCTTCTGCAGACATCACATTCGTTCACGAATTGGGCAATCTCCATTTTCATGCGAGTCCACCAATATGATTTCTTGAGGTTATGGTACATCTTGCAGCTTCCCGGATGTATCGAGAGGAGTGAGTCATGTGCTTCGTTCATTATGAGCTTTCTGAGGTCACCTTTGGGAACCACAATTCTGTCCTCAAAGAACAAAGTGTCTCTATCATCAACGCGGTAGCACTTGTACTTGGGAGTACCCTTAGCAATACCATGTTTCACCTTCTGCACCATAGCATCACTGAGTTGGGCCTCACGGATTTGATCTTCCAAGGTAGGAGCAACTTGAAGGTTGGCAAGAAATCCTTGCGGAACGACTTGGAGGTTGAGCTTCCTGAATGACTCAAAAAGTTCAGGTTGCAACGGTTTGAGAAGGAGACTGTTGCAATAAGCCTTTCTGCTCAAGGCATCTGCAATGACATTGGCCTTGCTAGGAGTATACTCAATGCTTGGATCATACTCTTGAACCATTTCAACCCAACAAGTCTGTTGAAGGTTAAGGTTTGGCTGAGTGAAGATGTACTTCAAGCTCTTGTGATCGGTGAAGATGTCCACTTTTCTGCCCAACAAAAGGTGTCTCCACGTGATCAAGGCATGAACAATTGCTGCTAGCTCAAGATCATGTGTGGGATAATTCTTCTCATTTGGTTTAAGCCGACGTGAAGTGTATGCAACAATCTTCTTGTCTTGCATGAGAACACCACCAAGACCTTGCAATGAAGCAGCGCAAAAGACTTCATAAGCCTTGGACTCATCCGGGGGAGTAAGAACTGGAGCAAAAAATGAGCTTCTGTTTGAGGGTATTGAATGCCACATCACAATCAGGAGTCCACGAGTACTTGACATTCTTCTGCAACAGGTTGGAAAGAGGCTTGGCAATCTTGGAGAAGTTCTCAACGAACCTTCTGCAATAACTTGTGAGACCGAGGAAACTTCGGAGTTGCTTGACATTCTGCGGAGGTTCCCAGTTGACAATAGCTTCAACCTTCTCGAGATAGAGGACTTTGTCAAGCCAAAATTCACATTTGGAGAACTTCGCATAGAACCGGTGCTCACGAAGCCTGTCAAGGACCAAACGTAGGTGCTTGGCGTGGTCTTCTCCATTCTTGGAGAATACTGAGATATCATCAAGGTAGATGAGAACAAATTCATTGGTGTAGGGGTTGAATATGAAGTGCATCATCCGAGAGAAGGTGGGTGGAGCATTTGCAAGCCCGAAAGACATGACCGTGTATTCATAGGAGCCATAGCTTGTCCTGAATGCGGTCTTGGGAATATCCTCTTCATGGATACGAATCTGATGGTAACCCATCCGAAGATCGAGCTTCGAGAAAACCTTTGCTCCTTTGAGCTGCTCGAACAATTCATTAATATTGGGGAGCCGGTACTTATTCTTTATTGTCTTCTTGTTCAATGGCCGGTAATCAACGCACCATCGTTCCGTACCATCCTTCTTCTTGACAGAAAGAACACCGCAGCCCCAAGGAGAAGTACTTGGTGTGATTAGACCCATTCGTTCTTGCTCATCAAGTTGTTTCTTCAGCTCCTTCAACTCATCAGTAGAAAGCTTGTATGGACGCCGATAGGTTGGCTCGATACCAGGTTCAAGTTCAATGACGAATTCAACTGGATAGTTGGGAGGCATGGCTGGAAGCTCTTCAGGGAATACATCCTCATATTCAAAAACCACCGGAATCTGGGAAATGGCATTAATCTCGCCCTTCTCATTGAGAGAGAATAGCCTGATTGTGTTATCTCGAGCTGCGAAGATAATCACTTCTTCGTTAAGATGAGTTAGCTTGACCTCCTTGTTTGCACAATCAATATTTGCATCATGCTTGGAGAGCCAATCCATCCCAAGAATAAGATCAATGTCAGAGTTACCGAGAACAACCGATGAAGCCAGAAAACTGTAATCACCCATATGAATACATATGTCTAGAGCCATGTAGCGAGAATTCATTTGTATTCCCGGTGAGACCACAGTTAGAGACGTTGGCAGTTCTTGGAGTGGAACTTCATGCTTGGATGCAAAAGGTTTTGAAATGAAGGACATCGATGCACCAGAATCAAACAAAACTTTTGCAGGAATTGAGTTAACTAGAAGATTACCAATTATCACATCAGAAGAATTCTCTGCTTGAGCTGCATTCATCAGATTCACTCTTGCATACTTGGGATTGTGCTTGATGATAGCATTGCTGACAGGTGGAGGAGGCAGAAGACGCCTTTGACTACACTTGTTTGCATAGTGATCCTTCTGGCCACACTTGTTGCAAGTAACTTTAGAAAGAGGCCGATGATAAGGACCGCTTGGTCTTGGAGCTTGAAACTGAGACTTGGACTGGTTGCTTGGGTTGGTGTGGATGGGATAATCCACGACCACTTGAGTGCTTGTTGTGGCATGGACGACGGAGCACTAGAGGAGGCGGTAGCCAGAACTTCTGCTGCTTGGCAACCACTTGAGAGGAAGAGGAGGAGTGAACAACATCTCTTATCCTCTTTTTGGAAGCTTCACACTTGAGCTGAGCTGCCTCTTGCTTGAGAGCCATATTGTAGAATAGGTCAAATTCATCCGGCTCAAACAAGGTGAGAGCAAGTTGGAGTTCATCTTTCAGACCACCTCGGAACTGGTAGATCTTGCTCTTGGCATCGGGGATGTCTTGCTTCACATAACGGGCAAGATTCTGGAACTTGACATTGTATTGATAGACGGACATGGTGTCTTGCTTCAGGTTGCGGAATTGCTCACGCATGCCTTCAATGACATTGGTTGGAATGTGATGAGAACGGGAATTGGTGCAGAAATCAGTCCACGAGATCTCACGACCACCTCTGGTGTCTTTGTACTGTTGCCACCAATCAGCAGCTTGATCTTTGAGTTGGAAAGTGGCAAACTTGACATAATCCTCTGGTCTTACGTTACTGCATTCAAAGTGCTTCTTGATGTCTGTGATCCAATCTTCAGCATCTAGTGGGTCCACACAGTAACTGAAAGACTTTGGTTGGTTTGCCAGGAATTGGTTCAGTGTCGCAAAGTGAGGTTGATTGAACGGATTGCCTTGGCCTTGGTTCCCATGATTGCCTTGATTTGCTTGGAAACTCTCATTTGCATGAGCATCTGAGTGTTCTGGTTGGTTGCCTGCATAATCGCTCTCCATGCCTCAGACGTGGAGGAGGGGAAGGAGGACGCTTTTCTTCACCCTCTTGGTTTGGATTGGGAACCTTATTAGGAGCCATCCTGAATATGATGACAACCGTTAGCCATTGATGCAAAACATGTAAGCTGAATCAACGGCTAGAAATTTGCAACAATAGTCTTCACAATGAACATTCGAACAAAATGAACGAATGAATTCCACAGCTTAATGGTACCACACTTGTCGAGAAGCCACTTGGGAGAACAAAACGATATAAAAAAACAAAAAGGTATAGATGGAACAAATACATGATAGAAGTTTCGTCCCACATGTTCGTGTTAAATGCCCCATGGCACGTGTTACAAAGGGTCTTGCAATCCCCGGATCAGCATAGACAAGGATCCTTTAAGATGCAACTCCCAATTGGAACAACGCCCATGAAACCTCTTCACTAGATGTTGAACCCCAAACCTCATACCATGCACTCATTGGAAGATTACCTACGAGCTACTTGAAACCCACCTATTAATTCCCGAAGCTTTCCGGTTATGCAATCTGGTGTTGGGGATACAGGGGAAGCACTGCGCACTCAACTCTAAACCTACATCCAGTTGTATTCATCCGTCAACACATAACCAGTCATCTTCGGAAACTTTTTACCTCGGACCTTCGAAACGCATCCAATATACTAGCAATGGCAATACTCCTGAACTATCTCCCCAGTACTGGGTTGACGTCGGGGTTATCTCACCACCAGACATGCATAGAAGAGTTTTCGATGTCGGCCGCCTCTGGTATTCTAGAACCGCTACGATACATTTGTGACAACAACATGTGACGCCCCGAGACCGATGCGCCAGGTGTCAGCCAGATATTCGTCATCGTTGCCATGTCATTTGCTTGCGTGTTGCACCTTGCCATGTCATCATGTGCATTTCATCAGCATGTTTTTAAAACATGCCTCCATCCGTAGTTGCCATGTCCTCTCCGTTGTCCGTTCTGAGCCCAGACACACTCGCACGCGCCCGCGGCACCTCCGAATATTTATTTTATAAGTGGCCGAAAAATGTTCTCGGAATGGGATGAAACGTGGCATGCGGTCTTATTATAGCATAGGTAGACCGCCTGTCATATTTCGTCGCATTCGGAATTCGTTTGATAGCCCAGCCGTTAAACATATAGCGGCATTATAGCCGGATAAGCGTCGGACGTTTCCGGTGTTCCGGAGACCTATGCCGGGTTGCTTCTTCTCTCTCTTCTCGGTCCAACCACGCAGTTGTCCGCGACCGCCTAATGCTCTATACGGCCCACTTTTGCCCCCTCGTCTGCACGCCCGAAACTGCCCCGAACCCGGTCCATGTTGTTGTTACCGTTGGGTCCAGATCATCCCCAAACATCCCTAAAATATCATCGATTCTTTATTGGGACTCCCTAACCTATTTATCTCGATCGTCTGATCTAAATCGGAGGGTCATTCTAGCCCCTAGCCTAGCTCTACCACTATATATAGTGGTAACCCTAAATCAATCCCTAAAAACTAGGCAGTTTGTCCCATCCATTTCCCCGCTGTCGCCGCCACTCTCGTTCCTAGGGATCCATCCCGAGCCAATGCGCAGCTAACCACCTCCCTCGAATTCACCAACTGGCCACCATCGAGAGCTGCTTCGTCGCCACTGGTTCCAGTGTCTAGAACCTGCCCTGCAATCAAACAGCAGCGCCTGCACTCCCTTACCTCGCGACCTCGCCGCGCTTCCCCGCACCCCCCCGACCTGGCCGGCGTCGCTGCACCTCAGCAGGACGCCGCCGCAGCTCCCCTGCTCCTTTCCCTTCCTTCTCTCTCTCTTACGTGCTCAGGATCTCCCCTTGTTCTCTTCTTCACAGGGAACCGAGCCCCCATGACGCCCTCATCGTGTCCCCGTCGTTCTTCTTCTCGTTGCCGCCCCGGCCTCCTCCGCCCTCACCGGAGTTCACGCCAAGTACAGCGCCGCCTCGCCCTGCAGGACCTCCTCCGCATGCTGCCGCGCCGGAGTCCGCTAGCACCATCGCCACTGCTGCTCTGTTTCCTCTACGAGCAAAGGACGAGGGCGCGTTGACTGCGCCCGCTTCGCGTGTGCGGCGCCTGCTGTCCTCCAGATCTGGCCCAGCCAGTGCCAGCCTCCTCTGCATCTGGGCCGAAGCCCATGCTGGGTGAGCAGCCCCTCCAGCCCCTCCCCTGTGTGCTATCGGGCCAGCCAGTTTCGGCCTTGTTTTTTTTAGGCCAGCGATTTTATCTAATTTCCTGAGGCTGCCTGTTTTATAGTTTGACCCTCCATGTTCATGCATTTAATAACTCCACAACCGTGCATCGAATGAAAATGTTGTAAATATGTAAAATGCTTAGAATTTTGTATAGATTCATAATATGCCACTTTCACCCCTGTTAAAAATGTTTAACTTGCTGTTTTCATTAATTTGTGTAAATAACATTTTAAAAATGGTTTTATTCATAACTAAATAATCGTAGCTCCAAATTTGATAAACTTTATATGTATTTGGGGTAGAAAAATGTGTAGAATAACATGGTGCCCCTTGTTTTGCTGTTTAACAACATTAAAATGGTGTAATAGGCAGAACAGTACCAAATTGATAATATGCATATGGGGATTTTCCGGAGTTGTTATTTGTGTTTCCGGCCTCATTTAAACTTGCCTAAATAGTTAGTTTACTTATGCTTCACCCCTTGCCATGCTAATCAACATTTAATATTGTTGTGTATATGAACAAGAGTGAACTAAGTACTTAAATGTGGTGTTTCGTCAATATGCAACTCGTTGCATATTGAGCTCCACTTAACTTGTAGTACTTGTTTGTGCACTTTGCCATGCCATGCATATTTTAACCGGACATGCATCATACCTTGCCATGTATTGCATCATGTAAAGATTTGTCTTGCATCATACTTGCTTGAGCTATTGTCATGTTTCTTGTGTTGTTTCTCTGTGCTTCCTAACTTGCCATGTAATGCTTCCTGTATAGGCTTGTCATGCATCATACCTTGCCATGTATCGCATCATATAGACTTGTGTTGTTTTCTGTGCTTCCTACCTTGCCATGTTTTGCTTCCTGTATAGACTTGTGGTGCATCCTATATAGAACTGTCATGCATCATACTTGGATGTGCATCGTATGCCATATTTAGGCTTGTGTGTTTACCGTGTTGCTTGTTTCTTTCCTGTTTGCTTCCCTCGTTAGCTTTGGGTTCGTTCTGGAGTTGTGAGGTTCTGTTTGACTACTTCATGGATCCGTTCTTCTTCCTTGCGGGATCTCAGGCAAGATGATCATACCCCTGGATACGTTTACTACCATTGCCATGCTTAGTTGTCTCGATGCTATCGTTACATGTCGCGCTACCCATCTTTTATGTCAGCCTCTCCTTGTTGCCATGAAACCTCTAAACTTTGACACATTCCTAGCAAAACCATTGTTTGGCTATGTTACCCGCTTGCTCAGCCTCTCTTATAGCATTGTTAGTTGCAGGTGAAGATGAAGATCGTTCCAGGAGGGAACTTGTTGTTGGAATATCACAATATCTATTATTATTATTGACACACCTATATACTGGGCATGGGTGGAAGGCTTGGCCTTTTGCTCGGTGTTTTGTTCCACTCATGCCACCTTAGGCGCCGATAAACCGGCATTATATTCCTTGATTTTGCGTTCCTTTCACGATGGGTATATGGGGACCCCTTGACACTTCGACTTTGAATGAAACTCCTCCAGCAAGGCCCAACATTGGTTTTAATTTGCCGCATAATAATAACTTAATTAATTAATTAAATTGCATAAGGGGGACGCTCCTTGGAGATTCTTTTCTACATAGCAAGGTGGCCAGTGCTGATGGTGTTGGTCCCAAACGGGCAGCCTGCGGGGCCACCTTGGGGAAACCCGGGGGCTAGTATTACTCGTAGCTTGTCCCATCCGGACGTGGCCTGAGACGAGATACGCGCGGCTACTATCAGGGTGTCGGTACGCCGGGAGGTCTTGCTGGACTTTTTTTACCATTGTCGAAATGTCTTGTGCACCGGGATACCGAGCCTGATCGGATTTCCCTAAGATAAGGGGTGATGATATTATATTTATCACTTCAGCTGATCGTGAGAGCTTGTGATGGGCTAAGTTGGGACACCCCTGCAGGGTTATGATCTTTCGAAAGCCGTGCCCGTGGTTATGTGGCAGATTGGAATTTGTTAATGTCCGGTTGTAGAAAACTTGACAGAGGATCCGAAGTAAAACACACAACTGTGTGAGTAACCGTGACTGTCTCTTTTCACTTTGAGAAGAGAACACGGTGGGGTTATGTTTGACTCGTAGGTAGTTCAGGATCTTTAGCGATCACTACTAGTTTGCGACCGTTTGCGTAGATGCTCATCTTATTCTTGTACTCGTAAGTTAGCCGCCATATTATGCTTAGCCGCTGCTGCAACCTCACCACTTTACCTCTTCCTACCCTTAAAGCTTTGCTAGTCTTGATACCCATGGTTATGGGATTGCTGAGTCCTCGTGGCTCACAGATACTACAACACCAGATGCAGGTTCAGCCGAGAATGATGCAGGAGATGGATCAGAACTCCCCCGGGAGTTCGATGAAGAGAGTGGCCGTATGTATGTGACGTTTTCGACGATCTGTAGTGGTTTCTACTAGGGGCGATTCGGACCTGTGGCTTTATGTATTTGGTATCTTTCTTTTGGATCTTCGCCCGTAGTCGGGTTGTGATGTTTTGGATGATGATTTTGCTTATGTAATGTATTGTGTGACGTGGCGAGTGTAAGCCAACTATCCTTTTGCAATTTCATCCCTATTTTTACATGAGTCGTGCAAAGATACCAAATTTGAGATCATTCTAGAATGGGCTGATACCTTTAAGTCGTGCCTCGACACGTGGGAGGTATAATCCTATCCTGGGCATTACAAGTTAGTATTCAGAGCCTTCTCCGACCTAGGAGCCCCCACTGATTGATCGAATCGTTGACGGTTGAGTCTAGGCACACACATGAAAATGTTTTGAGTCCTATATATATATCGGAGAGTAGGATTTCTGTTTGCTCCTCATCTCTTTTCACTCTGGTGAGGACTCCTGACGATTACTTTTATCTCTTCTACTCTCAAAATTTCACCAAATTGTTTTTAGGATCATGCGAGTATTGTTTGGATTGTTCCGATGTCTTTGTGACGAGAACATTGTTCTCGATGCCTCCTGTCATTTAGGGGTTGTGGCAGTGTCCCGGGGAATTGAGCTCCGAGGTGTTGTTGTCACAAATATATCGCATCAGTTCTGGAATACTTAAGACGGCCGACATCGAAAACTCTCCTATGCGGTTAGTGGCAAGATAACCCCGACATCACCCAGTACTGGGGAGGTAGTTCGGGAGTATTGCCATAGCTTGTATAGCAAATGCGTTTCGAAGGTCCGAGATTAACGGTTTCCGGAAAAAAACTGGTTATGTGTTGAAGGATGGATACAGCTGGATGTAGGATTAGAGTTGAGTGCGCGGTGCTTCCCCTGTATCCCCAACACCTGATTGCATAACTGGAAACTTTCGGAAATTAATAGGTGGGTTTATCTAGTAGCTCGTAGGCATTCTTCCAACGAATGCATGATATGAAGTTCGGAGTTCTACATTGAGTGAAGTGGTTTTATGGGCGTTGTTCCGATTGGGAGTTGCATCTTAAAGGGTCCTTGGCTATGCTTATCCGGGGATTGCAAAACCCTTTTGTAACATGTTCCATGAGCTTTCAGCACGAACATGTGGAACGAAGCTTCTATCTTGTAGTTGTTCTATCTGCTCCTTGTTGTTTTATTTACCTTTTGTTCTCTCAAGTGGCTTCTCGACAAGTTGATGTACCTACGGAATTCATTCGTTCAATTCTCCGTTCGAATGATATTGTCAAGATAATGTTGCAACATATCTATCCTTTGTTTATGTTTTGATTCTGGTATTCGAGTTGCTTCGATGTCAAGTGTTGATTCCATACCTTCCTAAGCGGTGTTCTCATATTTCTATGGGAGTGCTAATTCTTCTTGACCATCGAGATCTTCATGTTAATCCTTTTTCAACCGGTGTGCCTTCTCTTCAAGTTATTCCATACGGACGCCGTTGAGAAATCTGACGATTTGTCTATTTCATTCATCCCAAGTTGTTTTTGTTTTCCCCACCCTCCCACCCTTTTCTTATGGAGCCAGAATTCTTAATCAAGTATCCATTTTATTCATGTGATATTTCTTCATTCATTTCCTTCAATGTTCTTATCCGGTGATTTATCGTGAAGATGCTCAAGAGCTTCAAGTTCATCATTCTTCATTCTCGTTTCTTCTTCGGTGGAATAAATTCAAGCTTCAGTTATGATCATATCTCTTCCTTTTTGTTTCACATGTTTTCCCATGTTGAAATTTATTATCCGAAGTCTCTCTTTCCTATTCATCTCTTTATTCATATCCGGAGTGTTGAAGATATCTCAGAAGATTCATAATTCCATTCTTAATCCGTTCAAGCTTTTTTTTTTTGAGGATTGTCATCTTATTCAAGCCATTTAATTCAACTGGTGCAATATCTCTTCAGCAATCTTTTTCAACGGCGATTTCTTTAGTGGGCCCTAACCCACAGGTCTTTTCCAGGATCTTACCTGCCTCTTCTAATTTTTCTGGAGTTATACTAAAAATTCTTTTCAAAGTGTGACGTAAGTATGAATCCCATCAGTCACAGTCCTTCTCTAGGACCGCTTTCAAATTCTTTTTCATCATTGGTTCAACCTTTAAATTCTTCATTATGGAGTGCCTATACAATTCATGGTGGTGTATCTCATCGTCTTCTCAGATTTTGAAAACCCGAAGACGAGTTCCTCTTGAATCCTTATCCGTTCTTCCAAGATTAGTGGTTCTAGATTCATGCCATCCTCATTATTGTTTCGATTGTGAGGAATTATTTTTATATCCATCCGAAGCATTTCATGAATTCTTTCCATTGTGATCCTCCGAAGGCCATCACTTCAGAAGATTCCTTGTTCTCAGTTTTCAACTTCGTCCTTCAAATATTCTTCATTGATGCCTCTTCGTCCGTCTCCATATTCTACCGGTGCTTTGTTCAAGTACTCTTAATCGGTTTGCGATCTCTTCGTTCTCTTGTATCCAAATTTCCTCAAGTGCTTATTCTTCCTGGTGATTATTCTCTTTCATCACCCGGTCTCAATTCTTACGGTGGTTCGTTCAAGATTACTATTCCGTTGTTATCGTATTAATTCATTTGTTCTTTTCATAATCCTACCGGTGAGTCGTTCAAGATTATTCTCAAGTTTGGCTATATCTCTCTCCAATCCTTTTCAAGGAGAATAAGTAGTAGGCCAAATCCGTTGCTTGTCATCAATTTAATTTGATGAAGGATAAGCATACAGTAAATCTTATTCTTATTTCCTCGAGTGATTAATCTATTTTTTTCCGGAGCTTGTTCATCATATCATATTCTCGGTTCTAAATTCTTCATCTTGTTTTCCGGAGTTCCAAGTTATTCTATTATATCATTTCAAACCTCCATCTAATTCATCGCAGGCCTTGAATCTTATTATTTTCATCTTTCACTTCTCATGCTTTCATTACCGGAGTTCTTCATGGTGGTTCATCATGTTTTAATTCATCCTCGAAGTCTTCATCAAGATTCTTGTTGGAGCTCAAGCATTCTTCATCATGCTTTCCAAGTGCAATTCTTTCTCCCTTATCTTTTGAGATGGTGTTATGTCATTCTTGACAATTCTTTCATGTTTCATGATTCAGAAGTTGTCAGGAATGAGATACTTAATCCCGTCATTTTCTTCATTGGAGTTATCTTGGGTTGTATTTCACCTAAAAGTTTTCCCTAAGGATTGTTGCTAATTGTGGTGCTTATCAATGATCCAAGTTATCTCCTTATCATCTGGGTTGAAGAAAGTTTTCGTCTCTTCGCTCATCTCAAATCAATCATTTTGTAGTGGCAGAATTTCACCTTAATTTTGAGATGTTTTCCATAAGCCCACAACAAGCTTATTCTTTTGTTGTTGATTTTTTTCCAACAACTCTGTTCAACCCTTCTTCGTAAGGATGTTTTTCAAAATTCATTTGTCGGAGAAGTTGTCTTTTTCTTCTCCGTTCTTTTCTTTCCAACGATCTAGCATATATTCTTTCATTCCGGAGGCATTGTGATATTGCCCTCTTTGTCCCATAATCTCGTTTTGTCAAGATCATGTTCTTTTCCTTGTTTATCTATTTAACTAGAGTGTTGTGCCCAACGTTTGATTTCTCTCATCTTATCAAAGTTTTTCCTCTCTTTTCAACTGGAGTGCTGTCTGAAATCTTTCTTACCTCTTGTGCCATCCTTTCAATTGTTCTGGAGGCAGTGTGTTGTTGATTTCATCAAGTATATTCCCATCTCCTCAAGTTCATGTTCAATTCCTTCCATTTTCAGTCGGATTGATGTCCAAATTCTTTTGTTCTTATTCCTTCTCTAGCTTTATTCAACCGGAGTGGTTTTGAAATTCTTTCGTCATCCGTGAGCTCTTGTTTAATGTCTTTCAACCTACAAGGTTCTCATAATGTTCCTTGTTCCTCTTTGCTAATGGAGTGTTTCCAAGCTCTTTCATCTATGTTATATTCTTCTTTCAATTTGGCCAACCTCTCAGGTTCGTGGTTTCACTCGTTTGTCCAAGAAGCAACTTGTTTTACCTCTTTCTTTTCCGTTTTTATCCGGTGCCTTCTCCAGGATCTCGGGTCGAGATCCTCTGTTAGTGTGGGAGAGTTGTGACGCCCCGAGACCGATGCGCCAGGTGTCAGCCAGATATTCGTCATCGTTGCCATGTCATTTGCTTGCGTGTTGCACCTTGCCATGTCATCATGTGCATTTCATCAGCATGTTTTCAAAACATGCCTCCGTCCGTAGTTGCCCTGTCCTCTCCGTTGTCCGTTCTGAGCCCAGACACACTCGCACGCGCACGCGGCACCTCCGAATATTTATTTTATAAGTGGCCGAAAAATATTCTCGGAATGGGATGAAACTTGGCGTGCGGTCTTATTATAGCATAGGTAGACCGCCTGCCAAATTTTGTCGCATTCGGAGTTCGTTTGATAGCCCAACCGTTAAACATATAGCGGCACTATAGCCGGATAAGCGTCGGACGTTTCCGATGTTCCGGAGACCTATGCCGGGTTGCTTCTTCTCTCTCTTCTCGGTCCAACCACGCAGTTGTCCGCGACCGCCTAATGCTCTACATGGCCCACTTTTGCCCCCTCGTCTGCACGCCAGAAACTGCCCCGAACCCGGTCCGGGCTGTTGTTACCGTTGGGTCCGGATCATCCCCAAACATCCCTAAAATATCATCGATTCTTTATTGGGACTCCCTAACCTATTTATCTCGATCGTCTGATCAAAATCGGAGGGTCATTCTAGCCCCTAGCCTAGCTCTACCACTATATATAGTGGAAACCCTAAATCAATCCCTAAAAACTAGGCAGTTTGTCCCATCCATTTCCCCGCTGTCGCCGCCACTCTCGTTCCTAGGGATCCATCCCGAGCCAATGCGCAGCTAACCACCTCCCTCGAATTCACCAACTGGCCACCATCGAGAGCTGCTTCGTCGCCACTGGTTCCAGTGTCCAGAACCTGCCCCGCAGTCAAACAGCAGCGCATGCGCTCCCTTACCTCGCGACCTCGCCGCGCGTCCCCGCACCCCCCGACCTGGCCGCCGTCGCTGCACCTCAGCAGGACGCCGCCGCAGCTCCCCTGCTCCTTTCCCTTCCTTCTCTCTCTCTTACACGCTCAGGATCTCCCCTTGTTCTCTTCTTCACAGGGAACCGAGCCCCCATGGCGCCGCCACCGTGTCCCCGCCATTCGTCATCTCGTTGCCGCCCCGGCCTCCTCCGCCCTCACCGGAGTTCACGCCAAGTACAGCGCCGCCTCGCCCTGCAGGACCTCCTCCGCCTGCTGCCACGCCGGAGTCCACCAGCACCATCGCCGCTGCTGCTCTGTTTCCTCTACGAGCAGAGGACGAGGGCGCGTTGACTGCGCCCGCCTCGCGTGTGCGGCGCCTGCTGTCCTCCAGATCTAGCCCAGCCAGTGCCGGCCTCCTCTGCATCTGGGCCGAAGCCCATGCTGGGTGAGCAGCCCCTCCAGCCCCTCCCCTATGTGCTATCGGGCCAGCCAGTTTCGGCCTTGTTGTTTTTTTAGGCCAGCGATTTTATCTAATTTCCTGAGGCTGCCTGTTTTACAGTTTGACCCTCCATGTTCATGCATTTAATAACTGCACAACCGTGCATCGGATGAAAATGTTGTAAATATGTAAAATGCTTAGAATTTTGTGTAGATTCATAATATGCCACTTTCACCCCTGTTAAAAATGTTTAACTTGCAGTTTTCATTAATTTGTGTAAATAACATGTTAAAAATGGTTTTATTCATAACTAAATAATCGTAGCTCCAAATTTGATAAACTTTATATGTATTTGGGGTAGAAAAATGTGTAGAATAACATGGTGCCCCTTGTTTTGCTGTTTAACAACATGAAAATGGTGTAATAGGCAGAACAATACCAAATTGATAATATGCATATGGGGATTTTCCGGAGTTGTTATTTGTGTTTCCGGCCTCATTTAAACTTGCCTAAATAGTTAGTTTACTTATGCTTCACCCCTTGCCATGCTAATCAACATTTAATATTGTTGTGTATATGAACAAGAGTGAACTAAATACTTAAATGTGGTGTTTCGTCAATATGCAACTCGTTGCATATTGAGCTCCACTTAACTTGTAGTACTTGTTTGTGCACTTTGCCATGACATGCATATTTTAACCGGACATGCATCATACCTTGCCATGTATTGCATCATTTAAAGACTTGTCTTGCATCATACTTGCTTGAGCATATTTTCATGTTTCTTGTGTTGTTTCTCTGTGCTTCCTAACTTGCCATGTAATGCTTCCTGTATAGACTTGTCATGCATCATTGCTAGGTGGCTTCTCACCCCTCGTTGGTTACCCCAAGTGGAAGGTTTGAGATGCAGTGTAGCAGAAGTTTTCCCTTGGTAATACCAAGGATCGATTTCCTAGAGACTCCCAGTTTCAACAAGAAGGTGTCAACTGCTAACGGCGCCGGATATTAGCAATCAACGTGGACCTGCACACAGATACAAATAACTTTGCTCCCAACGAGTACAGAGAGGTTGTCAATCCCTCTGGCCTTGTAGTTTACAAAGGATCAAACGCAAGTGATAATAGTGATAGTTATAATTGCAATAGTAAGTAAATAGCGGAAAAGTAAATAGTGGATGTGATCAATGATGGTAATATGGACCGGAGTCTCATGATGTTCACTAGTGATGTCTCTCTCCCAAAAGACGATAAAATAGCTATGTGAGGTAAACGAATTACAGCTGGGCAATTGACAGGACCATGTGCGCAAACCAATGCTGATTACATTGCAAGAAAGGTTGAGGTTCAAAGCATGGGCGGTACGCCAAAGTAAGTAGACCGAAATCCATCAATATCTACTACTAATCATCCACCTTGAGATATCTATCCAGAACATCTCGCTGGTATTAAGTTGCGAGCCCCACCGATAGTGTAAACTCAAAGCAACAGACAACTGCATTAAAAGAACTTTGCGTAAAGTAAACAATCCTTGCACCCGCGGGCACAAGCACCGTTGTTTTCCCCCTTGTGGCAACAGCACATCCCCTAGACTCATGTTTCTTTCACTCAAGCTAGTCATCGAGGGGCATGAACCCACAATCAAGCATAACGTTCCCTCTTGGAGTCACTACCTACTACTTGGCCAAAGCAATAAATAACAACGGAGAACATGCAAGAATTACTTACGAACATAAATATAAAAGAGGTAGATCAAATATATTACTCAAACACAATCTGAACATAATCTCATAATCCATCGGATCCCAGCAAACTCATCATAGCAACACCATAAGGATTACATATGTGCCTCGATCATGTAGGGCAGCTCACGAGGACTAATTAGTGAAGCACAAGAACGGGAGGAGAACATCACATAGCTACTGGTCATGGACTCATGGTCCAAGGGAGACTACTCACAACTCATCCGGGAGGCGTCCATGGTGGTGGAGAAGCTCCCGGTGGTGATCCTCCCCTCCGGCAGGGTGCCGGGAAGAGTTCTCCTGGTGCTCTCGATCTTGGAAGCGGCGGCGGCGGCCGAACAGAGATGGGATCGCGAAAAGAGTTCCTGTTTCGAGGGTTTCGGGAGACGCTTTAAATATATGCCAAAGGGGAGCATCGGAGGAGCCTCGGGGGGCCCAGGCGCCCCCCCGGCACGGCCCAAGGGGGGGCGCCGCCAGGGCGCCTGGTGCCCCCCCCGGCTGTCCTTCGGGCGCACGGCAGGTTCTGGAACGCTGATTTTTTATATAATTTTTCTGGATTTTTCCTGGCAGTTCTCGTAACGTGAAAACCTGAAATACAAAAATAGCCGAAAACAGAAACTGGCACTGGGGTGCACTGAGTTAATAGGTTAGTCCAAATATGATCAAAAGTGTATGGAAGTGTATAAATATCATAGGAATATCACCCAAAAGAGGCATGGAGCAAGCAGAAATTATAGATACGTTTTGGACGTATCAACATCCCCAAGCTTAATTCCTGCTCGTCCTCGAGTAGGTAAATGATAACAAGAATAATTTCTGTGGTGACATGTGTCAGGACCCCGATCCTAAGTCACACCGATCTAGCTGTAACACGTCATATCACTTTGCGGCCTCACGCACGGTAACCCCACGGGTGCCACCTTACCTGGCCCGGGACCGTTTGCGCATTTTGGCACATGTATATGACAGTGTCGCTAGCATCCATATGACCGGGAACCCGGGCCGACATGGCTAGTTATAAACCAAAAGTGGCACTAGATTACAGAGACAGGCATCCATGACCCAGTAACGAACGTGTCGGTCATCAACGTATGAACCCAAGTCGTAGCAAGCTACATGGACTTAAAGGAACAACGCGTGACATTTCCCCTAAGGGACAGACACAGGAACGAAGAAGGACACATGCCGGCCAGCCTACGTGTTCCGAGCAGTAGCAAGCTACCAAGGCTCATTGGAATCACTAGGAGGCATTTCCCTGTAAGGTAGGCTACCAAAGGAAAACAACTAGGTGTCGGATCCCACAGATACCAAGCATTTCAAACATACACGCAATATGCTCAATATGTGCAAATACAACATTGCATCACAACAGAACTCTATGACTCAAAGTACTTTATTTAAAAGGCTCCAAGAGCCATACATAACATATCCATACAGGTAGGGGTCACATGACCCAACACTCAAGTCATACAGTCATACAAGCACAAGCGGAAGCTACATGTCTGAGTACAGACAACTTAGAAAATAAAACAGGCTTGGTGTAGCCTGACTATCTACAAGGCCCTTCACAAGCTCCAGATCTCCGTCTGGGTGTCAAGCTACTCGTCGACGTCAACGTCTATGTAGAACCCATCAGCAGGGGCGGGGTTCTCCTCTGCAACAGTTATTAAGCAAACATGAGTACAAAGGTACTCAGCAAGTCTTACCATAGAACCTATCATACATGCAACATTATCAAAGGGGGGTAGTGGAGTTCATAGCAGAATGCCAGCTTTGACCTTGGCTAACCTATACTACAACTCTCAACAGATTGCAAGATGTTATTATGAACACGAGTCCTCTACTCACCACAATCAATACACTACCGAGGATCCTCTTCCGTCATCCTACGGAAGGGCCATCCGCGGCACTCACACTTATCTTGAGGCTTTTAGTAGTATCCATCAACTTGTCTATGAACTGTAAGAGTAACCAAGTAGTCCGTACCGCGAACAACGACTATTCGAATAGTTTGATAACCCTGCAGGGGTGTACTTCTTCACACATGTTTTCACCACTTAGCGTCTGCACACGACATGTGCTCGGCAGACTTCAAGCGAAAGCCGACGTGGGTGTAGACCACGACCTAACCAACCACTCAAGTCTCTCGTCCAGGTTTATCGCCTATTTGGGTTCCATCCGTGGGGAGATCCGGCCGGGGTGTCGCTCACGGCCCCAAACGATGTGTACAGGGTTCCCGAGTCACCAAACGGGCAACCGGTACACCGTGCCACGTACCTGTCGCACCACATCCCACACCGAGGGTCAGCGCTGTGCACGACCTCCAGTAAGCTATAAACACCAGAAACTAGTTGCAACTCCTGGACAGAGTACAAGGGCAGTCAATAAGTCGAGCGGGGTCATATTTCAGGGCCCAATGTGTGGTAGTAACTGTAACTTGAATCACACACACACAGATCTCGGGTCCTATGGACGATTCCAATGAAACGACCCACCACGTACTCCTACATGGCAATGACAGGTCATGCAAGGGAATAGGGTTCATCTACCGCAACAAGTAGCAGTTCACACGCTGTTGCCTTAATGCAGTAAAAGAGAGCAGGAGCGAGAAGATTGGGTTTGTATCGGAATGATCAATGATTGCTTGCCTGACAAAGTAGTTGTCGGGTACTGCTCTTCAACTAGATACGCAGCAGTATCCTCGGGAGCAGGACCTAACACAGAGAACACCGGTGATACAATCATTAACAAACAAATGCAACAATATGATGCATGCTTATGACATGGCAAGATGCATGTGTGTTGGCTAATGCAACTAAAACCAGAAGGGTTTGAACCTATTTGAATCAAAGATTCAAATTGGAGTTCAAGCTATTATTTAAATAAGTGCATTATCATGTTTTTGATGTATACAGCAAGTTAACTTGTTCAAACATGCATGAAACCAGTGCCATTGGAAAGATTGGATTTTTCTGATCATTTTTCATATATAAATCTTTTCCATCTGAGCTATGGTTGATTTTATATGATTTTTAGAAGTTTTGGGTATTTTCTGGAATTTCCTGAATTATTTTTAATCTAAAAATCCCAGAAAAACCTTTACTGCGTCAGCATGACATCATGCTGACGTCAGTCAGTCAACAGGAGCTAGTCCAAGTCAAACATGACATGTGGGCCCTGCATGTCAGTGTCACATCTAATTAACTAAGTTAATTAGAGTTAAACTAAAACTAATTAGCTGCCAGTGGGGCCTGGGCCCACGGGTCAGTGACTAAACTAATTAACTAATTAAATTAACATAAACTTAATTAAACTAACTAATTAGCAAAAGGTGGCCCACACGTCAGTGACCCAGGGGTGGTCAAGCCCCTGGTCAAACAGGTCAAACCCGACGGCGACGTGACGCCGGCGAGGCCAAGTACGGCGGCGTGCTTCGGAAATCGTCTACGGGGCACGGCTCGAGCTGCGGCTAGGCGCATTGGAAAGCTCTTGCCCTTGCACGTCGGATGGTGGTGGTCGCCGGACCTGGGGTGGCCGGAGACGACGGCAACAAGCTCGACGGCGGCGACCGGCGTCGGGCGTGTGTGGAGACGCGGCTGCAGTGGCCTAGGCGATGCGTGCATAGCACCTATCGCACCTACGCGCTGTGGTGAGTGTGATGGACGTGTGCCAGTGGCCAAATGGTCACCGGAGCATCGCCGGCGGCGAGCACGGCGGCGGTGCGTTTCGGTGATCAACGGTGCGACGGCTACAAGGTGCAAACGAGGCGGAGGAAGGAGGGGTTCGACGTAGAAGCTCACTGCGGAGCTAACGAGCTCGACGGAGGGGTCGGGGACGCGCTGTAGCTTCGTAACGGCGGCGAGGTGCTCCGGCGATCCGAGGAAGGGGACGGCGGCGTGTGGACGTTGCAGGGCTTCCGACGGCTCATGGCTCAGCGAGGAGGAAGAGGGCGACACGGCGGATCTTCTGGACACACTCACATGGTGAGGGGGTGGCTCTAGGTGCGGCTACGGCGAGCGGCGGCGATGGCGGCTCGGTGATGGAGGAGGAGAGAGCCAGGGAAGGGCGATGGAGACGAGGGGGAGAAGTGAGAGCGGTCGGGGCAGCTGCGTGTCGATTCGTGGAGTCATCCAGGCCATCGAGGAGGCAGGCAAGCAGCCTGGAGGTGGCCGGGCGCGTGCCGGCGTGCGGCGGCCACGCGCGCGTCCTTCTGGCGCGAGGAGGAAGACGACAGAGAAGGGCTGGTGGGCTGGGCCGGCCTGCTACAGGGCTGGGCCCGAGGTAAGTGCTTCTTCCTATTTTCCTTTTCCTATTTTCTTTTTTGTTTTATTTGTTTTGCATCTTTGTTTAATTAATAAAAATGCTAGAGCATTTTTATAACTCATGAAACTTGTCATACCCACTGTATATTATATGAACAGTAGGAAACATTATAGTTTATGATTATTTGAGCATTTAAAATATTTCATAGCATTTAAATGCCCAAATTCAAATACCATATGATTTAATCCAGTGACCTTGGATGTCCTAGAAAATTGTGCACCATTTTTAGCAAAGGTTTGAGACCAAGGCAGAAATGATGAACATTTTTGAAGGGCATTTTGGGTACATTGGAGAATATTTTATCAAACCCTAGTTGTTAGAAGAGGGGTGCTGGGGTTTCTGTCATTCCCATTTCAAATTTCTTTGAAAAGTAAACATGATGCACACACCAACTAACCCTAATGCAAGTGCTAACTAGGGATGTGACAACTCACCCCCACTTAAAAGAATCGCGTCCCGAGATTCGGGTTCCTCCGGAAAGAGGGTGGGGTACTCAAGTCGAAGACGATCCTCCCTTTCCCAAGTAGCTTCACTCTTGGAATGATGTGACCATTGAACCTTGAGAAACTTGATATTGTGGCGTCGAGTGGTGCGCTCGGTTTGATCAAGAATACGAACGGGGTATTCTCGATATGTGAGATTGTCCTAGAGATCAAGCGTTTTGTGGTCCACTCCGCGGATAGGATCCGAGAAGCAACGCCTGAGTTGAGAAACGTGGAAAACATCATGAACTCTGGAGAGGTGCGGAGGTAGTTCCAATTGGTAGGCAACTTCTCCTCGTTTGGCAAGAATGCGAAAAGGACCAATATAACGAGGGGCCAATTTGCCTTTGATACCAAAGCGATGGGTTCCCTTAAGAGGAGTAACTCGAAGGTAAGCCTTATCGCCGACTTCAAAAGTCACAGCCTTATGATGACTATCATATTGTCTCTTCTGGCGAGACTGGGCTGTTTTCAATCTCTCACGAACGATGCGAACTTGCTCTTCTGCTTCCTGAATCATATCCGGGCCAAAGAATTGTCTTTCCCCGGTCTCTGACAAGTTAAGAGGTGTTCGACACCTTCGTCCATATAGAACTTCGAAGGGAGCTTTGCCCAAGCTGGCTTGATAACTATTGTTATAAGCGAATTCGGCAAAGGGAAGACACTTTTCCCATTCCATACCGAAAGAAATGACAGAGGCTCGAAGCATGTCTTCCAGAATTTGATTGACTCGTTCCACTTGACCACTTGACTGGGGATGGAAGGCGGTACTGAAGGAGAGATGAGTTCCCATAGCATTCTGGAAACTTTCCCAAAATCGTGAAGTAAAAAGACTTCCACGGTCTGAGTTAATCTCCAACGGCACACCATGAAGTGATACTATCCGAGAGACATACAAATCTGCTAGCTGGCTAGCGGTAATACTCTCTCGAACAGGCAGGAAATGAGCTACTTTAGAGAGGCGGTCGATAACTACGAAGATAGCATTATTCCCTTTCCTGGACCTGGGAAACCCGGCAATGAAGTCCATACCGACTTTGTCCCATTTCCATTCAGGAATAGCTAAAGGTTGAAGGGTGCCAGCAGGCCGTTGATGCTCTGCTTTGACTCGACGGCAAACGTCGCAGTTAGCAATGAATTGAGCGATTTATCTCTTCATCCTAGTCCACCAGAATCTCTGGCGTAGATCCTGATACATTTTGGTACTACCGGGATGAATCGTGAGAGGAGATTCATGAGCCTCCTTAAGGATTATCTGCCGTAGATGGTGGTTCTTGGGAACCACTACACGGTTCTCAAAGAAAACAACACCTCGATCATCCATAGAGAAACTTTTAGCGAGTCCGCTAGCAATGTTCTCTTGGAGTCAGGATATACCTTTATCACTCTTCTGGGCAACTATAACTTGATCCATAAGGGTAGGTTTCGCCACCAAGGTGGAAAGGAATCCTCGAGGAACAATGTGAAGGTTAAGCTTACAAAATTCCTCGTGGAGAAGTGGTTGACTTTGTTGTAACATTAAGTTGTTACAATATGACTTACGACTTAGCGCATCAGCCATGACATTGGCCTTTCCAGGGGTATAAGTGATTCCTAAGTCGTAGTCTGTGAGCAACTCAACCCAACGTCTTTGCCTGAGATTCAAATCTGGTTGGGTGAAGATACACTTCAAACTTTGATGATCAGTGAAGATTTCACAGCGATTACCAAGAAGGTAATGTCGCCATGTTTTGAGTGCATGGACTACAGCTGCAAGCTCTAAATCATGAGTAGGATAGTTATCCTCATGTGGACGCAACTGTCGGGATGCGTATGCAATCACTTGACGATCTTGCATGAGTATGCAACCTAGTCCTTGTCGCGAGGCGTCGCAATAGATTATAAAATCCTTGGAAAAATCTGGTGGTACCAGTACAGGTGCAGATGTCAGGCGTCTTTTCAGTTCCTGAAAACTTGACTCGCACTATGGGGCCCACTCAAACTTTTTATCTTTCTTGAGGAGTTCAGTTAGAGGTTTGGCAACCTTGGAGAAGTTCTCAACGAAACGTCGGCAATAGCTCGCTAAGCCAAGAAAACTCCTAACTTGCTTGACCGATTCAGGAGGAGTCCAATCAAGTACGGCTTGAACTCGCTCGGGATTGACGGCAATACCCTTGCCCGAGATCACATGACCTAGATAGGTTACTTCTGGCAACCAAAATTCACATTTAGAGAATTTGGCATAAAGGCGGTGCTCTCGAAGTTTCGTCAATACCAGCCTTAAATGCTCGGCATGATCTTCCTTGTTCTTGGAATAGATGAGTATATCATCGAGGTATACCACGACGAATTTATCCAAATACTCCATGAATATAGAATTCATTAACCGAGAAAAGGTAGCTGGGGCATTGGTTAATCCGAAGGACATGACGGTGTACTCATATTGGCCATAACGAGTAACGAAAGCCGTTTTAGGAATGTCCCCGTTCTTGATTTTGATTTGATGGTAGCCCAACCTCAAATCCATCTTAGAGAAGACTGAGGATCCAGCGAGCTGATCATACAGGTCGTTGATCCTGGGGAGCGGATACTTATTCTTTATGGTGACCAGATTGACAGGTCGGTAATCTACAACCATCCGCTCCGTTCCATCCTTCTTCTTGACGAAGAGGACGGGGCAAGCCCAAGGGGAAGAACTAGGACGGATGAAACCTTTTTGCAAGGACTCATCGAGTTGTTTCTTTAGCTCAGCTAATTCTAGTGGTGCCATCTTATAAGGTCTCCTAGAGATTGGGACAGTTCCTGGGATAAGATCTATCACAAACTCGACATCTCTGTCAGGTGGGATTCCTGTCAGTTCTTCTGGAAAAACATCCGGAAAGTCACGGACTACCGGGATATCTTCGAGTTCTGGTAGAGGGCTGGCATTAAGAGAGTAGAGCTGACGCTCAGCCATTCGAGTCAAGACATTGACTATCTTGCCGGATGGATGTGTAAGTTGAACGGTCCTAGTAAAGCAATCAATTTTGGCGTAATGAGTTGTCATCCAATCCATACCCAAAATGATGTTTATGTCCGTGGACTTGAGGGCGATTAAAGATGCTAGGAAAACAAGTCTATCGACAAGGATTTCATTTCCATGGCTTACCCTAGAGGTTTGCCACTTTGAACCAGGAGTTTGAATAACCATGGAAGTAGGCATGTCACAAAAAGTCATGTTGTGCAATCGAGCATAGCTCTCAGATATGAACGAATGGGATGCTCCAGTATCGAAAAGAACAGATGCCGGATGGCAGTTTACGAGAAGCGTACCAAGGACGACGTTAGGATCCTCATAAACTTCCTCGGCAGAGACATAGTTGACATGACCACGTGTAGTGGGGATTGGCTTGACATAATTCACCTTGCCGGTTGGTTTACCACGGCCAACGGGTTTTCCTGGTTGGTTCTGAGGACACTCACGCATGTAGTGCCCCGGTTCTCCACACTTGAAACATGTCACAGTGGTGGTGCGTGGAGCAAAGTTGGAAGGTGGTCCTCCATAGGTCTTAGCAGGTGCAAACTGTTGAGTTGGGTGAGGCGCCTCATAGGATGGCCTCGGTGTGTACTTGGGTGGCAGAGCAGTATTAGGAACCCACACACGACGCTTGTGAGAGCCAGAGCCGGATGAGGAACCAAAGTCTTGAGTATGCTTGCGGGTGGTCTCGAAGTCGGTCTGGCCTGTTTCAGCACTGATAGCCTTGTTTACCAACTTCTGGAAGGAAGTGCACTCGTGCAAACGCAGATCTCGGCGAAGTTCAGGGCTGAGTCCCTTGCGGAACCTCGCCTGCTTCTTGGCATCGGTGGATACTTCCTCAGGTGCATAGCGTGCCAAGTTGCCAAACTCGCGGCTATAGCCATCCACAGTTAAACAACCCTGGGTGAAGTTGTAGAATTCCTCCCGCTTGCGATCCATGAGACCTTCCGGAATGTGATGTTCACGGAATGCCTCACTGAACTCAACCCAGGTAGTGACTTGGCCAGCAGGACGCATAGCTTCAAAGTTTTCCCACCAAAGACTGGCAGGGCCCTCAAGATGGTAGGCGGCGTAGATAACCTTGTCAACTTCGGCCACACGGGCAGAGTGTAGCTTGTGGGTGATACTACGTAGCCAGTCATCAGTATCCAGAGGTTCAGTGGAGTGATGGAACTTCGGTGGACACATTTTGATAAAATCGTGGATTGACACCACGTCATTCCTCTGACGGAACCCAGTGTTCTGCTCTATGCGTTCCAGCAGACGGTTGGTCTCTCTCTTGTTCCGTTCTGCTTCGAGCATAACTCCGCCAAGGAGGGTGGCTGGGGCAGATTCCCATCTCTAGCCCCACTAGCCTCACCCTGCTCCTGAGCAGCAGGAGTGTTGCGAGTGTTGACCATCCTAGGAAAACAAAACAACGGTTTAGACAAGGATGGCAAAATTTGACATAGAAGTGCAGAATGTAATGGATGACACGGAGTGCAAAGATGTTCATCCGTACGACATGGTAATATAGGAACTGCTATATATACATCAGTGGTCATACACACCATACAAAGTTTAGTACAAGCCAAGGCTAAAGTACAACTGCGGTGAAAGACGATACATCCCATCAGAGGCATTCCAAGCTCCTATACATTATTTAACTACACCTCCGGAACTCAGTACACACTAAGTCATATTCCACAAGACGCGCAAGACTGTGGAAATACAACTACTACAATACTACTACAACCATGGCCTAACTTAGACATTCGCGTAGTAATCCTCGTAAAGATTACCACCGTAGCCTGGAAGTGGAACAGATGGATCTTGGAACTCGCGAGCACTCGAAGGCTGTGGACCATAAGGACACGGATGTGGCCTCGGTCCCGATGCTGGTGGTAACCGATGCCCACGTGGAGGTGTAACACCCCCAACGTCACGCCAATCCATGCGATCAGGCAGACGAGTCCGCACGGGGTACAAATCCCGCATGTCCAGATATCCGGCGTGCACAGCAGGTGCAAGCCGTGTCAAAGTAGTCCAATGAGCGGCTCGAGTGTTATACAGCTCCATTCGGAGGGCACAGACCTCACGGTCCCTATACTCCAACATCTGGACAGTAGTCTGAAGTAGTGGCTCTTCATGAGCAGCATCAGTATACAGACCAGTGTAGTAGCCTTCCTCTCCGGGAAGTGAGGCTGGCATGTAACAGAACTCAGTGTTCAGCAACAGGGCATGCCTAGCACGGAGAATGGTCATCATCGAATAAGCGGCATCCTGCACTGCCATCTCGATGGTAACCCCGAGTCCATAAGACCAATGGATGGGGTCGTTAGCTCCAGGATATGAGGGGTATATCCGGACTGTGCAGAAATACTGACTCTGATTGAAATCCCGGTACTGTTCCTCCACGGTGTACTCAGGATACCAGCGATAACCGGTCTCAGTCAGCACACGGACTAGCATGGCCGTGTGACCGGGCACATTAATGCACCGAGTCAAACGAACCACTTGGTGAGGGATGCGGCCAGACATCTGAAACACGGAATAATGCAAAGGCATTAGTGTTTCTGGAAGAAATCGGGCAGCATAACAACTGTAAATGCTCAAACAAAGATTTGAGACATCATACAAATGATAGCATAGCCACTCAACAATCCATATCAAGGTTCCAGGTCCAACAATCATCATACTAAAAGGATAGAAACTGAACTCAGGCTTGAAACCAACAATCCTAAGAGTCTACGGATTAGTAACACGTGAACCTAGAAAGGATAAGAGGCCTAGTCCTAAATCCCCGTAGAAAGAATAGACTGACTCAGATCAGAAGGCATAAGGTAAAGGAGTAAAAAGAGCCTTACGTTCCCTCCCACAATCAATTCCCCTACATATAACTAAGAATTTTTCTAGACTTAACATCGACCAGTTTGGCTTGAGAAACCTACAGGCAGTCCAGCTCTGATGCCAACGCTGTCAGGACCCCGATCCTAAGTCACACCGATCTAGCTGTAACACGTCATATCACTTTGCGGCCTCATGCACGGTAACCCCACGGGTGCCACCTTACCTGGCCCGGGACCGTTTGCGCATTTTGGCACACGTATATGACAGTGTCGCTAACATCCATATGATAGAGAACCCGGGCCGACATGGCTAGTTATAAACCAAAAGTGGCACTAGATTACAGAGACAGGCATCCATGACCCAGCAACGAACGTGTCGGTCATCAACGTATGAACCCAAGTCGTAGCAAGCTACATGGACTTAAAGGAACAACGCGTGACATTTCCCCTAAGGGACAGACACAGGAACGAAGAAGGACACATGCCGGCCAGCCTACGTGTTCCGAGCAGTAGCAAGCTACCAAGGCTCATTGGAATCACTAGGAGGCATTTCCCTGTAAGGTAGGCTACCAAAGGAAAACAACTAGGTGTCTGATCCCACACATACCAAGAATTTCAAACATACACGCAATATGCTCAATACGTGCAAATACAACATTGCATCACAACAGAACTCTATGACTCAAAGTACTTTATTTAAAAGGCTCCAAGAGCCATACATAACATATCCATACAGGTAGGGGTCACATGACCCAACACTCAAGTCATACAGTCATACAAGCACAAGCGGAAGCTACATGTCTGAGTACAGACAACTTAGAAAATAAAACAGGCTTGGTGTAGCCTGACTATCTACAAGGCCCTTCACAAGCTCCAGATCTCCGTCTGGGTGTCAAGCTACTCGTCGACGTCAACGTCTATGTAGAACCCATCAGCAGGCGCAGGGTTCTCCTCTGCAACAGTTATTAAGCAAACATGAGTACAAAGGTACTCAGCAAGTCTTACCACAGAACCTATCATACATGCAACATTATCAAAGGGGGGTAGTGGAGTTCATAGCAGAATGCCAGCTTTGACCTTGGCTAACCTATACTACAACTCTCAACAGATTGCAAGATGTTATTACGAACACGAGTCCTCTACTCACCATAATCAATACACTACCGAGGATCCTCTTCCGTCATCCTACGGAAGGGCCATCCGCGGCACTCACGCTTATCTTGAGGCTTTTAGTAGTATCCATCAACTTGTCTATGAACTGTAAGAGTAACCAAGTAGTCCGTACCGCGAACAACGGCTATTCGAATAGTTTGATAACCCTGCAGGGGTGTACTTCTTCACACATGTTTTCACCACTTAGCGTCTGCACACGACATGTGCTCGGCAGACTTCAAGCGAAAGCCGACGTGGGTGTAGACCACGACCTAACCAACCACTCAAGTCTCTCGTCCAGGTTTATCGCCTATTTGGGTTCCATCCGTGGGGAGATCCGGCCGGGGTGTCGCTCACGGCCCCAAACGATGTGTACAGGGTTCCCGAGTCACCAAACGGGCAACCGGTACACCGTGCCACGTACCTGTCGCACCACAGCCCACCCCGAGGGTCAGCGCTGTGCAGGACCTCCAGTAAGCTATAAACACCAGAAACTAGTTGCAACTCCTGGACAGAGTACAAGGGCAGTCAATAAGTCGAGCGGGGTCATATTTCAGGGCCCAATGTGTGGTAGTAACTGTAACTTGAATCACACACACAGATCTCGGGTCCTATGGACGATTCCAATGAAACAACCCACCACGTACTCCTACATGGCCTTTCATCGATACCTTTACCAAGCGTATTCCACACTTCCTTCTCTTTATCGATATGATCATTTCACTCTGATCCATCACCCAGATGACCCAGACCAGACACAACTCTAAGCATAGCAGGCAACATAAGCACATATCATGGTGGATCACACATCATATGGCTCAATCAACTCCTACACATGCTAGTGGGTTTCAACTATTTACTATGGCAATGACAGGTCATGCAAGGGAAGAGGGTTCATCTACCGCAACAAGTAGCATTTCACACGCTATTGCCTTAATGCAGTAAAAGAGAGCAGGAGCGAGAAGATTGGGTTTGTATCGGAATGATCAATGATTGCTTGCCTGACAAAGTAGTTGTCGGGTACTGCTCTTCAACTGGATACGCAGCAGTATCCTCGGGAGCAGGACCTAACACAGAGAACACCGGTGATACAATCATTAACAAACAAATGCAACAATATGATGCATCCTTATGACATGGCAAGATGCATGTGTGTTGGCTAATGCAACTAAAACCAGAAGGGTTTGAACCTATTTGAATCAAAGATTCAAATTGGAGTTCAAGCTATTATTTAAATAAGTGCATTATCATGTTTTTGATGTATACAGCAAGTTAACTTGTTCAAACATGCATGAAACCAGTGCCATTGGAAAGATTGGATTTTTCTGATCATTTTTCATATATAAATCTTTTCCATCTGAGCTATGGTTGATTTTATATGATTTTTAGAAGTTTTGGGTATTTTCTGGAATTTCCTGAATTATTTTTAATCTAAAAATCCCAGAAAAACCTTTACTGCGTCAGCATGACATCATGCTGACGTCAGTCAGTCAACAGGAGCTAGTCCAAGTCAAATATGACATGTGGGCCCTGCATGTCAGTGTCACAGCTAATTAACTAAGTTAATTAGAGTTAAACTAAAACTAATTAGCTGACAGTGGGGCCTGGGCCCATGGGTCAGTGACTAAACTAATTAACTAATTAAATTAACAGAAATCTAATTAAACTAACTAATTAGCAAAAGGTGGCCCACACATCAGTGACCCAGGGGTGGTCAACCCCCTGGTCAAACAGGTCAAACCCGCCGGCGACGTGATGCCGGCGAGGCCAAGTACGGCGGCGTGCTTCGGAAATCGTCTACGGGGCACGGCTCGAGCTGCGGCTAGGCGCGTTGGAAAGCTCTTGCCCTTGCGTGTCGGATGGTGGTGGTCGCCGGACCTGGGGTGGCCGGAGACGACGGCAACAAGCTCGATGGCGGCGACCGGCGTCGGGCGTGTGTGGAGACGCGGCTGCAGTGGCCTAGGCGATGCGTGCATAGCACCTATCGCACCTACGCGCTGCGGTGAGTGTGATGGACGTGTGCCAGTGACCAAATGGTCACCGGAGCATCGCCGACGGCGAGCACGGCGGCGGTGCATTTCGGTGATCAACGGTGCGACGGCTACAAGGTGCAAACGAGGCGGAGGAAGGAGGGGTTCGACGTAGAAGCTCACTGCGGAGCTAACGAGCTCGACGGAGGGGTCGGGGACGCACTGTAGCTTCGTAACGGCGGCGAGGTGCTCCGGCGATCCGAGGAAGGGGACGGCGGCGTGTGGACGTTGCAGGGCTTCCGACGGCTCGTGGCTCAGCGAGGAGGAAGAGGGCGACGCGGCGGATCTTCTGGACACACTCACAGGGCGAGGGGGTGGCTCTAGGTGCGGTTACGGCGAGCGGCGGCGACGGCGGCTCGGTGATGGAGGAGGAGAGAGCCAGGGGAGGGCGATGGAGACGAGGGGGAGAAGTGAGAGCGGTCGGGGCAGCTGCGTGTCGATTCGTGGAGTCATCCAGGCCATCGGGGAGGCAGGCAAGCAACCTGGAGGTGGCCGGGCGCGTGCCGGCGCGCGGCGGCCACGCGCGCGTCCTTCTGGCGCGAGGAGGAAGACGACGGAGAAGGGCTGGTGGGCTGGGCCGGCCTGCTACAGGGCTGGGCCCGAGGTAAGTGCTTCTTCCTATTTTCTTTTCTATTTCATTTGTTTTGCATCTTTGTTTAATTAATAAAAATGCTAGAGCATTTTTATAACTCATGAAACTTGTCATACCCACTGTATATTATATGAACAGTAGGAAACATTATAGTTTATGATTATTTGAGCATTTAAAATATTTTATAGCATTTAAATGCCCAAATTCAAATACCATATGATTTAATCCAGTGACCTTGGATGTCCTAGAAAATTGTGCACCATTTTTAGCAAAGGTTTGAGACCAAGGCAGAAATGATGAACATTTTTTAAGGGCATTTTGGGTACATTGGAGAATATTTTATCAAACCCTAGTTGTTAGAAGAGTGGTGCTGGGGTTTCTGTCATTCCCATTTCAAATTTCTTTGAAAAGTAAACATGATGCACACACCAACTAACCCTAATGCAAGTGCTAACTAGGGATGTGACAACATGCTATTAACCATATAGGACTTTTTCGTAGTCATATGACAAAAGCTTACTGAGACAATGAATCTGTAGTAATTAAGTTGCGTCATGAGAAAATCACAAAGAACTGAAAGTTTTACAATATGATACTGAAACATCAAATAGATTTGCAATGAACATGATGTGCAAATATGATAAAGTGATATCTAGCTTGCCCCCTTTAGTGAAGCAAAACATAAATGCAGGGACACCTTCAAGGTTTAAGTGATGACTAGATACAATGATTTCAAAATAAACGATATCACAATCATGCAAAAGACAATGCTACTTTGGGACAATGCACATTACACTCAGAATGACAATCATGCTCTCAGTAGTAGGTGCTTTTAAAAGAAGGTGGAGACTCAACATAAAAGTAAAAGAATGGCCCTTCGCAGAGGGAAGCAAGGATTACTCATGTGCTAGAGCTTTTTATTTTGAAAACATAGAAACAATTTTGTCAACGGTAGTAGTACTTCATATGTGCTATGCATAAGACATCCTATAAGTTGCAAGCCTCATGCATCGAATACCAATAGTGCTCGCACCTTGTCCTAATTAGCTCGGATTTCCATGGATTGTCATTGCATTACATATGTTTCAACCAAGTGTCACAAAGGGGTACCTCTATGTCACCTGTACAAAGGTCCAAGGAGATAGATCGCATTTGATTTCTCGTTTTTGATAGATCTCAACTTGAGGACATCCATACCGGGACAGCATAGAAAATAGATAATGGACTCCTCTTTAATGCTTAAGCATATTCTCATAAGAGATTGAGGATTAATGTCCAAGCTAAAACTTCCACCATGATACATGGCTTTGGTTGGCGGCCCAATGTTTTTCTCTAACAATATGCATACTCAAACCATTCAACTCATGGCAAATCACCCTTACTTTAGACAAGACGAACATGCATAGCAACTCACATGATACTCAACAAAAGTGTAACAGTTGATGGCGTCCCCAGAAACATGGTTACCGCTCAGCAAGCAACTTATAAAAAAATAAGATACATAAGCAACATATTCTTTACCACAATAGTTTTTAAGCTACTTTCCCATGAGCTATATATTGCAACTGAAGGTTTTAAAGGTAGCACATGTAAATTTACTTGGAGTGGCGGTGAAATACCACATATAGGTAGGTATGGTGGACTCATATGGCATAACTGGTTTAAAAGGATGTGGATGCACAAGCAGTCAGTCCGCTTAGTACAGGTGGAGGTTAGCAAAAGACTGGGAGCGACCAACTAAGAGAGCAATGACGGTCATAATCATGCAGAGCGACAAAGCAACATTGAATCAGGCATGGAAGTTATATCGCTACTGAGAAATAAAAGATCATCAAGGCTTGACAGACTTTCTTTACAGTCTTAAATATGCGTGAGCATACGCCAAGTCAATCAAAACAAATTCTTGAGGGAAGATATTACTAAACCATACCACATCATTGGCAAACAAATCATGTTGGTGCTCCAATAACACATTGGGAATCCCCCAGCTATTTGAGACTAACCATAAGAAAACCTGAACTACTAAGCGCCATTATGCACGTAACATCTTTATCATAGACATATTAACCAATGCAACGGAAGCAAACACTCTTAATAAGATAAGCATGATAATTAAAGAGAGTTCAAGCAACCAACTAAACAAAAGCTCTTTAGAAAGATAAGCATGAATACTAAGAGCAGAACATGATAGTAGCTATTAAAAGACGAAGAACACACACAGCAAAGATAGACATGAAAATTCTATGTTATGTTCTAGGTAGAAGTGGAGCGTGTTTCTCTCCCACATAAAGAACGCTGAGTTCCGACTCGTTATGAAAAACTAAAAAAGAAACTAAAAGCAAGACGCTCCAAGCATAGCACATAACACATGAAGTGATTAAAATATAGTGGAACGAAAGACGAACTGATAATGTTGATGGAGAAGGGGATACACGGGGGCATCCCCAAGCTTAGACGCTTGAGTCTCCTTGAATATTTCTTGGGGGTGCATGGGGGCATCCCCAAGCTTGAGCGCTTGACACTCCTGAATCTTTTTATCATCTTCCCTCGCACACTTGAAAACTCCCTTCATACATAACTCATCATAATCTGATTAGCGAGGTTAGTACCCATAATAAAATAATTATACCTTGCTGGAAATAAAGATATTCTTGAAGGTCTACTGTTTCTCAAGATTGTTAAAAGGTTTTTGCAAATAAAAAGCAAGCTCTTGGTTTGCAAAATGAAGGAAAAGCAAAACAGGACAGAATCTGTGAAAAACAGAACATCAGGTAGTAATTGATTTGTTCCGGGCACTTCTGCAACTCAAATCAAAAAACTCAGAACAGACGCACGAAAGACAATTATATAGAGAACGATGTCGGAAAAAGTCGGACCAAAAAGATGATCTGGTGATTTTATACGAATTTTTCTATCCAAGGACAGAATCTGTTTCCTGGACAGCACCTCACAACTTTTGAACTTTCTAGCAATAAGAGGCTACACTTAGCACAAAATTGAAAAGAAAAGATACAATGATGATGCTACAGTAGTAACAACATCAAGACACAACAAAAGCAAAATAAATTTATTCATTGGGCTGCCTCCCAAAAGCGCTTTCTTTTATGCCTTTAAGCTAGGCATAATGCATAGAGATTAAGTTGTATCAATTGAACCATCGTCAAGATCATCAAAAAGTTCTTCAATAATACAACTAGTCTTAAGAGGACTTTCAAATAAAGGCCTCATAGAGACACTTCTAGAGAGAAGACCAAAAGGATAAAAGTCAAGGGAAGATTCATTTATAAATTCATCAAAGAGAGGTGTTTCTTCCAAAGTCTTTACAGTTTCAACCCCTTTGGCAATAGATGGATTACTTTTAGAACGGGGAGCCTTTGGAACGTGAACGAACTTAGGCTCCCTCTTTGCCGGAGTTTCTACCTTTTTGGTTTTGATTGAGGAGAAGGTGGTTCCTAGGGTATCAAATATTTCCTGAATCTTGTCTATCCTAGAAGAGTCCAAGTCATGGAATTTGACGGTCTCCAAAATTTTGAAAATTTTATGCATGGAGCTATCAAGTCTATTCAAATTCCCTTGGATCTTACGATCCAACTCATTTATCTTATTAATGCTTGGCATCTCTAGCTCTATCTTTTCAAGTTTTTTCATAATGTGAGCTAGGGTGATGTCCTCTCGAATGCTAACAACAGGGAGATTCCCAACAAGATTTTCAATAATACTAAGGGACTCCCAAACTGGGGCCTCTAGGAAATTCCCATTGATAGCAGTATCTAGAATAAACCTATTCCAAGAAGTAATTCCAACATAAAAATTTCTAAGCAGGATAGTAGTAGGTTGCTTCTTGGCGGCTCTTTTTTGTGAATCATTAATTCTATACCAAGCATCTTTCAAACTTTCCCCACCTCTTTGTTTAAAGGTGAGAACTTCTGCCTCGTCATAGACAAAAGGGCCCGACATAATGACAACTAAAGAACGAGATAACTATTTTTGTGATTTTCGATAAAAAGGTACTAAAGCAAAAACTGAAAAGTAAACTAACAAGACTAAAAGCAAAGGTAAAAGATAGCGTGCAACTCCCCTATCCTGAAGAGTGGAGTCCCCGGCAACGGCGCCAGAAATTGCTTTGCTAGGTGGCTTCTCACCCCTCGTTGGTTACCCCAAGTGGAAGGTTTGAAATGCAGTGTAGCAGAAGTTTTCCCTTGGTAATACCAAGGATCGATTTCCCAGAGACTCCCAGTTTCAACAAGAAGGTGTCAACTACTAACGGCGCCGGATATTAGCAATCAACGTGGACCTGCACACAGATACAAATAACTTTGCTCCCAACGAGTACAGAGAGGTTGTCAATCCCTCCGGCCTTGTAGTTTACAAAGGATCAAACGCAAGTGATAATAGTGATAGGTATAATTGCAATAGTAAGTAAATAGCGGAAAAGTAAATAGCGGATGTGATCAATGATGGTAATATGGACCGGAGTCTCATGATATTCACTAGTGATGTCTCTCTCCCAAAAGACGATAAAACAGTTATGTGAGGTAAACGAAATACAGCTGGGCAATTGACAGGACCATGTGCGCAAACCAATGCTGATTACATTGCAAGAAAGGTTGAGGTTCAAAGCATGGGCGGTACGCCAAAGTAAGTAGACCGAAATCCATCAATATCTACTACTAATCATCCACCTTGAGATATCTATCCAGAACATCTCGCTGGTATTAAGTTGCGAGCCCCACCCATAGTGTAAACTCAAAGCAACAGACAACTGCATTAAAAGAACTTTGCGTAAAGTAAACAATCCTTGCACCCGCGGGCACAAGCACCGTTGTTTCCCCCCTTGTGGCAACAGCACATCCCCTAGACTCATGTTTCTGTCACTCAAGCTAGTCATCGAGGGGCATGAACCCACAATCAAGCATAACGTTCCCTCTTGGAGTCACTACCTACTACTTGGCCAAAGCAATAAATAACAACGGAGAACATGCAAGAATTACTTACGAACATAAATATAAAAGAGGTAGATCAAATATATTACTCAAACACAATCTGAACATAATCTCATAATCCATCGGATCCCAGCAAACTCATCATAGCAACAGCATAAGGATTACATATGTGCCTCGATCATGTAGGACAGCTCACGAGGAATAATTAGTGAAGCACAAGAACGGGAGGAGAACATCACATAGCTACTGGTCATGGACTCATGGTCCAAGGGAGACTACTCACAACTCATCCGGGAGGCGTCCATGGTGGTGGAGAAGCTCCCGGTGGTGATCCTCCCCTCCGGCAGGGTGCCGGGAAGAGTTCTCCTGGTGCTCCCGATCTTGGAAGCGGCGGCGGCGGCGGAACAGAGATGGGATCGCGAAAAGAGTTCCTGTTTCGAGGGTTTCGGGAGACGCTTTAAATATATGCCAAAGGGGGGCATCGGAGGAGCCTTGGGGGGCCCAGGCGCCCCCCGGCGCGGCCCGGGGGTGGGGGCGCCGCCAGGGCGCCTGGAGCCCTGGTGCCCCCCCCCCCGGCTGTCCTTCGGGCGCACGGTAGGTTCTGGAACGCTGATTTTTTATATAATTTTTCTGGATTTTTCCTGGCAGTTCTCGTAACGTGAAAACCTGAAATACAAAAACAGCCGAAAACAGAAACTGGCACTGGGGTGCACTGAGTTAATAGGTTAGTCCAAATATGATCAAAAGTGTATGGAAGTGTATAAATATCATAGCAATATCACCCAAAAGAGGCATGGAGCAAGCAGAAATTATAGATACGTTTTGGACGTATCAATCATACCTTGCCATGTATCGCATCATATAGACTTGTGTTGTTTTCTGTGCTTCCTACCTTGCCATGTTTTGCTTCCTGTATAGACTTGTGGTGCATCCTATATAGAACTGTCATGCATCATACTTGGATGTGCATCGTATGCCATGTTTATGCTTGTGTGTTTACCGTGTTGCTTGTTTCTTTCCGGTTTGCTTCCCTTGTTAGCTTCGGGTTCGTTCCAGAGTTGTGAGGTTCTGTTCGACTACTTCATGGATCCGTTCTTCTTCCTTGCGGGATCTCAGGCAAGATGATCATACCCCTGGATACTTTTACTACCATTGCCATGCTTAGTTGTCTCGATGCTATCGTTACATGTCGCGCTGCCCATCTTTTATGTTAGCCTCTCCTTGTTGCCATGAAACATCTAACCTTTGACACCTTCCTAGCAAAACCATTGTTTGGCTATGTTACCCGCTTGCTCAGCCCCTCTTATAGTGTTGTTAGTTGCAGGTGAAGATGAAGATCGTTCCAGGAGGGAACTTGTTGTTGGAATATCACAATATCTATTATTATTATTAACACACCTATATACTGGGCATGGGTGGAAGGCTTGGCCTTTTGCTCGGTGTTTTGTTCCACTCATGCCACCTTAGGCGCCGATAAACCATCATTATGTTCCTTGATTTTGCGTTCCTTACACGATGGGTATATGGGGACCCCTTGACACTTCGACTTTGAATA
Source organism: Secale cereale (assembly GCA_902687465.1). Taxonomy (NCBI): domain Eukaryota; kingdom Viridiplantae; phylum Streptophyta; class Magnoliopsida; order Poales; family Poaceae; genus Secale; species Secale cereale. Next base: position 478,343,093 of record LR738715.1, read on the forward strand.
AAACTCCTCCAGCAAGGCCCAACATTGGTTTTAATTTGCCTCATAATAATAACTTAATTAATTAATTAAATTGCATAAGGGGGACGCTCCTTGGAGATTATTTTCTACATAGCAGGGGGGCAGTGCTGATGGTGTTGGTCCCAAACGGGAAACCTGCGGGGCCACCTTGGGGAAACCCGAGGGCTGGTTTTACTCGTAGCTTGTCCCATCCGGACGTGGCCTGATACGAGATACGCGCGGCTACTATCAGGGTGTCGGCACGCCGGGAGGTCTTGCTGGACTTGTTTTACCATTGTCAAAGTGTCTTGTGCACCGGGATACCGAGCCTGATCGGATTTCCCTAAGATAAGGGGTGATGATACTATATTTATCACTTCAGCTGATCGTGAGAGCTTGTGATGGGCTAAGTTGGGACACCCCTGCAGGGTTATGATCTTTCGAAAGCCGTGCCCGCGGTTATGTGGCAGATTGGAATTTGTTAATGTCCGGTTGTAGAAAACTTGACAGAGGATCCGAAGTAAAACACACAACTGTGTGAGTAACCGTGAGTGTCTCTTTTCACTTTGAGAAGAGAACACGGTGGGGTTATGTTTGACTCGTAGGTAGTTCAGGATCTTTAGCGATCACTACTAGTTTGCGACTGTTTGCGTAGATGCTCATCTTATTCTTGTACTCGTAAGTTAGTCGCCATATTATGCTTAGCCGCTGCTGCAACCTCACCACTTTACCTCTTCCTACCCTTAAAGCTTTGCTAGTCTTGATACCCATGGTTATGGGATTGCTGAGTCCTCGTGGCTTACAGATACTACAACACCAGATGCAGGTTCAGCCGAGAATGATGCAGGAGATGGATCAGAACTCCCCCGGGAGTTCGATGAAGAGAGTGGCCGTATGTATGTGACGTTTTTGACGCTCAGTAGTGGTTTCTACTAGGGGCGATTCGGACCTGTGGCTTTATGTATTTGATATCTTTCTTTTGGATCTTCGCCCATAGTCGGGTTGTGATGTTTTGGATGATGATTTTGCTTATGTAATGTATTGTGTGACGTGGCGAGTGTAAGCCAACTATCCTTTTGCAATTTCATCCCTATTTTTACATGAATCGTGCAAAGATACCAAACTTGAGATCATTCTAGAATGGTCTTATACCTTTAAGTCGTGCGTCGACACGTAGGAGGTATAATCCCATCATGGGCATTACACAACACCTCGGAGCTCAACTCCCCGGGACACTGCCACAACCCCTAAATGACAGGAGGCATCGAGAACAATGTTCTCGTCACAAAGACATCGGAACAATCCAAACAATACCCGCGTGATCCTAACAAAATTTGGTGAAATTTTGAAAGTAGAGGAGATAGAACAACATTAGGAGTCCTCACCAGAGCAATGAAGGGGATGAGGAGTAAAAAGAAATCCTACTCTCCGATATATATATATAGGACTCAAAACATTTTTTATGTGTGCCTAGACTCAACCGTCAGCGGTTCGATCAATCAGGAGGCTCCTAGGTCAGAGAAGGCTCTAAATACCAACTTGTAATGCCCAGTATGCGACTATGTCTCCTATGTGTCGAGGCACGACTTAAACACATAAGCGCATACTAGAATGATCTCAAGTATGGTATCTTTTCACATCTCATGTAAAAGTTTGGGGATGAAATAGAAAAGGTAGTTGGCTTACACTCGCCACATCACACAATGAATACAATAACATACAATCATCCAAATAACTCAGGGTCCGACTACGGACGAAAACCAAACGAGAAAGATACCATAAACACAAGGGCCGATCGCCCCTAGTAGGAACCACTATTGATCGTCGGGATATGAAGCATAGTAACGACCACGATCTTCATGGAGCTCCCACTGAGGTTCTGATCCATCTCCTGCATCGCTCTCAGCGGCACCTGCATCTGGTGTGTGTTGAATCTGTGAGCCACAAAGGACTCGGCAATCCCGTTCCCGGGTATCAAAACTAGCAAAGACTTAGGTGTGGAAGGGGTAATAAAGTGTTTGCAGCATCGCTAAGCAACTAGCTTACGAGTTCAGAGCGAGAAGAGAACAAGTGCCAACAATCGCCAAGTTGATCAAGAAGTGATCCTAGCTACTCACGGTCAAACATAACCCCACCGTGTTCACTTCCCGAAGCCTTTCGGAAAGAGACCATCACGGTTACTCACATAGGTAGTGTATTCTTATGAATAAGGTGTCAAGTTATCTACAACCGGATATTAACAAATTCCCATCAGCCACATAACCATGGGCACGGCTTTCGAAAGATCAAAATCCTGCAGGGGTGTCCCAACTTAGCCCATCACAAGCTCACGATCTGCGGAGTCGCAACTCCAAAGTGGGAAGACCCGAGTATTCTCGGAATCCCGTGCTCAAGATATATTGACAAAGGTAAAACTAATCCAACAAAGCGTCCCGACGTGCCGACACCCTGATGAGAACCGCGCGTATCTCGTCTCAGGCCACGATCGAATTGAACAAACTTCTGATAGGCCAGCATACCAGATTTGCCCCTGGCGGCCACTGGCGGTTGACAGGTTTGGGCCAACACTCATGAGGAGCACTGGCCCTGTTTGTAAAATTAAGTCCTCAGGATCCGAAAAGTCCCTATGCAAGTTATTTATGTAAGGCAAATGGTAAAACCAAGGTTGGGCCTTGCTGGAAAAGCTTTAAACAGTGTGAATTATCAAGTGGGGGCCCATAAACCCCAACCATGTTAGGAATGCAAAATTAAGGAACATAACACCGGTTTATCGGGTCCTAAGGTGGCATGAGTGGAACAAAACACCAAGCAGAAGGCCAAGCCTTCCTCCCATTGCCAATATATATGTGCATTGATTAACATAGATATATATTGTGTTATCCTAATAAACAAGTTCATCACAGAGTGATCTTCAATCTTCACCTGCAACTAGCAACGCTATAAGAGGAGCTGAGCAAGCGTACTTAGCCAATCAACGGTTTTGCTAGGAAAGGCAGTTAGAGTGTTTCACGGCAACAATAGGAGGCTGACAAATAGGAATAGGCATCGAGGCATAGCTAAAGAACGAGACAAATAGCATAGGAAAAGATATAGGTGATATCGAGGAACGGTCATCTTGCCTGGTAAGTCGTCGGTGGGATGGTAAGATGGCTCCCGGTTCTACCCAACACAAGAGCACAACAAAGGCACAAATCAAACATGATGCAATGCACAAACAACATGATGCAAGTCATGTCATGGAATGCAAGTATGATGTGCGTAAGCATGAGGATGCTCTTGAGCCTAAGGAGACGATGAAGGAAATGGCCTCATCTTGGGTAACCAAGCAAGCCACTGGATAGATTGAAAGATTTCGGTTGAAATCGATATAAAGATCACCGGAAACGGATGCACGGTTTGCAAATGGCAAGCAATACAAGATGCAATGCAAAACTGCAGTTTACAGCAACATGGCATCTTTGGAGAAAGAAATAAATATGCTACAGCACCCAAACATGTAGACAAAAGGCATGGTTGTGAAATAGACATGGTTCTTAACAAGCATGTACTTAGAGCACACCCAAAAACTTGCTATAACACAATTAAACAAGCATGGCAAGAGTCAATAAGTTTATAGATTTCTCAGACTTAGTGAAAATTACAAGGCATAGCAGAAATTGCAACGAGTAGGCATGCTTGCAAGCTTGTGCAACTCTACTCAAAGCATAGCATGGCATGGTAATATAACCAACAGCATGAAGACACATTTGAGAAGCTACTCATGGCAAGAACATGCTCATAGGATGCATAGAACACTATCTATACTCGTGGCAAAACTGAACTTGTTGATAACATGCTGATAGAAACATTTTATAGCATCTTCAGAGCATGAAAACAACAAGCAACAGCCACTCCTCATCGCAAACAAGTGCATGGATAGCTAGAGCATAACATATACTTCAAGGAACACCCACTGGACAACTCTAAGCATGCACTACAAAGACGCTGGCATCATGGATACATGGCATAAAAATTAACAGATTCACACTTAGCAGAAATTTATCAACATGATGACATGTTAACAAGCTTGTTGCAATCATCTCAAGACATATCATGACATGAAAATGAATCTATCATGTAGAGCATATTCCAAAGAGCAAAACTCATGTTGACACCTAACTCATATGACACATGGATTAATTTGCACAAGCAAGACAAAACATCATCTAATAACAAGTTCAGAAACTTATCAGCCAAATGCACTTTTTCAACAGAAATAAACATGGCATTATGACACCTAACATGAATGCTACAGCAACCAACTTGTAGAGCACTTCACAATGAACATCTGGACATATCATTCACCCCATTCGGACCAACATGCACAAAGTTACTAGCCCACGAACATGCCAACAAATTTACACAGACAACAAGTGCTGAATCAGTTACATCATGATGCACTATTGCCACGAAGATTAAGCCAACTAGATGACCACTATCGTGCATGAAACTAATGCTAACATGTAGAGCATGACGAGACAAACATTTCGATATATCATATGCGCAAAACGGAGCATCGAGCACAGATTACCGCATGATGAAGGACGCCAGAAAATTATGCAGAATAGGTACTTAGTGGAATTTTTACCCTCCGAAAATGGGATGGAGAGGTTTCGGATGGAGGGATCCCGGCGCATGGGATGTTTGGCTCGCGGGATCTGTGGATCCCGGGCCGACTTGGTGCAGATCGCGTCGCGGCGGCCAGAGTCATCGGAGCTCGACGCCGGCGAGCCCTCCGGCGACGGCGACGAAGGAGATGAGCAGGGGCGGGTGCGGCGGCCTGATCCGGCCGGTCCCCCGGCGGATCTGGCCAGAGGAGGAGCGGGGAGGCGCGGGGTCGCGAAGGCCGACCGGGGCGGCGGCGCCCGAAGCTGCCGGCGCGGCGGCGTGCAACCGAGCGGCGACGGTGGCGCGAAAGCCAGGCGATGGGGCTGCGCGCTATGGTGGCGGCAATGGCGGCGGAGAAGTGGGACGCGGCCGCGGGGCGAGGCCGGCGCGCTAGGCGACGGTGGAAGCGGTGTCGGCGTCGGCGACTTTGGCCGGCGGCTGTGATGAGCGCCGCGGCGGCTGGGAAGCACCGGAGACGAAGGTGGCGGCGACGGGCGTGGGCGCGTGGACGCGGAGGCGCGCGGGGAGGGCTGGCCCGGTCCGGGCCGGCGGGGCCGGCGACACGGGGAAGTGGACGCGGTGGCGGCAACGAATCAGGGGGCGCCACGTGGCGGCCCCGTTGAGGTGGCGGCGTGGGATTCGTCCGTGGGACGTGGCTGTGGCGGAGTGGACATTTCCGGCCGTCGACGGACGTGTCCGGTGGTGTGGAGGAGCTCGGGACTAGGGTTTTTACCCAAAAATGGAGGGGATGGGGCTATTTTATAGGTAGAGGGAGCTAGGAGTGTCCAAATGGGGTGCGGTTTTTGCCCACACGATCACGATCCGACGACCGAGAGGATGGAAGTCGTTGTGCTGGGTTAGTGGGTTGTTGTGGAGGGGTGTTAGGCCAAAAGAAAGTGGAGCTTTTAGCCCACGAGGTTAACCGTTGGAGTACCAAACGACCTCCAAACGTGACGACACATGACACGCGGTCTCCACGTACTAAAACAACAACGTACGACAAGTCTCACCTCATTCCAAGAATGTTCTACGGCCACATACAAAAGAAGGACTCGGAGGTGCCACGGGCACGTGTGTGAGTGTCGGAACTCGAAACGGACAACGGGAAGAGACGAGCATGATCGGGTGCAAGTGACAACACGAATGCAATGCAATGCACATGATGACATGACATGGATGATATGCACACACGAACACGGCAAAAACGAAGAAACCCGAAATGAAGGAAGAGCCTAGAATGGAATTGATGAAGTCAACGTTGCATATATTGCCATAAATGGAATTGTTACATCCGGGCGTTACAGGCCCTTGGGAGCTCGGCGGGAAAGTACTTGCCGGGCCTGATTTCCTTTGCTTATTCTATTTTGTCGATGGTTCAACGGATGGTTGAGTTAATCAAAGCACAAAAGTACATGGTTCCATAGATAGTTTGAGGGCGGCGCGCCTTGACAAGTAGTCGGCGATGTCGTTCTCCGCTCGGGGAACATGCTCTGCTTGTATATCATCAAAATGCTCCTCCACCTTCCTCACTTCATCTACGTTGGCCTCCATCAATGGAATCTGGTAATCCTTGTTAACTTGCTTGACGACAAGCTGCGAATCACCCCTGACGATGAGCTTCTTGATTCCGAGGTATGCCGCGATCTTCAGACTGGCAATCAGTCTCTCGTACTCAGCAGTGTTGTTCATTGACATCTCCCTAGGGAAGTGCATCTGGACCACATACTTGAGGTGCCCTCCGGTGGGCGCAACGAGCAGCACACCAGCACCGGCGCCTTGCAGCGAGAAAGCTCCGTCAAAGTACATAATCCAGTCGTGACTTTGTTTCCTTGCCGGGGAGAGTGGTCTCCTGGATCTCTTCGTCGGGCGTTGAGGTCCATTCTCCAACGAACTCCACCAAGACTCTACTCTGAATCGTTGAACTGCTTTCAAACTTCAGACCAAAGCTCGATGGTTCCAAAGCCCATTCCACCAATCCTCCCGGTCGCATCTGGGGTATGCAATATCCGCTGCAACGGGAGGCGGGTGACGACAATAATTTCTTGTGCTTGGAAGTAATGACGCAGCTTCCTCAAGGCCATAAGGAGGCCAAAGAGCAATTTCTGCACACCGGAGTACCTTGACCTTTCCCCCTGCAAGAGTGTCGAGGAAACTGATCCACGAACACCTATGGGACCGGCGGACCAAGCCCCTTTTCGGTTCGGCATGGGGCGGAGATCGCACGAAGAGCAGATCGAGGCAAAGCACACGAGCAGTTTACCCAGGTTCGGGCCGCACGGATGCGTAAAACCCTACTCCTGCTTTGTGGATTGTATTGAGTTCTTGCTCGGGAGTGCTGAGTGCTACAGTACACTCTAGCAGCTAACGAGACTGAGCGTGAGAGTGTTCGAACCCCCCTCTACGTTGTGCATGGGCCTCCTTTTATAGGCTCAAGGGGTCATCGACAGGTGGCAAGGTGGACAAGGGTAAAAATGGAAAAGGTGTTGCGGTTGGTACAGCTACCTGTACAGTGTATCATACCTAACCCTGATGGCAGGGGACAAGGGCATTGAATGCCCGTCTGCGTCGCCCAAACAGTGCAAAAAGGGGCCGTCAGGGGCGCCACCGCTTGCCACGATGGCAATCTTGTTAGCACCGCTTGCCACCGCTTACCGCTGGCTGCACAGCCTCCCGCCACGTACGCCTGGAAGGGTCCCAGAGCGACACGTTGGTGGATGCGCTGGAGCGCGGGTTCGGAGTGGTAGCTTGCCGTGGCAAGCGCCTTGCCGCGGTCGTTGTCTTGTCGCGTCCGGAAGCTTGCCGCTCACCGGGCCTTGCCGGGACGCGTGGCGCGTCGCGGTAAGTTCCTTGAGATGCCTTGGTTGGCCTTCCCGGCAAGCTCCTCTCGCCGGGGTCTTGTGCCTTGAGTGGCCTTCCCGGCAAGCTTCTCTTGCCAGGGCCTTGTCTCCTTGGCTCGAATACTTTGTTCTTGAATGGCTCCAAAGGAACCACAGAGGACCTTGGCGGTCACCCGGCAAGCCTTGCCGCGGGGTCCTGCGACTGCTCGTGCACAAGTTCGGGATACTAGGGTACCCCTACTCTGGTACACCGACAGGAGCCCCCGGGCCTGGGCCATACACGGTGCCGAGCGCTATTGGGCCAGGCCCAAAACAGGGCACGGGCACGCGCAGCCTGGATTATGCCGTATCTCACTCCGTATCCACCGCGCCCTCCCCTAACGGCACGCGTTGAATGCGGCGTCGTGGGAGAGATCGTGGGTGGTTTCTTTAATCGGAAAGGCGGAACGTCCGCCCCCTCCCTCTTTATAAGCAGGGGAAACAGGGGCAGTTCGCCCATCCGCCCGTTGCTACTCCAACCTCGAAAACCTACGCCGCTCCCCTTCTTCCCAAAGCTGAAAGAGAGCAGAGCTCCGCCCCCCATTGCCACCAGCACCACCAACGCCATCGACCTCCCTCACCACTTCTGCCATGGCTCCGAAAACCGACAAGGGGAAGGGCGCGAAGTCGGCCAAGGCGCAGCGGCTCATGGCGCTGCGAAAGGAGCATGATGTCTTCCCCCCCCCCCCAAGCTTGCCACGAGGGAGCTGAGGGAGTGCTACTACCTCTTCTGGTCGGGGGAGACGCGGGCGCACCCGCGCACGAAGGTACTTCCAGCCGTTGCTTGGAAAACGGCTCCAACTGGATACCCTTTCTTCGGCTTGTTCTTCTATTGCGGGCTCTACCCGCCTTTCTCTGAATTTTTCTGTGATATCATGAACACCTACGGGTTCCGCCTCCTTGACTTCACCCCCAATGATGTTCTGACCATGGCAATTTTCGCACATCTCTGCGAAAACTTTGTCGGAGTCCATCCCAATTTAGCCCTTTTCCGCCACTTCTTTATGTCTCGAGTTGAGAGAGGAGAGCCCTTATCTGGCGAAATCGCCTGGATCTCGAGAGCCCACAAGAAGGAAGCTTATCTGGAGGGAGAGCTCCGCAGCAAATGGGAGGAGTGGAGAGCAAACGGGTGCTGGATCGTCGAGGAGAACCCGCAGCCATTTATCGCCTGGCGCCAAACCCCAGTAGTGCGCAGCAACGATTGGAGCAACGTGGCCCCGGAAGATGACAGGCTGAAGATTGCCGTCACCCGGATCCAACGCCTCAGGCTTCCCGGGCTCACTGTAGGCGCAGTTGGCGCAGACTTCCTTCGCCGCCGCATCGCCCCCCCTGCAGGAGAGGAAGAGACCCGCCTGGGAGTTCGAGAACGCGGCGGACATCATGAGGCTGCGCCCGGGCCTCAACTTCAACTTCACTGTCCTGGAGCTCAACGCGATGCTCCAGGAGTTGTTCAAGTATGACCCTCAGCATCCCGAAGTGTTCAGGTTGCCGTAGGGTGTCGTTCCGCTGTGCAACCACTCCGCGCTCAGCCGCATTCACGCAAGGATGCCGCTGTGCAACTCGCATGGGATTGACCCAACTTGGCAAGAGCCTGCAGATGAAGCCGTGCAAGAGTTCTTCGACAGCTTGGAGGAAGTGCCGATTCTCTCCGACGAGAAGAAATGCCTCACCCGCGACACCACTGATACGGAGCTGGCGCGCATCGCCACTAGGCTGGAAGAGGCGGCGGCAGCCGCGGCCGCGGGCGAGTTCGGATTCACCGTGGAGGATGCAGAGGCAGCAAAGGCGGCAAGCCTTGCCGAGCGAGGGGAATTTGCCGGCGAGGGATAGCTTGCCGGGCATGACGCTGAGTCGAGTGAGCCCGCCGGGCAGGGCGTCGAGTCGAGCGAGCCCGCCGAGGATACGAGCGGCTCGTTGGAGATCGACTCCTCCTCCTCCTCTTCAGGCAGCTCGCTGCTAGCAGAGCCCCCAGCTCCACCAAGAAGGCGTCTCCGCAAGGCCGGGGACGTAACGGAGCGACAGACGAGTCGACAGCAGCCGCGCCGCGCGACACGCTCCACCGCGGCAAAGCACTGTTGCCGCGGGGGCACCTCGCGCTGCTGCAGCAACTGGAGCGGGGTCCTCCCGGACCACCGCTTCTGCTCCTGCCGCTCCTCACGCCACGGCGGCAGCCAGAGCGGGGTCGTCTCAAACCACCACCACTGCTCCCGCCAAGCGGCCAAGGGAGCCTACTCCTCCACCTCCTCGTGCTGGACGTGAGCCGGACTTCGACTTCTCCGCGCTCAGCTCTGACGAGGAAGAAGAAGAGTAAGATTCTTGTTGTTCTTTTATTTCTTCAATTTTTGCTGTTTTGTCTTGTATCTCATTTGCCTTACTCTGAACTTATCCTTTTTCAGGACTCTGGCCCAGAGAGCGGCGAAGAGAGCCAAGGTCCCGGCGAGGAGAGAGGAGGTGATCATCGTTGAGGACGAACCCACTGAGACCACCTTGCCGGACCCGGCAACTAATCTTCGGAGCAGCCCCCAGCGTAATTATATGGTTCACTTTTTGCTGTTAGGCGCGCGTGGGTGTTCTTCCTTTGCTGACATTTATTTGTTGATTTGTGTAGGAGCAGAGCAGCCACACCAGGAGCGCCCCGAGACCGCCCCCGACATGCCATCTGCTTCGACTACGCCGCCAAGGGGGAGTTCTCCGGCAAGGGAGAGTCCTCCAGCGAGGGAGAGCTCTCCGGCAAGGGGGAGTTCTCCGGCGAGGGACGGCACCAGCGGCCCTCCGCCGGCGGAGACCACGACTGCGCCGCCAAGGGAAAGCTCTCCGGCAAGGGAGCCTGCCGAGGAGCCGGCTCGCGCAGGTAATCCTCTCGCTTCAAACTTCCCTTGGGCTTTTCTTTTTTTGATCCTTTTTGGATATTTGCTTGACTTATTTTCCTTTTCCGGCTGTCAGATCCATCTGCTGCTGAGCCGATGGAGACTGAGGTTGTTGCTGACGACGCCGCTGCCACCGAAGAAGCAGCCGGCGCTGACGATCCCGCCGGCGCAGGGGCCGCCAAGGCTGCCGCCGCTGCGGCTGGCGAGGGGTCTGGCTATCGCACTGACGGTCCTGAGGCCCCAGGAGTGCCAGGCGCTACACCGACCGCCGAGCCCTCCGCCGCTGCCGCAGCCCCAGGCTCCGAAGAGCCCGAGCCAGGCGCCTACTTAAAGGCCGACGACGGCGTCTTCATCAAACTCCCCTGGGCATCAAGCTCCAGGGCGCCGGTCGAGGGAGAAATCTTCGACAGAGAGGTGCTCGCCTCCGCTGGGCTGACGCTGGCCGACGCGCCGAGCAGCAGCAGCAGTGAGCCTGAGGAAGAGCGGCTGCTGCGGAAGCTGCTGTCGCTCTACCGCACTCGGCAGGCCAAGCTGGAGTCCCGAGAGGCGCTTGCCACGAAGGCGGGAGCTGACATTGAGAAGTGTGCGGAGGAGCTCCGGGGTCTTCACCAGGCAGCTCTCCGGTCCTTGGCAGGGGAGCGGGAGCAACTTGCCGAAGAGTAGACGGCCTTCTTCCTCGAAAAGGCCGAAGTCGAAGAGCAGCAGCGGCTTGCCGCTGAGAAGCTGTCCGCACAAGAGGGTGAGCTGGCGCAGCGGAAGATCAACCTCGGCAGCCATGAAGAGGAGCTTGCCGTGCACGAGCAATCACTTGGCGGAGCCCTCAAGCAAGCAGAGGATGCTGCCGCAGCTGCCGAGGCCGCCAAGAAGGAGCTGGAGACGAAGGTGGCGCAGCTGGAGGCCGACCTCAAGGCGAGTGGTGTGGAGATTGCCGCGCTCAAGCGTGAGCGGGAGAAGGACGCCCACAGCAACTCTGAGCTGCATGTTCGCCTCGCCGAGAAGGGCAAGGAGCTTGCCGCCGCCAAGGACTCCAACGCCGATCTTGAGTTGAAGCTGACCACTTTGACCAAGACGCTGGACGGCGCCAGGGAGCGGGAGGCGGCCTTGAAGGAGGAGATCAAGGCTGAGAAGGCGCTGCTGGCGAGTGCTGCTGTCGCCCAGAACACCTTTAGGGAGACTGTGGAGCACTGGACGGAGTGTCTCGTCAATGCTGCCGCAGATATCGACAGGGAGCTGGCGCAGCTGGGGACGGAGTATCTCTGGTATTCCTCCGATGAGAACCTCCACCCCAGCGCCAAGCTCACCCTGTTCTTCAAAGGCGTGGCGACGGCCCTCCAGCGGCTCCGGGAGACGACTCCAAAGCGGCTGGCCGACGAGTCGCGCAAGATATGCGCGGGAGCTCTTCAAAAGGTGTTGGTGAAGGTGGCCTTCCGCAATCCGGGCCTCAACCTCACCAACGTCCTCAAGTCCCTGCCGCCGGATGTTGATCTGGAGGCGCTCAAGGCCCTTGTCGCACCCATTGTGGACAAGGTGAGCGGGATCAAGAGGGTTGAGGGCGATCGCGTGGACTAGGCTCGCCCGTTTTCTTCTTTCCTCGTCGCTGCTTGTCATGTTATGAAAACAGTCTATTAGAGCCGCGACAAGTTATCTTCTAATATAACTCTATTTTGGGTAGTGATTGCAATGTTATTTCCATTACTTGATCCCTCCCTTTGTATGTTTTTACCCTACGCTTTTAGGTAACTTGCCGGCGCAGGCACCTTTAGCCGCGAGCACTGGGTGCGGGACGTCAGCAGCCTGCTGGCGGTGCCGCTACCGACAAGAAACCTTGTCGCAACTAGTTGCAGCGCGCTCAAGTTGTTGAGCGGACTTGAAACAAAGTAAGGGCGCGACTCTAGTCGCAGCACACTTAAGTTGTTGAGCGGACTCGAAACAAAGTAAGGGCGCAACTAGCCACGAGTTGGTTCCTCCGCGCACAGGTTTTCCATACAAAGCACGGTCGTTCAAGGAAGATAACTTAAAAAAAAATTAAAAATCTGATTGCTCAAACTTTGGCAACTTAGCTTTTCTGTTGTTTGCTTCCCGGTAAGATCGAAACTTTCTTGAACGACGCCTAGTCCATACCATTATCTTCTCCTTCCCCCCCCCCCCCTGGCAAACTTGTGGGCGAGGGAAGCTTCCTTTCCTTGAGAAAAAGAAAGAAGAGAAAATAACGATATGGAGCCTTACGGCTCGTTATTGCTTACCGGGGGCAGGTGCTGCACAAAGTGTCAGATAACGCATGCAAAAAATAGAAAGCATGAAATTGACAAGATGTGCGGGGCACATGAGCTTTACTTATGCACGGGGTCTGCGCCCGGCTTTGTACAAAGGATTACATGCAACAGCGGCAAGACTTGTACAAAAGGTGGTTGCCGGAAACGGGTTCCGGCAACCGCGCCTTATGGGTAAAACTTACGAAGATGCTCGATGTTCCAGGAATTGCTCACCGGAAAGCCATCTTCGGTCTCAAGGCGGACAGCGCCAGGCCTAGTGACTCGTTTCACCCGATAAGGGCCTTCCCACTTCGGCGTCAACTTGTTGGAATTCTTGGCGGACTGAACGCACCGAAGAACAAGGTCGCCTTCCTCGAGACTTTCGGCATTAACTTTGCGGCTATGGTAGAGCCGCAAAGCTTGCTGGTAGCGAGCAGCTCGTACAGCAGCCTGAAGACGGTCTTCCTCAAGGAGCAGCGCGTCATCTTGTCGCAGCTGCTCTTGCTCAAGCTCATCATAAGCGAGCACTCGAGGTGACCCATATACGAGTTCCGTGGGAAGAACTGCCTCTGCTCCATAGACTAGAGCGAAAGGTGTCTGTCCAGTGGCTCGATTTGGCGTCGTCCTGATCGACCAAAGAACCACCGACAGCTCCTCGATCCAGTTTCTTCCGCACTTGTGCAGCCTGTCGAAAGTTCTGGTCTTGAGTCCACGCAGCACTTCAGCATTCGCCCTCTCCGCTTGACCGTTGCTTCTCGGGTGAGCAACAGAAGCGAAGCAGACCTTGGCGCCAAGATCTTGGATGTACCGCATGAAGGTGCGGCTCGTGAATTGCGTACCGTTGTCGGTGATGATCCTGTTAGGGATCCCGAAGCTGCAAACAATCGACCTGAAGAACTTGACTCCTGACTGTGCTGTCACCTTCCTCACTGGTTCCTCTTCCGGCCACTTTGTGAACTTGTCGATTGCAACGTACAAGTACACAAAGCCCCCGACTGCGCGGGGAAAGGGGCCGAGGATGTCGAGCCCCTAGACCGAAAATGGCCAGGATAAAGGGATCGTCTGGAGAGCTTGAGCTGGCTGGTGTATCTGCTTGGAATGGAACTGGCACGCTTCACACTTGGTTACTTGTGTAGTTGCATCCTGGAGGGCTGTCGGCCAAAAGAAGCCTTGCCGGAATGCTTTGCCGGCAAGTGCTCTTGCGCCAATGTGGTGACCACATATGCCTCCATGTATCTCAGCCAACAGCTTTTGTCCATCTTCCCGGAGAATACACTTCAATTTCACACCGTTGAGTCTTCTTCTGTACAGTGTGTTGTCAACAAATTGGTACATACTTGACTGCCGGGCTACTCTTTCCGCTTCTTCTTGCTCTTCGGGAAGTTCTCCTGTCTGAAGGAAATGTACAATCTGTTGTGCCCATGCTGGAGCTTGTGGCTCGACAACAAGGACTAAAGGCACATATGCTGATGTGGGAACATCCGCTTCTACGGCGAGAACTTGCGGCTCAGCCGGAGCTTGACGTTCCCCGGCAAGCTTGCCGGAGCAAAACTTGTCGGGAGCGTTTGCTTCGACGGAACAAACCCTAGGGCTTGCCGGAGCAGACTGCTCCTCAGCACTCTTGGTGTTGATCTTGGGGACCTTCTTGGCGGCGGCTTCGGGAAGCTCTGCCGGAAAATAGTCACCAGAAATCAACTTCCTCTACTTGCCCTGTCCAGTTGATGGCATTACAAACGGTTGAGTCAGCTTGAACACAAAGATCCCTGGTTCCACAGGTAACTTAAGTGTGGCGCACTTCGACAGGCCATCTGCAATGTCGTTCTGAGCTCTTGGAACATGCTCCATCTACAGGCCGTCAAAGTGCTCTTCAAGCTTTCTCACTTCATCAACGTAGGCTTCCATCAACGGACTCTGATAACTCTTGTTAACTTGGCGGACGACAAGCTGTGAGTCACCCCTGACAATGAGCTTCTTGATCCCAAGGTCTGCTATGATCCTAAGACCGACAAGCAAACCTTCATACTATGCGGTATTGTTTGTTGCTTGCTCCTTGGGAAAGTGCATCTGGACTACGTACTTGAGGTGCTCTCCGGTGGGTGCGACAAGCAGCACGCCAGCACCGGCGCCTTGCAGCGAAAAGGCACCATCGAAGTACATCAGCCACTCTTTGCTCACTTCCTTGACGGGATGCTTGTTTCTTGAATTTCTTCATCTAGTGTTGGCGTCCACTCTGCTATGAATTCTGCCAATGCTCTGCTTTGGATAGTTGAAGTGCTCTCGAACTTGAGGCCAAAGCTTGATAGTTCCAGTGCCCACTCAACAATCCTGCCTGTTGCTTCTGGATTCTGCAGTATCCTCTTCAGCAGAAAGCGAGTGACAATTGTGATCTCATGTGCTTGGAAGTAATGGCGCAGCTTTCTTGAGGCCATGAGGAGGCCGAAAAGCAATTTCTGCACACCAGAGTACCTTGACCTAGCCCCCTGCAGAAGGGAACTGACAAAGTAAACTAGGCGCTGCACCATTCTCTTCTGCACCTCCTCGCACGCCTGCGTAGATCTATCTTTGTTGGGACCAGAGCTTGTCGGGGAAGCCCCCTGCTTGTCGCTGGATGCGCCTGCCGCGGTTGCTGGCTCATCATCTGCCTCCCTCTCCGCTACTAACGCATCACTAACCACTTGATTGGTTGCCGCTATATACAGCAGCAACTTCTCTTGTGGCTTAGGTGCGACGAGTATTGGAGTGGAGGACAAGTATCTCTTCAAGTCTTGCAGCGCAACCTCCGCTTCCGGAGTCCATTTCATTGGACCTGCTTTTTTCAAAATTTTGAAAAACGGCAGGGCGCGCTCAGCAGACTTAGAGATAAACCTGCTGAGAGCAGCCACGCAACCGGCAAGTCTTCGTACATCCTTGACGCGCTTTGGTGCTTCAATCTGCTCAATGGCCTTGATCTTGTCGGGATTGGCTTCAATTCCCCGTTGAGACACGAAGAACCCGAGAAGCTTGTCGGAAGGGACTCCAAACACACACTTCTCGGGGTTGAGCTTGAGGTTGATCCTGCGCAGATTTGCAAAGGTCTCGTCTAAATCTTGAATCAGGGTTGCCTTGTCCTTGCTCTTGACCACTATGTTATCCATGTAGGCTTCTACATTTCTGTGTATTTGTGGCTCAAGAGCGACATGGACTACCCTTGCAAATGTTGAACCAGCATTCTTCAAACCGAAAGGCATCCGTATGAAACAGTATGTGCCACATGGAGTGATGAATGCGGTCTTCTCCTCATCCTCTTCTGCCATGAAGATCTGATGGTATCCTGAGTATGCGTCAAGAAATGAAAGCAAGTCACATCCGGCCGTGGAGTCAACAATCTGGTCAATGCGCGGCAAGGGAAATGGGTCTTTGGGACAAGCTTTATTGACATCGGTAAAGTCGATACAAAGCCTCCATTTCCCGTTTGCCTTGCGCACGACTACAGGATTGGCCAACCACGTAGGATGGAGCACTCCTCTGACAAGGCCTGCTGCTTCCAATTTCTTGATTTCTTCTGCGATGAATTCTTGGCGCTCCACTGCTTGTTTCCTAACCTTCTGCTTGACGGGCCGCGCATGAGGATAGACGGCAAGATGGTGCTCAATTACTTTCCTAGGAACACAGGGGATGTCAGACGGTTGCCATGCAAACACGTTGACGTTCGCCCGCAGGAAAGCAACGAGCGCGCTTTCCTATTTAGGGTCAAGAGTGGCACTGATGGTGAAGGTACCACCAGTGCCGTCCTCCTTAGCGGACACCTTCTTGGTCTCTGGCGGAGCTGCCATTGTATTCTTACACTTGCCGGTGGAGCTCGATGGTGCGTCCGCGACGGTAGCGCAGCACTCCGAAGAGGTGCGCTTGCCGGAGTGGGCATCAGAACTCTTGCCGGACTTGGTCTTCTTCTTCCCCCTGGGAGCTTCAGCGGCAAGTGACTTGCGATCTGTTGCGGCTGCCGCTTCCCGGTAGATCTTGTCGGCGCAGATAAGAGCATCCTTCTTGTCGCCATGGACAGAGATGACGCTTATCGGGCCTGGCATCTTCAGCATGTTATATGCGTAGTGAGAGGCTGCCATGAACTTGGCGAGTGCTGGACGGCCGAGAATCCCATTGTAAGGTAATGGAAAATCGGCAACGTCAAAAGTGACCCACTCAGTCCTGAAGTTCAACTCGCCGCCAAATGTCACTGGCAACATGATCTTCCCCTTCGGCTTGCTCCTTCCCGGGTTGATTCCTTGGAATGTGCCGGTCTCTTCGAGCTCGCTGTCAGGGATCTAGAGTTTTTGGAGTACAGCGGAGGAGATCAGGTTCAAGCCGGTCCCGCCATCAACTAGCATCTTAGTGACCTTGAGGTTGCGGATAGTTGGTGAAACCAACATCGGCAAGCACCCGACCGTAGTTGTGCGATCAGGGTGGTCCTCAATGTCAAAGATGATAGGCGTGCTGGACCATTTCAGAAGCTTGCGTGACTCGACAGGTGGTTCTGCCACATTGACTTCCCGCACCCACTGCTTGAGTTGGAGGTGTGAATTATGCAGAGAAGCACCGCCGTCAACGCATAAGACCTCTGTGGCTTTCTGGAACTCCTGCTCACTGGTCTCGACATCATCCATGTCTTCGTCGTCGTCGTCATCTTCATCCTTGTCGCGGCCGCGGGGAGGTCTGTCTCCTTGCCGCTGCTTGGCCTTGCCGCGGCGTCCTCCCCGGCCGGGGCGCTTCGTGCCAGATCCTCCACCACCTCCTTGGGCCTTCTCCTTGTCGCGTCGCTCGTATTCAGCCTTTTGCTGTTCGACGAGTTGCTCGACCCTCTTGCAGTTCTAGAGGTCATGACCCTTGGTGCGGTGGATCTTGCAGTACTGCTAGTCGGTGCCGTCCTGCTTGTCGGCGGCCGCCACAGCCTGGCAGTTGGTGCAAGCGGCAATCTCCTTGCCAGAGCTACCAGCTTTGGCTTTCTTGGCGCCACCTTCGTTGCCGGACTACTCAACGACCATCACATATTTGCCTTTCTTTTTCCTATTGTTCCGCCGCCGGTTTTTCTTTGCCGGGGCGACATCCTCGCTGTCAGATCCTCCTGCTCCTGCATCCTCTCCGGGGAGTTTCCTCCCTTCCTCAGCACGTGCACACTTGTCGGCCAGGGCATACAGCTCACTGACGTCCCTGATCTTGCACATCGCCATCTCCCCCCGCATCCTGCGGTTACGCACGTTCTGATGGAACGCGCTGATAACCACAACAGGGTGGACATCTGGGATGTTGTGTTGTACGTGGCTGAATCTCTGGATATACTTGCGCAGGGGCTCTCCTTCCTTCTGGGCGAGCAGATGAAGGTCACTTTCTTGGCCATGGGGTTTGTGGCCGCCTGTAAAGGCGCCGACAAATTGATGGCATAGGTCTGCCCAGGAGGATATGGAGTTGTCCGGCAAGTGCATGAGCCAGGACCTGACGTTGGGTTTGAGTACCAGCGGGAAGTAGTTGGCAAGGATCTTGTCGTCTCGCCCCCCGGCAGCTTGCACCGCGATGGTGTAGATGCTAAGGAACTCCGACGGATGCGTCTTGCCGTCGTACTTCTCTGGTACGTCTGGCTTGAAATTCTTCATGCTGGGCCACTGGACTTGCGGCAGCTCACGAGTAAACGCAGGACAACCTACCGCGTACAGCAAGTCGCCTGGTCCCCCTGGCGCATGCATGTGGACAGCGGGTCCAGCGCGCTGGTCTGATTGACGCCGCACTTCTCTTCGGCGCTCGATGCGAGTACGAGTGTTCTCTTGCTGTCGTTCATGAAGAACTTGGCGCTGATCGCGACGAGCTCGTGGATCTGATGACGCGGTGGAGTCGCTGTCGAGGTGGATCCGGCGAGTCGGTGATCTTGGCCTTCGGGGCGGAGAGTGCATAGTGGTTGCACCTCCACCGGTCTTGTCGTCATCGGCTCGTGCCTAGGTGACTTGCCGCGGGTGCGATGTGCTCGGCTGCCGTGGAGTATCGCCATTGGCGAAGCTGATGAGACTCTGAATGGCGGCCCTCCAGTCGTCGATCTTGTCCGCCGCTGGAGGGTAGTC
The DNA here is from genome assembly GCA_902687465.1 of Secale cereale. NCBI lineage: Eukaryota > Viridiplantae > Streptophyta > Magnoliopsida > Poales > Poaceae > Secale > Secale cereale. Next base: position 478,361,812 of record LR738715.1, read on the forward strand.
TAGGAGCAGTTGAGCTCGCGCCAAAGCTTCTGCTGGAGTGGCGGGTAGCGGTGGCGAACGGTGCCAGGAGAGGGATATGCTCGGACTTCTAACTATGTTAGAAGGAGCAGTATCCCGTCCAGGCGACCGTGCCTTGCTCGTGTCGGCATGTTGGCGTGCATGCTGGTCTTGAGCATCCAAAGATCCACCAGCTCGATGTTGGTCCAGCAAATGTATGGTACCGTGAGTACCATGACGCTACGGGTCTCACGCCTCCTGAGATGGGCGCGGTGCATGTACGGACGCCGAGGTCTTGGAGTGAGCCCGGTCGTTGTGGGAGTCGACTACGCCGCCGACGGGCAGCGCAGCTTTGTCCTTGGACTTGGCGGCACCGTGAGCTCCCTCGTCGACGGCGGTTCTCCCGCCGGCGTCTACCCCACCAGCCGTTGGCTCCGGCGGTGGTGGGATCGACGCGGACGGAACAGCCGCCTCCGAAGCCTTCTTCTTCGGCGGCATGTCGATGAAGATGATGAAGATCTAGCTCGTGTGAACGACGGATCAGGTTCACACAACCTCGGCGCCCCCCTACCTGGCGCGCCAAAGATGTCGGGGAAACTGATCCACGAACACCTATGGGACCGGCGGACCGAGCCCCTTTTCGGTTCGGCGTGGGGCGGAGATCGCACGAAGAGCAGATCGAGGCAAAGCACATGAGCAGTTTACCCAGGTTCGGGCCGCACGGATGCGTAAAACCCTACTCCTGCTTTGTGGATTGTATTGAGTTCTTGCTCGGGAGCGCTGAGTGCTACAGTACACTCTAGCAGCTAACGAGACCGAGCATGAGAGTGTTTGAAACCCCCTCTACGTTGCGCATGGGCCTCCTTTTATAGGCTCAAGGGGTCATCGACATGTGGCAACGTGGACAATGGTAAAAATGGAAAAGGTGTTGCGGTTGGTACAACTACCTGTACAGTGTATCATACCTAACCCTGACGACAGGGGACAAGGGCATTGAATGCCCGTCTACGTCACCCAAACAGTGCAAAAAGGGGCCGTCAGGGGCGCCACCGCTTGCCACGATGGCAATCTTGTTAGCACCGCTTGCCACCGCTTACCGCTGGCTGCACAGCCTCTCGCCACGTACGCCTGGAAGGGTCCCAGAGCGACACGTTGGTGGATGCGCTGGAGCGCGGGTTCGGAGTGGTAGCTTGCCACGGCAAGCGCCTTGCCGCGGTCGTTGTCTTGTCGCGTCCAGGAGCTTGCCGCTCACCGGGCCTTGCCGGGACACGTGGCGCGTCGCGGTAAGTTCCTTGAGATGCCTTGGTTGGCCTTCCCGGCAAGCTCCTCTCGCCGGGGTCTTGTGCCTTGAGTGGCCTTCCCGGCAAGCTTCTCTTGCCAGGGCCTTGTCTCCTTGGCTCGAATACTTTGTTCTTGAATGGCTCCAAAGGAACCACAGAGGACCTTGGCGGTCACCCGGCAAGCCTTGCCGCGGGGTGCTGCGACTGCCCGTGCACAAGTTCGGGATACTAGGGTACCCCTACTCTGGTACACCGACAAAAAGGGAGCTGACAAAGTAAATCGGGTGCTGCATCATCTTCTTCTTTCGCACTACTTCATTCGGTTGTGTCGCTTCTGCCCCAGTGGCGTCAGGTTCTGTCCTTGTTGTTATTTCCGCATTGACCTCTCTCTGGGCTACTAGCGCAGCACTGACCACTTGATTTGTCGCTGCTAGATATAGCAGCTACGGCTCTTGGGGTCTAGGCGCGACCAGTATTGGTGTAGAAGAGAGGTATCTCTTCAAATCTTGTAGTGCTGCTTTGGCTTCTGGGGTCCACTCCATTGGGCCCGCCTTTTTCAAGATTTTGAAAAAGGGAAGGGCGCGCTCAGTAGATTTGGAGATGAATCTGCTCATGGCGGCAACGCAGCCAGCAAGCCGACGCACATCCTTGATCCGACTGGGTGCCTCAATTTGCTTGATAGCCTTGATCTTGTCTGGATTCGCCTCGATCCCACGCTATGATACAAAGAAACCGAGAAGCTTGCCGGACGGAACGCCGAAGACACACTTCTCAGGGTTCAGCTTGAGGTTGATCTTGCGCAAACTCACAAATGTCTCTTCTAAATCCTGTATGAGTGTTGCCTTGTCCTTGGTTTTAACCACTATGTTTTCCTTATAGGCTTCCATATTTCTATGTAGCTGAGGCTCAAACCAATTTGGACTGCTCTTGCGAATGTTGAGCCAGCACTCTTCAACCCGAAAGGCATTTGTATGAAGCAATACGTACCACATGGGGTGATGAATGATGTCTTCTCTTCATCCTCTCTCGTCATGAAGATTTGATGGTACCCTAAGTAAGCGTCAAGGAATTATAACATGTCACACCCGACCGTGGAATCTACAATCTGGTCAATGCGCGGCAATGGGAAAGGGTCCTTTGGACAGGCCTTATTGATGTCTGTGTAATCAATACACAGTCTCCACTTCCCATTTTCCTTGCGCACCACCACCGGATTGGCCAACCACATTGGATGGAGTACTCCTCTCACCAAGCCTACCGCGTCCAACTTCCTAGTTTCCTCTGTGATGAACTCTTGCCATTCTAGAGCTTGCTTCATAACCTTCTGCTTGACGGGCCGCGCGTCAGGGCAGACAGCAAGATGGTGCTCAATCACCTCCCTGGGAACGCCGGGGATGTTGGATGCTTGCCGGAGTGGGTGCGAGATGTCTTACCAGTCTTCTTCCCTCCCAGGGCTTCAGCGGGAGGAGCAAGTGCCTTGGCGGCAGTAGCTGCAACTGCCTCCCAGTAAAGTTGATCAGCGCAGATCAGCGCATCCTTCTTGTCGGAGGGGACGGTAATGATGGATATCGGCCCACGCATCTTATGAGTGTTGTAGGTGTAATGTGATGCTGCCATGAACTTGGCTAACGCTAGGCGGCCGAGGATCCCGTTGTAAGGTAAGGGGATCTCGGCAACATAAAAAACAACCCTCTTTGTCCTATAGTTCAGCTCGCCTCCGAATGTCACGGGCGCTATGACTTTACCCTTCAGCTGACTCAATCCCGGGTTTACCCCTTGAAACGTGCCCGTTTCTTCGAGGTCTCCAGCAGGAATCTGCAGCCTTTTGATCACAACGGGTGAGATCAAGTTCAGACCGGCCCCTCCATCAACTAGCATTTTCGCCACCTTGAGGTTGCGTATTGTTGGTGAAACCAACAATGGCAAACACCCGACCGCAGTTGTGCGGTCAGGGTGATCCTCGGTGTCGAAAATGATAGGTGTGCTGGACCACTTCAGCGGCTTCTGGGCATCGAATGATGGTTTTGCTGCTGTGATCTCACGCGCCCACTGCTTGAGCTGGCGGTGAGAGGTGTGCAGAGAGGCACCACCGTCGATGCACATGGCCTCCATAGCTTTCTGGAACTCTTGCTCGCTGAACTCGTTGTCCTCATCATGATCATCGTCTTCTTGCTTCTTGTCACGGCCTCGAGATGGCCTTTCTTGTTGGTTATCCTTGCCGCGGCGGCCAGGCTGGCCGCCACGCTTCTTGCCGGATCCATCAGCACCATCTTGGCCCTTCTCCTTGTCCCGCCTTTCATATTTGGCTTTCTGCTTCTCTGCGAGTTGCTCAACTTGTCGGCAGTTCTGGAGGTCATGGCCCTTGGTGCAGTGGATTTTGCAGTAGTGCCTATCCGAGCCACCTTGCTTATCGGCAGCCACCAAGGCCCAACAGGTGACACACCCGGCAACTTCCTTGCCGGGGTCGTCTGCCTTGGTCTTCTTGGGAGCGCCGGCGTCGTCGGATCCCTCGGCGGCAAACACGGCCTTGCCCTTGCATTTCCTGTTGCGGAGTCGGCCCTTCTTCGCCGGGGCGACAGCGTCTTCGTCTAAGGAATCGGTTTCCACACCGGCATCTTCGCTGGGATACTTCCTTCCCTCTTCAGCCCGGGCGCATCTGTCGGCCAAAACATAGAGTTCGGCCACATCCTCGACCTTATTCATCGCCAGCTCTTCGCGCATCTTTAGGTTACGCACATTCTGATGGAATGGGCTGATGACGGAGGTGGGATGAACATCTGGGATGTCGTACTGCACTCGGCTGAATCTCTATATGTACTTGTGCAGGTTTTCCCCTTCTTTCTGGGGGATGACATGCAAATCACTTGCCTGGCCATGAGCCTGGTGGCCTCCCGTAAAGGCGCCAACAAACTCATGGCACATATCCGACCAAGAAGAAATAGAATCTACTAGAAAGTGCATCAACCATGACATGACGTTGGGTGTAAGCGCCAATGGGAAGTAATTGGCAAGCACCTTGTCGTCACGTGCTCCGACGGCCAGCATCGCGATGGTGTAGATGCTGAGGAACTCCGATGGGTGAGTCTTGCCATTGTACTTCTCGCCGACGTCAGGCTTGAATGTGCGGTGAGTGGGCCACTGGAACTACCGTAGCCCACGGGTAAAGGCTAGATAGCCTACCTCGCAAGGTAAACCTCCAGGGCCTCCCGGTTCTAGGTGGTCCGTAATGGGCCATGCCCGCCTATCTGACTAATGGTGTGCTTCGCACCGGCGCTCGATGGTAGTTCGAGCGACTTCATGGGCTCGCTCCCGAAGAACTTGGCGCTAATCGCGGTGGGTTTGCAGGTCGGACGACGCTATGGAAATGTTATCACAAGCGTCGTCCCGACGGACCGGTGCCCATGGTAACTGGCGAGGAGGAGGAGACTGCACTGTGGCTGCGGTGCCTCCGGTCCTTCCACCACTGGCATGCGGTGGCTCGATAGAGCGTCGGCCTGAGGGCCCCGCTGGCCGCGTCTCGTCTTTCTTGGCGATGGCGACGAGGTTCTGAATGGTGGCTCTCCACTCGTCCAGCTTCTCCGCGGCAGGAGGGAACTTCGCGTGCGCTAAGGCCTTCGCCGACGTGGGCGGCGGTGAAAGCTGCGTGGACCGTGATGTGCTCTGACTTCTAACCACGTTAGAAGGAGCTCTATCACGGCCCTGCGGCCGTACGCCATTTTCGCCTGCACCTCGGCGAGCATGTTGGTCTTCTATGTCCCGCGAATGATGCGCAGGGTTCTTTCTGCGGCGGCGCCTGGGGTAGCGTGGCGATGCTGCTCATCGCGCACGACCTAGGAGGAGCGCGTTGTGGGCGCCGGCGTGGGCGTCTTGGAAGTCGTCGCGCCGCCCGCACGTGGCACGACGTCGCTCTTGGAGGGCCCCGCGCCGCCTATGGGGTCCCGGCTCCGCCTTTGGACTTGGCGACGTGCGGCCCGTCGTCCTGTGTACGAACGATGCCGCTCACCAAGCTCCGGCTGCTAGAGAAACGTGGGTGTTCACGGGCCGAGCCTCGGCTTCCATCCGCGACCACCCCGTCGCCCGCCCACACCGACACAGGCCGTTCAGCTCCAGATGAACTGATCGACGTGATCGTCTTCTTCTTGGGAGCCATGGCGATGAAGAACTGCCAAACTAACCACTATATTGGATTTTCACAACTACGCCCCCCTACCTGGCGCACCAAATATGCCGGGGAACGACACTTATGGGATCACTGGAATCCCTTCTATAGTTGATGGGCGCGGGGTTGTGCAAAGAGCGGGTCTAGGTGTCAGCACAAGGATCGTTTACCCAGGTTCGGGCCGCAAAGAAGCGTAATACCCTTGTCCTGCTCTGATGTGTATTTGAGTGTTCTTGAGCTCTTGAACTAGCTATGGTGCATGCCTATTCCAAAAGATCCGAATCCTTCTCAAGTAAGCCTCGGGCCTCCTTTTATAGTCAAAAGGGGCTGCCACAGTGGCACACAGGAGGTGGAAAGGTATACAGTGTACAAGCTTATCTCATGCCATTACGGGACAAGACGCATTAGATGCGCTACTTAGGTGTCCACTTGCTTTATCGGGGACGGGAACGAGGCCCGGCCCGTCCGCTGCCGCTCCGTCTGGTTGCAACGCGCGTCCAGGCCAACGGGGCAGGCAGCTGAGATGGCGTGGTGGTAGGATCTTCCTGAAGATCTTCATACCACCACGCAGGTGCTTGACTAGCTCGATCAGGAACCACGTACTGCCATGTGGGTACTTGCCTGAGCTAGTGGGTCGGCCGCCAGGCTGAGGCGACGATGGGGCGGCAAGGGCTTGCCGTGATCTTGTGTGTTCCTGGCAAGGGTCTTGCCGGAGCCTCTGTGAGCGTCCTCGACAAGAGGCTTGCCGGGGCTTCGGGGGTGTCT
>LR738715.1:478368022-478428322 GCA_902687465.1 Secale cereale
ACGACACTTATGGGATCACTGGAATCCCTTCTATAGTTGATGGGCGCGGGGTTGTGCAAAGAGCGGGTCTAGGTGTCAGCACAAGGATCGTTTACCCAGGTTCGGGCCGCAAAGAAGCGTAATACCCTTGTCCTGCTCTGATGTGTATTTGAGTGTTCTTGAGCTCTTGAACTAGCTATGGTGCATGCCTAGTCCAAAAGATCCGAATCCTTCTCAAGTAAGCCTCGGGCCTCCTTTTATAGTCAAAAGGGGCTGCCACAGTGGCACACAGGAGGTGGAAAGGTATACAGTGTACAAGCTTATCTCATGCCATTACGGGACAAGACGCATTAGATGCGCTACTTAGGTGTCCACTTGCTTTATCGGGGACGGGAACGAGGCCCGGCCCGTCCGCTGCCGCTCCGTCTGGTTGCAACGCGCGTCCAGGCCAACGGGGCAGGCAGCTGAGATGGCGTGGTGGTAGGATCTTCCTGAAGATCTTCATACCACCACGCAGGTACTTGACTAGCTCGATCAGGAACCACGTACTGCCATGTGGGTACTTGCCTGAGCTAGTGGGTCGGCCGCCAGGCTGAGGCGACGATGGGGCGGCAAGGGCTTGCCGTGATCTTGTGTGTTCCTGGCAAGGGTCTTGCCGGAGCCTCTGTGAGCGTCCTCGACAAGAGGCTTGCCGGGGCTTCGGGGGTGTCTTCGGCAAGGCGCCTTGTCGGGGCCTCATGGGCATCCTTGGCAAGGAGCCTTGCGGTCGTCTTGTCTTCCGGTTCTCATCTTAGAATTCGTAGACCCTTGTCTTTTACAAAGATCTGCATGCCATCACATAGGCTCTTCCCGAGCCTTTGTTCCAACATTGTTGATGGTGTCAGAGCTCCTATGCTCAACGATGGCTACAACGGAGGCGTTGAGTGAGTTGCCCCAGAAAGGGTTCTTGCCGGGGTCGTGCAGGCCGCCCCGGCATGTGTCTTGTCGGTGAAGCCTATCTTATTGCTTGGCCTTCTTGCACCACTGTCTTGGCGCTGCTCTAATAGTCTTGTGCTTCGGTTTCCCTCCTCTGCCCTTTTAGGCGTGGCCACAAGCGTGGCTCTGACTGGCCGTGCACAAGTAAGGGGTACAAAGGAGAGCCCCTACTTTTGTACACCGACAGACGCGATCCTAGAACACTAACAAAATGACGACGCTACACGGAAACAAGGGAAAAGCACACTCTGAATTTTTGTTGCTCCTTTTTTTTGCCGAAAATCACTATAATGGCGAGTGTCTCAAAACTCTTCCCAAGTCAAACTAAGATGATAGGTACGAAATTTTTTTGACTATTTTTTTCGGAAATCTGGGCAGCGGCGTCCACAAAGTGCAGTAAAAAAACAGTATGATGGCACATGTCTCAAAAGACTCAGAAAAGCCTAAAAACAGGATAGGAAAAAAATATTTTTCACCTGCCAAAAATTTGGCCTAAAAACTGCCCAGGGGTCTCCAGACTCTTTTTTCGAGACCTACTCAGGCAAGGAAACACGAAACAGAAACTAGATGGATCTCGAAAACAAACCTAATACGAAAAGAACTTGGATTGGTGGTGGATATATGGTGGTAGGATATGGCGGCGGTGGTGGTATATGGCAGGGGTGGTGGTGTATGGATGCGGCTTGATGGTGGTATGTGGATACGGATCGGTGGTGGTAGCTAGATACGAATCGGCGGTGGTATGTGGCAGTGGCAATGAAGATGTTGCCGTCGCGGCGTGACAACTTATGACCAGAACTCGAACTCTAAAAAACTACGCTAAGACCAGCAACTTGACACGACGATGCAACCGCAAATTCAACAAAGAAAAATACCGAAAAGACTCTGCAAAGGCTCAGACTGGTTCGGATATGATGAACTAACCCTAATTTTTTTTGTGACTTTTTCGTGGACTTTAGGTATGAAGAACAGACTCCACCCCTAGAAAGCTTTATGATGATTGGGAGCCTACTATTAATATCAATATTAAATATTATGAGTGCAATGATTTGTGTGATTTGGGTGCTAGCATTTCAACAATTACAAAAACTCTATGTGATATGCTACGTTTCCATAACTTGATGATTGTTCTTTGAATTTGCATCTAGCGGATTCCACTATTAAAAACCTATGGGAAGAATTGATGATGTTCTTATTGTTGCAAATAGGAATTGTGTGCCCGTAGATTTTATTGTTCTTGATATAGATTGCAATCCAACATGCCATATTATTCTTGATAGACCTTTCCTTAGAACGATTGGTGCAATTATTGATATGAAAGAAGGAAACATTAGATTTCAATTTCCATTGAGGAAGGGCATGGAACAATTTTCAAGGAAGAAAATTAAGTTACCATAGAAATTTATTATGAGGGGTACTTATGGGATGAATACCAAAGATGATAATATCTAGATCGTTGCTTTATGCCTAGCTAGGGTCGTTAAACAATAGAGCCTGTTAGGAGGTGTCGTGGAGAAACACTATCACATATGGGGTTGTCGACTCCTTAGTGGTTCGGCATGGGGAGGTCACGTTGCACAAAGAGCGGAGGCCATGAAGCAGCACGACGACAGTGACGCTGGAGGTTTTACCCAGGTTCGGGCCGACGTGAGGCGTAAAACTCTACTCCTACTTTAGTGGATTTGATGGAGGAACCCAAAGCACATGCAGCGCTTGTGCCTAGCAAGGTGGCCTTGGGAAGAGCAGCCACACGCGTGCAAGTATGCGAGGGTCTGAATCCCTTTCTAGTTAGCTTGGGCCTCCTTTTATAGCTTAAGGGGTAACCAAAGTGGCAAAACAGTCATTATCTATTGATTGGATAGCTAATAGTGATATCATACCTAGCTCTGCCAGTTAGGACAGAGTACATTAAATGCACTGCTATATGTCATGCTGAGGATGCAGCCCTGCAAGCCTGCCGTGCCACTTAATCATGTCCTGCTTATCTGCTTGACACGCCTCTGGACGGGTGTCATTTAATGGTAATATGTCCTCCAAAAAGGCTGCCACTAGCCTAGAGGAGGCCACCTAATCACCTAAGAGCTCGACACCGCACTGATAGCTGATTTGCATTGTGGTGCGGTGGAGCGGTGGTATCTTGGCGGGAAGATTCGTCCTTGGCAGTCCTGGCAAGCCTGCCGAGGAAATCTTGGACCTGTCCCTGGTGCGGCCTCGACCTGGCCAGGATCTCCTGCCCGGCAAGGGAGGCTTTTCCATGGCAACATCTCGTTATCTTGGTTTCTCTTGGTCTTCTTGATACGCTCTTTGACCTCTCAAAGAGCTGCTTCTCCGGCTTGGCCTCGCTTTGCATGCGGGTGCATCTATGCCTTTGCCAACATACATGTGTACGGTCTGGGAAATGAATGTAAATGTTTGTTGCACTCACAAGAGGGGAGTGCCTATACAGTGCGATACGCGCGTGCAGCCACCGGAGTGTGTACCCTCCCTGCCCCCCGCGCGCCCACATGGGCCAGCCCATGTGCGGGGCGGGGAGCCCCTTGTTTTTTTAGCCTTTTTATGTTTTCAGCTTCATATTGTTTCTAAATATAATTAGTATTTCAAAAAAAGGTACAAATTGTCCAATTATTCGAGAATTCAAAAATTGTTCACAATTTGAAAAAATATATCAGGAAATGATATATTCTCAAGGATTCAAAAAATGTTCGCAATTTCAAATATAATTTTCATCTATTCAAAAAATGTTTATAATTTCAAAAATTGTTCATGAATTTCTACAAAAATGTTCACAATATTCAGAAAATGTTCAGGAATTTTGAAAAAAATTCAAAAAATTCAAAAAATGTTTTCTATTTCAAGAACTATTAAGGAACTAAAAAATGTTCATGAAAAACAAAAATTGTTCCTGAATTTTAAAAATTGTTCAGAAATTTCAAAAAATGTTCACCGTTTTTAGAAAAATGTACACAATTCAAGGAATGTTCGTGAATTTGAAAAAAATATCATGATTTTAAAAAATGTTGGTGGATTTAAAAAATGTTCACGATTTCACAAAAAGAAAAACAGAATATTAAAGAAAAGACAAAAATAAAAATGTTCACGATTTCAGAAAAAAGAAACAGAACACTAAAGAAAAGGGAAAAAAGAAAAATAATAATTAGAAAAGGTAAAAAGAAAAAGGAAATACAAAAAACTGGTAAAAATGAACAAAAAAGCACCGGTTCTGAGAAGGTTCTAGAACCTTCCCAAAATTGGTGGGGAGGAATCCGTATATGGGCCAGCCCAAAAAGCTGCGGACGGTTAGGGGGGTACGCGCCAACTCGCTAGCGGGCGACCTATGCGCCATATAGGGATCGCCTGACAAGAGCCCCGGGGCCTGGCACATACATGCCGCTGGGCATCGTTGGGGTGATACGTCCCAAACGTATCTATAATTTCTGCTTGCTCCATGCATGTTTTGGGTGATATTGCTATGCTTTTGATACACTTTCATACACTTTTGATCATATTTGGACTAATCTATTAACTCAGTGCACCCCAGTGCCAGTTTCTGTTTTCTGCTGTTTTTGTATTTCAGGTTTTCCCATTACTTAAATTGCCAGAAAAATTCCGGGAAAAATATATAAAAAATCAGCGCTCCATAAGCTTCCATGCGCCAGAAGTGGGGCCAGAGGGGGGCCAGAGGGGCCCCAGGCGCCCTGATGGCGCGGCCCCACCCTTGGCTGCGTCGGGGGGCCGCCTGGGGGGCTCCCACCTCCTCTGGTGCCCTACTTGGCCTCCTATTTATTCTCCCGTCGCGGAAACCCTGATTCCAGAACCCTTTTCTCCAGAAGCAATTCCGACCTCCGCCGCCATCGCCACCAAGTTTCGGGGGACCAGAATTCCTGTGCCGGCATCCTGTGGGGACGGGGAAGTGCCCCCGGATTCATCTCCATCAACGTTGCTTCCTCCCTCCATGATGCGGGAGTAGTTCCTCCTCGGGGCCGAGGTTTCTACCAGTAGCTATGTGGTCAATTCTCTCTCCCATGATGTGATCTTCGTTGTGATCATAGGCTATGTTAATCTAGGGTGATCCCATGATATTTCCCCTTCCTATATGTATTGAATTGATGTACTCACTTGTCTTTATCTAGTATAATCCCCGAGACCAAGGTGACAGCGGTCTATTGGACATGGATTAGAAGAATATTTTCATGAGTGATTTCCTCTTTTGTGTGTTGATTGAAGATTGAGAGTCTCTTGGTGCTTGTCTTTGACTATCCTGGAGATATGTTGTGGTGATTGTGGTACTCTCTTTGGATGGCCGCGGTGACATTGGGAAATCCATAGATTGAGAACTACGAACTTTGAGGTGTGCTTTTGTAGCCCTACATAATTCTCGTCCTCTCTTGACCACAAAGGAATGACCTCCGAGTGCGTCTCCATTGCATGTTTTATAGGAAATATCATGTGATTAGACTATGTTAATGTTGTTGGGAGTTGCCACTAGTGAAAGTACGAAGCCTAGGCCTTGTTTCCACCATTGCAATACCATTTGTGCTCACGTTTACCACTTGTTTGCTTGCTGCACTTTTTATTACAGATTTATATTACTTTGCTTTGCCACTCCTATCATCCATATTTTACCATCTCTTCGCCGAACTAGTGCACCTATACAACTCCTAGTTGTATTAGGTGTGTTGGGGACACAAGAGACTTCTTGTATCTTAGTTGCAGGGTTGCTTGAGAGAGACCATCTTCAACCTCTACTTCCCTGAGTTCGATAAACCTTAGGTCATCTACTTGAGGGAAATTGCTGATGTCCTACAAACCTCTACGCTTGGAGGCCCAACATAGTCTACAAGAATAGAAGCGTGTGTAGACATCAAGCTATTTCTGGCGCCGTTGCCGGGGAAGTAAGTGTTTGAAGGTATATCTTTAGATCTTGCAATTAAATCTTTTCGTTTCTTGTTTTTAGTTTCACTAGTTATGTTTATGGAAAACCGCACTCTTAGTTCGCTGCTTGGGGAAGGCCGCTTTACCACACCCGTGGTAGAGAAGTTTCCTCCACCTACTGAATGTATCCCGTTCCAAATACCACTTGGGATAATTGAAATAATTAGGAATGATTGTTATGATGGGACAGTCAATCCTAGTATTCATTTGTTGAAACTTACAGAACTTTGTGAGTTGTTTAAGATTTCAGGCTTGACAAGAGATGGAGTCATGAGGAAATTATTTGCCTTGTCACTGAAAGGAAAAGCATTGGAATGGTATAGGCTACTAGATGACTCTCACCTGCTGGATTGGGAAGAGATCCAGTCTCTCTTTTACTCCAAGTTTTATCCTCTTCATGAAGTCCATGAGAATAGGAATTATGTTTATAATTTCTATCCTCATCACGGAGAGAGCATAGCTCAAGCTTGGGGGAGACTGAAAACGTTAATGCTAAAATGTCCTAACCATGGGCTCCCCAAAGATATGATTATTACTAATTTCTATGCGAGGCTCTCTCGACAGGATAAAGATTTGCTCGATGCTTCCTCTATGGGTTCTTTCACAAACGAAAAGATTGATGCTAATTGGGAACTCCTTGAAAGAATTCAACGCAACACTGAAGCTTGGGAGATCGACAAAGGTAAAGAGTCAGGTATAATTTATGAGTATGATTGCATTAAGTCCTTTGTTGAAACTACAAGTTTTAATAAGTTTAGTGCTAAGTTTGGGCTTGATTCTCAACTCCTTGTTGATTTCCTCAAATCTTTTGCTTCACATCTTAATATGCCTAAGGAGGATTGGATCAAGCATCATGAACCTTTTTAAGAGATTTGCAAAGAAAATGAAATTGTTCATGATGATTGCAACATGCATGATCCAATTCCTAAAAATGAAGTTTTATATAAGCATGTAAATTTTTGTGGAGTGGATAGACCTTGTGAAAGGCCTATGATTGAAGAAGAGAAGTATTGTAAGCAACATAAGCATGAAAGAACAATCACTTGGGTCAAAGAGTTAAATGAAATTGCTAGAGAATTGTGTGACCTTTATCCTTTTACTTGTGAACTTTGCTGTATAGAGGGTCACTTTAATTTTCAATGCATGCACTTTCAAAACATAACTGTTAACCAGTTGTGTGATAACATGATCACCCCTGATCTTTATGATGAGCTTATGTTATTTTTGATGTGTGAAGCGTTATCAGAAAAGCCTTCTTGGCTAGATGTTAATGCCATAGGAATAAAAAAACTTTGCAAAATTGCCATCTCTATTGTGTTGTTAATTGCCATAAAAATGATTACATAAGTAAGATTAGAAAGGAGGGAACTTTACCAAAGTATAAAATGTCTCTTATATTTCTACTAATAAAAAGGAGAGTTTCTCCCAAGTTTCCCCTATTGTTTCTAATGATAAACCAGGATATGTGGAGAAGCTTCATCTCCAACCACTCCCTCCTAAGGTGAAGAAGAAGAAAAAGAAGACGAGGAGGAAGAGGAGCAAGAAGGAAGAAGAATGGGTATCAACCTGGCCTGAGCATATTCCTCCCATCAACTTTTATCCTAACGGTTGTAAGTTTAAAGAAGAAGGTGAAGTTTATTGCCTTAATTATCATCTTGGTGATACGTCCGTAGGTACTATTGAAGATGATTTTGATTATGATATGCATGTTACTTATTGTGATTGGGAAAATGATGATAATGCTACTTATGATCTTGAAAATCTTTTTGGTACCAACTCTGAAAGTGATGATATGGAAAGCTCTAAGCTTGGGGATGATAGGATTGCAAATCCTTTACCCAGTAGTGATGTCATAATTGATAATTCTTTTGCTAGTAAGAATAAAGACAACATGTTTACAAATATAGTTGCTAGCAATGATAATTCTCTTCTCTACTATGATGATGTTATAACTCCAATCTATAGTGATTATAAAGGTACCTATGACATAAGGAGAAATTATCCTTATGAAACTTGTCATAATCATGGAGGGAATTACTCCCTTGTTGAACACCATCTTCCTAATACACAATTAATCTATAGTGTTCAAGTTATTTATGATAGTCCTACTCCCACTATTACCAATGAGAAAGATTATGCTTATGTGGAGAGTAAGAGTACCTTTTTGCATGTGGATCATGGTAACAATGCTTTATGTGATGCTTATATTGTTGAGTTTATTCGTGATCCCACAGAAAATTATTATGAGAAGGGAACGTATGCTTATAGATATTTCAATAATATCAAGTTCCCTCTCTTTATGTTGAAGGTTTTGAAGCTGCACTTGTTTTGTCTTCCTATGCTTATTGCTTTGTGCTTCAATGAATTATTCTATTGCAATATTCCTATGCATAGGAAGCATGTTAGGCTTAAATGTGTTTGGTATTTGCTTCTTGATGCTCTCTTTTGTTCTTCAACTCTTATTCCTACGAGAGCATCATTAAAGTCTTAAGCCTATCTTTATGGCTATAAAGAAAGAGCTCTAGGGAGACAACCCTTGTTATCTTTGCTTTCAGTTTGTTCTTTCAGTTTTTAGTGGTCTTGATGTTTGTTACTACTGTATCAACATCATTGTATCTTTATTTTTCAGCTTTGTGCCAATTCTAGCCTCTGATTGCAAGAAAGTTCAAAAGTTGTGACATGCTGTCCAGAAAACCGATTCTGTCCTTGGAAAGGAAAATTCGAATAAAATCACCAGATCATCTTTTTGATCTGAATTTTTTTGACAGCATGCTCTATACAATTGGCTTTCGAGCGTCCGTTCTGAGTTTTTTGATTTGAGTTGCAGAAGTACCCCAAAAAAATTATTTACTACCTGCTGGTCTGTTTTTCACAGATTCTGCCCTGTTTTGCCTTTTCTTCGTTTTGCAGACCTTAAGCTTGCTTTTTCTTTGCAAAAACTTTTTGGCGATCTTGAGAAACAGTAGACCTTCAAGAATATCTTTGTTTCCAGTAGAGAAAGATTATTTTATTGTGGGTACTAACCTCTCTAATCAGATTATGATGAGTTATGTATGAAGGGAGTTTTCAAGTGTGCGAGGGAAGATGATAAAAGAAGATTCAGGAGTGTTAAACGCTCAAGCTTGGGGATGCCCCCATGCACCCCCAAGAAATATCCAAGGAGACTAAAGCATCTAAGCTTGGGGATGCCCCCGTGCATCCCCTTCTCCATCAACAATTATCAGTTCGTCCTTCGTTCCACTATATTTTTATCACTTCATGCGTTATGTGATATGCTTGGAGCGTCTTGCTCTTTTCTTTTTAGTTTATTTACTGTTACTTGTTGTTCTTAACAAGTTGGATCCTAGCCTTCATTGTTTGGGAGAGAAACACGCTCCACTCCACTGTAGAACACAACATAGGCTTGCATGAGTATCTTCTTGTGTGTGTTCTTTATCTTTTCATAGCTGCTGTCATGCTTAGCTCTTAGTTTTCATGCTTATCTTTTAAGAGCTTTTGTTTAGGTTGTTGCTTCTAGAACTCTCTTGAGTTATCATGCTTATCTTGTTAAGAGAGTTGGCTTCTGTGGCACTGGTTGATATGTCTATGATAAAAATGCTATGTGCATAATGGTGCTTAGTAGTTCATGTTTTCTTATGGTTAGTCTCAAATAGCTGGGGGTTCTTAATGTGTTATTGAAGTACCAGCATGATTTGTTTGCCCATGATGTGGTATGGTTTAGTGATATCTTCCTCCAAGAATTATTTTGATTGACTTGGCATATGCTCACGCATATTTAAGACTGTAAAGAAAGTCCATCAAGCCTTGATGATCTTTAATTTCTGAGTAGTGATATAACTTCCATGCCCGATTCAATGTTGCTTTGTCGCTCTGCATGATTATGGCCGTCATTGCTCTCTTAGTTGGTCGCTCCCAGTCTTTTGCTAGCCTTCACCTGTACTAAGCGGTCTGACTGCTTGTGCATCCAAAATCCTTGAAACCAGTTATGCAATATGAGTCCACCATACCTTCCTATATATGGTATTTACTTGCCATTCCTAACGAAGACTTTCTTGTACCATCTCAAAATTATTCAAAAGCATTTCTCTTTTGTGCCTCTGTTTTAGCTCATGAGGAAGTAGTAGGTAATTCATGATCTTCTTATGTTGGACAAATTTTACCCCGGGATTGCATGTCTAATCTGCAAACCCCTAATACGAGGAGGGACTGGCATGAGTGCGCCCAGCTCACAAATGATAATAGCAACAAACAAACCCTCCTTCACGCTTTGTTCATGAGAAATCAGGAAACTCTGGCAGTGATAAACAAAGGAGATTAAGGGGATGTGATCGTCCCCGCGTGGGAGCCGTTCCTCGAAACTTGTCCAGCATAAGAAGTAATTGGGTTATCTACTAGCATTCGTTGACGAATTATGCACCTCCCAAAAGCTTTTTATCTCTGTTTTTAAAACCACGAGCTCTGGTACTTGTTTAGTCTTTGCTTCCAACCACGGGTTTTCAACCTTGCCATCAAAATCCACGGTTCGAGAGTCTCCACCTTCTTTCTTCAAAGCACCAACTATTGAGAGCATGATTGTCATTCTGAGTGTAATGTGCATTGTCCCAAAGTACCATTGTCTTCTGCATGATTGCGATATCGCTTATTCTGAAATCATTGTATCTAGTCGTCACTTAAACTTCGGAGGTGCTCCTGCATTTATGTTTTGCTTCACTAAAGAGGGCAAGCGAGGTATCACTTTGTCATGTTTGCACACCATGCTCACTACAAATCTATTGGGTGTTTCAGTATCATATTGTAAACTTTCAGTTCTTTGTGATATTCTCATGAGGCAACTTAATTACTAAAGATTCATTATCTCAATAAGCATTTGTCATGTGATTGTGAAAGACTCTTTAGTAGCATGTCACCACAGAAATTGTGCTTGTTATCATATACCTACTCGAGGACGAGCAGGAATTAAGCTTGGGGATGTTGATACGTCCCAAACGTATCTATAATTTCTGTTTGCTCCATGCATGTTTTAGGTGATATTGCTATGCTTTTGATACACTTTCATACACTTTTGATCATATTTGGACTAACCTGTTAACTCAGTGCACCCCAGTGCCAGTTTCTGTTTTCTGCTGTTTTTGTATTTCAGGTTTTCCCATTACTTAAATTGCCAGAAAAATTCCGGGAAAAATATATAAAAAATCAGCGCTCCAGAAGCTTCCATGCGCCAGAAGTGGGGCCAGAGGGGGGCCAGAGGGGCCCCAGGCGCCCTGATGGCGCGGCCCCACCCCTGGCCGCGCCGGGGGCCCGCCTGGGGGGCTCCCACCTCCTCTGGTGCCCTACTTGGCCTCCTATTTATTCTCCCGTCACGGAAACCCTGATTCCAGAACCCTTTTCTCCAGAAGCAATTCCGATCTCCGCCGCCATCGCCACCAAGTTTCGGGGGACCAGAATTCCTGTGCCGGCATCCTGCCGGGACGGGGAAGTGCCCCCGGATTCATCTCCATCGACGTTGCTTCCTCCCTCCATGATGCGGGAGTAGTTCCTCCTCGGGGCTGAGGTTTCTACCAGTAGCTATGTGGTCAATTCTCTCTCCCATGATGTGATCTTCGTTGTGATCATAGGCTATGTTAATCTAGGGTGATCCCACGATATTTCCCCTTCCTCTATGTATTGAATTGATGTACTCACTTGTCTTTATCTAGTATAATCCCCGAGATCAAGGTGACAGCGGTCTATTGGACATGGATTAGAAGAATATTTTCATGAGTGATTTCCTCTTTTGTGTGTTGATTGTAGATTGAGAGTCTCTTGGTGCTTGTCTTTCACTATCCTGGAGATATGTTGTGGTGATTGTGGTACTCTCTTTGGATGGCCGCGGTGACATTGGGAAATCCATAGATTGAGAACTACGAACTTTGAGGTGTGCTTTTGTAGCCCTACATAATTCTCGTCCTCTCTTGACCACAAAGGAATGACCACCGAGTGCGTCTCCATTGCATGTTTTATGGGAAATATCATGTGATTAGACTATGTTAATGTTGTTGGGAGTTGCCACTAGTGAAAGTATGAAGCCTAGGCCTTGTTTCCACCATTGCAATACCATTTGTGCTCACGTTTACCACTTGTTTGCTTGCTGCACTTTTTATTACAGATTTATATTACTTTGCTTTGCCACTCCTATCATCCATATTTTACCATCTCTTCGCCGAACTAGTGCACCTATACAACTCCTAGTTGTATTAGGTGTGTTGGGGACACAAGAGACTTCTTGTATCTTAGTTGCAGGGTTGCTTGAGAGAGACCATCTTCAACCTCTACTTCCCTGAGTTCGATAAACCTTAGGTCATCCACTTGAGGGAAATTGTTGTTGTCCTACAAACCTCTGTGCTTGGAGGCCCAACATAGTCTACAAGAATAGAAGCGTGTGTAGACATCATGGGGCAGGCCCCAACAAGTACATATGCAAGCGTTAGAGCCATGCCGCTACGAAAGTTATGTATCTCTTGATATTCTCCTTGCTTCTTCAATAACCTATGATTGAGTCAGTTTCCGATCTTCCCGTGAGCACGTGCCGAACAACGTGGGGTAACCCTCCTCATGGCATGCGGGTCACCTATCTTCATGGAGGATAACTGCCATTTTACTCATCCCACTACTCCTGTCGTTTCCACCACGTATGCTTCATGCACTACGCAGAGTTGGCGACGGATGCGGAGGACGTGGAAATAAGTGCCATGACAGAAATCCAGCATCGCGGATAGGCATGGGAGGGCGGTCGTTGATTCTGGGCGCCTCACGTGGCACCGAAGGACTGGATTGGTGGAGTGGGGTGGTCGCTCTCTTAGTGGTGAGGAGCCAGCCCCCGACCATGTTCTCCTATAAAAAGAGGAGCGGGCGAGGGGCTAACTCACACACATCTTGTCCTTATTCACATTCTTCTTTTGTCATTCCACCATGGTGAGAGGGAGAGGGCACGGCCGAGCTCCGGCGGAGGCTACGAGAGCATCTTCTCGGCACCGAACTTCTGCCTCCGCCGAGGACGCAGGGTCAGAGTACAGTGCCTAAGGCCAAGCCGCTGGGTGTGGCCGTGGTCGTCGAGGTGCGTGGGGCCGGGGGAGACATGGTGGTCCATCGGCCGCTCCTCCTCCTGTTGCTCCGATTTAGTGGGAAGGCCATGTTGGAGACACGGCGCTAGAGTTCCTTGTTAGGCTGCGCGGGCCTCTGCCTAGCCGTCTTCAGCTTCCTACCCTTTCGCTAGGGTAATGGATGTTGACCACCCGCCAGGATTGAGGTTGCATATGAGGGGCTATTGCAATGGCATCATGTAGGTGGATGTCGCGTACCCTGCGCCTCATGTCATGCTTCTCCGACGTGGCTAGAAAACCTTCACGCATGCCCACCACCTCGCGGAGGGGCACGTCCTCCACTTCAAATTGATGGAGGCGGTCCTGCTCTCTATCAAGGTCTTCGGGCGTTCGGGTGCTCGTTTAGGGTGCTGCGCGAAGAGCTCAACTGATGATGAAAGCTCCTCCTCGAGCGGTAGTGACGAGGAGGACACCGGTGGGGAGGATAGCGACAGCGAGTCTCCAATTGTCAAGCACGAAGGCTACAACACGGACTCAAGCTAAACGCATGTCGCACCATCACCGTCAGCTAGGCGCCAGCACCACCATCATCTGCACCTGGGTCTTCTTCCCGGGCAGGGCGATTTGCCGCGGAGTTGGGTGTGGATGCCTCTGCCTTCTCTAGCTGGGCCCCGGCAGGCTTCCTCGTGGACTCCGGCTTCGTCTTCCCTGCCGGTGTTCCTCTTGCCGCGTTCCTCTGGTCATGGAGGCGGTGACCAAGGCATCGTCTAGACGCTCCATCCATCCATCACCTTCGTCCTCTCCCTCTCGATCTTATCAGGCTGCATCCCTCGGTCCTTGACGGGCTAAGGTTGGCCTTCTGTTCAGGCGCTCCTTTTGCCTTCTTCACCTCTGAGGGCATCCTAGATTTAGGGGTCCTCAGGCTGCCGACCTGTCGTGACTGGGCTGGATTGATGGCTACCATGGAGCCAAGCCCGAGTATAGATCCATGATCGGATAAGGAGGTTCTGGAGTCGTGGTGTGTGTTCCACGCGAGAATAGGCGGAATTTTTTCTTCATTGTAAACCGACCTCGTGTAACCCTAACCCTATCGGTGCCTATATAAACTGAGGGTTTTAGTCTTTAGGGGGAGAGTTTCATTCAACACCATTCCCATCTAGGGTTTTAGCTCTCCTGATCTTGAGGTAGATCGACCATGTAATCATACCCATCAATATAATCAAGCAGGAGTAGGGTTTAACCTCTTTGAGACGGCTCGAACCTAGGTAAAACCTCGTATCCCTTGTCTCTTGTTCCTCATCGATGCCAGATCCATAGCTCGGGACCTCCCACCCGAGATCTGCCGGTTTTGACACCGACAACCTCCCTCTGTAACTCCTAGGATGAGAGGGACAAGAAAGGCGTTACAGGGAACTTATCTTTTTTTAATCTAAAACATGTAGGGATTTGCCAAACTTTAGTCTTAAACATGTAATCTCTTTCATCCATATTTGTACTCTGTATGGTTTGTACTTGTTTATCTGTGTATTAATGAAAATGATAGGTTCGTCGGGTACTTGTGCATGTATTATATCCATGCACAGGAGAAACTCCTCTATACTTTCAAGTAAACAAGGTCTTCCGGCAAGCTCTCTTGCCGGTCCCTTTCACCATTGCCGTGAGGCTTGGCCTGGTGGGCTTAGGAGCAAGGAAAGGAACCGGCCCCTCGCCAAACCTTCTTTTACAAATGTCACTGCGACCGTCCTGACTGAAGTAATCCTCAAGTTGAAGGATGGGAGCGCAAATGCTTCGAAGGCGACGAGGATTCCCCTACACACAAGTTTTTCCCTTACAGAGGCACATTGTGAATATTCTAAAGAGAACTTATCTGATTGGCTGCTGAGGATCGATACGTAGGCTTGCTTTCGCACCTCCCGTCTATGATCGCAGTCCACGACGGGGGTTCTGTAGTTAGTACAGAGGGAAAACATAGCAGCACATGACCATCACTAAATGACCATGGTAAACTCAAGCTAAACTAATCATGCATGCAAGTTTTTAGGCACCAGTGCTTCGTTTCATTATCTTTGCACATGGTCTACGCCTGGCTTTGTACAAAGGGTTACATGCACATCGGCAAGACTTGTACAAAAGGTGGTTGCCGGGGCTGAGCTCGGCAGCCGCGCCATACGGGTAAAACTTGCAAAGATGATCAATATTCCATGAGTTTTGCACTTTAATGCCATCTTCGGTCTCCTGGCGGACGATGTCAGGCCTAGTGACTCGTGTTACCGGGTAAGGGCCCTCCCACTTTGGCGTCAACTTATTGGAACCCTTGGCAGACTGAACACGCCTAAGGACAAGGTCACCTTCCTCAAAGCTCCGGGTATGAACCATGTGGCTATGATAGCGGCACAAGGCTTGCTGGTAGCGTGCAGCATGCATAGCGCCCTGGAGACGATCTTCCTCGAGGAGCACAACATCGTCATGCCGGTGCTGCTCTTGCTCTACTTCATCGTAGGCAAGTACTCGAGGCGGCCTGTATACGAGTTCCGTGGGGAGCACTGCTTCCGCCCCATACACCAGGGAGAAGGGAGACTGGCCGATGGCTTCATTCGGTCTCGTACGGAGGGACCAAAGAACCATCAGTAGCTCAATGATCCAGTGTCTTCCGCGCTTTTGCAACTTATCGAAATCCGTGTCTTGAGTACACGCAGCACTTCAGCGTTCATCCTCTCAGCTTGTCCTTTGCTTCTGGGATGAGCAACAGAGGCAAATGAAACCTTGCTTTCGAGGGTCTGAACATATCGCATGAAGGCGCGGCTCGTGAATAGGGTGCCGTTATTAGTGATCACTCGGGCGGGTACTCCAAAATGGCACACCAATCCCTTCGAAAACCAGATAGCCGACTGTGTGGTTACCTTCCTCGAAGGCTCCACTTTCAGCCTGTTTGTACACTTGTCCATTGCAACGTACAAGAATTCAAAGCCCCCGGCAGCACGGGAAAGGGGCCCAAGATGTAGAGCCCCCAGACCGAAAAGGGCGAGGATAAATGAATTGCCTAGAGAGCTTGAGCTAGCTGATGGATGTTCTTGGAGTGGAACTGGCAGGCTTCACATCTAGTAACTAGCTCAGTTGCATCTCGAAGGGTCGTGGGCTAGTAAAAACCTTGTGATACGTCTCCAACGTATCTACTTTTCCAAACATGTTTGCCCTTTTTAAGACTCTAACTTGCATAATTTGAATGGAACTAACCCGGACTGACGCTGTTTTCAGCAGAATTGCCATGGTGTTATTTTTGTGCAGAAATAAAAGTTCTCGAAATGACCTGAAATTCAACGGAGAATTATTTTGGAATATATAAATATATCTGCGGAAAGAACCAAGCCAGGGGGCCACACCCAGTCCACGAGGGTGGGGGGCGTGCCCCCTGCCTCGCAGGCCCCCTGTTGCTCCACCGATGTCTACCCCGACTCCATATATTCTCTTTCGGGGAGAAAAAAATCAGAGAGGAAGAATTATCGCGTTCTACGATACGGAGCCGCCACCAAGCCCTAATCTCTCTCGGGAGGGCTGATCTGCAGTCCGTTCGGGGCCCTGGAGAGGGGAGATCGGCGCCATCGTCATCATCAACCTTCCTCCATCACCAATTCCAAGATGCTCACCGCCGTGCGTGAGTAATCCCATCATAGGCTTGCTGGACAGTGATGGGTTGGATGATATTTACCATGTAACACAATTAGTTTTGTTGGGGTTTGATCCCTAGTATCCACTATGTTCTATGATTGATGTTGATATGACTTTGCTATGCTTAATGCTTGTCACTAGGGCCCGAGTGCCATGATTTCAGATCTGAACCTATTATGTTTTCATGAATATATGTGTGTTCTTGATCCTATCTTGCAAGTCAATAGTCACCTACTATGTGTTATGATCCGGCAACCCCGAAGTGACAATAGTCGGGACCACTCCCGGTGATGACCGTAGTTTGAGGAGTTAATGCTTTGGTCTGGTACTCTATTAAAAGGAAGCCTTATATCCCTTAGTTTCCATTAGGACCCTGCTGCTGCGGGAGGGTAGGACAAAAGATGTCATGCAAATTCTTTTCCATAAGCACGTATGACTATATTCGGAATACATGCCTACATTACATTGATGAACTGGAGCTAGTTCTGTGTCACCCTAGGTTATAACTATTACATGAGGAATCGCATCCGACATAATTCTCCATCACCGATCCAATGCTACGAGCTTTTCACATATTGCTTGTTGCTTATTTACTTTTTCGCTGCTACTGTTACAAAAACTACAAAAACACTACTACTACTTGTATTGCTGTTACAACTATTTCCATATTCCCTTGCTACTAAACTACCTTGCTGCAGATACTAAGTTTCCAGGTGTGGTTGAATTGACAACTCAGCTACTAATACATAAGAGTATTCTTTGGCTCCCCTTGTGTCGAATCAATAAATTTGGGTTGAATACTTTACCCTCGAAAACTGTTGCGATCCCCTACACTTGTGGGTTATCAAGACTATTTTCTGGCGCCGTTGCCGGGGAGCATAGCTACATTCTTTAAGTCACTTGGGATTTATATCCGTTGATCACTATGAAGAATTTGAACGACTCAAAAACTAAGATATTTCCCTCAACTACGAGGGGAGGTAAGGAACTGCCATCTACCTCTACACTTGATTCACCCTCTGGTATGAGTAAATTTGCAACACCTACTCCTGCTATTGAAGCTGATATGTCGTATGTTCTTGATGATGCCACTTCTGCTATGTCTGATGAAACTACTTCTATGCTTGATAATACTGTGCCACTAGGTGAATTTCTAGATGAACAAATTGCTAAGGTTAGGGAGAATGCAAATATTGAAACTGATAATATTGATGAAAGTGATAATGAAGATTCTCCCCCTAGATATGAATTTCCTGTTATTCCTGAGGGTTATGTTATGGATGAAGAAATTGCTAGAGACTTTCTTGCTTGCAACGACAGATATGATCTTAAGAAATTATTAGCTAAGCTAAAAGAAAAATCTTTGAATGCTAGAATGAAATATGACCCTGCTTTTGCTACTTCACCTATCTTTGTTACTGATAAGGATTATGATTTTTCTGTTGATCCTGAGTTAATTACTTTGGTTGAATCTGATCCTTATCCATGGCTATGAATCTTAAACTATTGTGGCACATCTTACTAAGTTGAATGATATAGCTACCCTGTTCACCAACGAGGAAAAGATTCGTTATTACTATATCCTTAAGTTATTTCCGTTCTCGTTAAAGGGTGATGCTAAGACATGGTTCAATTCTCTTGATCCTGGTTGTGTGCGTAGTCCCCAGGATATGATTTATTACATCTCTGATAAATATTTTCCCGCTCAT
Organism: Secale cereale; assembly: GCA_902687465.1. Classification (NCBI taxonomy): domain Eukaryota; kingdom Viridiplantae; phylum Streptophyta; class Magnoliopsida; order Poales; family Poaceae; genus Secale; species Secale cereale. The sequence goes on from LR738715.1 coordinate 478,386,363, forward strand.
AAGAAACAAGCTGCCTTACGGGAAATATATACCTTTGTGCAATTTGAAGAGGAGAGTCTCCCACAAGCTTGGGGGAGGCTTCTCCAATTACAGAATGCTTTGCCTGATCATCCTCTTCAGAGGAATGAAATACTTGATGTCTTTTATAATGGACTAACCGATGCTTCTATAGACCACCTGGATAGTTGTGCTGGTTGTGTTTTCAGGGAAAGAACAGTTGATCAAGCTGAATTACTATTGAATAATATGTTGACCAATGAAAATAATTGGACACTTCCTGAACCAGCCCCTAAGCCAACTCCGAAGAAAAGGGGTGTTCTATTTCTCAGTCCTGAAGATATGCAAGAGGCAAAGAAATCTATGAAAGAGAAAGGTATTAAAGCTGAAGATGTTAAGAATCTACCACCTATTGAAGAAATACATGGTCTTGATAACCTGACACAGGTAGTAAAGGTAAATTATCTTTATAGATTTGATAAAGGTGATATTCCTCGTTATAAGTCTGCTAGCCAATGCTTAGATGAGTTCGATAATTTTATTGTGAAGCAAGAAAACTTGAATGCTTATGTTGGTAGACAATTGCAACGTAATGCTTATATGATTGAACGCTTGAGTAATTATATGTCTAGAGTTAAAGGTGAATTGAAACTCATTATTAAACATGCTTCTATGGTTACCACTCAAGTAGAACAAGTACTTAAAGCACAAAATGATTTCCTTAATGAATTAAATAGTAAGGAAAATGATAATGTTGTTAGAGTTATGACTATCCGACTTAGGAACCTCTGTATCCTGAAGGCCACCCTAAGAGAATTGAGCAAGATTCTTACAGAGGTAATTTAGATGCACCTAGTTCTTCTAAGAAGAAGAAAAGTAAAAATGATAGGACTTTGCATGCTTCTAGTGAACCTGTAGCTGACACACCTGAGAATCCCAATGATATATCTGTTTCAGATGCTGAGACACAATCTGGTAATGAACATGAACCTAGTGATAATGTTAATGATGATGTTCATGATGATGCTCAACCTAGCAATGATAATGATATAGAGATTGAACCTGATGTTGATCTTGATAACCCACAATCAAAGAATCAACGTTATGATAAGAGAGACTGTATTCCTAGGAAGCATGGTAAGGAAAGAGAACCATGGGTTCAGAAACCCATGCCTTTTCCTCCTAAACCATCCAAGAAAAAGGATGATGAGGATTTTGAGCGCTTTGCTGAAATGGTTAGACCTATCTTTTTGCGTATGCGTTTGACTGGTATGCTTGAAACAAATCCTTATGCTAAGTATATGAAAGATATCATTACCAACAAAAGAAAGATACTTGAAGTTGAAATTTCCACCATGCTTGCCATTACACTTTTAAGGGTGGAATACCTATGAAACTAGGAGATCCATGATTACCTACTATACCTTGCTCCATTAAAGGAAACTATGTTAAAACTGCTTTATGTGATCCTGGAGCTGGTGTTAGTGTTATGCCTCTTTCTTTATATCGTAGACTTGACTTGAGTAAGTTGACACCGACTGAAATATCTTTGCAAATGGTTGATAAATCAACTGCTATACCTGTTGGTATTTGTGAGGATGTGCCTGTTGTGGTTGCAAATGTTACTATTCTAACGGACTTTGTTATCCTTGATATTCCCGAGGACGATAGTATGTCTATTATCCTTGGTGGACCCTTTTTGAATATTGCAGGGGCTGTTATTGTGCAATAAAGGCAATGTCACTTTTCATGTCAATGGTAATGTAATGCCCCGGATGTAATACTTTCCCTTTTGGGTATATAATATATCTCCGGCTTCATCTATTTCCATTTCGGGTTCTTTGTCTTTCGGTCTCTCGTCGTTTTGTTATGTGAGTGTGTGGCATTCATTCATATCATGTAGACATGTGCATTGCATTTGTGTTGTGGGTTGTTTCCGGTTCCGTGTGTTTCTTCCCGTTGTCCGTTTCGCGTTCCGGAGCTCCCTCACGTGTCTGTGACGTCCCGTAGGCCTACTTTGTTGTTCGGGCGTTTTACGTTACCGGTGTGCCGCGAGGTTGTGTTGTGTGTTGTTGTTTTGTTGTGTGTAACCCGCCTCTCAAATCTCGTCTCGTTTGGACTCCGTTGACTTTTCCATCCGTTGTACGTGTGGGCCCGAAATACCCCTACTGCTTTCTTTTATCTCCGTCTAGGCCCTTTTATTCTATCCCCGCGATCGGATCCGTTGGATCACGATCGGAGGGCTCCTAACGCCCCTAAATCCCCTCCTAACCCTAAAAACTGCTATATAATAGACCCCTAGTCTATTTTGGCATGTCCCCTAGCTTCTTCCCCCTTCTTTCCCTAAAATTCTGGATCCACAAATCACCACCAGCCACTTGTCTCCTTCCTCCCGCGGATCAGATCGGGATCCGACCGGATCCTCGATCCCTGCAGTCAGCGCCGCCTCGATCGAGAGCCTCGATCGCCAGGGTCAGCGCCCTCTTGTCGCCAGTTCGAGCCAGGCCTCGATCACCACCGCATCGAGTGGCCGCTCCCTGGACCACTTCGTCGCCGCACAGGCCCGTACAGCCGCGTACGGCCCGCCAGCCGCTCTCCGCCCCGCGTCAGCCCGCTCGCCACCGCCGCCTGGGCGCCTTCGCCTCCGGCTGGGCCGGCCTCGCCTCCCCGAGGCCCGTACAGCCGCGTCGGCGCCGCCCTGGGCCGCAGCCCCCTCCGCCAGGCCTCATAGCCTCGCCACCGCACCAAGCGCTCGCCCTCCTGGGCCGAGCCAGCAGGCCCGGCCACCGCTCTCCCGCAGCCGCCTGTGCGAGCCAGGCCGGCTCGCCTCTCCGCCGAGCGGGCCAGCGCCGCCGCCAGGCCCGGGCCGGCTCCCTCGCCCGACCCCGAGCCGCACTGTCGGGCTGGGCCGCCTCCGAGCCGCCCGAGGCCCACACCGCCGCCAGCCCGTCTCCGTTCCTCAGATCTGAATCTGGAGAGGTTGACCCCCCTAAAACTTCTAAGTATCAGTTTTCTAATCTGAGATGCAACCTTTGACCTGCTGTAACTTTGTGCCTGTTGCTCCGTTTTGCGCGTGTAGCATGTCCAGACGTTCGTGGAGATGTGCTCTACGTTTTACCTGCTGTTGTCATGCATGTTAGAGGTCATCTAGACACTTGTTTTGCTGTTGCAAGAGTGCATCATGTTATAAACTGCTGTTATGTGTTATTTTCATGCCACCTTTGACATGTGATATCTTTTAGCTCGTTTGTCCAAACGATGCAAATGACATGTCCACGTGTTCGTCTTGCCACGAACTATGTGTTGCTTGTGATAGGTTGCATGGTAGATTTATTATTGCCTTGTTATCATCGTTGCAAAGTGCCATGTTCATATGTTGTGTTTTCACTTGTTATGAAATGCCATCTTGATGAGCTCGTTGCAATCGTTGTGTTCACCTCTATGATGCATGCTTGTGTGTTTCGGGATCACCGTCATATGCATTTTGATGAGGTGCTTACCCTTTGCCATGTTTAGTTTCGAGGTGACTTAAACATGCTCTTTTACATGCTATGATGATATTGCTGTTTTAGGACTTAGTGATTTTTCACTAAGTCTGAAATCTGTAACGTTCCGATGCCATGTTCGTGTGATGTTGTAGGACAAAGAATGATAGTTTTGGGGTGAATTTTGATTGTTCCTTGAAGTATATATTGTTGTCTTTCCATCCATGTCCTCACATGTCCATTTGAGTGGCTGTAGCATGTTTATCTTTTGCTCTAAAGTTTCAATAAAATTCTGCTGCCAGAATTTTATTGCAAAGTTCAATATGTCCAAGATCATTGCTATTGATCCGTGACTCCGTTGGGGGTGCACTTTGGACCTAGTTGCTGTACTATATGTCTAGTTTGTGTTCATGTCCTTTGCCATGCTTTTTGGGTGCTGTAGCTTAATTATTTTGAGCTCCAAAGTTGCTATGTTGCTGTAATTTTCAGCTTTCGCTCAAATCTTGTTTCGGGCATAACTTTTAGCCCGTAACTCCGATTTCAGCGAATCTTATATCAAACTTGATTGTTTTTCTGTGTAGATTAATAATATCAGCTTGTTATCTTGTTTTGAGGTGTTTTGCTTGAGTGATGTTTTACGTGCTCCATGTGCATCCTTAGTGCATCCATCATGCATACATGTTTCTCGAGTGCGCATTGCATCTTGTTGATTGGTGCTTGGTGTGTTTGTTTTGTTTAGAGCCGGAAGCTGAGACCGGGTACGAAGTTGAGCACGAGGTTTCCAACGAGGTTGAGCACGAGGACCCTTCTTACGATCCGAACGACTTCTCTTCAGGCAAGATGACCGAACCCCGATAACATTACTATCTTTGCCTATTGCTAGTAGTCTCGATCTATAGTTTTGCCTCGATGCCCATGTTCTTCTTGTCAGCCTCCTACTTGTAACCAATTGCCATGTTTAACCACCCTACCTATGCAAACCGTTGCTTGGCTAAGTACGCTTCGCTCAGCCCTTCTTATAGCGTTGCTAGTTGCAGGTGAAGTGAAGATGCTAGCTCCATGTTGAAGTTTGGTTGGGTTATATCACACTATATAAATGCTTAAATGAAATCATCTATATATGGGCAAGGGTGGAAGGCTAAGCCTTTTGCTTGGTGATTTGTTCCACTCATGCCGTTAGGATCCGTATAAGCCGGTATTATGTTCCTTGATTATGCGTTCCTAACACGGTTGGGGTGTATGGGACCCCCTCGATAAACCGCTAAGTGCTAAGTCTTTTCCAGCAAATCCCAACATTGGTACTATTTGCCTAATAACAAACTAAACATGCATAGGGAGTAATTAACCCTCTTTCTTAATCAACAACCCCGGGCCAGTGCTCCACATGAGTGTTGGTCCGAAACGAGCGGACTGCGGGGCCACCTCAAGGAAACTCGAGGTCTGGTAAAAACCCGTAGGATGTCTCATCCGGTCGTGTCCTGAGACTTAGATACGCGCGGCTACTATCAGGGTGTCGACACGCCGGGAGGATTTGCTGGATTAGCCTTACCTTAGCTCGGTATATCTTGAGCACGGGATTCCGAGGATACTCGGGTCTTCCCACTTTGGAGTTGCGACTCCGCGGATCGTGGGCTTGTAATGGGTCAAGTTGGAACACCCCTGCAGGGTTTGAACTTTCGAAAGCCGTGCCCGCGGTTATGTGGCAGATGGGAGCTTGTTAATTCCGGTTGTAGATAACTTGACACAATGATTCTAATACACTACCAGCGTGTGTTCCGTGACTGTCAATTTCCGAATAGGGATTCGGGAGTTGAACACGGAGGGGTTATGTTTGTGAGCTTGTAGCTAGGATCACTTAGTGATCACTTCTCGCCGATGCCTTCTCTTCTCGCTCTCACTTGCGTAAGCTAGATGCTAGTTGCTGCTGCAGACTTATTCTTTTCTTCAGCTTTTCCCTCACCTAAAGGCTTAAATAGTTCTGTTACCCGGGAACGGGATTGCTGAGTCCTCTGTGGCTCACAGTTACTTCACACACCAGATGCAGGTCCAGCTGTGAGCTATCCAGGTGATGGCACCGAGCTGGATTGGGAGTACGACGAGGAGCGTAGTCGGTACTATGTGCGCTACCCGGACAATCAGTAGTGGAGTCTCTTACTAGGATTCGATCTGCCTGTGGTTTATTTATCTGAGTTTGGTACTTTGACTTTTGGCTTTTACCCTTAGAGGGTTGTAGTGTTCTTAATGTATGATGTTTGAGACTTGTACTGTAATTCTGTGACGTGGCGATTGTAAGCCAACTATTTTCAGTTTACTATTTCCCTCTTTTACATGAGTTGTGCAAAGATCCAAACTTGAGATCATTCTAGGATGGACTTATGCCTTTAAGTCGTGCCTCGACATGTAGGAGGTATAACTCCATCCTGGGCATTACAAGTTGGTATCAGAGCCTTCTCCGACCTAGGAGCCCCCACTGTTTGATCGAACCGTTGACGGTTGAGTCTAGGCACACACTGAAAACTTTTTGAGTCCTATATTATATCGGAGAGTAGGATTTCTTTGCTTCTCATCCCCTTTCTCTCTGGTGAGGACTTCTGACGTCTACTCTTGTCTCTCCTATCTTCAAAATTTGCACAAATTTTTTTTTTTAGGAATCCCGCGAGTATTCTGGGATTGTTTCGATGTTCTTGTGACAAGGATATTGTTCCCGATGCCTCCTGTTACCGAGGAGTTGAGCTTCGGGGTATCATTGTAACAAGCATATCGCAACAGTACTAAATACTTAAGACGGCCGACATCGAAAATCTCCCCTATACGGCCAGTGGCAAGATAACCCCGACATCACCCAGTACTGGGGAGGTAGTTCGGGAGTATTGCCATAGCTTGTTATAGTGGATGCTTTTCGAAGGTCCGAGGTACACAGTTTCCGAGAAAGACTGGTTATGTGTTGAAGGATGGATACACCTGGATGTAGGTTAGAGTTGATTGCGCGGTGCTTCCCGTGTATCCCCAACACCTGATTGCATAACTGGAATCTTTCGGAAAACTATAGGTGGGTTTTATCCAGTAGATCGTAGGCATTCTTCCAACGAATGCAGGTTAGTGAGTTCGGGGTTCGACATTGAGTGAAGGGGTTATATGACCGAGGTTACTATCAGGAGTTGCATCTTAAAGGGTCCTTGGCTATGCTGATCCGGGGATTGCAAAACCTTTTCGTAACGCGTTCATATGCTTTCAGCACAAAGATGTTAGAACGAAACTCCTCTCTTGTGTTTGTTCCTTTCCGTACCTTGTTCTTTTTCTTATTTTATCCTTTTGATCCCTATGTGGCTTCTCGTGAAGACTGATGTTATCAATTAACTGAGAAATTCATTCGTTCTTCTTGTTCGGATGAGTTCATTCGTTCTTATTGTTCGAATGATTATTGTGAAGACTTGTTGCACTTCATTCCATTGATTCAGCTTATTCCTTTTGTCAATCAATTGCTGATTCGTGGTCATCTCTTACAGGATGGCTCCGAAAAGGGTTCCGAATGCTAACCCAGAGGGTGAAGAGGTTCCAGAACGTCCTCCTTCTCCTCCTCCTCCGCCTGAGGCTTGGAGAGCAATTATGCAGACTACAGCTCAGAACACTCAGTTGATGATGCAGATGATGCAGCAAATGCAAGCTATGCAAGCTAATCAAGCTAATCAGGGTGTTCCAATGAACCAAGGCAACTTCTTCCAGCAGCACCATGCTACCCTCAACCAGTTCTTGGCCAACAATCCTAAAGCTTTCAGTTACTGTGTCGACCCTCTTGATGCTGAAGATTGGCTAACCGATATCAAGAAGCATTTTGAGTGCAGTAACGTGAAAGAAGATGACTATGTGAAGTTTGCAGCCTTCCAACTGAAAGATCAAGCAGCTGACTGGTGGCAGCAGTACAAAGACTCAAGGCCGGGTCAAGTGATCTCTTGGGAGAATTTCTGCAAGGATTTCCGCTCGTATCACATTCCTACAAGTGTTATCGAGGGTATGCGTGAGCAATTCCGCAACCTCAAGCAGGGCTCCATGACAGTCTATCAGTATAATGTCAAGTTCCAAAACCTCGCTCGCTATGCAAAGCAAGACATTCCTGATGCAAAGAGTAAAATCTATCAGTTCCGTGGAGGTCTCAAAGATGAACTTCAGCTTGCTCTCACTTTGTTCGAGCCAGACGAATTCAATAAGTTCTATAACATGGCTTTGAAACAAGAAGCAGCTCAGCTTAAGATGGAGGCTTCTAAGAAGAGAATTCGAGATGCTGTTCACTCTTCCTCATCGTCTCAGTTGGCTGCGAAACAACAGAAATTCTGGCTTCCTCCTCCTCCAGTGATTCGAGCTCCATACAACAGCTCCAACAACTTCAACAACTCCAACAACAAGAACTCTAGTGGTCGTGGTTTCTCCCACCCACCCAACCCAAGCAACCAGTCGAAGAAGCAGTTTCAGTCTCAAGGCTCCAAGTCCAGTGGCTCTCAGTTCCGTCCTCTCTCAGAAGTGACTTGCAACAAATGCACTCAGAAAGGTCACTATGCCAACAGATGTCCGAATCCGAAGCGTCTTCCTCCTCCACCACCTATGAGTTCAGCTATTGTCAGGCATGATCCAAAGGCTGCAAGGGTCAATCTGATGAATGCAGCACAAGCGGAGGCTTCTTCTGATGTCATTCTGGGTAACCTTCCAGTGAACTCTTTTCCAGCTAAAGTGTTATTTGATTCGGGTGCTTCACATTCTTTCATGTCATTCCCATTTGCATCCAAGTATAATGTGGGCACTATGCCCTTGCCAAGGGAGTTGCAAGTGATTTCTCCGGGAAGATGCATGACTTCTAGATTATATGCTCCGGATGTTTCCATTCGCATGGGTGATTATCGATTTTTGGCTTCTCCGGTGGTTCTTGGTAATTCCGACATCGACCTCATCCTCGGAATGGATTGGCTTTCTCAGCACGATGCTCACATTGATTGCGCTCAAAAGGAAGTCAAGTTGACTCATTCTGATGAAGATGTGATTATCTTCGCCTCCAGGGATAATACTATTCGGCTTTTCTCTCTTAATGATAAGGGTGAAATTAATGCCATAGAGCAAATTCCAGTGGTGAATGAATATCAAGACGTCTTTCCAGAAGATCTTCCAGGCATGCCTCCACACCGTCAGGTGGAGTTTGTCATTGAACTCGAGCCGGGCACCGAACCTGCTTGCCGGCGTCCTTACAAGCTCTCTCCGGATGAAGTGAAGGAATTGAAGAAGCAGCTTGATAAGCAGGAGAGTATGGGTCTCATCAGACCAAGTACATCTCCGTGGGGCTGTGGTGTCTTATTTGTCAAGAAGAAAGATGGCACGGAGCGTCTCTGTGTTGACTACCGGCCATTGAACAAGAAGACGATTAAGAACAAGTATCCGCTCCCCAACATCAACGAACTCTTTGAACAGCTCAAAGGAGCTAAAGTGTTCTCTAAGCTTGACCTCCGAATGGGCTATCATCAAATTCGCATTCGCAAGGAAGACATTCCCAAGACGGCCTTCAGAACGAGCTACGGTTCATACGAGTATACCGTCATGTCCTTCGGTCTCGCCAATGCTCCTCCTACCTTTTCAAGGATGATGCATTACATCTTCAACCCCTATACTGGCGAGTTTGTGCTTGTGTATCTGGATGATATTCTGGTGTTTTCAAAGAATGAAGAAGATCACGAAAAGCACTTGCGTCTGGTTCTTGATCGACTCCGAGAGCATAAATTCTATGCCAAGTTCTCAAAGTGCGAGTTCTGGCTCGATAAGGTTTTGTACCTGGGCCACATTATCTCAGCTGACGGTATTGCGGTTAATCCCGAGAAAGTTGAAGCAATTGTCAACTGGGAAGCTCCTCAGAACGTCAAGCAGCTCCGCAGTTTTCTGGGTCTTGCCAGCTATTGCAGAAGATTTGTTGAAAACTTCTCCAAGATTGCCAAGCCTCTTTCCAACCTCCTTCAGAAGAATGTCAAATACTTTTGGTCTCCTGAATGTGAAGTGGCTTTCAAAACCCTCAAAGAGAAGCTTGTTTCTGCTCCAGTTCTGACTCCTCCGGATGAAACCAAGCCCTATGAAGTATTCTGCGATGCTTCTCTTCAAGGTCTTGGTGGTGTGCTTATGCAAGATAAGAAAATTGTGGCATATACTTCTCGGCAGCTCAAGCCCGGTGAGAAGAACTATCCCACACATGATCTCGAGCTAGCAGCTGTGGTACATGCTCTGATTACGTGGAGACATCTGTTGTTGGGCAGAAAGGTCGACATCTTCACTGATCACAAGAGCTTGAAGTACATCTTCACACAGCCGCATCTGAACCTCCGCCAGACTCGTTGGGTCGAGATGATCCAAGAGTACAACCCCAGCATTGAATACACTCCAGGCAAGGCGAATGTGATTGCAGATGCTTTGAGCAGAAAGGCATATTGCAACAGCCTTCTTATCAAGCCACACCAGCCTGAGCTTTGTGAAGCTTTCAGGAAGCTCAACCTCCAAGTTGTTCCGCAGGGTTTTCTTGCAAATCTCCAAATTGCTCCTACCTTGGAAGATCAAGTCCGTGAGGCCCAGCTCAGTGATACCATGGTGAAGAAGGTGAAACATGGGATTGCAAAGGGCACTCCAAAATACAAGTGCTTTCGTGTTGATGAGAGAGATACCTTGTTCTTCGAGGACAGACTCGTTGTTCCCAAAGGTGATCTCAGGAAGCTCATAATGGAAGAAGCTCATGATTCTCTCCTTTCCATTCATCCTGGTAGTTCCAAGATGTATCAAGACCTCAAGCAGTCTTACTGGTGGACACGCATGAAAAGGGAGATTGCCCAATTCGTGAACGAATGTGATGTTTGCAGAAGAGTGAAAGCAGAACATCAACGTCCAGCCGGTCTTCTCCAACCTCTTCCTATTCCCGAGTGGAAGTTCGACCACATTGAAATGGACTTCGTCACTGGCTTTCCTAAATCCAAGCGAGGCAATGATGCTATCTTTGTGGTGATTGACAAGCTTACCAAAGTTGCTCACTTTCTTCCAGTCAAAGAATCAATCAATGCAGCTCAACTTGCAGAGCTGTACACTTCCAGAATTGTGTCCCTACATGGCATTCCTCAAGTGATATCCTCAGACCGTGGCAGCTTGTTCACATCAAGGTTCTGGGACTCCTTTCAGTCCGCCATGGGCACGAAGATCAGGTTCAGCACTGCCTTTCACCCTCAGACTAGTGGTCAAGTCGAGCGTGTGAATCAGATCCTAGAAGATATGCTCAGAGCCTGTGTCATCTCCTTCGGCATGAAATGGGAGGACTGTCTTCCATTTGCCGAGTTCTCTTACAACAACAGCTTTCAAGCAAGTGCAGGCAAAGCACCGTTTGAAATTCTCTATGGCAGGAAGTGCCGTACCCCTCTCAACTGGTCTGAAACAGGCGAACGCCAACTTCTTGGCAATGACTTGATCTCAGAAGCCGAAGAAATGTGCAAAGTCATACGTGAGAATCTCAAGGCCGCTCAGTCGCGTCAGAAGAGCTACTATGACGGCAAGCATCGTGATTTGGCTTTCGACATCGGTGATCATGTCTATCTCCGAGTTTCTCCGATGAAAGGAACCCAAAGATTCGGTATCAAAGGAAAACTTGCTCCTAGATACGTCGGGCCTTTCAAGATTCTTGGCAAAAGAGGCGATCTAGCCTATCAGCTCGAGCTCCCTTCCAACTTTGCAAATGTTCATGATGTCTTCCATGTGTCTCAACTTCGCAAATGCTTCAAGGCACCTGAGCGCATGATTCCGTTTGAGGAGATTGATCTTCAACAAGACCTTTCCTACCGAGAGCATCCAGTTGCAATTCTCGAAGAAACCGAACGCAAGACACGCAACAAGTCCATCAAGTTTCTGAAAGTCAAGTGGTCACATCACACAGACCGAGAAGCTACCTGGGAACGAGAAGATCATCTTCGTTCCGAGTACCCTTCCTTTTTCCAGTCCTAGATCTCGGGACGAGATCTTTTTGTAGTAGAGGAGAGTTTGTAATGCCCCGGATGTAATACTTTCCCTTTTGGGTATATAATATATCTCCGGCTTCATCTATTTCCATTTTGGGTTCTTTGTCTTTCGGGCTCTCGTCGTTTTGTTATGTGAGTGTGTGGCATTCATTCATATCATGTAGACATGTGTATTGCATTTGTGTTGTGGGTTGTTTCCGGTTCCGTGTGTTTCTTCCCGTTGTCCGTTTCGCGTTCCGGAGCTCCCTCACGTGTCCGTGACGTCCCGTAGGCCTACTTTGTTGTTCGGGCGTTTTACGTTACCGGTGTGCCGCGAGGTTGTGTTGTGTGTTGTTGTTTTGTTGTGTGCAACCCGCCTCTCAAATCTCGTCTCGTTTGGACTCCGTTGACTTTTCCATCCGTTGTACGTGTGGGCCCGAAATACCCCTACTGCTTTCTTTTATCTCCGTCTAGGCCCTTTTATTCTATCCCCGCGATCGGATCCGTTGGATCACGATCGGAGGGCTCCTAACGCCCCTAAATCCCCTCCTAACCCTAAAAACTGCTATATAATAGACCCCTAGTCTATTTTGGCATGTCCCCTAGCTTCTTCCCCCTTCTTTCCCTAAAATTCTGGATCCACAAATCACCACCAGCCACTTGTCTCCTTCCTCCCGCAGATCAGATCGGGATCCGACCGGATCCTCGATCCCTGCAGTCAGCGCCGCCTCGATCGAGAGCCTCGATCGCCAGGGTCAGCGCCCTCTTGTCGCCAGTTCGAGCCAGGCCTCGATCGCCACCGCATCGAGTGGCCGCTCCCTGGACAACTTCGTCGCCGCACAGGCCCGTACAGCCGCGTACGGCCCGCCAGCCGCTCTCCGCCCCGCGTCAGCCCGCTCGCCACCGCCGCCTGGGCGCCTTCGCCTCCGGCTGGGCCGGCCTCGCCTCCCCGAGGCCCGTACAGCCGCGTCGGCGCCGCCCTGGGCCGCAGCCCCCTCCGCCAGGCCTCATCGCCTCGCCACCGCACCAAGCGCTCGCCCTCCTGGGCCGAGCCAGCAGGCCCGGCCACCGCTCTCCCGCAGCCGCCTGTGCGAGCCAGGCCGGCTCGCCTCTCCGCCGAGCGGGCCAGCGCCGCCGCCAGGCCCGGGTCGGCTCCCTCGCCCGACCCCGAGCCGCACTGTCGGGCTGGGCCGCCTCCGAGCCGCCCGAGGCCCACACCGCCGCCGGCCCGTCTCCGTTCCTCAGATCTGAATCTGGAGAGGTTGACCCCCCTAAAACTTCTAAGTATCAGTTTTCTAATTTGAGATGCAACCTTTGACCTGCTGTAACTTTGTGCATGTTGCTCCGTTTTGTGCGTGTAGCATGTCCAGACGTTCGTGGAGATGTGCTCTACGTTTTACCTGTTGTTCTCATGCATGTTAGAGGTCATCTAGACACTTGTTTTGCTGTTGCAAGAGTGCATCATGTTATAAACTGTTGTTATGTGTTATTTTCATGCCACCTTTGACATGTGATATCTTTTAGCTCGTTTGTCCAAACGATGCAAATGACATGTCCACGTGTTCGTCTTGCCACGAACTACGTGTTGCTTGTGATAGGTTGCATGGTAGATTTATTATTGCCTTGTTATCATCGTTGCAAAGTGCCATGTTCATATGTTGTGTTTTCACTTGTTATGAAATGCCATCTTGATGAGCTCGTTGCAATCGTTGTGTTCACCTCTATGATGCATGCTTGTGTGTTTCGGGATCACCGTCATATGCATTTTGATGAGGTGCTTACCCTTTGCCATGTTTAGTTTCGAGGTGACTTAAACATGCTCTTTTACATGCTATGATGATATTGCTGTTTTAGGACTTAGTGATTTTTCACTAAGTCTGAAATCTGTAACGTTCCGATGCCATGTTCGTGTGATGTTGTAGGACAAAGCATGATAGTTTTGGGGTGAATTTTGATTGTTTCTTGAAGTATATATTGTTGTCTTTCCATCCATGTCCTCACATGTCCATTTGAGTGGCTGTAGCATGTTTATCTTTTGCTCTAAAGTTTCAATAAAATTCTGCTGCCAGAATTTTATTGCAAAGTTCAATATGTCCAAGATCATTGCTATTGATCCGTGACTCCGTTGGGGGTGCACTTTGGACCTAGTTGCTGTACTATATGTCTAGTTTGTGTTCATGTCCTTTGCCATGCTTTTTGGGTGCTGTAGCTTAATTATTTTGAGCTCCAAAGTTGCTATGTTGCTGTAATTTTCAGCTTTCGCTCAAATCTTGTTTCGGGCATAACTTTTAGCCCGTAACTCCGATTTCAGCGAATCTTATATCAAACTTGACTGTTTTTCTGTGTAGATTAATAATATCAGCTTGTTATCTTGTTTTGAGGTGTTTTGCTTGAGTGATGTTTTACGTGCTCCATGTGCATCCTTAGTGCATCCATCATGCATACATGTTTCTCGAGTGCGCATTGCATCTTGTTGATTGGTGCTTGGTGTGTTTGTTTTGTTTAGAGCCGGAAGCTGAGACCGGGTATGAAGTTGAGCACGAGGTTTCCAACGAGGTTGAGCACGAGGACCCTTCTTACGATCCGAACGACTTCTCTTCAGGCAAGATGACCGAACCCCGATAACATTACTATCTTTGCCTATTGCTAGTAGTCTCGATCTATAGTTTTGCCTCGATGCCCATGTTCTTCTTGTCAGCCTCCTACTTGTAACCAATTGCCATGTTTAACCACCCTACCTATGCAAACCGTTGCTTGGCTAAGTACGCTTCGCTCAGCCCTTCTTATAGCGTTGCTAGTTGCAGGTGAAGTGAAGATGCTAGCTCCATGTTGAAGTTTGGTTGGGTTATATCACACTATATAAATGCTTAAATGAAATCATCTATATATGGGCAAGGGTGGAAGGCTAAGCCTTTTGCTTGGTGATTTGTTCCACTCATGCCGTTAGGATCCGTATAAGCCGGTATTATGTTCCTTGATTATGCGTTCCTAACACGGTTGGGGTGTATGGGACCCCCTCGATAAACCGCTAAGTGCTAAGTCTTTTCCAGCAAATCCCAACATTGGTACTATTTGCCTAATAACAAACTAAACATGCATAGGGAGTAATTAACCCTCTTTCTTAATCAACAACCCCGGGCCAGTGCTCCACATGAGTGTTGGTCCGAAACGAGCGGACTGCGGGGCCACCTCAAGGAAACTCGAGGTCTGGTAAAAACCCGTAGGATGTCTCATCCGGTCGTGTCCTGAGACTTAGATACGCGCGGCTACTATCAGGGTGTCGACACGCCGGGAGGATTTGCTGGATTAGCCTTACCTTAGCTCGGTATATCTTGAGCACGGGATTCCGAGGATACTCGGGTCTTCCCACTTTGGAGTTGCGACTCCGCGGATCGTGGGCTTGTAATGGGTCAAGTTGGAACACCCCTGCAGGGTTTGAACTTTCGAAAGCCGTGCCCGCGGTTATGTGGCAGATGGGAGCTTGTTAATTCCGGTTGTAGATAACTTGACATAATGATTCTAATACACTACCAGCGTGTGTTCCGTGACTGTCAATTTCCGAATAGGGATTCGGGAGTTGAACACGGAGGGGTTATGTTTGTGAGCTTGTAGCTAGGATCACTTAGTGATCACTTCTCGCCGATGCCTTCTCTTCTCGCTCTCACTTGCGTAAGCTAGATGCTAGTTGCTGCTGCAGACTTATTCTTTTCTTCAGCTTTTCCCTCACCTAAAGGCTTAAATAGTTCTGTTACCCGGGAACGGGATTGCTGAGTCCTCTGTGGCTCACAGTTACTTCACACACCAGATGCAGGTCCAGCTGTGAGCTATCCAGGTGATGGCACCGAGCTGGATTGGGAGTACGACGAGGAGCGTAGTCGGTACTATGTGCGCTACCCGGACGATCAGTAGTGGAGTCTCTTACTAGGATTCGATCCGCCTGTGGTTTATTTATCTGAGTTTGGTACTTTGACTTTTGGCTTTTGCCCTTAGAGGGTTGTAGTGTTCTTAATGTATGATGTTTGAGACTTGTACTGTAATTCTGTGACGTGGCGATTGTAAGCCAACTATTTTCAGTTTACTATTTCCCTCTTTTACATGAGTTGTGCAAAGATTACCAAACTTGAGATCATTCTAGGATGGACTTATGCCTTTAAGTCGTGCCTCGACACGTAGGAGGTATAACTCCATCCTGGGCATTACAGGTAATGAGCATACGGTACACTTTCCGAGGAAACAACCTCGGGTCCACAGTATCAATTCTATTGGAAATTTTTCAACTATTACCATTGGAGGTTTTGCATTTCCTCTTCCTACTGTCAAGAAGACAAATGATATTCTTATTGTTGGGGACATACATATCCCCATTGAGGTAACCTAGTATTATTAGAAAATTCTCCGGTTTCATGTTATTCGGAAAGATTTTATGAACAAGACTTGATCAACCTTGTTAATGGACTCCTTTTGATGAGCATTAGATGGGTGAATCTAGATAGCACAACCTTATGTATCCTCCTTTTACTTTCTGTTAATTAGATTAAATAAAGCAAAAATAGTATTTCTTGTCTGTTTCCAGACTTATCCGTGCAATAAAAAAATACCCCGAAAATAAAAGTTCTCCAAATGCCCTGAAAATGAAATATGTTTTTTTCTAGAATATTTGGCACAGAGAACACAGCAGGGGGAGCCAGCACCTGGCCACGAGGGTCCAGGGCGCGTCCACCCTCACTGGGTGCCCACCTGCCTCGTGGGCCCGTCGTGGCCCCCGTTCACTTATTCCTGCACCCACACACTCCTTCTTCCTCCCAAAAAATCACTATCCAGCTCAAGCACGAGTTCTAGCTCATCTTGCTGCCATTTTTGATCTCCTTGCTCAAAGCTCCATTCACAAAACTGTTTGGGGAGATTGTTCCTTGGTATGTGACTTCTCCATTGGTCCAATTAGTTTTTGTTCTAGTGCTTTATTTATTGGAAAAAATTTCTGCTGTGGTGACCTCGTTCTTGAGCTTGCATGTTAAATTTCTTTGGTCCAAAGTAGTTCTAATGCATGACATAGTCTCTAGGCACTTGTAGGAGTTGTTGCTATCAATCCTGTTGAGTTTGGTTCACTTTTATTTTGAGTTAATAAATATTTCAGAAAAATGCATAGGAAAATCTTTCAAGGTGGTTCCTCAAGGAAGCAAGGTCCAAGGCTCGCGATGCGTGAGCCGGACGATGAATTACCGAGGGAAGCTCAAGTGCGGCCTTGTGAATGGCCGTCGGAGGAGTTTATGGTTCGGGCAGGCATTAAGGAGGAGTTTGACGCATATGTGCATAATGCTGACCTCGAGGGCTTCATGCTAGATAAGTGCCCTCAGTGCCGCTACTTAACTTATTCCTATGTGAGAAGGTTTAAATTTAAATCTTCACGCAACTCTCACACTGTCCTGTTTGATCTATATCATAAATCTTATACCATGGACCTAGAAGATTTTAATGATGCTTGTAAGCTCCCGTAGTGGGGCAATATTAGTGAACCTCGCAAATCTGAATATAAAGACTTCCTTGCTAGTATCACTGTGGGGGAATCTAGAGAGATCACACAAGCTACCATAAGCATTCATTTTTGTGCTATTCATTACTAGCTCTCTTTATTGGTAAATGCATCAACGATAAAGATGAGGCTTGCCACATGTGTGTCCTTAAGATTGCGGTATTAGGTGATAGACAATATAATTTGGGGGCCATTGTTGCACGCAGGCTACATCATAATGGTTTAAATGGAGATTTATTTGGTGGGATTTATGCCACTCGCATAGCCCATCGTCGTGGTGTGCCTATACATGAAAATGATGCACTATTACCACCTGCCTATTTATATTATAATGCTATGGTCAACCATCAGTTTATAGAGAGGGATGAACAATCCCTCCAGTATCGACTAATCTTTGATAGGCGTCACACTGTCCATATGCTCTCCTTGCTCCTACCTTCTTTGACTTTTAGGCAAAAGGGAGATATATTATAACCAGGGAGGAGGCAAATGAGTATAAGGAGACAATGAGAGCAGCCCGTCTCCAAGATGCATCTCACCAGGCAGTAGCTGCTGCATCTCAATACAACCCCAACTACGACTTTGGATATCCATGAGGCCAATATTGGCCATAGACCAACTTAGGCCAAAAGCCTAAGCTTGGGGGAGTATGTATTTCTCATCGACATTACATTCATGTTCACACACTGATTCTAGTTGTCGGTGCTCACACTCTTTTATTTTACTATCTATGCTAGTTTCATTTCTTTTCTTAGTCTTTTTCTCGTGTGTTATAAAAACCTTAAGAAAAACAAAAAAATATAGTTGTAGCTTTCAGCTAGTTTACTTTCCATGCCTGTAGTAGTAGTAATTAAAAGAAAACCCAAAAAGATTTCTCGTTCTTCTTTTGCTTGTTGGGAGCTTTCTCGTGTAAATAGTTTCTTTTCTTTCTTTGGGGGTCAAGACGAGAAGACCCTGATTGAAAATGCTTAGTGTCTCTCATATGCTTTATTATTAATTTAACCTTGAGCCATATTACTTTGTCTTCTCTCTTGTATTAAATGCTTGCAGATTCCAGCTTAGTCCAATGCACGTGCACTATTATTATTATCCACACCGTTCGGTTGTGCGAGTGAAAGGCAATAATGATGATATATGATGAACTAATTGAGATGAGAAAAGCTGGTATGAACTCGACCCTCTTGTTTTTGTAAATATGATAGTTCATCGTTCCTGATTCAGCCTATTACGAATGAAACATGCTTGCAATGACAATCAGAGATCATAGCTGCTCATGCCATGCCTAATTAGCTAGGGGTTTATAATGGTCTATCTTGCGTGCCAACATGATATTAAAATGGTTGTGATGTGGTATGATAGGGTGGTATCCTCCTTCGAACGATTCAAGTGGTCTGACTTGGCACATGTTCACGCATGTAGTTGAAACAAAATCAACATATCATCCATGATATTTATGTTCATGGTGATTTATATCCTACTCATGCTTGCACTCATTGTTGATTAATTTTAATGCATGTTCATGACTGTCGTCGCTCTCTAGCTGGTCCCTTCCCAGTCTCTTTCTAGCCTTCACCTGTACTGAGCGGGAATACTGCTTGTGCATCCACTTCCATAAACCCCGAAGTTATTACATAAGAGTCCACCATAGCTTCCTATATGCGGTATCTACCTGCCGTTCCAAGTAAATTTATATGTGCCAAACTTTAAACCTTCAAATAAAATTATGTTTTGTATACTCGAACAGCTCATGTATCAACTAGGGTTGTCTATATCTTCCATGCTAGGTGGGTTATTCTCACGATGAGTGGACTCCGCTCATCATTCATGAGAAAATGGCTGGTAACCGGGATGCCCAGTCCCATGCTCAAATCATAATAATTAAACAAAACTCCCCCAGGGTTGTTGCTGGTTTGGACGGTACCTGTTGTTTCGGGCCAGCCGTGCAGTGTGCTTGTTGGTGGTTGGGGGAGTATAAACTTTACCATTCTATTTGGGAACTGCCTATAATGTGTGTAGCATGGAAGATATCGAGATTCTTGGTTGTTATGTTGACAATGAGAGTATACCGCTCAAAATATTATTCATCTCTATTTCAAAATCGAGCTCTGGCACCTCTACAAATCCCTGCTTCCCTCTGCGAAGGACCTATCTATTTGCTTTTTATGTTGAGTCATCGTCCTCTTATAAAAGAGCACCAGTTCGAGAGCACCGCTGTCATTTGCATGTATTGCTATTAATTTGCATTGAGTATGATTGTGACTAGATTTCTTTTACCATGAATTACAATGTCTAGTTAGTCCTTGATCTTTAAAGGTGCTCTACATTTATGTTTTGCGATCTGAGAAAGGGCTAGCGAGATGCCATCTTGTTATATCATATTATGATTGTTTTGAGAAAGTGTTGTCATCCGAGGTTTATTATTATTGCTCGCTAGTTGATTATGCCATTGATATGAGTAGACATGAGACCTGGAAGTTGTAGTGAATGTGGTTAGTTCATGATCTTTGCTGAAAACTAGAATGCTGGCTTTACATATTTACAACAACAAGAGCAAACAGAGTTTGTCAAAGTTTTTCTTTATCACTTTCAGTTTATCAACTGAATTGCTTAAGGACGAGCAAAGGTTTAAGCTTGGGGGAGTTGATACATCTCCAACGTATCTACTTTTCCAAACACTTTTGCCCTTGTTTTGGACTCTAACTTGCATGATTTGAATGGAACTAACCCGGACTAACGCTGTTTTCAGCAGAATTGCCTTGGTGTTCTTTTTGTGCAGAAATAAAAGTTCTCGGAATGACCTGAAATTCAACGGAGAATTATTTTGGAATATATAAAAAATATCTACGGAAAGAACCAAGCCAGGGGGCCCACACCCTGTCCACGAGGGTGGGGCGCACCCCTGCCTCGTGGGCCCCCTGTTGCTCCACCGACGTCTACCCCGACTCCGTATATTCTTTTTCGGGGAGAAAAAAATTAGAGAGGAAGAATTATCACGTTTTACGATACGGAGCCGCTGCCAAGCCCTAATCTCTCTCGGGAGGGCTGATCCGGTGTCCGTTCGGGGCTGCAGAGAGGGGAGATCGTCGCCATCGTCATCATCAACGTTCCTCCATCACCAATTACATGAAGATCACTGTCATGTGTGAGTAATCCCATTGTAGGCTTGCTGGGCGGTGATGGGTTGGATGAGATTTACCATGTAATCGAGTTAGTTTTGTTAGGGTTTGATCCCTAGTATCCACTATGTTCTGAGGTTGATGTTGCTATGACTTTACTATGCTTAATGCTTGTCACTAGTGCCCGAATGCCATGATTTCATATCTGAACCTGTTATGTTTTCATGAATATATGTGTGTTCTTGATCCTATCTTGCAAGTCAATAGTCACCTACTATGTGTTATGATCCGGCAACCCGGAATTGACAATAGTCGGGACCACTCCCTGTGATGACCGTATTCATGTATTCACTATGTGTTAATGCTTTGGTCTGATACTCTATTAAAAGGATGCCTTAATATCTCTTAGTTTCCATTAGGACCCCACTGCCACAGGAAGGTAGGACAAAAGATGTCATGCAAGTTCTTTTCCATAAGCATGTATGACTATATTCGGAATACATGCCTACATTACATTGATGAACTGGAGCTAGTTCAGTGTCACCCTAGGTTATAACTATTACATGAGAAATCGCATTCGACATAATTCTCCATCACCTATCCAATGCCTATGAGCTTTTCACATATTGCTTGTTGCTTATTTACTTTTCCGCTGCTACTGTTACAAAAACTACAAAAACACTACCGTTACTTTTATTGTTGTTACCACTATTTCCATATTACCTTGCTACTAAACTACCTTGCTGCAGATACTAAGTTTCCAGGTGTGGTTGAATTGACAACTCAGCTGCTAATACTTAAGAGTATTCTTTGGCTCCCCTTGTGTTGAATCAATAAATTTGGGTTGAATACTTTACCTTCGAAAACTGTTGTGATCCCCTACACTTGTGGGTTATCACCTTGCCGGAAAGCTTTTCCAACCAAGGCCCTCGATCCAATATGAGAGCTGCATAGGCCTTTGTGTATCTCTGCCAATAGTCCCTGCCCCTCTTCCCGACAAATACACCTTAACTTCACACCATTTGGCCATCTTATGTAAAGTGTGTTATCGATGAACTGATACATACTGTCCCTCTAGGCTACTTTTTTGGCTTCTTCTTGCTCTTCGGGAAGTTCTCCTATTTGAACGTAGTGGATTATGTGTTGTGCCGAAGTCGGAGCATGAGGCTCAACAACAAGGACAAGAGGCACCTCTTCATTTGTGGGAGCGCATACCTCGACCGCAAGAACTCGTGGTTCTGTGGAAGAGTGCAGCTCGCCAACCGAAGTAGATCCATCTCCGGTAGCCTCTCTACCGGGGACTTCGGGAAGCCCTGCCGGGTGATGCTTGCCGAAGTCCAACTTCCAGCTTTTTTGGCCATCATCGAAGGGTATAGCGAAGGTTGAGTCAGGTGGAGGACAAAGGTCCCTGGTTCCACAGGGAGTTTCTATGCAACGCATTTTGATAGGTGATCAGCAATGTTGTTCTCTACACGTGGTACGTGCTCTGTTTGCAACCCATCAAAATTCTCGTCCAACTTCCTCACTTCCTCCACGCATGCCTCGATCAATGGGCTTTGGTAGTCCTTATTTACTTGCCTCACCACAAGTTGCGAGTCTCCACGAATAATCAATTTCTTGATCGCCAACTCTACTGCAATTCTGAGCCCGGCAAGGAGCCCTCATACTCGGCAGTGTAGTTGGTTGCCTTCTCCCGGGGGAAGTGCATCTGAACCACATATTTAAGGTGTTCTCCAGTGGGTGCAACAAGGAGCATGCTAGTTGCAGCGCTTTATAATGAGAAGGCACCATCAAAATACATGAACCATTCTTGGAGCGCTTCCTTGCCGGGGATAACTGTCTCTGGGATTTCTTCGTATGGGGTGGGTGTCCATTCTGCAATGAACTCCGCCAATGCTCTTCTTTGAATGGTAGAGGTACTTTCGTACCTCGGGCCAAAGCTTGATAATTCTAGCGCCCACTCTACTATCTTGCCAGTGGCTTCGGGGTTCCTCATATGCGCTGTAGTGGGAAATGAGTGATAATCGTGACCTCATGGGCTTGGAAGTAGTGGTGCAATTTCTTCGAGGCTATGATGAGGCCGAAGAGTAGCTTTTTCACTCTAGAATACCTTGACCTAGCCCCCTACAACACGGAGCTGACAAAGTATACTGGTCGTTGCACCACTTTCTTCCTTGCCGCAGTCTTGTAATTGCCTTCGCCAACTTGCTCTTCTTTTTCCTGAAATGTGCCTGAGCCTGCCGTGACTAGTGCAGTTCCCCTTCGGAGGGAACAGGTGTTGCAGTTGCTTCTTCACCTGCTTCCCTCAATGCAGCCAGCACCACACTAGCCACTTGATTCATTGTTGCTAAATACAACAACAACGACTCTTGTGGCTTAGGAGCAACTAAGGTGGGAGCAGAGGAAAGGTATGCCTTTAGGTCTCATAGTGTTGCTTCTGCCTCTGGGGTCAACTTCATCGGTTCTGCCTTCTTTAAAATTTTGAAGAAAGGCAAAGCCCGCTTAGAGGACTTGTAAATGAACCTGCTTAATGCGGCAATGCATCCAGTTAGGCATCTTACATCCTTGACAGTCCTAGGTGCTTGAATCCGCTCAATTGCCCTGATCTTGTCGGGGTTGGCCTCGATCCCTCAGTGGGACACAAAGAAACCAAGTAGCTTGCCGGAGGATACGCCTAATACACACTTCTCAGGGTTTAACTTCAAGTTGATCTTGCGCAAGTTTGCAAAGGTCTCTTCCAAATCTTGAATGAGTGTTAATCTGTCCTTGGTTTTGACCAAGATGTCATCCATCTAAGCATCTACATTCCTATGCAACTGAGGCTCAAAACAGATCTGTACTTCTCTTGCAAAGGTGGATCCAGCGCTCTTTAACACGAAGGCCATTCGTACAAAATGGTACGTGCCACATGGGGTTATGAACGCAGTCTTCTCGTCTTCCTTCGACATGAATATTTAATGGTATCCGGGGTATGCATCCAAAAAGGAAAGGAAATTTCACCCTAAAGTGGAGTCCACTATTCGATCGATGCGCGGCAAGGGGAAAGGGTCTTTCAGGAATGCCTTGTCCAGATCTGTGAAATCTATGCAAAGCCTCCATTTCCCATTCACCTTGTGCACTACCACCGGGTTTGCCAACCATGTTGGTTGCAACACTTGCCTGAGTAAACCGGCTGCTTCAAGTTTCTTGATCTCCTCGGCAATAAACTGTTGTCGTTCCAAAGCATGCCTTCTAACCTTCTGCTTGATGGGTCGGGCATGAGGGCAGACAACAAGTTGGTGCTTGGTTAACTCCCTGGGAACGCTGGGGATGTCAGATGGTTGCCAAGCAAACACATCGACATTCGCCCGCAGGAAGGCAACGAGCGTGCTTTCCTATTTGTCATCAAGGGTGGCGCTGATGCTGAACGTACTGTCAGCGCCATCCTGCCTTGCCGGGACCTTTTTTTACAACAGGAAAAGCAACCTTGGATCTCTTGCTAGTGGAACTCTCTGGCAGGTTGTCGACCGAAGCAGCGCACTCCAGAGAGGCGCACTTCCCGGACTCTTCGCCGACATCTCTGCTAGTTTTCTTTCCCTTCTCTGGTTTCTTGGCATAAGCTGCAGCTTCAACATCCTCAGCAGCAGCTATGTCTCAGTATATCTTATCCACACATATGATTGCATCTTTCTTGTCCGACGGGATAGAAATGATGCCCATCGGCCCTGGCATCTTCAAAGTATTGTAAGCATAGTGGGATGCTGCCATGAACTTTGCCAAAGCCGGGCGATCCAGGATCGCATTGTAAGGCAGAGGAAGATCAACAACATCGAATACGACCCTCTCAGTACGATAATTGATTTCTCCACCAAACGTCACTGGCATGGTAATCTTTCCCTTAGGCCGGCTCCTGCCGGGGCTAATACCTTAGAATATCTCAGTATCTCCGAGCTCTTCTTTCAAGATCTGCAGCTTGTTGACAATTTTGGGAGAGATTAAGTTCAACCTAGCCCCGCTGTCAACTAGCATCTTTGTGACCTTGAGGTTGCGTATTGTTGATCAAACCAAAAATGGCAGACACCCTACCGCGGTGGTACGGTCGAGGTGATCCTCTTTATCAAAGATGATAGGCGTGCGGGGCCGCTTGAGTGGCATCTGAGAATCTGCAACTGGCTCCACGACATTGACCTCTTGTGCCCACTACTTGAGTTGGCGCTGAGAGGAGTGTAGGGATGCACCTCCATCAATGCACATGGCTTCAGTTGCTTTCTGAAACTCTTGCTCGTTGGTTTCTTCGTCATCCCCTTCTTCGTTGTCCTCATCTCCCTCTTTCTTCTCTCAGCCTCTAGTCGGCTTTTCCTTCTGCTATGGGGTCTTGTCGTGGCGGCCTCCTCTGCCACCATGGCTCTTTCGGGCAGCACCTTCTTGGTCTCTTTCGTTGTCTCACTTCTCATACTCAGCTTCCTGCTTCTTGACAAGTTGCTCGTCTTGATGACATTCTTGGATATCATGGCCTTTAGTGCGGTGGATCTTGCAGTACAGCTCGTCAGATTTCCCAGATTTCTTTGCCGCCACAGCCTCCCGGCAATCATACTCCTTGCCAGGAGCTTCGGTTTTGGCTCTCTGGCCGGTACCAGGACTACCGGAGCCCTCAACGACCAACACCAACTTCTCCTTACGTTTATTATTGCGCTTCCGACCCTTCTTCTTCGAGCCAGTAGCCTCGTCGTCTTTGTATGAATTGACTTCGACGCCATCCTCCTCTCCGGAAAGTCGCCTTCCTTCTTCAGCTCGAGCGCACTTGTTCACCAGGGTGTAAAATTCATTGACAGTATTGGGTGGCCGGATGTTAATTTTGGAACGTATCCTTCTGTTGTGCACGTTAGACTGGAACGCAGCAACCATAGCTGCTGGATGTATATCTGGAATGTTGCGGTGCACTCGGATGAACCTCTACATATACTTTCGTAGGCTTTCCCCTTCCTTCTGTGCAAGGACTTGCAAGTGGTTGGGTCACCCAGGCTCTTGATGGCCGCCTGTGAAGGCACCAACAAACTCATTGCACAAGTCAGCCCATGACGAAATGTAGTTTTCTGGCAGGTGCATGAGCCACGACCTCACATTTGGCTTGAGTGCCAAAGGGAAGTAATTGGCGAACACTCTTTCGTCCCTTCCTCCGGCATCTTGGACAACAATCATATAGATGCTCAGAAATTCTTCTGGGTTCAGTTTTCCATCGTATTTCTCTGGCAGCTCTAGCTTGAAGACACAGGCACATAGCAAGCGGACTTGCTGCAGCTCACGAGTGAAGGCAAGGTTTCCAACCTCAAAAGGTAGGTACCCGCCATCACTGGGCGCGAGTTCGTTGACATCTGGGCCGTTACGCCTATCGGATTGACGGCGGGTTTCTCATTGTCATTCTATGGTGATGCGTGCATCTTCACTTCGTTGGTCTTTTAGAACCCGCCGCTGATCTCGGCGGGCTTGTGGATCAGACGAGGCCATCGATACTTTGTCAGCTTTGTGGCCAGGTTGATCTCGTTGCTGCCCCTGGGCCTGCTGCCGCGGAGGGGACTGTACCGTAGGTGCACTTCCCTCAGCACGACTAGCCATTCGCACAGCTGTTGCGGCTCATGGGCGCCGTTATGGCTATGCCTGCTGGGATCTTTCAACTTCAGCGAAGTAGATCAGGCTCTGCATGGTGGCTCTCCACACATCCATTTGACCGGCCGCTAGTGGGAATCTCAGTAGGAGTTGGGCCAGCGCCATGGCTTATGTGGTCATGCTCGGCATGGCTGATGAGGCGGACTGCAATGTCGCTCGACCCCTGGTAGCACCGGGAGGAGCATCGTCGTGTTCTTGTCGCCGCGAACCGGTTGCCAAGGCGGTTGGGTGATGGGTAGGGTGTGCTTGGGGGTTGGCAGCCCCGTTCGGTTCCCTATCTTGTTCGTCTTGTTCTGGGCTAGGTGTGTGTCCAGTAGATGTACCAGTTGCAGGTGATGCAGGAGAATCACGGCTTATACCAGAACGGACGTTGTCGCTGCGGCTGCGCCCGCTAACATGGTGTGGCGGCAGAGATAGAACGTTCTCCTCGTCCGCGGCCTGCGGTTTACGGCCGTTGGGATGTTGTCGATGTCCCCCCTGGCAGCTTCTCCTTTAGCTTCGACCGTGGGGGACACAACGACAGCGCCGCTTGCGCTGGTTGTGTCTCCCACGGCACCCGCCTCTCCCAATGTCGTTGTTCCGCCTACGGTATCAGCGGTTGTGTGTGAGGGAGCCTTCAAAGTGGAAGGGTGATCTGGCACGCTGGGTTTCTTCTTGGGCGGCATGGATGATGAAGAAGACGATGATGAAGATCGACGTGATGTTCGCAACCTTGGGTTCGAGCAAGTGCTCTCCCCCTACCTGGTGCGTCAAAGATGTCATGGAGAAACATGATCACCTATGGGGCTATTGGCTCCTTTGTGGTTCGGCGTGGGGGAGATCACGTTGCACAAAGAGCGGAGGCTATGAAGTAGCACGACGACGGTGACACTGGAGGTTTTTACCCAGGTTCGGGCCGTTGTGAGGCATAAAACTCTACTCCTACTTTAGTGGATTTGATGGAGGAACCCAAAGAACATGCAGTGCTCGTGCCCGGCAAGGTGGCCTTGAGACGAGCAGCTACGCACGTACAAGTACGCAAGGGTCTGAATCCATTTCTAGTTAGCCTTGGGCCTCCTTTTATAGCTTAAGGGGTAACCGTAGTGGCAAAACAGTCATTATATGTTGATTTGATAGCTAACAGTGTTATCATACCTAGCTCTCGCAGTTAGGACAAAGTGCATTAAATGCACTGCTAGGTGTCATGCTGAGGACGCAGCCCGGCAAGCCTGTCGCGCCGCTTCATCATCTCCTGCTTATCTGCTTGACACGCCTCTGGACGTGTGCCATTTGATGGTAATATGTCCTCCAAAAAGGTCGCCACTTGCCTAGAGGAGGCCACTTAATCACCTAAGAGCTTGACACCGCACTGATAGCTGATTTGCGTTGTGCTGCGGTGGAGCAGTGGCATCTTGTTAGGGAGATTCGTCCTTGGCGGTCCTGGCATGTCTGCCGGGAAATCTTGGACCTCTCCCTGGGGTGGCCTCGACCTGGCCAGGCTCTCCTACCCGAAAAGGGAGGCTTTTCCATGGTAACATATCGTTGTCTTGGTTTGTCTTGGTCTTCTTGATCCGCTCTTGGACCTCTCAAAGAGCTGCTTCTACGGCTTGGCCTCGCTTTGCATGTGGGTGCAGCTATGCCTTTGCCAACATACTTGTGTACGGTCTGGGCGATGAACATAATTGTCCGTTGCACTTACAGGAGGCAACCCAATATATTTTTGTTTTAATCTTTTTCTTCTGTTTTTGAATAAATATACCTTCTAGCCTCCGTTTAGATGTGTTTTTATGCTTTAATTTAGTGTTTGTGCCAAGTAAGACCTTTGGGATGGTTTGGAAGATTATTTATTTGATTTTGCTGAAAAACAGAAACTTTTGCGTCAAGTAAATAAATTCTATAATTTTCTGGAGCGTGATAATTTTCTGAATTTTTTACACAAGATTGATATAAAAAATTCTGACGTTTTCCTATTTTTTTTAGAATGTTTAGAGTTGCAGAATTGTGTGAAGTTTCCAGATTGCTACAAACTGTTCTGTTTTTGACAGATTCTGTTTTCATTGTGTTGTTTGCTTATTTTGATGAATCTATGGGTAGTATCGGGGGTATGAACCATGGAGAAGTTGCAATACAGTAGATATAGCACCAATATAAAATTAGAATAAGTTCACAACAATACGTAAAGTGGTTATTTGATTTATTACGCTAACGGATCTCACGAGTTATCTGTTGAGTTTTGTGTTGTGAAGTTTTCAGGTTTTCGGTAAAGATTTGACGGACTACGGAAAAAGGAGTGGCAAGAGACAAAGCTTGAGGATTCCCAAGGCACCCCAAGGTAATATTCAAGGACAACCAAGCATCTAAGCTTGGGAATGCACCGGAAGGCATCCCCTCTTTTGTCTTCAATCCGTTGGCAAATTTAGTTGAGGCTATATTTTTATTCACCACATGATATGTGTTTTGCTTGCAGCATCTTGTATGATTTGCGACTTTGATTTTTAGTTTGCCACAATCATCCTTGATGTACACACCTTTTAAGAGGGACACGCATTTATCGTGAATTTATTGGAATACTCTATGTGCTTCAGTTATATCTTTTGAGCTAGGTAGTTGCTCTAGTGCTTTACTTATATCTTTTTGAACACGATGGTGATGTTATTTTGAAGAAATTGATGAACTCTCATGCTTCACTTATATTATTTTGGGGGTCTAATAACAGCATGGTAATTTGCCTGGGTTATGAGTTTAGTCCTAATGTGATAGGCATCCGGGGGGTATAATAAAAACTTTCATAAAGATCATTGAATATATGAGAAGTTTGATTCCTTGCAATAGTTTTTAGATATGAAGATGGTAATATTAGAGTCATGCTAGTAGTAAATTGTGTGATAAAATAAGTACTTGTGTTAAGGTTTGTGATTCCCGTAGCATGCACGTATGGTCTTCTAGTTATATGGTGAAGTTGGGGCGCAATTTATTCTTGATTGTCTTCCTTGCTGTGAAAGTCGGGAGCGTGCGATGGTTAACTCCTACCAACCTCTCCCCTAGGGGCATGCATAGTAGTACTTTGCTTCGAGGGTTAATAAACCTTTTGTAATAAGTATGTGAGTTCTTTATGACTAATGTTGAGTCCATGGATTATAAGCACTCTCACCCTTCCACCTTTGCTAGCCACTCTAGTACCGCGCAACTTTTGCTGGTGCATTAAACCCATCTTATACCCTTCCTCAAAACAGCCACCATACATACATATTTTGGCATTTTCATAGCCATTCCAAGATATATTGCCATGTAACTCCACCGTTCTGTCATTATTAGTTTTTACCTTGAGTTGTAATTTTGAGTTGTAAGTAAATAAAAGTATGATGATCATCATTATTAGAATATTGTCCCATGTGATGTTATAAAAAAATAGGCCAAAGAGCCCAAATAAAAAAAGAGGCCAAAGAGCCCAAATAAAAAAGAGAAAAAAGAGCCCAAAGAGCCCAAAATAAAAAATTGAGAGAAAAAGAGAGAAGGGACAATGTTACTGTCCTTTTGTACACTTGTGCTTCAAATTAGCACCACGTTCGTCATGACAGAGAGACTCATATTTTGACACTTTCATATATTACTAGTGGCTATTTTTAGTTATATAACTTGGCTTGTATATTCCAATGATGGGCTTCCTCAAATTTCCTGAGGTCTTCATGAGCAAGCAAGTTGGATGCACACCCACTTAGTTTTTTTAGCTTTCATACACTTATAGCTCTAGTGCATCTGTTACATCGTAATCCCTACTCACTCACATTGATATCAATTGATGGACATCTCCATAGTCCATTAATTTGCCTAGTTGATTTTAAACTTTCTCCCTTCTTTTGTCTCCTACCATCTTCTATTCCACCTGTAGTGTTATGTACATGGCTCACGCTCGTGTATTGCGTGAAGAGTTGGAAAAGCTGAAGCGCGTTAAAAAGTATGAACCAGTTGCTTGGCTGACACCGGGGTAGTACATGATTTATACGTTGTGTTGAGAGAGGGAGCATAAAAACACTATATGATTTTGTAGGGATAACTTTCTTTAGCCTTGTTATTTTTGAAGTTTCATGATTTTGCTTTCTAGTGTGCTTGAAGTATTATTGTTTGTAAGTCAATATAAACTTTTGTTTTGAATCATATGGATCTGAACATTCATGCCAAGATAAGAAGAAATACATTGCTAAATATGTTAGGTAGCATTCCACATCAAAAATACTGTTTTTATCATTTACCTGCTCGAGGATGAGCGGGAATTAAGCTTGGGGTGCTTGATATGTCTCCAATGTATCTACAATTTTTTATTGTTCCATGCTATTATATTATCAACTTTGGATGTTTGATATGCATTAATATGCTATTTATATTATTTTGGGACTAACTTATTAACCTAGTGCCCAGTGCCAGTTTCTATTTTTCCTTGTTTTTGGCTTTCATAGAAAAGGAATATCAAACGGAGTCCAAACGGAACATAATTTTACGATGATTTTTCTTGGACCAGAAGACACATATGAGACTTGGAGAGGGGGGAAGAAGAGTCGTGAGGATAAAACAAGCCGTAGGGGCGCGCCCTAGGGGGGCCTGGGCTTGTGGGCCCCTAGAGACTCCCGTGCACCGCCTCAGAGTTCTATAAATACAAAAATATTCCAGAAACCCTAGAGGAGTCGCCAGAAATACTTTTCCACCGCCGCAAGTTTTTGTTTGCATGAGATCCCATCTTGGGGCCTTTTCCGGTACTCCACTGGAGGGGGGTTGCTACTTCTCGAGCTTGTGTTGTATTCCCTCGAAGAGGAAAGGGTGATGCAACACAGTAGCGTAAGTATTTCCCTCAGTTTTTAAGAACTGATACGTCTCCAATGTATCTACTTTTCCAAACCCTTTTGCCCTTGTTTTCGACTCTAACTTGCATGATTTGAATGGAACTAACCTGGACTGACGCTGTTTTCAGCAGAATTGCCATGGTGTTGTTTTTGTGCAGAAATAAAAAGTTCTCGGAATGACGTGAAACTCCACAGAGATTTATTTTGGAAAATATAAAAAATATCTGCAAGAAGATCCACACCAGGGGCCCACACCCTGTCCACGAGGGTGGGGGCGCACCCCCTGCCCAGGGCGCGCCCCTACCTCGTGGGCCCCCTGGTGCTCCACCGACGTATCCCCGGATCCTATAAGTTCACTTTCGGGGAGAAAAAAATTAGGGAGAAAGAATTATCGCGTTTCACGAGACGGAGCCACTGCCAAGCCCTAATCTCTCTCGGGAGGGCTGATCTGGAGTCCGTTCGGGGCTCCGGAGAGTGGAGATCGTCGCCATCGTCATCATCAACCTTCCTCCATCACCAATTCCATGATGCTCACCGTCGTGCGTGAGTAATTCCATCGTAGGCTTTCTGGACGGTGATGGGTTGGATGGGATCTATCATGTAATCGAGTTAGTTTTGTTAGGGTTGGTCCCCTAGTATCCACTATGTTCTGAGATTGATGTTGTTATGACTTTGCTATGCTTAATACTTGTCACTAGGGCCCAAGTGCCATGATTTCAGATCTGAACATATTATGTTTTCATGAATATATGTGTGTTCTTGATCCTATCTTGCAAGTCTATAGTCACCTCCTATGTGTTATGATCCGGCAACCCCGAAGTGACAATAATCGGGACCACTCCCGATGATGACCATACTTTGAGGAGTTCATGTATTCACTTTGTGTTAATGCTTTGGTCTGGTACTCTATTAAAAGGAGGGCTTAATATCCCTTAGTTTCCAATAGGACCCCGCTGCCACGGGAGGGTAGGACAAAAGATGTCCTGCAAGTTCTTTTCCATAAGCACGTATGACTATATTCGGAATACATGCATACATTACATTGATGAACTGGAGCTAGTTCTGTGTCACCCTAGGTTATAACTTCTACTTGATGAATTGCATCCGACATAATTTCCCATCACCGATCTAATGCCTACGAGCTTTTCCTATATTGCTTGTTGCTTATTTACTTTTCTGTTGCAGCTATCACAAAAACTACAAAAACACTATCTTTAGTTTTATTGCCGCTACCGCCACTATCATATTACTTTGCTACTAAACTATCTTGCTGCAGATACTAAGTTTCCAGGTGTGGTTGAATTGACAACTCGGCTGCTAATACTTAAGAGTATTCTTTGGCTCCCCTTGTGTCGAATCAACAAATTTGGGTTGAATCCTTTACCCTCGAAAACTGTTGCGATCCCCTACACTTGTGGGTTATCAAGACTATTTTCTAGCGCCGTTGCCGGGGAGCATATCTCTATTCTTTAAGTCACTTGGGATTTATATCTGTTTATCACTATGAAGAATTTGAAGGACTCAAAAACCAAGATCTTACCCTCTACTACGAGGGGAGGTAAGGAACTACCATGTAGCTCTGCACTTGATTCTCCTTCTGTTATGAGTAAACTTGCGACACCTACTCCTGCTATTGAATCTGATATGTCATATTTTCTTGATGATGCTACTTCTGCTATGTATGAAGAAACTACTTCTATGCCTGATAATACTGTGCCACTAGGTGATATATAGATGAACAAATTGCTAAGGTTAGGGAGAATGCAAATGTTGACACTGATGATAATTATGAAAGTGATGATGAGGCTACTCCCAATAGATATGAATTGCCTGTTGTTCCTGAGGGTTATGTTATGGATGAAGAAACTGATAGAGACTTTCTTGCTTGCAACGATAGATATGATCTTAAGAAATTATTAGCTAAGCTGAAAGTGCTAGAATGAAACATGACCCTGCTTTTGCTACTTCACCTATCTGTGTTACTGATAAGGATTATGAATTCTCTGTTGATCTTGAGTTAATTACTTTGGTTGAGTCTGATCCTTTCCATGGCTATGAGTCTGAAACTATTGTGGCACATCTTACTAGGTTGAATGATATAGCCACCCTGTTTACCAACGATGAAAAGATTCGTTACTACTATATCCTTAAGCTATTTATGTTCTCGTTAAAGGGTGATGCTAAGACCTGGTTTAATTCTCTTGATCCTGCTTGTGTGTGTAGTCCCCAGGATATGATGTATTACTTCTCTGCTAAATATTTTCCCGCTCATAAGAAACAAGCTGCCTTTCGGGAATATATAACTTTGTGCAAATTGAAGAAGAGAGTCTCCCACAAGCTTGGGGGAGGCTTCTCCAATTACTAAATGCTTTGCCTGATCATCCTCTTGTGATGCATGATATACTTGATGTCTTTTATAATGGACTAATCGATGCTTCCAGAGACCACCTGGATAGTTGTGCTGGTTGTGTTTTCAGGGAAAGAACGGTTGAATAAGCTGAATTACTATTGAATAATATGCTGGCCTATGAAAATAATTGGACACTTCCTGAACCAGCCCCTAAGCCAACTCCGAAGAAAAGAGGTGTTCTATTTCTCAGTCCTGAGGATATGCAAGAGGCAAAGAAATCTATGAAAGAAAAAGGTATTAAAGCTGAAGATGTTAAGAATTTACCACCTATTGAAGAAATACATGGTCTTGATAACCCAACAAAGGGAGTAAAGGTAAATTCTCTTTATAGATTTGATGAAGGTGGTATTCCTTGTTATAAGTCTGCTAGCCAATGCTTAGATGAGTTTGATAATTTTATTGTGAAACAAGAAAATTTCAATGCTTATGTTGGTAGACAATTACAACACAATGCTTATATGATTGAACGCTTGAGTGATTATCTGTCTAGAGCTAAAGGTGAATTGAAACTCATTAGTAAACATGCTTCCATGGTCACCACTCAAGTAGAACAAGTACTTAAGGCTCAGAATGATTTGCTCAATGAATTAAATAGTAAGAATAATGACTATGCCGTTAGAGTTGCAACTAGAGGTGGTAAAATGACTCAGGAACCTCTGTACCCTAAAGGCCACCCTAAGAGAATTGAGCAAGATTCTTAGAGAGCTAATTTAGATGCACCAAGTTCTTCTAAGAAGAAGAAAAAGAAAAATGATATGACTTTGCATGCTTCTAGTGAACCTATAGCTGACACACCTGAGAATCCCAATGATATATCTGTTTCTGATTCTGAGACACAATCTGGTAATGAACATGAACCTAGTGAGAATATTAATGATGATGTTCATGATGATGCTCAACCTAGCAATGATAATGTTGTAGAGATTGAACCCGCTGTTGATCTTGATAACCCACAATCAAAGAATCAACGTTATGATAAGAGAGACTTTGTTACTAGGAAGTATGGTAAGGAAAGAGAATGATGGGTTCAGAAACCCATGCCTTTTCCTCCAAAACCATATAAGAAAAAGGATGATGAGGATTTTGAGCGCTTCGCTAAAATGATTAGACATATCTTTTTGCGTATGCATTTGACTGATGTGCTTAAAACAAATCCTTATGCTAAGTATATGAAAGATATCATTACCAACAAAAGAAAGATACCTGAAGTAGAAATCTCCACCATGCTTGCCAATTACACTTTTAAGGGTGGAATTCCTAAGAAATTAGGAGATCCAGGAGTACCTACTATACCTTGCTCCATTAAGAAAAACTATGTTAAAACTGCTTTGTGTGATCTTGGAGCCGGTGTTAGTGTTATGCCCCTCCCTTTATATCGTAGACTTGACTTGAGTAAGTTGTCACCTACTGAAATATCTCTGCAAATGGATGATAAATCAATTGCTATACATGTTGGTATTTGTGAGGATGTGCCTGTTGTGGTTGCAAATGTTACTATTCTAACAGACTTTGTTATACTTGATATTCCCGAGGACGATAGTATGTCTATTATTCTCGGAAGACCCTTTTTGAATACTGTAGGGGCAGTTATTGATTGCAACAAAGGCAATGTCACTTTTCATGTCAATGGTAATGAGCATATGGTACACTTTCTGAGGAAACAACCTCAGGTCCACAGTATCAATTATATTGGAAAATTTTCAACTATCACCATTGGAGGTTTCGAATTTCCTCTTCCTACTATCGAGAAGACATATGACATCCTTATTGTTGGGGACATACATATCCCCATTGTGGTAACCTAGTGTTATTCGAAAATTCTCCGGTTTCATGTTACTCGGAAAGAGTTTATTAACAAGACCTGATCAACCTTGTTAATGGATTCCTTTTGATAAGCATGGGATAGGTGAATCTAGATAGCACAACCTTCTGTACCCTCTTTTTACTTTCTGTTAATTAGGATAAATAAAAGGAAAATAGTATTTTCTGTCTGTTTCCAGACTTATCCGTGCAATAAAAAATATCCCGAAAATAAAAGTTCTCCAAATGCCATGAAAATGAAATATGATTTTTTTTCTAGAATATTTGAGGAAACATGGCACAGAACACACAGCGAGGGGAGCCAGCACCTGGTCACGAGGGTTCAGGGTGCACCCCCATGCCTCGTGGGCCCCATGTGGCCTCCCTCCACTTATTCCTGCACCCTTGCTCTTCTTCTTCCTCCCAAAAAAATCACCAACCAACTCAAACCCGAGTCCTAGCTCATCTTGCTGCCATTTTCGATCTCCTTGCTCAAAGCACCATTCACCAAACTGTTTGGGGAGATTGTTCCTTGGTATGTGACTCCTCCATTGGTCCAATTAGTTTTTGTACTAGTGCTTTATTTATTGCAAATTTATGCTGCTGTGGTGACCTTGTTCTTGAGCTTGCATGTCAAATTTTCTTGGTCCCAAGTAGTTCTAATGCATGATATAGTCTCTAGGCACTTATAGGAGTTGTTGCTATCAATCTTGTTGAGTTTGGTTAACTTTTATTGTCAGTTACTAAGAAATTCAGAAAATTTCAGAAAAATGCATAGGAAAAACTTCCAAGGTGGTTCTTCAAGGAAGCAAGAACCGAGGCTCGCACTACGTGAGCCGGACGATGAACCACCGAGGGATGCTGACGTACAGCCTTGTGAATGGCCGTCAGATGACTTTATGGATCAGGCTGGAATCAAGGATGAATTTTACACATACGTGCACAACGCTGACCTCGAGGGCTTCATACAAGATAAGTGCCCTCAATACCGTGGCTTAACTGATAGCTTTGTGAGAAGGTTTAAATTTTTCATCTTCACGTAATTCTCATACTGCCCTGTTTGACCTTTATGATAAGTCCTATACCATGGACTTAGAGGATTTTAATGATGCTTGTAAGCTCCCTCGGTGGGGCAGTATGGGTGATCCTCACAAATCTGAATTTAGAGATTTCCTTACTAGTATCACTGTGGGGGAATATAGAGAAATCACACAGGCTACCATAGTGAGCATTCATTTTCCTACTATTCATTACTTTGCTCTCTTTATCGGTAGATGCATAAACGGTAAGGATGAGGCTAGCCACATGTGTGTCCCTGATCTTAGTGTTCTCAAGAGTTCTGTATTAGGTGATAGACAATATAACTTGGGAGCCATTGTTGCACGTAGGCTACATCATAATGGTTTGCATGGAGATTTATTTGGTGGGATTTATGCCACTCGCATAGCTCGCCGTCTTGGTGTGCCTGTACACGAGAATGATGAACCTTTATCCTGCTTATTTAGATTGCCATGCTATGACTAGTCACCGGTTTATAGAGTGGGATGATCAAACCATCAAATATCGACTAATCTTTAATAGGCAGCATGCCATCCCTATTGTTCTTCCTGCCCCCACTTTGTTTAACTTTCGGGCAAAAGGGAGATACACTATAATTATGGAGGAGGCAAATGCTTATTATAACATGACGGAGGCAGCCCGCCTTCGAGCTACAGCTCAACATGCGGTGGCTGCTGCATCCCAGTACAACCCCAACTACAACTTTGGATATCTGTCAGGCCAATACTGGCCATAGACCAACTTAGGCCAAAAGCCTAAGCTTAGGGGAGTATGTTTTTCTCACCGACTTTACATTCATGTTCACACGCTTATTCTAGTTGTCGGTGCTCACACTGTTTCACTGTACCATCCATGCTTAGATTCAATTTCTTTTTCTTAGTATTTTTCTTGTGTGCTAGAAAAACCCAGAAAAACAAAAAATAATATTAGTTGTAGCTTCTAGCTAGTTTACTTTCTTCGCTTGTAGTAGTAGTTAAAATGAAAAAACCCAAAAAGATTTCCCATTCTTCTTTTGCTTGTTGGGAGCTTTCCTGTGTAAATAGTTTCTTTTCTTTTCTTTGGGGGATAAGAGTAGAAGACCATGATTAAAATGCTTAGTGGCTCTCATATGCTTTGTTGTTGATTTAAACTTGAGCCATATTACCTTGTCTTCTCTCTTGTATTAAATGTCTGCAGATTCCAGCTTAGTCCAATGCATGTGCACTATTATTATTATCCACACCGTTCGGTCGTGCGAGGGAAAGGCAATAAGGATGATATATGATGAACTAATTGAGATGAGAAAAGCTGGTATGAACTCGACCTCTCTTGTTTTTGTAAATATGATGGTTCATCGTTCCTGATTCAGCTTGTTATGAATGAAACATGCTTACAATGACAATTAGAGATCATAGTTGCTTAAAGCATGCTTAATTAGCTGAGAGTTTATAATGGTCTATCTTGCGTGTCAACATGATATTAAAATGGTTGAGATGTGGTATGATGGGGTGGTATCCTCCTTTGAACGATTTAAGTGATCTGACTTGGCACATGTTCACGCATGTAGTTGAAACAAATCAACATAGCCTCCACGATATTTATGTTCATGGTGATTTATATCCTACTCATGCTTGCATTCATTGTTGATTAATTTTATGCATGTTCATGACCGTTGTTGCTCTCTAGCTGGTCACTTCCCAGTCTCTTTCTAGCATGCACCTGTACTAAGCGGGAATACTTCTTGTGCATCCACTTCCATAAACCTCAAATTTATTCCATACGAGTCCACCATACCTTCCTATATGCGGTATTTACCTGCCGTTCCAAGTAAATTTGTATGTGCCAAACTCTAAACCTCCAAATGAAATTCTGTTTTGTATGCTCGAACAGCTCGTGTATCAACTAGGGATGTCTATATATTCCATGCTAGGTGGGTTATTCTCACGATGAGTGGACTCCGCTCATCATTCATGAGAAAATGGCTGGTAATAGGGATGCCCAGTCACATGCTCAAATCATAATAATTAAACAGAATTCCCCCAGGGTTGTTGCTGGTTTGGACGGTACCCGTTGTTTCGGGCTAGCCGTGGAGTGTGCTTGTTGGTGGTTGGGGGAGTATAAACTTTATCATTTTGTTTGGGAACTGCCTATAATGTGCGTAGCATGGGAGATATCGAGATTCTTGGTTGTTATGTTGACAATGAAAGTATACCGCTCAAAATGGTATTCATCTCTATTTAAAAATCGAGCTCTGGCACCTGTACAAATCCCTGCTTCCCTCTGCGAAGGGCCTATCTATTTACTTTTATGCAGAGTCATCATCCTCTTATCAAAGAGCACCAGTAGGAGAGAGCCACTGTCATTGCATGTATTACTATTAATTTGCATTGAGTATGATCATGACTGGATCTCTTTTACCATGAATTACAATGTCTAGTCAGTCCTTGATCTTAAAAGGTGCTCTGCATTTATGTTTTGCGGGCTCAGAAAGGGCTAGCGAGATACCACCTTGTTATACCATATCATGATTGTTTTGAGAAAGTGTTGTCATCCGAGGTTTATTATTATTGCTTGCTAGTTGATTATGCTATTGATGTGAGTAGTCTTGAGACCTGAAAGCTATTGTGAATGTGGTTAGTTCATGATCTTGTTGAAAACCTGAATGTTGGCTTACATATTTACAACATCAAGAGCAAACAGAGTTTGTCAAAGTTTTTCTTTATCACTTTCAGTTTATCAACTGAATTGCTTGAGGACAAGCAAAGGTTTAAGCTTGGGGGAGTAGATACGTCTCCAACGTATCTACTTTTCCAAACCCTTTTGCCCTTGTTTTGGACTCCAACTTGCATGATTTGAATGGAACTAACCCGGACTGACGCTGTTTTCAGCAGAATTGCCATGGTGTTGTTTTTGTGCAGAAATAAAAAGTTCTCAGAATGACCTGAAACTCCACGGAGATTTATTTTGGAAAATATAAAAAATATCTGCAAGAAGATCCACACCATGGGGCCCACACCCTGTCGACGAGGGTGGGGGCGCGCCCCATGCCCAGGGCGTGCCCCCTGCCTCGTGGGCCCCCTGGTGCTCCACCGACGTATCCCCAGATCCTATAAGCTCACTTTCGGGGAGAAAAAAATCAGGGAGAAAGAATTATCGTGTTTCACGAGATGGAGCTGCCGCCAAGCCCTAATCTTCTCGGGAGGGCTGATCTGGAGTCCGTCCAGGGCTCCGGAGAGTGGAGATCGTCGCCACCGTCATCATCAACCTTCCTCCATCAGCAATTCCATCATGCTCAGCGCCCTACGTGAGTAATTACATCATAGGCTTGCTGGACGGTGATGGGTTGGATGCGATCTAGCATGTAATTGAGTTAGTTTTGTTAGGGATTGATCCCTAGTATCCACTATTTTCTGAGATTGATGTTGCTATGACTTTCCTATGCTTAATGCTTATCACTAGGGCCCGAGTGTCATGATTTCAGATCTGAACCTATTATGTTTTCATGAATATATGTGTGTTCTTGATCCTATCTTGCAAGTCTATAGTCAACTACTATGTGTTATGATCCGGCAACCCCGAAGTGACAATAATTGGGACCACTCCCGGTGATGACCATAGTTTGAGGAGTTCATGTATTCACTATGTGTTAATGCTTTGGTCTAGTACTCTATTAAAAGGAGGCCTTAATATCCCTTTGTTACCAATAGGACCCCGCTGCCATGGGAGGGTAGGACAAAAGATGTCATGCAAGTTCTTTTCCATAAGAACGTATGACTATATTCGGAATACATGCCTACATTACATTGATGAACTGGAGGTAGTTTTGTGTCACCCTAGGTTATAACTTATACATGATGAATTGCATCTGACATAATTTCCCGTCGCCGATCCAATGCCTACGAGCTTTTCCTATATTGCGTGTTGCTTATTTATTTTTCCGTTGCTGCTATCACAAAAACTACAAAAACACTATCTTTACTTTTATTGCCGCTACCGCCACTATCATATTACTTTGCTAGTAAACTATCTTGCTGCAGATACTAAGTTTCCAGGTGTGGTTGAATTGACAACTCAGCTGCTAATACTTAAGAGTATTCTTTGGCTCCCCTTGTGTCGAATCAACAAATTTGGGTTGAATACTTTACCCTCGAAAATTGTTGCGATCCCCTACACTTGTGGGTTATCAAGAAACAAGGTATCAATCTAGTAGGAGACCATGCGCTAGTCCCTCGCACGTGCACAAACAAATAAGAACCTCGCAGCCAACGCGATAAGGGGTTGTCAATCCTGTCACGGTCACTTACGAGAGTGAGATCTGATAGATATGATAGGATAATATTTTTGGTATTTTTGGTATAAGAATAGAAAGTAAATAAAGTAAATAAGCAACGGCAACAGAAATTGTCTAGTTGAAAGGGAAGTAATATGATAAAGATAGACCCGGGGGCCATAGGTTTCACTAGTGGCTACTCTCATGATAGCAGAATTCTACGGTGGGTGAACAAATTACTGTCGAGGAATTGATAGAAAAACGCATAATTATGAGAATATCTCGGCATGATCATTGTATATAGGCATCACGTCCGTGACAAGTAGACCGAAATGATTCTGCATCTACTACTATTACTCCACACATCAACCGCTATCCAGCATGCATCTAGAGTATTAAGTTCATAAGAACGGAGTAACGCTTAAGCAAGATGGCATGATGTAGAGGGATAAACTCAAGAAATATGATATAAACCCCATCTTTTTATCCTCGATGGCAACAATACTATACGTGCCTTGCTACCCCTACTGTCACTGGGAAAGGACACCGCAAGATTGAACCCAAAGCCAAGCATTTCTCCCATTGCAAGAACTATAGATCTAGTAGGCCAAACCAAACCATTAATTCGAAGAGACTTGCAAGGATATTATAATCGTACATAAAAGATTCAGAAAAGAATCCAATATTGTTCATAGATAATCTTGATCATAAACCCACAATTCATCGGATCTCGACAAACACACCGCAAAAAGATTACATTGGATAGATCTCCTCAAAGATCGAGGAGAACTTTGTATTGAGATCCAAAGAGAGAGAAGAAGCCATCTAGCTAATAACTATGGACCCGAAGGTCTGTGGTAAACTACTCACAACTCATCAAAGAGGCTATGATGTTGATGTAGAAGCCCTCCGTGATCTATTCCCCCTCCGGCGGAGCTCCAGAATAGGCCCCAAGATGGGATCTCACGGGAACAGATGGTTGTGGCGGTGGAATTAGGGTTTCTTTGTGCTCCCCGATGTTTTTAGGGTATATGGGTATATATAGGAGGAAAAAGTACGTCGGTGGAGCAACATGGGGCCCACGAGGGTGGGGGCGCGCCTACCACCCGGGCACGCCCTGCCCCCTCGTGGGCACCTCGTTTTTACTCTAACTTGTACTCCAAGTCTCTCGTGAAGATATCGTTCCAAAACTAACTCTCCCGAAGGTTTCATTTCGTTTGGACTCCGTTTGATATTCCTTTTCTGCGAAACACTAAAATAGGCAAAAAAACAGCAATTTGCACTGGGCGTTGGGTTAGTGGGTTAGTCCCAAAAATAATATAAAAGTGTATAATAAAGCCCATTAAACATCCAAAACAGAATATATAATAGCATGGAACAATCAAAAATTATAGGTACGTTGGAGACGTATCAAGCATCCCCAAGCTTAATTCCTGCTTGTCCTCGAGTTGGTAAATGATAAAAACGGAATTTTTGATGTGGAATGTTAACCAACATAATTCTCAATGTAATTCTCTTTATTGTGGCATGAATGTTCAGATCCGAAAGATTCAAGACAAAAGTCTATATTGACATAAGAATAATAATACTTCAAGCATACTAACAAAGCAATCGTATATTCTCAGAATAACATGGCCAAAGAAAGTTATCCCTACAAAATCATGTAGTGTGTCTATGCTCTATCTTCATCACACAAAATATTTAAATCATGCACAACCCTGGTTTCAATCAAGCAATTGTTTCACACTTTAATTCTTTCAAACCTTTCGACTTTCACGCAATACATGAGCGTGATCCATGGATATAGCACTATGTGGAATAGAGTGGTGGTTGTGGAGAAGACAAAAGAAGAAGATAGTCTCA
>LR738715.1:478428332-478566471 GCA_902687465.1 Secale cereale
GGAATGTTAACCAACATAATTCTCAATGTAATTCTCTTTATTGTGGCATGAATGTTCAGATCCGAAAGATTCAAGACAAAAGTCTATATTGACATAAGAATAATAATACTTCAAGCATACTAACAAAGCAATCGTATATTCTCAGAATAACATGGCCAAAGAAAGTTATCCCTACAAAATCATGTAGTGTGGCTATGCTCTATCTTCATCACACAAAATATTTAAATCATGCACAACCCTGGTTTCAATCAAGCAATTGTTTCACACTTTAATTCTTTCAAACCTTTCGACTTTCACGCAATACATGAGCGTGATCCATGGATATAGCACTATGTGGAATAGAGTGGTGGTTGTGGAGAAGACAAAAGAAGAAGATAGTCTCACATCAACTAGGTGTATCAATGGGCTATGGAGATGCCCATAAATAGATATTAATGTGAGTGAGTAGGGATTGCCATGCAACGGATGCACTAGAGCTATAAGTGTATGAACGCTCATCAAAAGAAACTAAGTCGGTGTGCATCCAACTTGCTTGCTCATGAAGACCTAGGGCATCTGAGGAAGCCCATCGTTGGAATATACAAGCAAAGTTCTATAATGAAAATGCCCACTAGTATATGAAAGTGACAAAACAAGAGACTCTCTATCATGAAGTTCATGGTGCTACTTTGAAGCACAAGTGTGGAAAAGGATAGTAGCATTGTCCCTTCTCTCTTTTTTTGGAGGGGCTTTTCTTCTTTCTTTCTTTTTATTAGCCCCCCTATCTTTTTTCCGGGCCATCTCTTTTTTTTATTTGGCATTTCTCTCTTTTTTTCCTCACATGGGACAATGATCTAATAATGAAGATCATCACACTTTTGTTTACTTACAACTCAAAGATTACAACTCGAAGCTAGAACAAAATATTACTCTATGTGAATGATAATGATGAAGCATGTCATATGAACGGAACGGTGGAAAGTTGCATGGCAATATATCTCGGAATGGCTATGGAAATGCCATGATAGGTAGGTATGGTGGCTGTTTTGAGGAAGGTATATGGTGGGTGTATGGTACCGGCGAAAGTTGTGCAGTACAAGAGAGGCTAGCAATGGTGGAAGGGTGAGAGTGCGTATAATCCATGGACTCGACATTAGTCATAAAGAACTCATATACTTATTGCAAAAATCTACGAGCTTTCAAAACAAAGTATTCAACGCATGCTCCTAGGGGAAGGGTTGGTAGGAGTTAACCATCGCGCGATCCCGACCTCCACACAAAGTATGACACTCAATAAATAAATCATGCTCCAACTTCATCACATAACGGTTCACCATACGTGCATGCTACAGGAATCACAAACTTTAACACAAGTGTTTCTCAAATTCAAAATTACTCCACTAGCATGACTCTAATATCACCATCCTCATATCTCAAAATAATCATCAAGTATCAAACTTCTCATAGTATTCAATGCACTTGTATGAATGTTTTTACTATATTCATCTTGGATGCATATCATATTAGGACTAGTTTTATAACCAAAGCACATTACCATGATGTTCTAAGAGACTCTCAAATAGATATAAGTGAAGCATTAGAGATCAATAATTTCTACAAAATAAAACCACCACCGTGCTCTAAAAGTTATAAGTGAAGCACTAGAGCAAAATTATCTAGCTCAAAAGATATAAGTGAAGCACATAGAGTATTCTAACAAATTATAAATTATATTTATCTCTCTCAAAACTTGTGTCCAGTAAGGATGATTGTGGCAAACTAAAAAGCAAAGACTCAAATCATACATGACACTCCAAGCAAAACACATATCATGTGGTGAATAAAAATATAGTCTCAAGTAAAGTTACCGATAGACGAAGACGAAAGAGGGGATGCCTTCCCGAGGCATCCCCAAGCTTAGGCTTTTGGTTGTCCTTGAATTTTACCTTGGGGTGCCTTGGGCATCCCCAAGCTTAGGCTTTTGCCACTCTTTGTTCCATTGTCCATCAAATCCATACTCAAAACTTGAAAACTTCACAACACAAAACTTAACCAAAATTCTCATGAGCTCCGTTAGTATAAGAAAACAAACTACTACTCAAAGGTACTATAATGAACTCATTATTTGTTTATATTGGTGTTAAACCTACAGTATTCCTACTTCTCCATGATTCATACCCCCCGATAATACTCATAGATTCGTCAAAATAAGCAAACAACACATGAAAAACAGAATCTGTCAAAAACAGAACAATCTGTAGTAATCTGTGACCTTCGAATACTTCTGTAACTCTAAAAAAAGTGAAATAAATTGGTGGACGTGAGTAATTTGTCTATTAATCATCTGCAAAAAGAATCAAC
Organism: Secale cereale; assembly: GCA_902687465.1. NCBI lineage: Eukaryota > Viridiplantae > Streptophyta > Magnoliopsida > Poales > Poaceae > Secale > Secale cereale. The sequence goes on from LR738715.1 coordinate 478,430,673, forward strand.
TAAAAATCTGTGGGGACCCCGACTTAGGAGTCGAGATCACCGAATGCACGTGTATAGTGATCCCAGAGATCAATGCTCACTGAACACACAGAAGCTGAATAACAAGAGTCTTACATCCATACATATCGTCTTACACAAATTAAGGCCATTATGGCCAAGTCTTACATAGATAAAGCCTCACGGGCTGATTAGCAAATAACTCAAATAGCGGAAGTCTTCGGTAATAGGTAGAACCCATGCCATCTGCCTTAACCCTACAGGCATTCTGACTGGGATAGCGTCCTAGTTCGCATGTTCGTCTCCAAAGAACTCTTCATCATATTCCTGTTCCTCCATGCCTGGTCAATTAAATAACCAGTGGCAAGCCAATGAGTACTTTGAATGTACTCGCAAGCAACCCATGATGTGGTTCAAAGTAACAGTGCAATTGAACAATAATGAGTGGCTAGAATAAATATTCTACCATCAAGTTTATGCATCAATAAACTCGAGTAACCTCGAAGACAGGTTACCGATATCACATGAATATGATTCAACTCATCGAGTCAAGTCACCACCTTGAATCTCATACACACACGTGGTTTCACAAACATTGGACGTAGCCCAAGAGCGGTTACCCAACTGTCCATGACCGTGGACACGGCTATTCGAATAGTTTTACACTCTGCAGAGGTTGTACACTTTACCCACAAGATCCGGGAAGCTTTCGTGTCATCCACGATCCCGCAGTACCTCAAGTACTCGGGGGAAGCACCCGGTCATTATCTTTCCTTAGAAGACACTAACATAGAGTCCACTCGTTGGTGCACGGGCCTCGAGTACAAACAATAGATCACGGGACTTGCCCTAATTTCAATGTCACGCGTACCCGAAGGGACCAACGGTGTGCCCGGTGCCCTGTGAAAACAGTCATGGTCGTCTATCCAAGTACGACCCCGTCCCGGGAAAGACCTCAAGTCTTCCCGTCACTAGTAATGCGGGCACCATGCTAGTATCGGCCTAAGTAATCAATAACGCCCCGTCCCATAAGGGGTAGAGTGGTTGCACATGTATGGTTGGAATAACGGTCGCAACTTAAACCAATCCGTTTGAAAAAGCACACACTTGTCTCGGTACACCACTTCGTCATCAAGTGGTTACCCAACTCATCACCTCCCTCGGGCATGAATGGCACCCGACGGGGTTTTATGCAAAGATTTCAACCACGAGGGTTCATGTCACACATGCATCACTACTCATTACTACTAACCATATGCATTGCATCTAGCACATGGCAAGATCAAGAGTAAAGCATGCATCATGTGGTGGTTTCAACTAGGTTACCACCGTAACCCTATCATCATGCATCGGAAACAAACGGGTTCCGAAGAACAAGTGTATCATGGTCAAAGGGCTGCTTGCCTGAATTGGCTTGGTCTTCAAAGTCTTCAAATCCTTCTCCTTCTCCTTCTTCAGCAACTTCGTCAAATACGGTATCTATACGTCGCATAATAACAACGAAAAATAAGACCGCAATTAAAATAGAAAAATCAAAGTGCTCAGAAAAATGTCAACTTATTTTTGTTAAATACTAGAGGGATTTCTAAGATGGGGAAAATTCTTAGTTGGAGTTTTGGAGTAACAGAATGGAATCTAGTGATTTTAGAACAGGAGTTTTATTGCTCAAATTTGAATTTAAATTTGAACAGAACAGAAAAGTTTCATGAATGTGTGTGAAAGTGACACCATTAAATAGGTTGGAATATTACAAGAATTTAGGAGTTGGAATTATTTCATTTGGACCAATATTCATTTCTGTAAAAATGTTTGAAATATTTACAGAAAGAATAAAAGAAAATGCCATTATGCTACTGGGCCAGAGGGGCCACAGTGCACGGCCCAGGGCATCCAGCCCAGCCGCACGGGCGCCAGCGCGCGCACGTCAGGTTTTCAAACCTGACGGGCGGGGCCCGGCGGTCAGTGGCTGAGAGGAGGGGGAGAGAGGGGTGAGGATGACAGGCGGGGCCCGCCTGTCATCTCCAACCTCGCGGCCATGGCGACGGCGAGCTCACCGGCGGCAATTCCGGCCACGGCGACGGCAACGGAGGGCAGGAACAGACCCAGCGTCGAGTGGCGGATGTAGTGGAGGTGGTGCGGCACGCCGGGGAGGTCGGGTTCGCCGGCGGCGAGGTGGGACGGCGGAGGAGCTTCGGGAGGTCGTCGCTCCGGCCGATTCCAACTGCCACAGAGAGGGGAAAGCGAGGGGAAAGAGTTAGTGGTGCACGGCGGTTCTAGATCGGGCAAAAGGAGGGGCGGAGGAGGCCCGTACTGCGAGATCACCGGCGGCCCGACGCGGCGGAGCTCCGGTCGATCCCGAGCACTGGAGCTTCCTGGGGAAGAACTGGTGGTGCTGGAGTGATGCTGGGGATGAGGAGAAGCTGCTGGTGCTGTTGGAGAGGCTCGGGGGGGTCCTATTTATAGGGGAACGGCGGAGCCCCGTGGTCCAGTGCGCCGGCGAGCTCCTGCTCGACGCTACAGCACACGAGAGGTGATGGGAGTGAGTCCACGGCGTTGCTGGACGAGCTCTACGTCCATTAGAGGAGAGAGGAGGAGCGGGGAAGCTTCCAGGCCGTGCGCGCGTGTGAGGCCGAGGAGTGGGTGCTGCGGGCGGCCGGTGCGCGTGCAACAACGGCCACTGGAGGGCGCAGGAGGAGGGGGGACAGCGCCGGGGTGGTCGCGGACGTCGAGGGGCATCGACTGGCGCGAGGGGAGAGCCCGAGGCTGTCGGGGGCAGACGATTGGCTGAAGCTACAGTGCGTGGGTGCACTGTTGCGCGCTCTGGAGCGCCCTTATCGCATGCCACGGCATGCCATTGGGCCTCTGGACGCGTCCACCGTGTCTGGGGGGTCCAGGGTGATGCAAGCAACACGGCTAAAGCTTTGGATGCTCTGGAGAGTCAAGGAGGGAGAGAGGAAGCTGGTGACTTGGTAAGAAATGGCTGTCCAGCAGGGTGAACTAGGGTTTTTACCCCTCAATCATGGAGCTAGAGTCCTGGGGAAGTTACTAGAGGTGGCTAGTAACTGGATGAACATGTGGTAGAAAGTTGAGGCCAAGGTAAAAAGTAAAAGTGATCAAGAAGAGGGTTTTAGTAATTCTGCAGAAGGTGTTTGATCAGTGTTTGGTCAAGCAAATGATCTCCACTTGCCATGACACTTAACAGGATTGAAAGACATGTGAAAATAGGGTGCTTCACCAAATTGGGCTCATTTGAAGAAACTAGCCAATGTAACTTTGGTGAACCCTAGAAATCAACAGAAATGGCTTCATCTTGTTTGAGTCAAGCTAATCATCTCCCCTTGATGCACCACTTGGTGTAGTTTCATCATTTGGGGTATTGATCATGCCCACAAAGTTTGAAGCTCCAGGTAAAAAGTTGGTAATGTAAAGTTGTTCAAATTTGCATTTGAACAGAAAGGGTTTTGGGGTAATCTGATCAAGTTGCTTTATTCCAAATCTTGTGCCATTTGGTCTAGATGCCTTATTAGGCCATTCTAGCAAGTGCACCAAATTTGAGAGCATTTGGACAAGTTTGGCAATGTAGAGTTGCTCAAACTTCAAATATGGACAGAATGGTTATGGAGGGTTTTGATGATGTTTTCTTGCTTCCCAAGGCATGGGACTTGGCAAGATCATCAAATATGTCATATATGACATGATAGAATTTCCCTGGAATTTTTGGAGAATATTTCCTTTGTAAATATTTCAAAAGCTTGAAATATCCAGAAAGGGTTTTAGAGAGATTAGCCCATTATTTTGAACATGACCAAGTGTTGAAACTCTTATATATGGACAATATATGTCCTCTGAGTCTCCCTGAATTTTGGCAAATATTTTTGAAATAGTTAAATAATTTTCCCCTATTAAAGACCATTTCTGGCCTTAAGAAAAAGCTTTTAAATAAAATAGGAAAATAACTTTTAAAATTATACCTTTGTGGTTTCTAGGAGTCCTATGACTACTAGGTCTCAAATATACTTTTTGAAATAATTTTCTCACCCTAAATCAAGTACTTGCAGTGCAAATCTCAATTCAGGGGTTTTTGGAAAACTAAATTTATAAAATATATTTTGGCCAAATTAATTTTGTAAGAAAATACTATACTGTTATATAACACTTGGCATGATCATTGGGCAGAAGTTTTTTTGGGTATGGAGATGAATTCTACAAGAGGGAATAGTTGACTTTAATGAGCACATGAAAAAACACATGAAGAAAAACTCAACTCCAAATAAAAGCCAAATGATGCCAAAAAAATTTGTTGGTCCAAATTTTCATGCTCCATTGATGCAAATAACATGTTACAAAATGCAGGGTGTGACAAAATCACTCTCCAGTAAAAAATGACAGCCAATCTCGTGAGCGCTAAAGTTTCTGTTTTTTACAGCATGATCACATAAACTTCACACTAGTCTTCCCAAAGGTTCTACTTGGCACAAAGACTATAAAACACAAAACCACATCTAAACATAAGCTAGATGCAATATTTATTCCCAAATAGAAGCAAAAACAAATAAAATAAAATCGGGTTTCCTCCCAACAAGCGCTATCGTTTAATGCCCCTAGCTAGGCACGATACAAGAATGGATCTAGGTATTGCCATCTTTGGTAGGCAATCCATAAGTGGCTCTCATAATAGATTCATAAGGTAATTTAATTTTATTTCTAGGAAAGTGTTCCATGCCTTTCCTTAATGTAAATTGGAATCTAATATTTCCTTCCTTCATATCAATAATTGCACCAATCGTTCGAAGGAAAGGTCTACCAAGAATAATAGGACATGAAGGATTGCAATATATATCAAGAACGATGAAATCTACGGGCACATAATTCCTATTGGCAACAATAAGAACATCATTAATCCTTCACATAGGTTTCTTAATGGTAGAATCGACAAGATGCAAATTTAAAGAACAATCATCAAGTTCATGGAATCCTAACATATCACACAAAGCCTTTGGAATTGTAGAAACACTTGCACCCAAATCACACAAAGCAAGGCATTCATGATCCTTAATTTTAATTTTAATAGTAGGTTCCCACTCATCATAAAGCTTTCTAGGGATAGAAACTTCTAATTCAAGTTTTTCTTCATAAGACTGCATTAAAGCATCAACTATGTGTTTGGTAAAAGCCTTATTTTGACTATAAGCATGCGGAGAATTTAGCACGGATTGCAACAAGGAAATACAATCTATTAAAGATCAATTATCATAATTGAATCCTTTGAAATCCAAGATAGTGGGTTCAACGCTGTGCAAAGTTTTAATCTCTTCAATCCCACATTTAACAATTTTAGCATCAAGATCTAAAACATCTGAATCATTGGGATGCCTTTTAATTAAAGTAGACTCATCTCCAGTCCCATATTTATCAAGATTCATACTAGGAAACAAGGACCTAATAGGAGACATATAAATCACTTTCAGATCTTCATCTTTATTCTCATGATAACTAGAAGAACACGCTTTCATAAAAGCAATCTTTTTTAGCACGCATCCTAGCGGTTCTTCCCTTGCACTCATCAATGGAAATTATAATGGCTTTGAGAGACTCATTGATATCATGATTAGGTGGAATAGATCTAAGTTTCAAAGAATCAACATCAAGAGTAATTCTATTCATGTTTCTAGCCAACTCATCAATCTTAAGCAATTTTTCTTCAAGCAAAGCATTGAAATTCTTTTGCGAATTCATAAACTCTTTAACACTAGTCTCAAATTCAGAGGGCATCTTACCAAAATTTCCGTAAGAGTTATTGTGGGAATTACCATAATTATTAGAGGAATTACTAGGAAAAGGACTAGGATTAAAGTTTCCTCTATAAGCATTGTTACCAAAATTATTCCTACCAACAAAATTCACATCCAAAGATTCATTATTATTATCAATAAACGTGGACGAAGGCATATCATTAGGATCAGAAGAAGCACTCTTATTAGCAAATAATTTCATAAGTTCATCCATCTTTCCACTCAAAACACTAATACCTTCAATAGCATGCACTTTTTTACGAGTAGATCTTTCGGTGTGCCATTGAGAGTAGTTAACCATAATATTATCTAGGAGTTTGGTAGCTTCTCCTAAAGTGATTTCCATAAAAGTGCCGCCCGCGGCCGAATCTAAAAGATTTCTAGAAGCAAAATTCAAGCCAGCATAAAAGTTTTGTATAATCATCCATAAGTTCAAACCATGTGTAGGGCAATTACGTATCATTAATTTCATTCTCTCCCAAGCTTGTGCAACATGATCATGATCTAGTTGCTTAAAATTCATAATATCGTTTCTAAGAGAGATAATCTTAGCGGGAGGAAAATTCTTAGAGATAAAGGCATCTTTGCACTTATTCCAAGAATCAATACTATTTCTAGGCAAAGAGGAAAACCAAGTTTTAGCACGATCTCTAAGTGAAAATGGAAATAGCTTCAATTTAACAATATCATTATTTGTATCCCTCTTCTTTTGCATATTGCACAAATCAACAAAGTTGTTTAGATGGGTAGCGGCATCTTCACTAGGAAGGCCAGAAAATTGATCTTTCATGACAAGATTCAATAGAGCAGCATTGATCTCACAAGATTCAGCTTCTAAGATAGGAGAAATCGGCATGCTAATAAAATAATTATTGTTGGTATTGGAGAAGTCAGACAATTTGGTATTTTTCTTGAGCCATAGTGACAAGCAAGCAATCCAACACACAAGCAAACAAGAGGCAAGCAAACGGTAAAACACACGGAAAAAGAAGGGCAAATAAAACGACAAGGGTGAAGTGGGGGAGAGGAAAACGAGAGGCAAATAATATAGTACGAGGGATAAGGGTTTGTGATAGGTACTTGGTATATGACTTTTGCGTAGATCTCCTCGGCAACGGCGCCAGTAATTCTTCTCGCTACTTCTCGAGCTTGCGTTGTATTCCCTCGAAGAGGAAAGGGTGATGCAGCACAGTAGTGTAAGTATTTCCCTCAGTTTTTGAGAACCAAGGTATCAATCCAGTAGGAGACCACGCGCGAGTCCCTCGCACTTGCACAAACAAATAAGAACCTCGCAGCCAACGCGATAAGGGGTTGTCAATCCCTTCACGGTCACTTACGAGAGTGAGATCTGATAGATATGATAGGATAATATTTTTGGTATTTTTGGTATGAGAACAGAAAGTTAATAAGCAACGGCAACATAAATTGGCTAGTTGAAAGGAAAGTAATATGATAAAGATAGACCCGGGGGCCATAGGTTTCACTAGTGGCTTCTCTCATGATAGCAGAATTCTACGGTGGGTGAACAAATTATTGTCGAGCAATTGATAGAAAAGCGCATAGTTATGAGGATATCTAGGCATGATCATTGTATATAGGCATCACGTCTGTGACAAGTAGACCGAAACGATTATGCATCTACTACTATTACTCCACACATCGACCGCTATCCAGCATGCATCTAGAGTATTAAGTTCATAAGAACGGAGTAACGCCTTAAGCAAGATGACATGATGTAGAGGGATAAACTCAAGCAATATGATATAAACCCCATCTTTTTATCCTCGATGGCAACAATACTATACATGCCTTGCTGCCCCTACTATCACTGGGAAAGGGCATCGCAAGATTGAACCCAAAGACAAGCACTTCTCCCATTGCAAGAACTATAGATCTAGTAGGCCAAACCAAACCAATAATTCGAAGAGACTTGCAAGGATATTATAATCATACATAAAAGATTTCAGAAAAGAATCCAATATTGTTCATAGATAATCTTGATCATAAACCGACAATTCATCGGATCTCGACAAACAGACTGCAAAAAGATTACATTGAATAGATCTCCTCGAAGATCGAGGAGAACTTTGTATTGAGATCCAAAGAGAGAGAAGAAGCCATCTAGCTAATAACTATGGACCTGAAGGTCTGTGATAAACTACTCACAACTCATCGAAAAGGCTATGGTGTTGATGTAGAAGCCCTCCATGATGGATGCCCCCTCCGGCGGAGCTCCGGAACAGGCCCCAAGATGGGATCTCACGGGAACAGAAGGTTATGGCGGTGGAATTAGGGTTTCTTCGTGCTCCCCGACATTTTTAGGGTGTATGGGTATATATAGGAGGAAAAGGTACGTTAGTGGAGCAACGTGGGGCCCACAAGGGTGGGGGCACGCCTACCCCCCTGGGCGCGCCTTGCCCCCTCGTGGGCACCTCGTTTCTTCTCTGACTTGTACTCCAAGTCTCTCGTGAAGATATCATTCCAAAAATAACTCTCCCGAAGGTTTCATTCCGTTTGGACTCCGTTTGATATTCCTTTTCTGTGAAACACTGAAATAGGCAAAAAAACAGCAATTTGCACTAGGCCTTGGGTTAGTAGGTTAGTCCCAAAAATAACATAAAAGTGTATAATAAAGCCCATTAAACATCCAAAACAGAACATATAATAGCATGGAACAATCAAAAATTATAGATACGTTGGAGACGTATCGGGGGTTTGATCACGGAGGGCATCTACATCAACCTTGCTACCCCTCCGATGATGCGTGAGTAGTTTACCATAGACCTATGGGTCCATAGCTAGTAGCTAGATGAATTCTTCTCTCTCTTTGATATTCAATACAATGTTCTCCTCGATGTTCTTGGAGATCTATTTGATGCAATCTTCTTTTGTGGTGTGTTTGTTGAGATCCGATGAATTGCGGATTTATGATCAGATCATCTATGAATATTATTTGAGTCTTCTCTGAACTCTTTTATGCATGATTAATATAGCTTTGTATTTCTCTTCGATCTATCAATTTGGTTTGGCCAACTAGATTGGTTTTTCTTGCAATGGGAGAGGTGCTTTGTGATGGGTTCAATCTTGCGGTGTCCTCACCCAGTGACAGAAAGGGTAGCAAGACATGTATTGTGTTGTTGCCATTAAGGATAACAAGATGGGTTTTACATCATATTGCTTGAGTTTATACCTCTACATCATGTCATATTACTTAAGGTGTTTCTTTTTTTTTATTACTTAGTACTCTAGATGCATGCTGGATAACGGACGATGAGTGGAGTAATAGTAGTAGATGCAGGCAGGAGTCCCTCTACTTGTCATGGACATGATGCCCATATTCATGATCATTGCCTTGGATGTCGTCATAACGTGCTTTTATATCAATTGATCAACAGTAATTTGTTTACCCGTTGTATGCTTTCTTCGAGAGAGAAGCCTCTAGTGAAACCTATGGCCCCTGGGTCTATTTTCCATCATATATTTTTAGATCTGTAAAACCAAAAACCCAAAAATACCTTGCTGCAATTATTTTGTGCTTACTTTATTTTGCCTTTTATTTTTATTTTAAATCTATCTCTATTAGATCTCACCCTTGCACGTGACTGTGAAGGGATTGATAACCCATTTTCCGCGTTGTGTGCAGGTGTTTGTTAGTTTGTGCAAGTGCATAGATTGGGGACTTGCTTGTGCCTCCTACTGGATTGATACCTTGGTTCTCAACTAAGGGAAATACTTATCTCTACTTTGCTGCATCACCATTTCCTCTTCAAGGGAAAAATCAACACAAGCTCAAGAAGTAGCACCCAACAATGGTGGCCAAAAGTAGTTTCCATCTGATGTCAAGGACGTGAACATGATCTACGTCACACACATACCCAAGAAGGAGAGGGAACGTGCACTTCGGGGCGTCTACGCCTTAGAGCTTGTAGCCCCAAAATTCAACTTGTGGTTGGCTTGTCTGATTACTTTTGACAAAAAGGACCACCCGACCAATATCCGGCATGCAGGGTCGACTGCTTTGGTCGTAGATCCTCGTGTTGATGGGTTCCACTTAACCCGCGTTCTTATGGATGGCGGATGCGGTCTGAACCTGATCTACGCTTACATAGTTAAAAAGATGGGCATTGATTCATCACGAATCAAACCTAGTAACACCACATTCAAGGGTGTCATACCCAGCGTAGAGGCCCAATGCACTGGAGCCATAACACTAGAAGTTGCCTTGGCTCCCCCAATAACTTCCAATGTGAGTACTTGATCTTTGATATAGTCCTCTTCCGTAGTGGCTACCATGCGTTGCTCGGACGTACTGCATTCGCCCGCTTTAACGCAGCGCCGCACTATGACTACCTGAAGCTCAAGATGTCGGGGCCCAACTGTGTCATCACCATCAATGGCAACACGGAGCGCTCCCTCCGCATAGAGGAGCAAACAACAGTCTTCACACCCGATTCCCAAGCGGCCGAGGAAGCGGCCCGACGTACAACTCGGCTGGATCTACCAAGCTCCTCAAAGTGCATCCGCATTATTACTCCAACCCCTGTGCACATTCGCGTGAATCCTAAATAGGGACACAAGCTCTCCAGCTCCTACCTCCTAGTAATAGACTATGTACCTAGAGTACACAATTTCACACTTAAAGTTCCTTAGGAGCTCAAGGAGCATAAAAACAAGGTGTGCCATCTTGGATGATCCGAACACATCTGAAGCCTGGCGATCTCTCTGGCACAATAAAGGCTCGTTGGGAAGTATATTTCGACAGTGTTAGGTTGTCACAACACAGCTCTAGCCTTGTTAGGGCCCTCGCTTTTTAGATGCGTAAAGCATGTCTTATGCGGAGTAGCCGACGGTCTTTAATAAATCCTTGGAATGGACAAGGAATAGTTGGTCAACAGCACGGAGGCGCACACGTGTGGCAGGGAAAGACACGGGCCACACATCCTGTTCATTAATGCCATGTATCACACTCCATTCTTATTTTTTACATACTCTCTATACTGGCTACGGAATGATGATGTCCAGAAGGTGATTAGGGAGAAGAAAAGATTGTTTCAGACGCCTATACCTGGATAGGAGTGCAGACAACATGGAGAAGTACAAGATGGCGAAGAAGGCCGCAAAGCGAGCTATCAGTGAAGCAAGGGGTCAGGCGTATGAGGACCTCTGCAACTGGTTAGGCACGAAGGAAGGCAAAAGGGACATCTATAAGATGGCCAAGATCCGAGAGAGGAATACGAGGCATGTTGGCCTAGTCAAATGCATCAAGGACGAAGCAAAACAACTTGTGGTTAAGGATGAGGAGATTAAACATAGATGGAGGGAGTACTTCGACAAGTTTTTCAATGGGGGATAATAAGAGTTCTACCATTGAACTAGACGGCTCCTTTGATGAGACCAGTGATATGTCTCCAACGTATCTATATTTTTTTATCGTTCCATGCTATTATATTATCATTCTTGGATGTTTTACAATCATTTTATAGTCATTTTATATCATTTTTGGTACTAACCTATTGACATAGTGCCAAGTGTCAGTTGATGTATTCTGCATGTTTTTACATCGCATGAAATCAATATCAAATGGAGTCCAAAGGCTGTGAAACTTTACGGATATTTTTTATGGCCAGAAGGCACCCAATGGGCCAAGGCAACACTAGGGGGTGCTCCGAGGGGAGTACAACCCACCAGGGCACGCCAGGAGGCCCAGGCGCTCCCTAGTGGGTTGTGCCCACCTCGGGTGCCCCCCGGACAGCCTCTTTGCTCTATAAATACCTCAACTGTTCTAGAAACCCTAGGGGAGTCGACAGAATTTCGATCCAGCCGCCGCAGAGTCCGGAACCACCAGATCCAATCTAGACACCATCACGGAGGGGTTCACCACTTCCATTGGTGCCTCTCCCATGATGCGTGACTAGTTCTTTGTAGACCTACAGGTCCGTAGTCAGTATCTAGATTGTTTCCTCTCTCTCTCTTTTGATTATCAATACAATGGTCTCTTGGAGATCCATATGATGTAACTCTTTTGCGGTGTGTTTGTTGGGATCCGATGAACTTTGAGTTTATGATAAGATCTATCTTTGTATATCCGTGAAAGTTATTTGAGTTTTCTTTGATATCTTAGATGCATGATTGCTTATAGCCTCGTATTTCTTCTCCGATATTTGGGTTTTGTTTGGCTAACTTGATCTATTTATCTTACAATGGGAAGAGGTGCTTTGTAGTGGGTTCGATCTTATGGTGCTTGATCCCAGTGACAGAAAGGGAACCGACACGTATGTATCGTTGCTACTAAGGATAAAACGATGGGGTCTATTTCTACATAAATAGATCTTGTCTACATCATGTCATCGTTCTTATTGCATTGCTCCGTTTCTCCATGAACTTAATACACTAGATGCATGTTGGATAGCGGTCAATGTGTGGAGTAATAGTAATAGATGTAGGCAGGAGTCGGTCTACTAATCTTGGACGTGATGCCTATATAATGATCATTGCCTAGATATCGTCATTATTATTTGAAGTTCTATCAATTGCCCAATAGTAATTGTTTTCCCACCGTTTGCTATTTCCTCGAGAGAAGCCACTAGTGAAATCCACGGCCCCCGGGTCTATTTCTTATATTATTTGCCTTTGCGATCTATTTTCCTTTGCTTTTATTTTCAGATCTACTAAACCAAAAACCTAAAAATACTTTGCTGCAATGTATCTTATTTATCAATCAATCTATCAATATTTACAACTCTATCACGTCCATTACCCGAAAGGGATTGACAACCCCTTTTACACGTCGGGTTGCGAATATTTAATATTTGCGTGCAGATGTTGATTACGTTTTATTGCTTGGTTCTCCTACTGGTTCGATAACCTTGGTTTCATCACTGACGGAAATAGCTACCGCTGCTATACTGCATCATCCCTTCCTCTTTGGGGAAAAACCGACGTAGTCCTAGCAGTCATCAAAAGGAAATTTCTGGCGCCGTTGCTGGGGAGTACCTTCAACATATACTAGGTTCATAATCACAAATCTCATCTCCTCAAAATTTTCAATATTTGCCATTTTCCTCTCGTTTTCCTCTCCCCCACTTCACAAAAATTTGTCGTTTTTATTCGCCCTATTTTTCGTTCGCCGTTTTCCAGTCGGATCTATTGCCCACTTGTGTTCTTGTTTACAGTTGCTCAAAAATGACGCAAGAGAACACTAAGTTGTGTGATTTTTCCAATACCAACAACAATGATTTTACTGGCACTCCAATTGCTCCTCCCGCCACTAGTGCGGAGACTTGTGATATTAATACTGCTTTGTTGAATCTTGTGATGAAAGATCAATTTTCCGGCAGACCTAATGAGGATGTCGTGTGTCATCTTAATACCTTCGTGGAATTATGCGATATGCAAAAGAAAAAATATGTGGACAATGATATTGGGAAATTGAAATTATTTCCGTTTTCTTTGCGAGATCATGCAAAAATTTGGTTTTCTTCTTTGCCTCGCAATAGTATCGATTCTTGGAACAAATGCAAAGACGCTTTTATCACTAAATATTTTCCGCCCGCAAAATTATATCCCTTAGAACCCAGATCATGAATTTCAAGCAACTTGAACATGAGCATGTTGCACAATCTTGGGAAAGGATGAAAATGATGCTAATGAATTGCCCAACTCATGGGTTAAATCTTCGAATGATCATACAAAATTTTAATGCGCGATTGAATTTTGTTTCTCGAAACCTTTTCGATTCCGCCGCGGGTGGTATTTTTATTGAAATTACTTTGGGTGAAGCCACCAAATTTCTTGATAATGTTATGGCGAATAATTCGCAATGGCATACCGAAAGGGCGCCGACAAGCAAAAAAGTTAATTCGGTTGAGATTGATTCTTTGAGTGAAAAAGTTGATGCTCTTATGAAAATGGTTGCTAGTAAAAGTGCTCCTATTGATCTTAATGATATGCCTTTGTCTACTTTGATCGAGCAAACTAGTGATGCTATAGATGTGAACTTTATCTCTAGAAATAATTTTAACAACAATGCTTATAGAGTTAATTTTAATCCTAGGTCTTTTCCTAGTAATTGCTCTAATAATTATGGTAATTCCTATGGAAATCAATCTTACAATAATAATAGTAACACCTCTGATCTAGAGAACAATAATAAAGAACTCATCAATACTCAAAATGTTTTCAATGCTTTCATAGAAGAAAAATTAAATAAGACTGATGATATGTCTAGGAGTATTGATAGAAGTTCTCATGATGTGGAAAATATCAAGTTGAAATTTTTTGTGCCTAAAGCTGAAGAATCAATTAAAGCTCTTTATGTTTCTATGGATGAAAGTAAGAAAAGAACCGCCTTGCTTAGAGCTAAACGAGAATTTTTAGAAAAGGCATTTTCTAGTGATTGCTTTCATAAAAATGATGATGACATTAAAATGATTGGTGTTTCTTCTATTGATTATTTGTTTAGTAAAGTTTAACTTGATGGTAAAGGGACTGGAGAAGAGTCAACTTTAGGTAGAAGGCGTCCCAATATTTCAGAGAGTGAAATTCTTGTTTAGAAAATTGATAAAAGTTGGTTTGGAGAGGTCAAGACTTTAACTAGTGATGTGCCCACTATCTTAGATTACAAAGACTTTAATTATGATAGTTGGTCCTTGATTGATTGTATTTCTTTGTTGCAATCCATGATTAATTCACCCCATGCTTACGAACAAAATAAAGATTTTGCTAAACATATTGTTGATGCTATGATGAAAGCTTTAGATGATAAGTTGGAATTAGAAGTAACAATTCCTAGAAAGTTGCATGATGAATGGGAACCTACTATCAAAATCAAAATTAAAAAATATGAGTGTTTTGCTTTGTGTGATTTGGGTGCTAGTGTTTCCACAATTCCGAAGTCTCTTTGTGATGTTCTTGGTCTTACCAATATTGAAGATTGCTCTCTTAATTTTCACTTGGCGAATTCTACTATTAAAAAGCCTTTGGAGAGGATCAATGATGTTCTAATTCTTGCAAATAGGAACTATGTACCAATAGACTTTATTGTTCTTGACATCGATTGCAATCCTTCATGCCCTATTATACTTGGTAGACCGGATTTGCCCACTATTGGCGCGGTGATTGACATGAAAGAAGGGAATATTAAATTCCAATTTCCTTTGAGAAAAGGCATGGAACACTTCCCTAGAACCAAGATCAAATTGCATTATGAATCTATAAAGAGGGCAACTTATGGAACATCCAACAAGGATGACAACACTTGAGATCTTGGTATTATGCCTAGCTAAGGGCATAGAACGATAGAACTCGTTGGGAGGCAACCCAACTTATAACCTTGCTGTTTTTAATAAAATACCCATTAATACCTCTGGTTAGATGTGTTTTCGTGGTTTAAATAAAGGTTTGTGCCAAGCAAATCCTTAGGAACACATTGGGTGTTAGTACTTTTGATCTTGCTGGAAAAAAGAAACGTTTGCGCTCACGAAAAAAAATCTCATTTGTAACCCCACGTGGACCTATGATTTTCAAGATTTTTAGAGTTGCAGAAGTATTCGAAACTTCCATATCACTACACACTTTTCTGTTTTTGACAGATTCTGTTTTTATTGTGTTATGTGCTTGTTTTGATGATTCCATGGTTTTCTTTGATGAGTTTTTGCCATAGAAAAGTTGGAATACAGTAGATATAATACAAATACAAAAATGAATTGGCTTGCTACAGTACTTATAGAAGTGATTTGTTTCCTTATACTAACGGATCTCACGAAGGTTTTGTTGGAGTTTTGTGTGATTGAAGTTTTCAAGTTTTGGGTTATGTTACGATGGATGAAGGAAAAAGGAGTAAGAAGAGCCTAAGCTTGGGGATGCCCCGGCATCCCAAGCTATTATCTAAAAGAGAAGCAAGCAACTAACCTTGGGGATGCCCCGAGTGGCATCCCCTCTTTCTTCTAACGACCATCGGTATATCACTCGAAACTATATTTTTATTCGTCACATGATATGTGTTTTGCTTGGAGCGTCTTGTATGATATGAGTCTTTGCTTATTTTGTTTTGCTTTTTGAGTCATCAATCCTTGCTATACACATCTATTTGAGAGAGCCAGAATTATGCCATGACTTGTTAGAATAGCTCTCTATGCTTCACTTAAATTTTTATGAGCTATGGATTTGATCTAGTGCTTCACTTATATCTTTTTTTAGCACAGTGTGCTTTAGTATTTTTGAAGAAATACTCTCTTGCTTCACTTAGATTTATTTGAGAGTTAGTAAATTTTTAGGAAATTCTCTCTTGCTTCAATTAAATTATTTTAAGAGAAAGAAAAACGTATGCTCGTGATCTTCACTTATATTTGTTTGAGCTTATCAAAAGCAACACATGAAAGTTAGTCCCAAAGTGATAGATATCTAAGAAGGATACAATAAAAACTTTCATGAAGATCATTTGACAAAATAAACTTGATTCCTTGTAATAGTTTTGAGACATGATGATATGATATGTGAGTCATGTTAATGAGTGATTATGATTTAGTAAGAATATTAGTGTTAAAGTTTGTGATTCCTTAGGCAAGCACTAATGTCAATAATCATGCAATGAAATTACCTACCACTTGTGTTGCATTATTCGGTGTTATTTATGATCAATGCTCACTTATGAGATTATTCGTTTCATGGTTGGTCGCTTCCCAGTCTTTTGCTAGCCTTCATTTTGCACTAAGTATGATCACTACTTGTGCATCCAAAATCCTTTATCCCGGTTTTGCCACATGAGTCTACCATACCTACCTATATGCGGTATTCCCTTTCCGTTCTAGGCAAATTTGTATGTGCCATCTTTAATTTATAAAATAAATTTCCCTTTTGTGTGCATGTACCGCTCGTGAGGCGGTGAGCAGTGGCCGATATTTTCCATGCTAGATGTGTTATTCTCACGGTGAGTGTTTATTCACTTGTCATTGCACGAGAGTAAGGCAAAGGTATTAGGGATGCCTAGTCCCGAAATGAAAAACAAATTTACTTTATGTTGTCAAATAACAAATTCCTTGGAAAGTGTTGGTATGGAAGGCAACCGTGGATTCGGCTAGCCAGGGCTTGTGCAAGTTTGGTGGAAAAGGAATAAACTTTATTTTATGTTTCGGAACCGCCTATGATATATCTAACATGGAAAGTGTTGGGAACCTCAAGTAATCCTTGTTGGTGGGAAAAGTACACCTCCCAAAATATTTTTATCTCTCAATTTAAGCTTTGAGTTCTGGCACCTCTACAAATCCCTACTTCCCTCTGCGAAGGGCCTTTCTTTTACTTATGCAATTTTTTTAATTTCAGTCTCGATCTTCTCTTACAAAGCACCAACTAGGAAACACTATGATCGTACTTGAGCATTGGGTGTAACTAATATGCGAGTGTGTTTCATGAATGGATCAATGGTTAAGCATGATGGGCTAGGGATAACTTATTTTAGCATTGATATTTTGAAAGACATGATTGCTTATTGACATGTTTGAGTATTTAAATCTCATGTCAAAACTAGACTATTGCTTTGAACCATATAAAAGTCCAAATGTCCATGCTATAAAGAAAAGAATATGATATGACATGATAGGCAGCATTCCACATCAAAAATTCTGTTTTTATCACTTACCTACTCGAGGACGAGCAGGGGTTAAGCTTGGGGATGTTGATACGTCTGCAATGTATCTATAATTTTTTTATTGTTCCATGTTGTTATATTATCGTTCTTGGATGTCTTACAATCATTTAATAGTCATTTTATATCATTTTTTGGTACTAACCTATTGACATAGTGCCAAGTGACAGTTGTTGTTTTCTCCATGTTTTTTAAATCGCAGGAAATCAATATCAAACGGAGTCCAAACGCAGTGAAACTTTACGTAGATTTTTTATGGACTAGAAGACACCCAATGGGACAAGGCAGCACCTGGGGGGTGCTCCGAGGGGAGCACAACCCACCAGGGCGTGCCAGGAGGCCCGGGCTCGCCCTGGTGGATCGTGCCCACCTCGGGTGCCCCCCGGACCGCCTCTTTGCTCTATAAATACCTCAATATTCCAGAAACCCTGGGGGAGTCGACGGAATTTCTATCCAGCCACCACAGAGTCCAGAACCACCAGATCCAATCTAGACACCATCACGGAGGGGTTCACCACTTCCATTGGTGCCTCTCTGATGATGCGTGAGTAGTTCTTTGTAGACCTGCGGGGTCGTAGTCAATACCTAGATGGCTTCCTCTCTCTCTTTTGATTATCAATACAAATGTCTCTTGGAGATCCATATGAGGTAAATCTTTTGAGGTGTGTTTGTTGGGATCCGATGAACTTTGAGTTTATGATCATATCTATCTTTTTACATCCATGAATGTTATTTGAGTCTTCTTTGATCTTTTATGTGCATGATTGCTTATAGCCTCGTATTTCTTCTCCAATATTTGGGTTTTGTGTGGCCAACTTGATCTATTTATCTTGCAATATGAAGAGGTGCTTTGTAGTGGGTTCGATCTTACGATGCTTGATCCCAGTGACATAAAGGGAACCGACACGTATGTATCATTGCTACTAACGATAAAACGATGGGGTCTATTTATACATAAGTAGATCTTGTCTGCATCATGTCATCGTTCTTATTGCATTACTCCGTTTCTCCATGAACTTAATACACTAGATGCATGTTGGATAGCGGTCGATGTGTGGAGTAATAGTAGTAGATGCAGGCAGGAGTCGATCTACTAATCTTGGATGTGATGCCTATATAATGATCATTGCGTGGATATCATCATGATTATTTGAAGTTCTATCAATTGCGCAACTATAATTGTTTTCCCACCGTTTGCTATTTCCTCGGGAGAGGCCACTAGTGAAATATACGGCCCCTGGGTCTCTTTCTTATATTATTTGGCTTTGCGATCTATTTCCTTTGCTTTTATTTTCAGATCTACTAAACCAAAAACCCAAAAAATACTTTGCTGCAATTTATCTTATTTATCAATCTATCTATCGATATTTAATACTCTATCACATATGTTACCCGAAAGGGATTGACAACCCCTTTTACATGTCGGGTTATGAGTATTTGTTATTTGTGTGCAGGTATTGTTTACGTTGTGTTGCTTGGTTCTCCTACTGGTTCGATAACCTTGGTTTCATCACTGAGGGGAAATACCTACCGCTTCTATACTGCATCATCCCTTCCTCTTTGGGGAAAAACCGACGTAGTCCTAGCAGTCATCAACCAGCATGCGTTTTGTGCATCGAATCCAGGAGTCTGAGTTCAAGGATGCTTTAAAAAGTATGGGAGGAGGCAAGGCGATGGGCCCTGATTGTATCCCCATTGAGGTGTGGAAAGGCCCCGGAGACGTAGTGGTAGTATGGCTAACCAAGCTTTTCAGCCTCATTTTTGGGGCAAATAAGATGCTAGAAGATGGAGACGGAGTATATTAGTACCTATTTCAAAGAACAAGGTGGATGTTCAGAGTTTTACTAATTCCCGTGGAATTGAGATGATGAGCCATGCAATGAAGCTATGGGAGAGAGTCATTAAGCACCGCTTATGAAGAATGACAAGCGTGACCAAAAATCAGTTTGGTTTCATGCCTGGGAGGTCGACCATGGAAGCCATTTTCTTGGTATAACTCACGGAGAGATACATGGAGCAAAAGAAGAACTTTCATGTGGTGTTCATTGACTTGGATAAGGCATATGATGAGATACCGCGGAATGTCATGTGGTGGGCCTTGGAGAAATACAAAGTCCCAGCAAAGTACATTACCCTCATCAAGGACATGTACGATAATGTTGTTACAAGTGTTTGAACAAGTGATGTCAACACTGATGACTTCCCGATTAAGACATGACTACATTAGGGGTCAGCTTTGAGCCCTTATCTTTTTACCTTGGTGATGGATGAGGCCACAAGGGATATACAAGGAGATATTGCATGGTGTATGATCTTTGCGGATGGTGTGGTGCTAGTTGACGATAGTCGGACGGGGATAAATAGAAAGATTTATGGAGACAAGCCTTGGAATTGAAAGGGTTTAGGCTTAGTAGGACTAAAACCGAGTACATGATGTGCGGTTTTAGTACTACTAGGTGCGAGGAGGAGGAGGTTAGCCTTGATGGGAATGTGGTGCCTCAAAAGGACACATTTCGATATTTCGGGTCAATGTTGCACAAGGATGGGAGTATTGATGAAGATGTGAACCATCGAATCAAAGTCGGATGGATGAAGTGGCGCCAAGCTTCTGGCCTTTTATGTGACAAGATAGTGCCACAAAAGCTAAATGGCAAGTTCTACAGGATGACAGTTCGACCCGCAATGTTGTATGGCGCTGAGTGTTGTCCGACTAAAAGGCGACATATTCAATAGTTAGGTGTGGCGGAGATGCGTATGTTGAGATGGATGTGTGGCCACACGAGGAACGATCGAGTCCGGAATGATGATATACGAGATAGAGTTGGGGTAGCAACAATTAAAGAGAAGCTTGTTCAACGTCGTCTGAGATGGTTTGGGCATTTCCAGCGCAGGCCTCCAGAAGCTCTAGTGTATAGAAGACGGATAAAGCGTGCGGGGAATGTCAAGAGAGGTCGGGGTAGACCAAATTTGACATGGGAGGTGTCCGTAAAGAGAGATTCGAAGGATTGGAGTATCACCAAAGAACTAGATGTGAAGGGGTGCATGGAAACCTGCTATCCATGTGCCCGAACCATGAGTTGGTTGCGAGATCTTATGGGTTTGACCTCTAGCCTACCTATCAGCATTCTGGGAACCAGGGTACCCAGACTTGCCTGCTTGCGGCCCATGGTGTGGCCCCTTCACCAGCCTGGTATGGCCCATCTTTGGCATCGACACACAAGACCCTCGCGAGGGGCCAAGCCTCGCGAGGCGGACAACACTAAGGCCTCCGGAAGGAGTAGCCTCTCTAGGCTGGCTCCTGAGGAGTGGAGATCTCTATGCAAGCCTCCACCTCGTGAGGTTCAGATGATGCAAGCCATGACGACAAAGGCCAGGCGGGCGCCCGCGGGCGTAGTGCAGCAGGTTTCCTCTTTGGTGTTAAAGAGGCAAGCACAGGCGCGGAGTCCCGAGGAATCAGCCAAAGGTTTTCATTTCCATGCAGCGAGACCAAGATTGCCAGGACGACAGGACGAAGGTCATCACCGAGCCCATCATGGCGTCATGACCAAAAGCTTTGCAGGCGAAGACCACCTTTCGTCGGGATAAGATGTACTAGTTGTCTCTGTTCGAATTTGTCCGTTGTGGGATCCCTTCCCGCCTTCCTTTTGGGAAGAGGACCAAGGCCACTATAAATATAGCCTAGCCACCACCATAGCAGGGAACGGATCATCCAGACCATCCTCACCACCACACAAGCAAGAACGCACCTCCTGAGGTTGTTCCACCAATGTACTAGTTCATCCTCAACCCACCTTGAGGCAATCTACCACAAAGAGGGAGTAGGGTATTACACCGCGAGGTGGCCCGAACCTGGGTGAACTGCCATGTCCCATTTCCTTCCTATTCATCGAGCTAGGCTGTGAAATCGTCTAGTAGGCAGACAGGGGAAGTTGAATTATTTCGCATGCACCCTAGTGTTCGAATATATCAAGGGTCTGTGGAGCCCCGGATCCGACATTTGGCGTGCCAGGTAGGGGTGCGTGTCGAGGAACCGCCTTCCCCATCATCGCGCTCCATCCTCGCCCCCCGTCATCCATCCATGGCAGGCGCCGCAACACCCGCCGAGCTGCCAGCTGCGCACGGGGTGTGACACCCCAAGACCGGTGCGCCAGGTGTCAGTCAGTTATTCTTTGTCGTTGCCATGTCATCTGCTTGCGTGTTGCATCTTGCCATGTCATTGTGTGCATTGCATCAGCATGTTTTCAAAACTTGCATCCATCCGAGCCCCCTCGTCCTCTCCGTTGTCCGTTCTGAGCCCAAACACACTTGCACGCGCCCGCGGCACCTCCGGTTATTTATTTTATGAGTGGCCGAAAAACGTTCTCGGAATGGGATGAAACTTTGTGTCGGTGTACAAAAAGAGGGGTACACTTTTTGTACCCCTATAACTATGCACGGGCAGTCTGAGCCGCGGGCACCACCACACCAAGCAAGGCAAGGGAGGTGAGCCAGGGTGAGACCGAAGCTTGATGGAACTGGAGCAACACCAAAGCTAAGACCACGAAGAGCCAAGGGACGAGACGGGCTCCCCCGGCAAGATCCTTGCCGGGGCCGGCTTTAGCAGCCCCGGCAAGACCCTTGCCGCGGAAACTCGCCCCACGCCTACGGAGCAAATCACCCTTGAGTCCACTGCCCCCATGGGGCAAGGATTCAGGAGACATCCTCGTAGTGGCATGCAGATCTTTGTGAAGACATTCAAGACCAGATACGCACTAAGAAGACGACGACCCTTGGCGGTATCCCAGCCAAGGAAGACCGCAAGACCTCCGGCAAGCACCTTGCCGGGGATGGCAGCAGGCGCCGCGGCAAGACCCTTGCCGGGGCCCCGGCAAGGCCCTTGCCAAGGACATCTGCAGGGCCACCATCAGGCCCACGCCGACTAAACTTCCACCGCCGTATGCAGCTGCCGACCCAACCAGCTGGGCAGGCACCTGCGTGGCGACAGGCAGATCTTCGTCAAGACCCACCATGGCGCCACCTCAGCTGCCTGCCTACCTACATGGCATCTCAGGCATCGCTGGCCAGGGCGCGTGTTGACACAAGAAGGAGCAGCGATGGACAAGACATATCTCTCCCCCGTCCCCGATAAAGCAAGGACACCTAAGCAAGACACATTAAATGCGCCTTGTCATGTAATGCGAGGGATAAACTCGCATCACTATACCCTTTCCACCTCCTGTGTGCCACTTTGGAAACCCCTTTTTCTATAAAAGGAGGCCTGATGCGACCAGGAGGAGGATTCGGCTTTTTGGAGCTCCTCACGCCCCATAGCTAGCTGATGAACACAGATATACAATCCACCAAAGCAGGAATAAGGTTTTACGCATCCTCGCGGCCCGAACCTGGATAAACGAACCGTGTGCTATCTGTTTGATCTGCTCTTCTCTCAACCCCACGCCCCGCTAACCGTACTAGGGATTCTTGTGATCCCATAGGTGTCGTTCCCACCGACATCTTTGGCGCGCCAGGTAGGGGAATGCAGTTGTGAGAATCGGCTTTAGCAGTTAGTTCCACGCTTCTTCATCATCATGGCACCCAAGAAGAAGACGACGGTGGCGGTTGGCCAATCGGAAGCCGGACAGCCCGTCCCGACGCCGGCGAGCAGCGGACCAGTCGCGGAAAGGACCGGGGGCGCTGCTCGCGAACACCAACACCATCCCAGCAGCCGGAGTTTGGGAGGTGGCGATGTTTGTGCGCCTGGTAACGGGCCACACACCGCCAAATCCAAAGATGGAGTCAGGCCCTCCGCGGGTGGCGCGGGGCCTTCCAAGATCGCTGTCGCATCACCCGAAGGCAATGCAAGGGCCTCCAGGACTCCCACGCCGACGCCAACAGCGCGCTCCTCCCAAGTAGCGCGCGATGAACGGCGTCATCACGTCGAAGATCCCGGGCGTTGATACGTCTCAAACGTATCTACTTTTCCAAACACTTTTGCTATTGTTTTGACCTCATTCTTGCATGATTTGAACTAAACTAACCCGGACTGGCGCTGTTTTCAGCAGAGCTGCCTGTATGGTTTTATTGTGTGCAGGAAAACAGATTTTTAGGTATCTCAGAAAATTCCACGAAAAATCACAGAAAATCCACACACCCGAAGGAACCTTGTGCCAGAAGATGGACCAAAGGGCAGCCAGGGGGGGCCAGGCGCCCTGGTGGCGCGGCCCCACCCCTGGCCGCGCCGGGAGGCCGCCTGGGCTACTCCCACCTCCTCTGGTGCCCTACTTTGACCCGTATTTATCACGTGACGAGAAAAACCCCAGAACAGAAGTCGTTTTCCCAGTTTCCGCCGCGGAGCCGCCGCCACCCTCTGTTCTTCTTCGGGAGGGCTAATCTGGAGGCTGATTTGGCTTCCGGAGAGGGGAGATCGTCGCCATCGTCATCATCATCACCACTCCATCCTCCCTCCATGACTTCTCCTTCCATGTGTGAGTAATTCCCTGCTATAGGCAAAGGGGATGGTAGGGATTGGATGAGTTAGATCATGTAATAGTTTATCAGATTGTTGGGGGCATGTTGCCTATCATCTACTATGGTGTTTATCATCTTTGCTTCAACTTGTTGCTCTTAATGCTTGTCACTTAGGGCCCGAGTGCCATGATTTCAGATCTGAACCATATGTGTTTGCATGAATATATTTGTGTTCTTGATCCTATCTATGAGTTGTTTGCACCTATTACGGTCCGGAACCGGCGATCCCAAAAGTGACAGCTTGGGACACCAAAGGGGATGGTCCATAGTTTGAGGATTACATGTATCCATTGAGTTTATTGCTAGGCTCTTTGACAGGAGTACCTTAATCTCATAAGTTCCTTTTGGCCCCGTTCGTAGCGGGATGGTAGGACAAAAGATGGTGTGCAAGTTCTTATTGCAAGCACGTACAACTACCTATGGGATACATGCCTAATGTTTGATACTTGCCTAGATGATCATTACTTTTCTGTGTGCCTTGCCCCAAGTTAGATTCATGATATATCTCATCCATGCAGCGCCCAACCATCCATCTCCCTAGCCTACAGTGTTTCAATCCTGCTGGTTATTAGTTATTATTTTGCTGTTTACTTTTGCTGTTTACTTTTACTATTTCAACCATCACTATCATATCACCGTTACCACTTATCTTTTGTTGCACGTAAGTATATTTCAGGTGCGGTTGAATTGACAACTCAACTGTTAAAGCTTATAAGGCGTCGCCGTGGGAAGAGCCCCGAGCGCCACTCCCGAGACGTAGGAGACCTGCCCGCCCGCCGAAGCGCTGGTGAAAACGGCATGCGACCACGGGATTGTGATAGAGCTCCTCCTGACATGGTCAGGAGTCGAAGCGTGTCGCGGTCCGTGCATGTTTCGCTACCGCTAACCCCCAGCAGAAGCCTTGGCGCGCGCGCAGTTGCTCCTCGACTTTCCCCCCGTTACGGGGAAACTCGACGAATGGAGAGCCACCATCCGAAGCCTTGTCGCGGTCACCAGCAAGGATGAACCAAGTCCAGCGAAGCCCCTGGGTCGACGCTCTGATGGGGTCCCACGCACCGGTGGTGGGAGGACCGGCAGCACCGTGGCCATGGTGCATTCCCTCCTCCTCGCCCGGTACCGTGTGTGTCGACTCGTCGAGACGTCGCGGGTGACGACATCTCCATAGCGTCCGACCCACGGACCCACGGCACCCAGCATCAAGTTCTTCAGGAGCAAGCTCATGAAGATGCTCGAACCACCATCGAGCGCCGGCGTGGAGCGCGCCACCAGTCAGACAGGCAAGCAGGGCCTGCTGTGAACCGCCCAGCACCGGAGAGCCCTGGAGGTCTACCTTACGAGGTAGGCTGTCCGGCTTTTACCCGTGAGCTGCGGCAGTTCCAGTGGCCCACTCACCGCACCTTCAAGCCTGGCGTTGGCGAGAAGTACAATGGCAAGACCCACCCGTCGGAGTTCCTCAGCATCTACACCATCGCGATGCAAGCTGCCGGAGCCCGCGACGATAAGCGCGTTTCATCAGAATGTGCGTAACCGTAAGATGCGCGAAGAGCTGGCAATGAACAAGGTGAAAGACGTGGCAGAACTCTATGTTCTTGCTAACAGATGTGCCCGGGCTGAAGAGGGAAGGAAATACCCCCGGCGAAGATGCCGGCGCGGAAACCGACTCTTCAGATGAGGATGCTGCCGCCCCGGCAAAGAAAGGCCGGCGCCGCAACAAGAAGCGCAAAGGTAAAGCCGTGCTTGCCGTCGAGGGATCTGATGACGCCGGCTCCGCCAAGAAAACCAAGGCGGATGACCCCGGCAAGGAAATTGTCGGGTGTGTCGCCTGCCGGGCCTTGGCGGCTGCCGAGAAGCCAGAAACTCCGACAAGCAATACTGCAAGATCCATCGCACCAAAGGCCATGATCTCTAGAACTACCGACAGGTTGAGCTCCTTGCTGAGAAGCAGAGGGCTGAATATGAGAGGCGGGAGAAGGAGAAGGGCCAAGACGGTGCTGAGGGGTCTGGCAAGAAGCGTGACGGCCAAGCAGGCCGTCGCGGCAAGGATAAACAGCAGGAGAGGCCCGTCCGGGGCCGTGACAGAAACCCAGAAGAAGACGATCACGAAGAGGACGACGAGTCCGGCGACCAAGAGTTTCAGAAAGCCACGGAGGCCATGTGCGTCGATGGCGGCGCCTCGCTGCATACTTCTCACCGCCAGCTTAAACAGTGGGCGCGTGAGATTACAGCGGCGGAGCCGTCGTCTGGTGCCCAAAAGCCGCTGAAGTGGTCCAGCACGGCTATCATTTTTGACTCTGAGAATCACCCCGACCGCACTCTGCGGTCGGGTGCTTGCCATTGTTGGCTTCACCAAAAATATGCAACCTCAAGGTGACAAAGATGCTAGTCGACGGCGGGGCCGGTCTGAACTTAATCTCACCTACCGTGATCGAGAAGCTGCAGATTCCTGACGGAGACCTCGAGGAAACGGGCATGTTTCAGGGGGTCAACCCGGGAAGAAGTCAACCAAAGGGGAAGGTCACGCTGCCCGTGACTTTTGGAAGTGACCTGAACTACAGGACAGAAAGGATCGTGTTCGATGTCGCCAAGATCCTCTTGCCCTACAACGGGATCCTTGGCCGCCCAGCGCTGGCCAAGTTCATGGTGGCGTCACCCTACGCCTACAACACCCTGAAGATGCCAGGACCTATGACGATCATCACCATCCCCTCCGATAAGAAAGATGCGCTGATTTGCGCTGACCAACTATACCAACAAGCAGTTGCAGCAGCTGCCGCCACTAGGGCACTTGCTCCTGCCACTGGAGCCCCGGGGGGGAAGAAGAAGAAGAAGACCGGTGAGACCTCGGACACCCACTCCGGCAAGCGCACCTCTTCGGAGTGTAGTGCTCCCGCCGAGGACGTGCCAGAGAGCTCCACCGACAGAAACAAGAGTCCATGGCCACACCACCGGGAACCAAGAAGGTTTCTGTCAAGGAGGACGGCACAGGAGGGGCTTTCACCATAAGCTCCACCCTTGATGACAAATAGGAAGACGCGCTCGTCACCTTCCTGTGGGCAAATGTCGATGTGTTTGCATGGCAAGCATCCGACATCCCCGACATTCCCAGGGAGGTGATTGAGCACCACCTTGCTGTTTGTCCTCATGCGCGGCCTGTCAAGCAGAAGGTCAGGAAGCAAGCTTTGGAACGACAAGAGTTCACCACAGAGGAGATCCGGAAACTGGAAGCAGCGGGTTTGGTAAGAGGAGTTCTCCATCCAACGTGGTTGGTCAATCCAGTAGTAGTGCGCAAGGCAAATGGAAGTGGAGGTTGTGTATTGATTACACAGATATCAATAAGGCTTGTCCCAAAGACCCCTTCCCGTTGCCGCGCATCGACCAGATTATTGACTCCACGGCTGGGTGTGACCTGTTGTCATTCCTCGATGCCTACTCCGGCTACCATCAGATCTTCATGACAAGAGAAGACGAAGAGAAGACATCATTCGTCACCCCATGTGGTACGTATTGTTTCGTACGAATGCCTTTCGGATTGAAGAGTGCTGGCTCAACGTTTGCAAGGGCAGTCCAGATTGGTTTTGAACCCCAGCTCCATAGAAATATGGAGGCTTATATGGATGATATAGTGGTCAAAACAAAGAACAGGGCAACCCTTATACCGGATTTACAAGAAACATTTGCAAACCTACGCAAGATCAATCTCAAGATGAACCCTGAGAAGTGCGTCTTTGGCGTCCCGCCCGGCAAGCTTCTCGGGTTCTTTGTGTCACAGCGTGGGATAGAGGCCAATCCGGACAAGATCAAAGCTATAGAACAGATTGAAGCACCCAAACAGGTCAAGGATGTGCATCGGCTTGCTGGCTGCGTTGCCGCCATGAGCAGATTCATTTCCAAGTCTGCCAAGCGCGCCCTTCCCTTTTTCAAGATTTTGAAAAAGGCGGGCCCAATGGAGTGGACACCATAAGCCGAAGCAGCATTGCAAGATTTGAAGAGGTATCTTTCCTCCACGCCAGTACTAGTTGCACCTAGGCCACAAGAACCGTTGCTGCTATACCTGGCGGCAACGAACCAGGTGGTCAGGGCCGCAATAGTGGCATAGAGAGAAATTGATGGCGAGGTGATAGCAGCGACAGAGCCTGATGCCGTTGGTGCAGAGACGACACGGTCGGTTGGAGTGCCGCCAAGGAAGAAAATGATGCAGCACCCGGTCTACTTTGTTAGCTCCCTCTTGCAGGGGGCTAGATCAAGGTACTTCGGTGTGCAGAAATTGCTCTTCAGCCTTCTTATGGCCTCGAGGAAGCTACGTCACTACTTCCAGGCACACGAGATCACTATCGTCACTCGCCTCCCTCTGCAACGGATATTGCACAATCCATATGCAACGGGAAGAATTGTAGAGTGGGCACTGGAGCTGTCCAGCTTTGGCCTCAAGTTTGAAAGTACCTCGATGATTCAAAGCCGAGTCCTAGTGGAGTTCGTTGCAGAATGGACCGCGACGCCTGATGAAGAAGCCCAGGAAACTGCTCTCCCCGGCAAAGAGGCGAGTTGCGTCTGGATCATATACTTTGATGGAGCTTTCTCCTTACAGGGCGCCGGGGCTGGCGTACTGCTTGTCGCGCCCACCGGAGAGCACCTCAAGTACGTGGTCCAGATGCACTTCCCCAGGGAGGTATCAACGAACAATACTCCCGAATATGAGGGGCTTCTTGCTGGTCTTAGGATTGCGGCAGACCTCGGAATCAAGAAACTCATTGTCAGGGGCAATTCGCAGCTTGTCGTCAAACAAGTCAACAAAGATTACCAGAGCCCGTTGATGAAGGCCTACGTCGATGAAGTGAGAAAGCTGGAAGAGCGTTTTGATGGTATACATGCGGAGCACGTTCCTCGAGCAGAGAACGACATCGCCGATTACCTGTCAAAGCGCGCTGCCCTCAAGTTACCTGTGGAACCAGGTACCTTTGTGCTTCAGCTTTCTCAGCCATCCGTTGATCCATCAACAGAGCAAAACAAGAGGAGGAAATCAGGGCCCGGCAAGTACTTTCCCGCCGAGCTCCCCAGAGTCACCGGCAAGGATGTTGCCGGGGACACTGAGCCCGCCACGGGACGGCTAGCTCCGGCGGAGCGTCAAGCTCTTGCCGTCGAGACAGCCGCTCCTATAGCGGAGGAAATGCCTTTAGTCCTCGCCGTCAAGCCCCAGGCTCTAGCGTGGGCACAACATATCGTCCGATTCCTCCAAACTGGGGAACTTCCTGAGGAGCAGGAAGAAGCGGAAAAAGTAGCCCGTCGATCTGCTATGTACCAGTTCGTCGATGACGTCCTGTACAGAAAGAGACCGAACGGCGTGAAATTGAAGTGTATCCCTCGAGAGGAAGGACTGGGGCTATTGGCAGAGATACATGGAGGCATATGTGGATCCCACATAGGGTCAAGAGCCCTTGCCGGCAAGGCATTTCGGCAAGGCTTCTTCTGGCCCACTGCCCTCCAGGATGCGACGACACTAGTCACCAGGTGTGAAGCGTGTCAGTTCCATTCAAACAAACTTCATCAACCAGCTCATGCCCTTCAAACCATTCGTCTCTCCTGGCCCTTCTCGGTCTAGGGGCTCGACATACTGGGCCCTTTCCCCCGCGCTGTCGGGGGCTTTGAGTACTTGTACGTCGCAATCGACAAGTTCACAAAGTGGCCAGAGGTGGAGGCAGTGAGGAAGGTCACAGCCCAGTCAGCCGTCAAATTCTTCAAGGGACTAGTGTGCCGTTTTGGTGTACCCAACAGGGTCATCACCGACAACGGCGCACAGTTCACAAGCCGCACCTTCATGCAATATACCCAAGACCTCGGCAGCAAAGTCTGTTTCGCTTCCGTTGCTCACCCACGAAGCAATGTTCAAGCTGAGAGAGAAAACGCTAAAGTACTGCGAGGCTTAAGGACAAAGACCTTTGACAGGCTGCGCAAGAGTGGAAGGCGCTAGATTGATGAGTTGCCGACAGTTCTTTGGTCGATTAGAATGACGCCAAATCGAGCCACCGGCCAGACACCCTTTGCCCTAGTATACGGGGCAGAAGCAGTTCTCCCCACTGAACTCATATATGGGTCACCTCGAGAGCTCGCTTATGATGAGCTTGAGCAAGAGCAACTGCGGCAAGATGACGCAACGCTCCTTGAGGAAGATCGTCTTCGGGCGGTTGTGAGAGCAGCACACTACCAGCAAGCCTTGCCCCGCTACCATAGCTGCAAGGTCCATGCCCGAAGCTTTGAGGAAGGCGATCTTGTTCTTCGGCGCGTTCAATCGGCCAAGAATACCAACAAGTTGATGCCGAAGTGGGAAGGCCCTTATCGGGTAATATGAGTCACCAGGCCTGGCGCAGTCCGCCTGGAGACCGAAAATGCCGTTCCGGTGAGCAACTCCTGGAACATTGAGCATCTTCGCAAGTTTTACCCGTGAGGCGCGGTTTGCCGGGCCCCCCGGCAAGCCACCTTTTGTACAATCCTTGCCGATAAGGCATGTAACCCTTTGTACAAAGCCAGGCGCAGACCCTGAGCATAAATAAATGAAGCGCTGGCGCCCTAAGTTATAGCATGCATGCTAGGTCGAGTCTCGTCCTTGGTTAGGGTTGATAGTGCTTAGCAGCGGCTAACCCCTAGCTTAGAGGTCGAGTTTGCATCTCTTTGTCTTTCTTTTATCTTCTTTGGTTCACATGACACACAGATATCCTTGCCGAAACCACTTGGGGAGAAAAAAAGGAACAGACCAGCATCTAGGCCCCGGCAAGCCAGTGTTGCCGGGGGCTGCAAGAGCAAAGATTCACGCGGGGCAAACCAGGGTTGCCGGGGGCTGCAGCTTCAGATAAGTTCTTCATCCCTTGTCATGCATTCCATTATGGACTGAGGTATGTGAAACCTCGTTTTTTCCTTAAACTACCATGCTCCCCTAACTCTAGGTCCTAGGGCTCGTTCCTGGGACCAAGTTTGGTCGTAGTCGCGGTAGCGAAAAGATGAAACAAGGAGCCTGAACCCGCCTCATCCCTGCCTCCGCCAAAGGTGTGAGAAAGGTAGAGCGAAGTGGGGAGACGGCAAGGCCTGTTGCCGGGCGAGAAAGTGTTTATCTTAAAGATATCAAGGATTTATTCCTTGTCGTGGGTTTCGCCCACAAACAAATGACCCGGCAAACATCCCTTTTTCATTAAAAACATTCCACTCGGGTACAGTCCATAGGGAATGAAAAACATGAATGAGAGGATTACAAGTTTTAAATTTAACAGACGCCCGAAGGCTTACAAACTAAAAAGAGATAAGATGCCCGTAATCCTTTTCTTGTCCCTCTCCTCAGGAGGCAGGTCAAGGAGGCGAGAAGGGCAAAAGGAGCGCCTAGGCGAGCTACGGGTGGCCGAAGACACCGAGAGAACATCTTGGTGGCCGCCCAAAGGCTGGATGGTGATGGCGGCACCGGAAGCAGAGCTCGAAGACGAGGCGGCAGGACGTCAGTACGCGTCGAAGGCGTCGGTGCCCGCGTACTCCGACTTGACGGCCTTGCCGCCCGCCCTCTTCCTCTTCCGCAGCCCCCCAACCCCAGCCGCCCAAGAAGACGGCCCCGAGAAGTTCAAGGAGCTGGCGACACGGATGATGCGGTCACCAGTGCCGCATGGAACGGCGCCCGACACCTAGTCGGGCCCATCATCCTGCCGCCTACCACCCTCGTCGTCGCTGTCACTGTCCTCCTCGTCACTCTCGCTCGAGGAGGAATCTTCATCATCAGAAGAGCTTTCCACGCAGCACCTTGCACTAGTCCCGAAGTGCTCGAAGACCTTGACGGAAAGAAGGCCACCCTCCATCAACTTAAAATGGAGAGTGAGCCCCTCCGTCAAGCTGTGGATATGAGCAAACGTCTTCCATCCCCGACGAAGATACATCACATGAGGAGCAGGGAAGTCAACGCGGACCCGCGTGCCACTGATCCCGCAGCCCCTCATGTGCAGCCGCAGTGACTCCGGCGGATCCAGCTCCATCTCCCGCGCAAATGGACTCGGGAGACAAAGGCGACGACGCGGCAGCCGGCACAACCTGACGAAGAGCTCACAAGGGTCATCCCCAACATGGCCATCCATTGGAGGAGGAGCTGCTGGCGGGGGCAAGGCCGGCGGGCCACCCTGTCCTCCTCTTCCTCGAGCGCCCCGGCCTCGCCCCCTCCCCCTTCCCCTCGCGGCCGGCTCTGCCACCGCAGGCGCAGGAGAAGGAGGGACGCGTTGTCGAGCGGCGACCCTCGCCGCTACCGTTGAAGGGCCAGGATTTCCTCTCTCCATGATGAATGGAAGAGAGGAGCAGAAGCTGAAGGAGGAAGAAGATGGAAGAATGCGGGACGCCGTCCCTCCCCTCCCGCTCTTTATAAAGGAACGGGGTTGGGGCTCGACCGCCCCGCTCGGCCAATCAAGACACGGAAGGCGCAGGGAGCCAGGACCGACACGCCGCCCCAACCAGCGACGGCCCGGTTTTCCGCCTCCACCGTTTGCCACCCCAAGCGCATGGGAGACACGTGGAAGACGTGCAGAACCGAGGGGACGGGTGAGGCGACCTCTCCCCACCCCGTGATCGTGGGGAGTGGACGCCTTGAGGACTGTGCCTCGGCCCCATTCAGTAAATGGGCCGCGCCTCCACGCCTCCCTCCGTTTATGGGGAAGGCGCGAACCACCCCTTTACTACGACGTGATGCATGCGTGCAAAGACCAACCCCACGCATGCTGCTCACGTCACACGCACTTCCCCACACCGCGTCACGCGCGAGAGTCATGGGAAGAGCAGCGCGCGAAAAATCTTACCGCGGTAAAAACCGCCCCGCCTGCCCGCGCACCATTTTTTGGGCCTGGCCCAACAACGCGTTGCGCTTATGTGTGGCCCAGGCCAGGGGGCTCCTGTCGGTGTACAAAAAGAGGGGTACATTTTTTGTACCCCTATAACTGTGCACGGGCAGTCTGCGCCGCGGGCACCACCACACCAAGCAAGGCAAGGGAGGTGAGCTAGGGTGAGACCGAAGCTCGATGGAAGTGGAGCAACACCAAAGCCAAGACCACGAAGAGCCAAGGGATGAGACGGGCACCCCCAGCAAGATCCTTGCCGGGGCCGGCTTTAGCAGCCCCAGCAAGACCCTTGCCGCGGCAACTCGCCCCACGCCTACGAAGCAAATCACCCTTGAGTCCACTGCCCCCATGGGGCAAGGATTCGGGAGACATCCCCGTAGTGGCATGCAGATCTTTGTGAAGACGACGACCCTTGGCGCGATCCCAGCCAAGGAAGACCACAAGACCTCCGGCAAGCACCTTGTCAGGGATGGCAGCAGGCGCCGCGGCAAGACCCTTGCCGGGGCCCCGGCAAGGCCCTTGCCAAGGACATCCGCAGGGCCACCATCAGGCCCACGTCGACTAAACTTCCACCGCCGTATGCAGCTGCCGACCCAACCAATTGGGCAGGCACCTGCGTGGCGACATGCAAATCTTCGTGAAGACCCACCATTGCGCCACCTCAGCTGCCTGCCTACCTACATGGCATCTCAGGCATCGCTGGCCAGGGCGCGTGTCGACACAAGAAGGAGCGGCGACAGAGAAGACATATCTCTCCCCCGGCCCCGGTAAAGCAAGGACACCAAAGCAAGATTCATTAAATGCGCCTTGTCATGTAATGTGAGGGATAAACTCGCATCACTGTACCCTTTCCACCTCGTGTGTGCCACTATGGCAACCCCTTTTTCTATAAAAGGAGGCCCGATGCGACCAGGAGGAGGATTCGGCTTTTTGGAGCTCCTCACGCCCCATAGCTAGCTGAAGAACACAGATATACAATCCACCAAAGCAGGAGTAGGGTTTTACGCATCCTCGCGGCCCGAACCTGGATAAACGAACCGTGTGCTATTTGTTTGATCCGCTCTTCTCTCAACCCCGCGCCCCGCTAACCGTACTAGGGATTCTTGTGATCCCATAGGTGTCGTTTCCACCGACACTTTGCGTGTGGTCTTATTATAGCATAGGTAGACCGCCTGTCAAGTTTCGTCGCATTCGAAGCTCGTTTGATAGCCCGAAGGTTAACTGCGTTAACCGCCGTAAGCCTTTTGTCTTTTGGACCAGCACCCCTTTCACACAGCCTACCTAGCCCATTCTAACCCCTCCATGGTCTTGGCCGTTCGATCATGATCGCGTGGCCGCAAATCGCTCCTCATTTGGACACTCCTAGCTCCCTATGCCTATAAATTAGCCCTCCCCGTCCAAATTCGCGGATGAAACCCTAGTCTTCTTCCACCTCGCGCCGCCGGACATGTCCACCCACGACGCACATGTCCAGCCGGCCACCTCACCCCGGCTAATCGCGGCCTACCACGTCGCCCCACCGCCCCGCTCAGCCAACCAGGCACCGCCACCTCACCCTCTCTCTCTCCTCCCACCGCGCGGCCCGCGGAGCCCATCGTGGGCCCGCACGGACCCGTCCACCGCCGCCGCCAGCTGCAGGCGTCCGCCCGCGCCTGCCTCCGCCCCGCCTTGCGCATCCCCGCCGTCGGCTCGCCCCGACCCCGCCGCCTTCGGCCGCTCCGGCCGCCCCCGTTCGCCAGAGCTCCACCGCCCTAGAGGCCCCACCGCGCCAGATCCGGCCCAGATCCAGCAGCCGCCGGCCAGATCCTGCCGATCCCCGGCATCCCCTCGCCCCGCCTCGTCACCGGCGGGAAGAGCCTCGCCGCCGGCGGGAAAAGCTGTCGCCGCCATGGCCCTGCTCGGGTCGGGCAGGGAGCTCGTTCAGCCCTGCCCTGCCTCGCTCGCCTGGGCCGGCCTCGGCCTCGCCCCGCCGCCTCATGGACCGGCCCCTCCGTCGGCCCACCTCGTGCCCGAGCAGGCCCTCCGACCTGGGCCTGGGCATGCGCTGGTGAGCTGCCCTGCTAAGCCTCACTCTGTGCGCAAAGTTACTATGTTGCTTTCACCCTGTTCTGTGTTTTTTTTTTGCTAAGTCTGGGAAAAATCAATAGCATGTTGTCATCTTTGAGTGGCTCTATCTTGGTGCATGATCATCCGTTTGTTGCAAATAATATGTCAAAATGATCGTGGTGATATGCTCTACACTTTGTTCCATTGTGCCAAGCTTGTTTGACTTCATCTAGATGCCCTAATCTCTGTTGCAAGAGTGCTACTTGTTATAAACTGTTGTTACTTGTTAATTTGATGCCATGTTTGAGATATGATAACTTGGTGCATGTTTATCCAAATGATGCATATGATATGTCAAAATGTTCATTGTGAAGTGCTCTACATGTTTGTTGCTGTAGCATTCATGTTAGGTGTCCTCTTTCCATGTTAATCTCTGTTGCAATAGTGCATTTGACTGTTAAGTGCTGAAACTTGTTATGAGATGCTGATTTCACTTGCTCGTTGCTATTGGTGTGTTTGTCTTCATGCCACATGTCTAGATGTTTTAGAAGCACAATCATATGGTCTTTGTTGTGGTGCAATTCATTTTCCATGTTATGCCTTGAGGTGACTTAAACAAGCTTGTAAACATGCCATGTTGTTGTTACTGTTTTATACTTAGTGAAAAAACTGCTAAGTCTGGAATCTGTTATAACCTGATGCTATGTTTGCTTGATGCCCCACTCAAATCCTTGCTTGTTTTGGAGTGGCCAATGATCATGTCTTGTTGTCCATGTTATTGTCTATCCATTCATGCCCTTACTTGCTCATATGACCTGCTGTAGCTTATTTATTTCTTGCTCTCAAGTTGCTATAAATTATACCTGTCAGGATTTTATCAGCAAGATCAATTTGGTGTAGTTTGTTGCTATTGATCCATGCCTCCTATGGAGTTGCTCCAATGTAGTGGTTTGCTGCAGGATATGTCTACTACATGTCCATGATCTTTATATGCTTAGTGGAGTTGATATGCATGTTGTTTTGTGCTCCCGAAGGCAGCATCGTGATGATGTTTTTGCCTTCCTAGATTTTGGCTAAGTCTGGATAATTTTATTGCAACTTGCCATGCTTGGTTAATTATGTTTCAGTAGGTTTTGGGTGTGTTCTAAGTTCATGCTTGTTAAGTAACACGTCTACTTCACATCCATGCCTCTTGTTATGATGTTTGAGTGATGTAGCATGTATTTACCTTGCTCCAAAGTTGCTATGTGGCTGTTAACTTCAGCTTGTTGTTATATCTTGTTTCGTGTGTATGTGTTGATCCGTTGCTCCGTTTTGAGTGTGCCCTATATGAAACTTGTGTGATTTTGCATGTAGAATCATAATATCATGTTGTTTTCATGTTTGGAGTGAGTTTGCTTGATGTTTGGGAGCATCTTGCACCGTTGCCATGTTTGTCTTGTTTTGCTCATATCTTCTAGGCGTAGCTCCGAATTAAACAAACTTTATATGTAACTTGACTAGAATTTTGTGTAGATCGTCATGGTGCATGTTAACCTGCTGTTTAACAACTTTAACTTAAGGTTTGTTCAGATCTAGACTAATTTCAAAACATGCATATGAGGGCTTACCGGATTTTATAGGTAGTTTCCGGCCTCATTTAAACTTGTTGGCTTGTGTTGTTCTTGTGTGCTTCATCCCTTGCCATGTATTGCATCATATATAGACTTGTCTTGCATCATACTTGGTTGAGCATATTGTCATGTTCTTGTGTTGTGTGTTTACCGTATTGCTTGCTTCTTCTCGTTAGTGCTTGTTTTGTTGCGATCGTGAGGATTCGTTCGTCTACACGTGGTTCGTCTTCGAGGCTTATTCTTCGCCTTCTTCATGGATCCATTCTTCTTCCTTGTGGGATCTCAGGCAAGATGACCATCACCTTGGATACCTTTACTATCATTGTCATGCTTAGTAGTCTCGATGCTATCGTTACATGTCGCGCTACCCATCATTATTGTCAGCCCCTCTCCTTGTTGCCATGAAACCTCTAACCTTTGACACCTTCCTAGCAAACCGTTGTTTGGCTATGTTACCCGCTTGCTCAGCCCCTCTTATAGCGTTGTTAGTTGCAGGTGAAGATGAAGATTGTTCCATGTTGGAACTTGATGCTTTGGGAATATCACAATATCTATTATTATTATTAACACACCTATATACTGGGCATGGGTGGAAGGCTTGGCCTTTTGCTCGGTGTTTTGTTCCACTCATGCCACCTTAGGAGCCGATAAACCGGCATTATGTTCCTTGATTTTGCGTTCCTTACACGGTTGGGTATATGGGGACCCCTTGACAGTTCGTCTTTGAATAAAACTCCTCCAGCAAGGCCCAACATTGGTTTTAATTTGCAACATAATAAAAACTTAATTAATTAATTAATTGCATAGGGAGTTAGCGCTACCCGAGGATTCTTCTACATACAGGGGGCCAGTGCTGATGGTGTTGGTCCCAAACGGGGAGACCGTGGGACCGCCAAGGGGAAACTCGAGGTATCTGGCTCCTGTAGGATCACCTACCGGTTGTCGCGTGAGACGAGATACGCGCGGCTACTATCAGGGTGTCGGCACGTCAGGAGGTCTTGCTGGACTTGTTTTGCCATTGTCAAAATGTCTTGTGCACCGGGATACCGAGCCTGGTCGGATTGTCCTTAAGATAAGGGGTAAAATTATTATTACTTCTGCTGATCGTGAGAGCTTGTGATGGGCTAAGTTGGGACACCCCTGCAGGGTTATGATCTTTCGAAAGTCGTGCCCGCGGTCATGTGGCAGATTGGAATTTGTTAATGTCCGGTTGTAGAAAACTTGACAGAGGATCCGAAGTAAAACACACAACTTTGTGAGTAACCGTTACTGTCTCTTTTCACTTTGAGAAGAGAACACGGTGGGGTTATGTTTGACTCGTAGGTAGTTCAGGATCTTTAGCGATCACTACTAGTTTGCGACCGTTTGCGTAGATGCTCATCTTATTCTTGTACTCGTAAGTTAGCCACCATATATTGCTTAGCCGCTGCTGCAACCTCACCACTTAACCTCTTCCTACCTATTAAGCTTTGCTAGTCTTGTTACCCATGGTTATGGGATTGCTGAGTCCTCGTGGCTCACAGATACTACAACAACAGTTGCAGGTGTAGGTTTCCGATGACTTGACGTGAGAGCGATGTTCTTTTGTTGGAGTTCTTTCTTCTTCTTCTTCTTCAGTCTTGGGTTAGGTTCCTGGTCGGCATCGTGGGATAGCAGATGGATGTCGGGGTGTTTTTCATGTTTGCATCCGTAGTCGGATGCCTTGTATTGATGTTGTTGTATTCATGTGACTTGTATGTATTGTTGTATCCCCATGTATGTATGTAATGGTACGATGTAATGATATCCATCTTGCAAAGCGCCCGAAATGCGGTTGTGCCCCAATCACGTAAGTGTCACGTGATCGGGATAGAATCGCATCTTGGGCCTGACAAGTTGGTATCAGAGCCTCGACCGACCATAGGAGCCCCCTTGATTGATCGTAGCTTGGCCGTTCTTGAGTCTAGCAGAATTTCTTTTCCAGAGTCTAGTTATATCGGAGAGTAGGAATTCTTTTTACTCCCCTGCCCCTTCGTCGCACTGGTGAGGAATCTTGACGTAGGTGTTTTGAATTACCCCTCTTCCCCTTCAAATTTTTTTAGGATCACGCGGTTAGTTTTCGTTCGCTGCATTGTCAGTCTTTCATCTTGTGCATCTCTCGTCAAGTGGACTTGACCCTCTTCTTCTTTGCAAGTTCAAGCCTCAGTTCTTTTCAACCGATGTTGTTTTCCCTTCCGAAGTTGTCTTTCTTTTAACCACCCGCCCGCCCTTTTGCTTCTCGGAGCCGGAGTCCTAATCGAGTATCCATTCTACTCGTGTGAATTATTTGCTTCCTTTCCTCAATTATTTCAACTAATGAATTCTCGTCTAGTTCGTCATTCTTCATCTCTTTTCTTTCCGGTGGTTCCAATTCAATATGTATTCGGTGCTCATCATATTCTTTCATCGGCTCAAATGTTTCCAATTGCTCGTTTACCTCTCGCCATTTAATTATTCCGGAGTTCCGAAGACATCTCAAGAGATTCATCTGTCTTTCAATTAATTCGAGGTTGTCACCTCCTTCGAGTCTTTTAATCATTCTGGTGCATCATCCCTTTTTCAATCCTTTTCAACGGTGTTTTCTCTTCGGTGGACTCATAACCCACAGGTTTATTCACAGGATCTTACCTGACTCTTCTAATTTCCCGGAGTGTTCTGAAACTCTTTTCAAGTGTGACGTAAGTATGGATTCCATCAGTCTTGTGCCTTCTCCAAGATCGCTTTTAATTCTTTTTCATCATGGGTTTGACCTTTCTTCTTTCATTCTTCCAGAGTATTTCATGTATTCTTTTCCTTGTGTTCCTCCAAAGGCCATCATTTCAGAAGATTTCTTCGTTCTCAGTTTTCAACTTCGTCCTCCAAATATTCTTATTCATGCCTCTACGTTCGTCTCACATTCTTCTGGTGCTTCGTTCAAGTTTTCTTTAATCAGTTCACGATCTCTTCGTTCTTGTCATTTTAAATTTCCCAAGTGCCTTATTCTCCCCGACGATTCATCGTATTCACTCAATTTCAACTCTTCCCGGTGGTTGTTCTCTTTCTTCATTCGATTTTAATTCTCCACTGTGGTTCGTTCCTTTCTCTTCACTCGGCTTTAATTCCTTACGGTGATTCGCTCAAGAGTTCTTTTCCGGTGTTATCATATCAATCCATTCATTTTATTCCAATCCTACCGGTGTTTCATGAAGATTTTCGCAAGTTCGCGATATATCCCTCTTTAATCTTATCAACGAGAATAAGTAGTATGTGAATCCATTCATTCTCATCAATTTAATTGGTGGAGGATAAGCATAACATAATTCTTATTATTTTCATCAAGTTGATTAATTCCTTCCTTCAGAGTTTATTCTTGATGAATAAATTCTAGTTTCAAGTGTTTTATTCTTTTCTTTTCCAGAGTTCAAATTTTATCGGTTATCTCGTCGGAGGCCCTTTCTAAATCATCGGAAGGCTTTAATCTTATTCCTTTCGTTCGTCATTTCTATATCATCATCCTTTCATTACCGGATTTCTTCGTGGTGGTTCTTCATCATTTAATTCATTCTTCAAATATTCATCTAATTCTTCTGGGGCAGCTCAAACTTTATTCTTTTGTATACCGAGATGCAAATAATTCTCCGTATTCTTTTGAAGTGGAGTTTTGCATTCTTCGCTCTTCTCATCTCATCAATATTTTGGTTGTGGCATAATTCACCTCAAGTCTTCAGATGGTTAAATAAGTCCATAACAAGCTTATTCTTATGTTATTGTTGGTTTTCTCAACAACTCCTTTCGAGTCTTTCCTTCAAGATGCTCTTTCAAATTCATTTCTGTTCAAACTTGTTGTTCTCTTATTCGTTCCTTTCAGTCCATTCTTTCAATTCTTTCCGGAGGCATTGTGTTGTTCCTCTCATCAAACATTATCCCATCTCTCAAATTACTCTTCTTTCAATTCATCTTCAACCGGTGTCCTATTCCTTCCGTTTTCAGGCGGAGTGCTGCCCAAATTCCTTCGTTTTAATTCCTTTTCTATCTCTTTTAACCGGAGTGGCTTTCAATGTATTCTTATTCCTTCAGCTCGTGTTTCATGCCTTCCAACCTAATTGGTTCTCGTGTGTTCCTTGTTCCTCTTTTGTAATGGAGCTTCTCTTTCTCGTTCATCTCCATTATATTCTTTCTTTCGAAGTTGTTCATCCTCTCAAGGTTCTTTTCTTTCACTCTTTTGTCCTCGAAGAACTTTGTTCTTCCTTTTTCCCTTCCGTCTCTTTCCTAAGATCTCGGGACGAGATCTCTTGTTAGTAGGGGAGTGTTGTGACACCCCGAGACCGGTGCGCCAGGTGTCAGCCAGTTATTCATCGTCGTTGCCATGTCATCTGCTTGCGTGTTGCATCTTGCCATGTCATCGTGTGCATTGCATCAGCATGTTTTCGAAACGTGCATCCGTCCGAGCCCTCTCGTCCTCTCCATTGTCCGTTCTGAGCCTAGACACACTTGCACGCGCCCGCGGCACCTCCAGTTATTTATTTTATGAGTGGCCGAAAAACATTCTCGGAATGGGATGAAACTTGGTGTGTGGTCTTATTATAGCATAGGTAGACCGCCTGTCAAGTTTCGCCGCATTCGGAGCTCGTTTGATAGCCCAACGGTTAACCGCTGGAAGCCTTTTATCTTTTGGCCCAGCACCCCTTTCACACAGCCCACCTAGCCCATTCTAACCCCTCCATGCTCTTGGCCGTTCGATCACGATCGCGTGGCCGTGAACCGCTCCTCATTTGGACACTCCTAGCTCCCTATGCCTATAAATTAGTCATCCCCGTCCAAATTCGCGGATGAAACCCTAGTCTTCTTCCACCTCGCGCCGCCGGACATGTCCACCCGCACAGGACATGTCTAGCCGGCCACCTCACCCCGGCCAATCGCGGCATGCCACGTCGCCCCGCCGCCCCGCTCTGACAACCAAGCGCCGCCACCTCACGCTCTCTCTCTCCTCCCACCGCGCGGCCTGCAGAGCCCATCGCGGGCCCGACGGACCCGTCCGCCACCGCCGCCAGCCGCAGGCGTCCGCCTGCGCCTGCCTCCGCCCCGCCTCGCGCATCCCCGCCGCCGGCTCGCTGCCGACCCCGCCGCCTTCGGCCGCTCCGGCCGCCCCCGTTCTCCGGAGCTCCGCCGCCCTGGAGGCCCCGCCGCGCTAGATCTGGCCCGGATCCGGCAGCCGGCGGCCAGATCCGGCCGATCCCCGACATCCCCTCGCCCCGCCTCGTCACCGGCGGGAAGAGCCTCGCTGCCGGCGGGAAAAGCTGCCGCCGCCATGGCCCTGCTCGGGTCGGGCAGGGAGCTCGTTCAGCCCCGCCCTGCCTCGCTCGCTTGGGCCGGCCTCGGCCTCGCCCCGCCGCCTCATGGGCCGGCCCCTCCGTCGGCCCAGCTCGTGCCCGAGCCGCCCCTCCGACCTGGGCCTGGGCATGTGCTGGTGAGCTGCCCCGCTAAGCCTCACTCTGTGCGCAAAGTTACTATGTTGCGCTCACCCTGTTCTGTGTTTTTTTTTGCTAAGTCTGGGAAAAATCAATAGCATGTTGTCATCTTTGAGTGGCTCTATCTTGGCGCATGATCATCCGTTTGTTGCAAATAATATGTCAAAATGATCGTGGTGATATGCTCTACACTTTGTTCCATTGTGCCATTCTTGTTTGACTTCATCTAGATGCCCTAATCTCTGTTGCAAGAGTGCTACTTGTTATAAACTGATGTTACTTGTTAATTTGATGCCATGTTTGAGATATGATAACTTGGTGCATGTTTATCCAAATGATGCATATGATATGTCAAAATATTCATTGTGGAGTGCTCTACATGTTTGT
Source organism: Secale cereale (assembly GCA_902687465.1). NCBI lineage: Eukaryota > Viridiplantae > Streptophyta > Magnoliopsida > Poales > Poaceae > Secale > Secale cereale. The sequence continues at coordinate 478,472,967 of LR738715.1, forward strand.
TGCTGTACCATTCATGTTAGGTGTCATCTTGTCATGTTAATCTCTATCGCAATAGTGCATTTGACTGTTAAGTGCTGAAACACGTTATGAGATGCTGATTTCACTTGCTCGTTGCTATTGGTGGGTTTGTCTTCATGCCACATGTCTAGATGTTTTAGAAGCACAATCATATGGTCTTTGCTGTGGTGCAATTAATTTTCCATGTTATGCCTTGAGGTGACTTAAACAAGCTTGTAAACATGCCATGTTGTTGTTACTGTTTTATACTTAGTGAAAAAACTGCTAAGTCTGGAATCTGTTATAACCTGATGCTATGTTTGCTTGATACCCCACTCAAATCCTTGCTTGTTTAGGAGTGGCCAATGATCATGTCTTGTTGTCCATGTTATTGTCTATCCATTCATGCCCTTAGTTGCTCATATGACCTGTTGTAGCTTATTTATTTCTTGCTCTCAAGTTGTTATAAATTATACCTGTCAGGATTTTATCAGCATGATCAATTTGGTGTAGCTTGTTCTATTGATCCATGCCTCCTATGGAGTTGCTCCAATGGAGTTGTTTGCTGTAGGATATGTCTACTACATGTCCATGATCTTTATATGCTTAGTGGAATTGATATGCATGTTGTTTTGTGCTCCCGAAGGCAGCATCGTGATGATGTTTTTGCCTTCCCAGATTTTGGCCAAGTCTGGACAATTTTATTGCAACTTGCCATGCTTGGTTAATTATGTTCCAGTAGGTTTTGGGTGTGTTCTAAGTTCATGCTTGTTAAGTAACATGTCTACTTCACATCCATGCCTCTTGTTATGATGTTTGAGTGCTGTAGCATGTATTTACCTTGCTCCAAAGTTGCTATATGGCTGTTAACTTCAGCTTGTTGTTATATCTTGTTTCGTGTGTATGTGTTGATCCGTTGCTCCGTTTTTAGTGTGCCCTATATGAAACTTGTGTGATTTTGCATGTAGAATCATAATATCATGTTGTTTTCATGTTTGGAGTGAGTTTGCTTGATGTTTGGGAGCATCTTGCACCGTTGCCATGTTTGTCTTGTTTTTCTCATATCTTCTAGGCCGTAGCTCTGAATTAAACAAACTTTATATGTAACTTGACTAGAATTTCGTGTAGATCATCATGCTGCATGTTAACCCGCTGTTTAACAACTTCAACTTAAGGTTTGTTCAGATCTGGACTAATTTCAACATATGCATATGAGGGCCTATCAGATTTGTTATAGGTTGTTTCCGACCTCATTTAAACTTGTTGGCTTGTGTTGTTCTTGTGTGCTTCATACCTTGCCATGTATTGCATCATATATAGACTTGTCTTGCATCATACTTGGTTGAGCATATTGTCATGTTCTTGTGTTGTGTGTTTACCGTATTGCTTGCTTCTTCTCGTTAGTGCTTGTTCCGTTGCGATCGTGAGGATTCGTTCGTCTACACGTGGTTCGTCTTTGAGGCTTCTTCTTCGCCTTCTTCATGGATCCATTCTTCTTCCTTGTGGGATCTCAGGCAAGATGACCATCACCTTGGATACCTTTACTATCATTGTCATGCTTAGTTGTCTCGATGTTATCGTTACATGTCGCGCTACCCATCATTATTGTCAGCCCCTCTCCTTGTTGCCATGAAACCTCTAACCTTTGACACCTTCCTAGCAAACCGTTGTTTGGTTATGTTACCCGCTTGCTCAGCCCCTCTTATAGCGTTGTTAGTTGCAGGTGAAGATGAAGATTGTTCCATGTTGGAACTTGATGCTTTGGGAATATCACAATATCTATTATTATTATTAAAACACCTATATACTGAGCATGGGTGGAAGGCTTGGCCTTTTGCTCGGTGTTTTGTTCCACTCATGCCACCTTAGGAGCCGATAAACCGGCATTATGTTCCTTGATTTTGCGTTCCTTACACGGTTGGGTATATGGGGACCCCTTGACAGTTCGTCTTTGAATAAAACTCCTCCAGCAAGGCCCAACATTGGTTTTAATATGCAACATAATAAAAACTTAATTAATTAATTAATTACATAGGGAGTTAGCGCTACCCGAGGATTCTTCTACATACAGGGGGGCCAGTGCTGATGGTGTTGGTCCCAAATGGGGAGACTGCGGGACCGCCACGGGGAAACTCGAGGTATCTGGCTCCTGTAGGATCACCTACCGGTTGTGGCCTGAGACGAGATACGCGCGGCAACTATCAGGGTGTCGGCACGCCGGGAGGTCTTGCTAGACTTGTTTTACCATTGTCGAAATGTCTTGTGCACCGGGATACCGAGCCTGATCGGATTGTCCTTAAGATAAGGGGTAATATTATTATTACTTCTGCTGATCGTGAGAGCTTGTGATGGGCTAAGTTGGGACACCCATGCAGGGTTATGATCTTTCGAAAGCCGTGCCCGCGGTCATGTGGCAGATTGGAATTTGTTAATGTCCGGTTGTGGAAAACTTGACAGAGGATCCGAAGTAAAACACACAACTGTGTGAGTAACCGTGACTGTCTCTTTTCACTTTGAGAAGAGAACACGGTGGGGTTATGTTTGACTCGTAGGTAGTTCAGGATCTTTAGCGATCACTACTAGTTTGCGACCGTTTGCGTAGATGCTCATCTTATTCTTGTACTCGTAAGTTAGCCACCATATATTGCTTAGCCGCTGCTGCAACCTCACCACTTAACCTCTTCCTACCTATTAAGCTTTGCTAGTCTTGTTACCCATGGTTATGGGATTGCTGAGTCCTCGTGGCTCACAGATACTACAACAACAGTTGCAGGTGCAGGTTTCCGATGACTTGACGTGAGAGCGATGTTCTTTTGTTGGAGTTCTTTCTTCTTCTTCTTGTTCTTCAGTATTGGGTTAGGTTCCTGGTCGGCAGCCTGGGATAGCAGATGGATGTTGGGGTGTTTTTCATGTTTGCATCCGTAGTCGGATGCCTTGTATTGATGTTGTTGTATTCACGTGACTTGTATGTATTGTTGTATCCCCATGTATGTATGTAATGGTACGATGTAATGATATCCATCTTGCTAAGCGCCCGAAATGCGGTTGTGCCCCAATAACATAAGTGTCACGTGATCGGGATAGAATCGCATCTTGGGCTTGACACGGGGGCGGCACGGGCCCCTGGGCTCTCTCCTCCACTCTGCGACAGGTGCAGTTGCTGCCAAAGTTTAGGTCGGCGCTGCCACCACGGTACAACGGCGTGGCCGACCCTGTGGGATTCCTCCAGGCCCATACAGAGGCCGTCTGGGCAGCTGGCGGCGATGACAAGGTGATGGTGAACTGGCTCCCCATGGCCCTTGTAGGAGAGCCACGCGCCTAGTTTCTCAGCTTACCGGAGTCCTTGGTGGCCTCCTGGGAAGAGTTGTGCGGCTTGTTCGTCACACGCTTCGCGGTGCCGGCACCCAACGCAGTCGCGGCACTCCTCGGCGGTTTGCGAGCGCCGGTGTCGGACCGTCACGTCAAGCGATTCATCCGACAGGCGGGAGTCGCGCACTCGCCCCCGGGCTGAGCGGCCCTCAAGGCCGACCTCACCTTTGATTCAAGGGACCACCCCGAGACCACGATCAGCGTGGGTGCGCTCCCTATGCTCTGCACCCCCAACATATGCAATGTGGCGGTCACCAGGACCCTCATCGATGGCGGCGCCAGCCTGAATGTCCTTTCCGTAGAGGCGTTCGGCCTCCTCCACATGCCCTACGGCTGGCTCCGTCCCACCAAGCCCTTCTCTGGGGTCATCCATAGCTCCACCCGCCCCTGGAGCAGATCCGCCTCCCGGTCACCTTCGGCACGTGTGACAACTACCGCACTGAGCTTATCGACTTCGACATCGCCCGCATCATCCTTCCGTATAATGCTATCCTCGGCTACCCAACATTGGTCAAGTTCATGGTGGCGATTCATCCTGCTTACAACCACATGAAGATGCCAAGAAGTAGCGGTGTCCTCACCGTGGTGGGGGAAACCAAGGACGCGCTCTTAGCCCTCAAGCTCGCTTTCAGATCTGCGGCAATTGCGTGGCTGGGCGAGGAAGGAGCCCCGGAGGCCCCGGGGGCTACACCAATGAAGAAGAAGCAATTGTTCCCTCAAGATCTGGCATAAACGAAGCAGGTGTTGGTGGACCAAGACGGAGGACCGGGCTCCAACTTCACCATAGGCGCCGACCTCCCCCCGGGCCAAGAAGAGGCGCTGGTCGGCTTCCTGAGCACAAACAAGGAGGTGTTTGTGTGGGAAGCATCGGATCTGGTCAGAGTTCCGTGAGGAGTAATCGAGCATCACTTGAGGGTGTGCCCAAACGCGCGCCCAGTAAAGCAGAAGGCACGGCGGCAAGCTCCGGAGAAGCAGTCATTCATGACCCAGGAGACCCGCAAGCTACTGGAAGCCGGAGTCATTCGAGAAGTGCGGCACCCGGGCTGGCTCGTGAAACCAGTCATTGTCCCCAAGAAGGGTGGGAAAGAGCGTATGTGCATCGACTTCACCAACCTCAACAAGGCCTGCCCTCGGTACCCTTTCCCTCTCCCACGCATCGACCAGATTGTTGACTCTATCGCCGAGTGCGATCTATTATGTTTCTTGGACGCCTTCTCGGGCTATCATCAAATCAAGATGGCGGTACAAGATGTTGAGAAGACAGCTTTCCTAACCCCGTGTGGGGTGTACTGCTACACATGTATGCCTTTTGGGTTGTGCAATGCAGGAGAAACTTTCCAACGGTTGATGCACATCGCCGTGGGGGAACAACTCGGGAGGAACGCAGAGGCATACGTCGATGACATAGTGGCGAAATATCGGGAAGCAAGAACTCTCATTGACGACCTGGAGGAGACATTCTCCAGCCTGCGCAAAGTGGACCTATGGCTCAACCCGGAAAAATGTGTGTTCGGTGCTTAGTCAAGAAAGCTACAAGGTTTCCTGGTGTCGCACAGAGGGATCGAGGCTAACCCGAAGAAGGTCAAGGCCATAGAAAGAATGAGTCCGCCGAAAACCCTCAAGGAGATGCAGAATTTGGCAGGCTGCGTGACGTCGCTCGGGCGCTTCATCTCCAGGCTAGGGGAATGCACCCTCCCCTTCTTCAAGCTGATGAAAAGGAAGGGCTCGTTCAAGTGGACCCCAGAGGCTGACGCAGCTTTCGAGGACCTCAAGAGATACCTCACAAGCCCACCGGTGATGGTAGCACCGCGCCTCCATGAACCTTTGGTGCTCTACCTGGCCGCCACGCCTCACTCTGCCAGCGTGACACTGGTGGCGGTCCGGGAGGAGCGCCCGATCAAGGGCTCGCAGAAACGAAGCACCTCGTGCCCAGCTGGGGCGCCGCGGATTCAGGGCAGTTCTCCTGAGGCCTCGGCCACCCCACCAGCCAACGGCGCTCCTGGGGCCTTGGCCGATCTTCCAGACAACAAGGCTCCCAAGGGCGGTGCTCCTGAGGCCACAGCTGCCTTGACGGATAACAAGGTTCCTGAGTACCCTCAGCCACAGAAGCTGCGGGACTCCGCCAGCACCTCCACCCTCGTTGAGCACCCGGTGTACTTCATCAGCACAGTGTTGTGTGACACGCGGGCACGCTACCTCATGCCATAGAAGCTCCTGCTGGCACTCCTCATCGCCTCTCGGAAGCTGCGCCACTACTTCCAGGGTCACCCAATCAAGGTCGCTCAGCTTACCCCTTGGAAAGGGTACTCCAGAGCCCTAATGCAGTGGGAAGGGTCGCCAAATGGAACATTGAGCTACAGGCGTTTGAGTTGGAGTTCAGCACGACCCGGATCATCAAAGGAGCAGCCCTCGCCGATTTCATGGCAGAATGGACCGATGCCCCCGACCAAGAAGTGAGCGAGGACCGTACTCTCACCCCTAGAGATGAAGCACGAGATGGTTGGGTCATGCACTTCGATGATGCCTACTCGCACCAGCGTGCGAGGGCTGGAGCCGTGCTCATCTCGCCCACCAAGGACAAGCGCTACTACGCCGTGCAACTCTGCTTCCAGCATGGCAAAAAGGTCTCCAATAACATTGCAGAATACGAGGGCCTGATTGTTGGCTCAAGGCCGCGGCGGCTCTAGGGTGAGGTGCCTTACCATCAAGGGCGACTCCCAGCTCCTCGTCCACTTCTCCAACAAGGCGCACACACCAAAGGATGACACATGGAGGCATACCTCAAGGAGGTACGCAAAATCGAGGAACAAGTCTTGGGCTTGGAATTGCAGCACGTGTCGTGCAACACGAACAAGGAGGCGGACGACATCGCCAAGAGGGCGTCTTGGCGCCTACCTCAAGAGCCTGGCGTCTTTGAAGAACGACTTTTCAAGCCATCGGCAGCTCCTCCCACTGTAGGGCCAGCGTCGCCTCAGGAGGAGCTTCACCCAACACCCACCTCAGGTGCCCTGACTTGCGGTCTGACCTCAGGAGCCCGCCTACACCTCGCACTTGAACCTCAGGAGGGGTGCTGGACTAAGGAGTTCAAGGTGTACCTGCTCCAATGCACCTTGACGGAGAAGGAGGAAGATGCACAGAGTGTGGCCCGACAGGCCACCGCATACTGCATCCAGGACGGTGAGATCTACCGAAGATGGCCAAACGATGTCTCTCTGCGATGCATCTCCAGGGAGCAGGGATGCGAGCTGTTGGACGACATACATGGCGGGGACTGAAGGCATCACTCCTCATCATGCACCCTTGTGGGCAAGGCGTTCTGCAGTGGATTCTAGTGGCCCACAACGCTCAACGATGCCACCGAACTGGTAAGGTCCTGTGACGCCTGCCAATTCCACGCAAAGCAGATCCACCAGCCCACTCAGGGCCTCTAGACCATCCTGCTATACTAGTCATTTGCAGTCAGGGGGCTGGACATCCCGGGCCCATTTCCCCGAGCGCCCGGGGGTAACCGCTACCGCTATGTTGCCATCAACAAATTCACCAAGTGGGTGGAGGTGGAGGTCGTCCGCACCATCCTGGCCGGCTCGGCCGGCAAGTTAATCAAGGGCCTCGTGAGCCGTTTCGGAGTTCCAAATCGCATCATCACCGACAACGGCTCGCAGTTCACTAGCAACCTTTTCAAAACATATTGTGCTAACCTTGGAACGCAAATATGCTACGCTTCGGTGGCGCACCCATTGAGCAATGGACAGGCCGAGCACGCCAATGCAGAGGAGTTGAGAGGCCTCAAGACAAAAACCTTCATGAAGAAACTCAAGGCCTACGGCAGGGGCTAGCTCGGTGAGCTCCAGTCCGTGCTATGGTCCATCCGCACCACCGCGACCAAGCCGACTGGGACACTCCATTCTTTCTCGTCTACATAGCTGAAGTGGTTATCCCCCCACGAGGTCAGACATCGCTCCGCGCGGGTCTTGGCGTTTGACGAGGCACGCTAGGATGCCTCGCGGGGGATTGATACATTTCCAACATATCTATAATTTTTGATTATTCCAAGCTGTTATATTATAATTCTTGGATGTTTTACAATCAATTTATATCAATTTTGTACTAACCTATTGACATAGTGCCAAGTGTTAGTTGCTATTTTCTGCATGTTTGTAACATTGCAGGAAATAAATATCAAACGGAGTCCAATCACCGCGAAATTTTTTGGAGAATTTTTTTGGGCCAGAAGACACCCAATGGGCCAGAGCTACACCTGGGGGGTGCCCTGAGGGGGGCACAACGCACCAGGGAGCGCCAAGCCCCCCTAGCACGCCCAGGGGGGTTGTGCCCACCTCGGTGGCCTCCCGCACCGCCTCTGTCACATCCCTAGCTAGCACTTGCATTAGGACCTAACTAGAGTGTGCATCATGTCTACATTCAAAGAAACTTTAAATGGGATTAACAGAAACCCCAGCACCCCTCCCCTAACAACTAGGGTTTGCTAAAATATTTTCCAATGTACCCAAAATGCCCTTCAAAAATGTTCATCATTTCTGCCTTGGTCTTAAACCTCTGCTAAAAATGGTGCACAATTTTCTAGGACACTCAAGGGCTTTGGATTAAATCTTATGGTTTTTGAATTTGGGCATTTAAATGCTATAAAATATTTTAAATGCTCAAATAATCATAAACTATAATGTTTCCTACTGTTCATAATATATACAGCAGGTATGACAAGTGTTATGAGTTACAAAAATGCTCTGGCATTTTATTTAAATGAACAAAGCTGCAAAAGAAATGAAACAGAAAAGAAAATAGAAAAAAAGGGAGAGAAAAACTTACCTGGCGCCCCACCCGGCCCACCTGCCGGCCCAGCCCAGCTGCCGCTCCAGCGAGCTGCTTGGCTCGGCCAGGCAGGCAGGCAGGTGCTCGACGGCGACCGCGCCACGCGCCACGCAGCTGCCCGCCGCCCTGCTTCGTCCCCTCGCCGTCCTGGAGGGATGGTTCGATCGTCCACGTCCTCCCCGACCCCGCAGACACCTCCACCTTCCCCCAGTTCCTCTCCCTCGCTCTCTCCGCGCCATGGCCGACGCCGCCGTGTTCGCACCGTCGTAGAAGCCGCGTCCACCGTCGTCCCTGAGCCCCGCCTTGGTGTCCATCGTCTCCGCCGTCCTCGAGTGCTTCGAACAGGCCGAGCCCCGAGCGCTCGCCCGCCCTGGAGACGCCCCCGACCTCTTCTTCCCCAACTCCGGCCGCGGAGATCCCTCTCGCCGTTCCGCTCAGCTCCGACCAACTCCGAGCTCGCTCCGGCGCTTGCTGCAACCCCTATGAGCCTAGCTTCATCCTCCCCTCTCCGTTGGCTCTCTTTTGCCCTGGAACGCACTGCACAAAGCTCAACCGCACGCACCGCCGCCGTGCTCGCCGCCGGTGATGCTCCGGTGACCATTTGGTCACTGGCACCCGTCCATCACACTCACCGCAGCACGTAGATGCGAAAGGTGCTACGCACGCATCGCCTAGGCCCCTGCAGCCGCATCTCCACACACGCCCGACGCCGGTCGCCGCCGTCGAGCTTGTTGCCGTCGTCTCCGGCCACCCCAGGTCCGGCGACCACCACCATCCGACGCGCAACAGCAAGGGCTTTCCAACGCACCCAACCGCAGCCCGAGCCGTGCACCGTAGGCGATTTCCGAAGCACGCCGCCGTGTTTGGCCTCGCCGGCGGCTAAACGCCGGCGAGTTGGACCTGTTTTGACCACGGGTTTGACCCCCTGGGTCACTGACATGTGGGCCCTGCCCGCAAGTCAAACCTAGTTTAGGTGTTAATTTAATTCTAATCAGTTAATTAGTTAACTGTGACACTGACCAGTGGGTCCCACTGGTCAGGTTTGACTTGGACTGGCCCTGTTGACTGCCTGACGTCGGCATGATGTCATGCTGACGCAGTAAAGGTTTTTCTGGGATTTTTAGATTTAAAATAATTCAGGAAATTCCAGAAAATACCCAAAACTTCTAAAAATCATATAAAATCAACCATAGCTCATATGGAAAAGATTTATATATGAAAAATGATCAGAAAAATCCAATCTTTCCAATGGCACTGGTTTCATGCATGTTTGAACAAGTTAACTTGCTGTATACATCAAAAACATGATAATGCACTTATTTAAATAATAGTTTGAACTCCAATTTGAATCTTTGATTCAAATAGGTTCAAACCCTTCTGGTTTTAGTTGCATTAGCCAACACACATGCATCTTGCCATGTCATGAGCATGCATCATATTGTTGCATTTGTTTGTTAATGATTGTATCGCCGGTATTCTCTGTGTTAGGTCCTGCTCCCGAGGATACTGCTGCGTATCCAGTTGAAGAGCAGTACCCGACAACTACCTTGTCAGGCAACCAATCATTGATCATTCCGATACAAACCCAATCTTCTCGCTCCTGCTCTCTTTTACTGCATTAAGGCAACAGCGTGTGAACTGCTACTTGCTGCGGTAGATGAACCCTATTCCCTTGCATGACCTGTCATTGCCACAGTAAATAGTTGAAACCCACTAGCATGTGTAGGAGTTGATTGAGCCATGTGATGTGTGATCCACCATGCTATTTGTTTATGTTGCCTGCTATGCTTAGAGTTGTGTCTAGTCTGGTTCATCTGGGTGATGGATCAGAGTGAAATAATCTTATCGATAAAGAGAAGGAGGTGTGGAATACGCTTGGTAAAGATATCGATGAAAGGCCATGTAGGAGTACATGGTGGGTTGTTTCATTGGAATCGTCCATAGGACCCGAGATCTGTATGTGTGGTTCAAGTTACAGCTACTACCACGCATTGGGATCCTTAATTGACCCTCTCGGCTTATTAATTACCCTTGATCTCTGTCCAGGAGTTGCAACTAGTTTCTGGTGTTTATAGCTTACTGGAGGTCGTGCACAACGCTGACCCTCGGGGTGGGTTGTGATGCGACAGGTACGTGGCACGGTGTACCGGTTGCCCGTTTGGTAACTCGGGAACCCTGTACACATCGTTTGGGGCCGTGAGCGACACCCCGGCCGGATCTCCCCACGGATGGAACCCAAATAGGCGATAAACCTGGACGAGAGACTTGAGTAGTTAGTCAGGTCATGGCCGACACCCTCGCTGGGCTTCCGCTTGAAGGTTGCCGAGTACACGCCGAGTAAACGGCGATAAGTGGTGGGAGCGTGTGTGAAGAAGTACACCCCTGCAGGGTTATCAATCTATTCGAATAGTCGTTGTTCGCGGTACGAACTACTTGGTTACTCTTACAGTTCATAGACAAGTTGATGGATACTACTAAAAGCCTCAAGATAAGTGTGAGTGCCGTGGATGGCCCTTCCGTAGGATGACGGAAGAGGATCCTCGGTAGTGTATTGATGTGGTGAGTAGAGGACTCGTGTTCGTAATAACATCTTGCAATCTGTTGAGTGTTGTAGTATAGGTTAGCCAAGGTCAAAGCTGGCATTCTGCTATTAACTCCACTACCCCCTTTGATAATGTTGCATGTATGATAGGTTCTGTGGTAAGACTTGCTGAGTACCTTTGTACTCATGTTTGCTTAATAACTGTTGCAGAGGAGAACCCTACCCCTGCTGATGGGTTCTACATAGACGTTGACGTCGACGAGTAGCTTGACACCCAGACGGAGATCTGGAGCTTGTGAAGGGCCTTGTAGATAGTCAGGCTACACCAAGCCTGTTTTATTTTCTAAGTTGTCTGTACGCAGACATGTAGCTTCCGCTTGTGCTTGTATGACTGTATGACTTGAGTGTTGGGTCATGTGACCCCTACCTGTATGGATATGTTATGTATGGCTCTTGGAGCCTTTTAAATAAAGTACTTTGAGTCATAGAGTTCTGTCGTGATGCAATGTTGTATTTGCACATATTGAGCATATTGCGTGTATGATTGAAATGATTGGTATGTATGGGATCCGACACCTAGTTGTTTTCCTTTGGTAGCCTACCTTACAGGGAAATGCCTCCTAGTGTCTCCAATGAGCCTTGGTAGCTTGCTACTGCTCGGAACACGTAGGCTGGCCGGCATGTGTCCTTCTTCGTTCCTGTGTCTGTCCCTTAGGGGAAATGTCACGCGTTGTTCCTTTAAGTCCATGTAGCTTGCTACGACTTGGGTTCATACGTTGATGACCGACACGTTCGTTGCTGGGTCATGGATGCCTGTCTCTGTAATTTAGTGCCACTTTTGGTTTATAACTAGCCATGTCGGCCCGGGTTCTCTGTCATATGGATGCTAGCGACACTGTCATATACGTGTGCCAAAATGCGCAAACGGTCCCGGGCCAGGTAAGGTGGCACCCGTGGGGTTACCATGCGTGAGGCCGCAAAGTGATATGACGTGTTACAGCTAGATCGGTGTGACTTAGGATCGGGGTCCTGACAGCGTTGGCATCAGAGCTGGACTGCCTGTAGGTTTCTCAAGCCAAACTGGTCGATGTTGAGTCTAGAAAAATTCTTAGTTATATGTAGGGGAATTGATTGTGGAAGGGAACGTAAGGCTCTTTTTACTCCTTTACCTTATGCCCTTCTGATCTGAGTCTGTCTATTCTTTCTACGGGGATTTAGGATTAGGCCTCCTATCCTTACTAGGTTCACGTGTTACTAATCCGTAGACTCTTAGGATTGTTGGTTTCAAGCCTCAGTTCAGTTTCTATCCTTTGAGTATGATGATTGTTGAACCCGGAACCTTGATATGGAATTGTTGAGTGGCTATGCTATCATTTGTATGATGTCCCAAATCTTTGTTTGAGCATTTACAGTTGTTATGCTGCCCGATTTCTTCCAGAAACACTAATGCCTTTGCATTATTTCATGTTTCAGATGTCTGGCCGCATCCCTCACCAAGTGGTTCGTTTGACTCGGTGCATTAATGTGCCCGGTCACACAGCCATGCTAGTCCGTGTGATGACCGAGACCGGTTATCGCTGGTATCCTGAATACACCGTGGAGGACCAGTACCGGGATTTCAATCAAAGTCAGTATTTCTGCACAGTCCGGATATACCCCTCATATCCCGGAGCTAATGATCCCATCCATTGGTCTTATGGACTCGGGATTACCATCGAGATGGCAGTGCAGGATGCCGCTTATTCGATGATGACCATTCTCCGTGCTAGGCATGCCCTGTTGCTGAACACTGAGTTCTGTTACATGCCAGCCTCACTTCCCGGAGAGGAAGGCTACTACACTGGTCTGTATACTGATGCTGCTCATGAAGAGCCACTGCTTCAGACTACTGTTCAGATGTTGGAGGATAGGGACCGTGAGGTCCGTGCCCTCCGAATGGAGCTATATAACACTCGAGCCGCTCATTGGACTACTTTGACACGGCTTGCACCTATTGTGCATGCCGGATATCTGGACATGCGAGATTTGTACCCTGTGCGGACTCGTCTGCCTGATCGCATGGATTGGCGTGACGTTGGGGGTATTACACCTCCACGTGGGCGTCGGTTACCACCAGCATCGGGACCGAGACCACACCCATGCCCTTATGGTCCACAGCCTTCGAGTGCTCGCGAGTTCCAAGATCCATCTGTTCCACTTCCAGGCTACGATGGTAACCTTTACGAGGATTACTACGCGAATGTCTGAGCTAGGCCGTGGTTGTAGTAGTATTGTAGTAGTTGTATCTCCACAGTCCTGCGCGTCTTGTGGAATATGACTTAGTGTGTACTAAGTTCCGGAGGTGTAGTTAAATAATGTATAGGAGCTTGGAATGCCTCTGATGGGATGTATCGTCTTTCACCGCAGTTGTACTTTAGCCTCGGCTTGTACTAAACTTTGTATGGTGTCTATGACCACTGGTGTATATATAGAAGTTCCTATATTACCATGTCGTACGGATGAACATCTCTGCATTCTGTGACATCCATTACATTCTGCACTTCTATGTCAAATTTTTGCCATCCTTGTCTAAACCGTTGTTTTGTTTTCCTAGGATGGTCAACACTCGCAACACTCCTGCTGCTCAGGAGCAGGGTGAGGCTAGTGGGGCTAGAGATGGGAATCTGCCCCAGCCACCCTCTTTGGCGGAAGTTATGCTTGAAGCAGAACGGAACAAGAGAGAGACCAACCGTCTGCTGGAACGCATAGAGTAGAACACTGGGTTCCGTCAGAGGAATGACGTGGTGTCAATCCACGATTTTATCAAGATGTGTCCACCAAAGTTCCATCACTCCACTGAACCTCTGGATGCTGATGACTGGCTACGTAGTATCACCCACAAGCTACACTCTGCCCGTGTGGCCGAAGCTGACAAGGTTATCTACGCCGCCTACCATCTTGAGGGCCCTGCCAGTCTTTGGTGGGAAAACTTTGAAGCTATGCGTCCTGCTGGCCAAGTCACTACCTGGGTTGAGTTCAGTGAGGCATTCCATGAACATCACATTCCGGAAGGTCTCATGGATCGCAAGCGGGAGGAATTCTGCAATTTCACCCAGGGCCGTTTAACTGTGGATGGCTATAGCCGCGAGTTTGGTAACCTAGCGCGCTATGCACCTGAGGAAGTATCCACCGATGCCAAGAAACAGGCGAGGTTCCGCAAGGGACTCAGCCCTGAACTCCGTCGAGATCTACGTCTGCACGAGTGCACTTCCTTCCAGAAGTTGGTAAACAAGGCTATCAGTGCTGAAACAGGCCAGACCGACTTCGAGGCCACCCGCAAGCATACTCGAGACTTTGGTTCCTCATCCGGCTCTGGCTCTCACAAGCGCCGTGTGTGGGTTCCTAACACTGCTCTGCCACCCAAGTATACACCGAGGCCATCCTATGAGGCGCCTCGCCCAACTCAGCAGTTTGCACCTGCCAAAACCTATGGAGGACCACCTTCCAACTTTGCTCCACGCACCACCACTTTGACTTGTTTCAAGTGTGGAGAACCGGGACACTACATGCGTGATTGTCCCCAGAACCAGCCAGGAAAACCCGTTGGCCGTGGTAAGCCAACCGGCAAGGTGAACTATGTCAAGCCAATCCCCACTGCACGTGGTCATGTCAACTATGTTTCTGCCGAAGAAGCTTATGAGGATCCTAATGTCGTCCTTGGTACGCTTCTCGTAAACTGCCATCCGGCATCTGTTCTTTTCGATACTGGAGCATCCCATTCGTTCATATCTGAGAGCTATGCTCGATTACACAACATGACTTTTTGTGACATGCCTACTTCCATGGTTATTCAAACTCCTGGTTCAAAGTGGCAAACCTCTAGGGTAAGCCATGGAAATGAAATTCTTGTCGATAGACTTGTTTTCCTTGCATCTTTAATCGCTCTCAAGTCCTCGGACATAAACATCATCTTGGGTATGGATTGGATGACAACTCATTATGCCAAGATTGATTGCTTTACTAGGACTGTTCAACTTACACATCCATCCGGCAAGATAGTCAATGTCTTGGCCCGAATGGCTGAACGTCAGCTCTATTCTCTTAATGCCAGCCCTCTACCAGAACTCGAAGATATCCCGGTAGTCCGTGACTTTCCGGATGTTTTCCAGAAGAACTGCCAGGAGTTCCACCTGACAGAGATGTCGAGTTCGTGATAGATCTTATCCCTGGAACTGTCCCAATCTCTAGGAGACCTTATAAGATGGCACCACTAGAATTAGCTGAGTTAAAGAAACAACTCGATGAGTCCTTGCAAAAAGGTTTCATCCGTCCTAGTTCTTCCCCTTGGGCTTGCCCCGTCCTCTTCGTCAAGAAGAAGGATGGAACGGAGCGGATGGTTGTAGATTACCGACCTGTCAATCTGGTCACCATAAAGAATAAGTATCCGCTTCCCAGGATCAACGACCTGTATGATCAGCTCGCTGGATCCTCAGTCTTCTCTAAGATGGATTTGAGGTTGGGCTACCATCAAATCAAAATCAAGAACGGGGACATTCCTAAAACGGCTTTCGTTACTCGTTATGGCCAATATGAGTACACCGTCATGTCCTTCGGATTAACCAATGCCCCAGCTACCTTTTCTCGGTTAATGAATTCTATATTCATGGAGTATTTGGATAAATTCGTCGTGGTATACCTCGATGATATACTCATTTTCTCCAAGAACAAGGAAGATCATGCCGAGCATTTAAGGCTGGTATTGACGAAGCTTCGAGAGCACCGCCTTTATGCCAAATTCTCTAAATGTGAATTTTGGTTGCCAGAAGTAACCTATCTAGGTCATGTGATCTCTGGCAAGGGTATTGTTGTCAATCCCGAGCGAGTTCAAGTCGTACTTGATTGGACCCCCCCCCCCGAATCGGTCAAGCATGTTAGGAGTTTTCTTGGCTTAGCGAGCTATTGCCGACGTTTCGTCGAGAATTTCTCCAAGGTTGCTAAACCTCTAACCGAACTCCTCAAGAAAGATAAAAAGTTTGAGTGGACCCCACAGTGCGAGTCTAGTTTTCAGGAACTGAAAAGACGCCTGACATCTGCACCTGTACTGGTACCACCAGACTTTTCCAAGGATTTTATAATTTTTTGCAACGCCTCGCGACAAGGACTAGGTTGCATTCTCATGCAAGATCGTCAAGTGATTGCATACGCATCTCGACAGTTGCGTCCACATGAGGATAACTATCCTACTCATGATCTAGAGCTTGCAGCTGTAGTCCATGCACTTAAAACATGGCGACATTACCTTCTTGGTAATCGCTGTGAAATCTTCACTGATCACCAAAGTTCGAAGTATATCTTCACCCAACCGGATTTAAATCTCAGGCAAAGACGTTGGGTTGAGTTGCTCACCGACTACGACTTAGGAATCACTTACACTCCTGGAAAGGCCAACGTCATGGCTGATGCACTAAGTCGTAAGTCATATTGTAACAATTTAATGTTACAACAAAGTCAACCACTTCTCCACGAGGAATTTCGTAAGCTTAACCTTCACATTGTTCCTCGAGGATTCCTTTCCACCTTGGTGGCGAAATCTACCCTTATGGATCAAATCATAGTTGCCCAGCGGTATGATAAAGGCATATCTCGGATCAAGGAGAACATTGCTAGCGGAGTTGCTAGAAGTTTCTCTATGGATGATCGAGGTGTAGTGTACTTCGAGAACCGCTTGGTGGTACCCAAGAAACCACAACTACGACAAATGATTCTTAAGGAGGCTCAAGAATCTCCTCTCACGATTCATCCCGGTAGTACCAAAATGTATCAGGACTTACGTCAGAGATTCTGGTGGACTAGGATGAAGAGAGAAATCGCTCAATTCATTGCTAACTGCGACGTTTTTCGTCGAGTCAAAGCAGAGCATCAACGGCCTACTGGCACCCTTCAACCTTTAGCTATTCCTGAATGGAAATGGGACAAAGTCGGTATGGACTTCATTACCGGGTTTCCCGGGTCCAGGAAAGGGAATAATGCTATCTTCGTCGTTATTGACCGTCTCTCTAAAGTAGCTCATTTCTGTCTGTTCGCGAGAGTATTACCGCTAGCCAGCTAGCAGACTTATATATCTCTCGAATAGTATCACTTCATGGTGTGCCGTTGGAGATTAACTCGGACCGTGGAAGTCTTTTTACTTCACGATTTTGGGAAAGTTTCCAGAATGCTATGGGAACTCATCTCTCTTTCAGTACTGCCTTCCATCCGCAGTCAAGTGGTCAAGTGGAATGAGTCAATCAAATTCTGGAAGACATGCTTCGAGCCTCTGTCATTTCTTTCGGTATGGAATGGGAAAAATGTCTTCCATTTGCCGAATTCGCTTATAACAATAGTTATCAAGCCAGCTTGGGCAAAGCTCCCTTCGAAGTTCTATACGGACGAAGGTGTCGAACACCTCTTAACTGGTCAGAGACCGGGGAAAGACAATTCTTTGGCCCGGATATGATCCAGGAAGCTGAGGAACAAGTTCGCATCGTTCGTGAGAGATTGAAAACAGCCCAGTCTCGCCAAAAGAGCCAATATGATAGTCATCATAAGGCTGTGACTTTTGAAATCGGCGATAAGGCTTACCTTCGGGTTACTCCTCTTAAGGGAACCCATCGCTTCGGTATCAAAGGCAAATTGGCCCCTCGTTTCATCGGTCCTTTTCGAATTCTTGCCAAACGAGGAGAAGTTGCCTACCAATTGGAACTACCTCCGCACCTCTCCAGAGTTCATGATGTTTTCCACGTTTCTCAACTCAGGCGTTGCTTCTCGGATCCTATCCGCGGAGTGGACCATGAAACGCTTGATCTCCAAGACAATCTCACATATCGAGAATACCCCGTTCGTATTCTTGATCAAACTGAGCGCACCACTCGACGCCACAATATCAAGTTTCTCAAGGTTCAATGGTCACATCATTCCGAGAGTGAAGCTACTTGGGAAAGGGAGGATCGTCTTCGACTTGAGTACCCCACCCTCTTTCCGGAGGAACCCGAATCTCGGGACGCGATTC
The DNA here is from genome assembly GCA_902687465.1 of Secale cereale. Classification (NCBI taxonomy): domain Eukaryota; kingdom Viridiplantae; phylum Streptophyta; class Magnoliopsida; order Poales; family Poaceae; genus Secale; species Secale cereale. The sequence goes on from LR738715.1 coordinate 478,490,732, forward strand.
TTTTAAGTGGGGGTGAGTTGTCACATCCCTAGCTAGCACTTGCATTAGGACCTAACTAGAGTGTGCATCATGTCTACATTCAAAGAAACTTGAAATGGGATTAACAGAAACCCCAGCACCCCTCCCCTGACAACTAGGGTTTGCTAAAATATTTTCCAATGTACCCAAAATGCCCTTCAAAAATGTTCATCATTTCTGCCTTGGTCTTAAACCTCTGCTAAAAATGGTGCACAATTTTCTAGGACACTCAAGGGCTTTGGATTAAATCTTATGGTATTTGAATTTCGGCATTTAAATGCTATAAAATATTTTAAATGCTCAAATAATCATAAACTATAATGTTTCCTACTGTTCATAATATATACAGCAGGTATGGCAAGTGTTATGAGTTACAAAAATGCTCTGGCATTTTATTTAAATGAACAAAGCTGCAAAAGAAATGAAACAGAAAAGAAAATAGAAAAAAAAGGGGAGAGAGAAAAACTTACCTGGCGCCCCACCCGGCCCACCTGCCGGCCCAGCCCAGCTGCCGCTCCAGCGAGCTGCTTGGCTCGGCCAGGCAGGCAGGCAGGTGCTCGTCGACGACCGCGCCGCGCGCCACGCAGCTGCCCGCCGCCCTGCTTCGTCCCCTCGCCGTCCTGGAGGGATGGTTCGATCGTCCACGTCCTCCCCGACCCCGCAGACACCTCCACCTTCTCCCAGTTCCTCTCCCTCGCTCTCTCCGCGCCATGGCCGACGCCGCCGTGTTCGCACCGTCGTAGAAGCCGCGTCCACCGTCGTCCCTGAGCCCCGCCTTGGTGTCCATCGTCTCCGCCATCCTCGACTGCTTCGAACAGGCCGAGCCCCGAGCGCTCGCCCGCCCTGGAGACGCCCCCGACCTCTTCTTCCCCAACTCCGGCCGCGGAGATCCCTCTCGCCGTTCCGCTCAGCTCCAACCACCTCCGAGCTCGCTCCGGCGCTTGCTACAACCCTTGTGAGCCTAGCTTCATCCTCCCCCTCTCCGTTGGCTCTCTTTTGCCCTGGAACGCACTACACAAAGCTCAACCGCACGCACCGCGCCGTGCTCGCCGCCGGTGATGCTCCGGTGACCATTTGGTCACTGGCACCCGTCCATCACACTCACCGCAGCACGTAGATGCGAAAGGTGCTACGCACGCATCGCCTAGGCCCCTGCAGCCGCATCTCCACACACGCCCGACGCCGGTCGCTGCCGTCGAGCTTGTTGCCGTCGTCTCCGGCCACCCCAAGTCCGGCGACCACCACCATCCGACGCGCAACAGCAAGGGCTTTCCAACGCACCCAACCGCAGCCCGAGCCGTGCACCGTAGGCGATTTCCGAAGCACGCCGCCGTGTTTGGCCTCGCCGGCGGCTAAACGCCGGCGAGTTGGACCTGTTTTGACCACGGGTTTGACCCCTTGGGTCACTGACATGTGGGCCCTGCCCGCAAGTCAAACCTAGTTTAGGTGTTAATTTAATTCTAATCAGTTAATTAGTTAACTGTGACACTAACCAGTGGGTCCCACTGGTCAGGTTTGACTTGGACTAGCCCTGTTGACTGCCTGACGTCAGCATGATGTCATGCTGACGCAGTAAAGGTTTTTCTGGGATTTTTAGATTTAAAATAATTCAGGAAATTCCAGAAAATACCCAAAACTTCTACAAATCATATAAAATCAACCATAGCTCATATGGAAAAGATTTATATATGAAAAATGATCAGAAAAATCCAATCATTCCAATGGCACTGGTTTCATGCATGTTTGAACAAGTTAACTTGCTGTATACATCAAAAACATGATAATGCACTTATTTAAATAATAGTTTGAACTCCAATTTGAATCTTTGATTCAAATAGGTTCAAACCCTTCTAGTTTTAGTTGCATTAGCCAACACACATGCATCTTGCCATGTCATGAGCATGCATCATATTGTTGCATTTGTTTGTTAATGATTGTATCGCCGGTATTCTCTGTGTTAGGTCCTGCTCCCGATGATACTGCTGCGTATCCAGTTGAAGAGCAGTACCCGACAACTACCTTGTCAGGCAAGCAATCATTGATCATTCCGATACAAACCCAATCTTCTCGCTCCTGCTCTCTTTTACTGCATTAAGGCAACAGCGTGTGAACTGCTACTTGCTGCGGTAGATGAACCCTATTCCCTTGCATGACCTGTCATTGCCACAGTAAATAGTTGAAACCCACTAGCATGTGTAGGAGTTGATTGAGCCATGTTATGTTTGATCCACCATGCTATTTGTTTATGTTGCCTGCTATGCTTAGAGTTGTGTCTGGTCTGGTTCATCTGGGTGATGGATCAGAGTGAAATAATCTTATCGATAAAGAGAAGGAGGTGTGGAATACGCTTGGTAAAGGTATCGATGAAAGGCCATGTAGGAGTACATGGTGGGTTGTTTCATTGGAATCATCCATAGGACCCGAGATCTGTATGTGTGGTTCAAGTTACAGCTACTACCACACATTGGGATCCTTAATTGACCCTCTCGGCTTATTAATTACCTTTGATCTCTGTCCAGGAGTTGCAACTAGTTTCTGGTGTTTATAGCTTACTGGAGGTCGTGCACAACGCTGACCCTCGGGGTGGGTTGTGATGCGACAGGTACGTGGCCCGGTGTACCGGTTGCCCGTTTGGTAACTCGGGAACCCTGTACACATCATTTGGGGCCGTGAGCGACACCCCGGCCGGATCTCCCCATGGATGGAACCCAAATAGGTGATAAACCTGGACGAGAGACTTGAGTAGTTAGTCAGGTCGTGGCCGACACCCTCGCTGGGCTTCCGCTTGAAGGTTGCCGAGTACATGCCGAGTAAACGGCGATAAGTGGTGGGAGCGTGTGTGAAGAAGTACACCCCTGCAGGGTTATCAATCTATTCGAATAGTCGTTGTTTGCGGTACGAACTACTTGGTTACTCTTACAGTTCATAGACAAGTTGATGGATACTACTAAAAGCCTCAAGATAAGTGTGAGTGTCGTGGATGGCCCTTCCGTAGGATGACGGAAGAGGATCCTCGGTAGTGTATTGATGTGGTGAGTAGAGGACTCGTGTTCGTAATAACATCTTGCAATCTGTTGAGAGTTGTAGTATAGGTTAGCCAAGGTCAAAGCTGGCATTCTGCTATTAACTCCACTACCCCCTTTTGATAATGTTGCATGTATGATAGGTTCTGTGGTAAGACTTGCTGAGTACCTTTGTACTCATGTTTGCTTAATAACTGTTGCAGAGGAGAACCCTACCCCTGCTGATGGGTTCTACATAGACGTTGACGTCGACGAGTAGCTTGACACCCAGACGGAGATCTGGAGATTGTGAAGGGCCTTGTAGATAGTCAGGCTACACCAAGCCTGTTTTATTTTCTAAGTTGTCTGTACTCAGACATGTAGCTTCCGCTTGTGCTTGTATGACTGTATGACTTGAGTGTTGGGTCATGTGACCCCTACCTGTATGGATATGTTATGTATGGCTCTTGGAGCCTTTTAAATAAAGTACTTTGAGTCATAGAGTTCTGTTGTGATGCAATGTTGTATTTGCACATATTGAGCATATTGCGTGTATGATTGAAATGCTTGGTATGTGTGGGATCCGACACCTAGTTGTTTTCCTTTGGTAGCCTACCTTACAGGGAAATGCCTCCTAGTGTCTCCAATGAGCCTTGGTAGCTTGCTACTGCTCGGAACACGTAGGCTGGCTGGCATGTGTCCTTCTTCATTCCTGTGTCTGTCCCTTAGGGTAAATGTCACGCGTTGTTCCTTTAAGTCCATGTAGCTTGCTACGACTTGGGTTCATACATTGATGACCGACACGTTCGTTGCTGGGTCATGGATGCCTGTCTCTATAATTTAGTGCCACTTTTGGTTTATAACTAGCCATGTCGGCCCGGGTTCTCTGTCATATGGATGCTAGCGACATTGTCGTATACGTGTGCCAAAATGCGCAAACGGTCCCGGGCCAGGTAAGGTGGCACCCGTGGGGTTACCGTGCGTGAGGCCGCAAAGTGATATGACGTGTTACAGCTAGATCGGTGTGACTTAGGATCGGGGTCCTGACAGCCTCTTTTCTCTATAAATACTCAGATACTCCAAAAACCCTAGAGGAGTCCACGAAATTCTATTCCAGTTGCCGCAAAGTCCAGAACCACCAGATCCAATCTAGACACCATCATGGAGGGGTTCACCATCTCCATTGGTGCCTCTTCGATGATGTGTGAGTAGTTCCTTGTAGATTTACGGGTCCGTAGTTAGTTGCTAGATGGCTTCCTCTGTCTCGTTTGATTATCAATACAATGGTCTCTTGGAGATCGATATATGTAACTCTTTTGTGGTGTGTTTGTTGGGATCTGATGAACTTTCAGTTTATGATCAGATATATCTTTTTATATCCATGAAAGTTATTTGAGTCTTCTTTGATCTCTTATATGCATGATTTCTTATAGCCTCATATTTCTTCTCCGATATTTGGGTTTTCTTTGGCCAACTTGATCTATTTATCTTGCAATGGAATAGGTGCTTTGTAGTGGGTTCGATCTTACTGTGCTTGATCCCAGTGATAGAAAGGGAACCCGACACATATGTATAGTTGCTACTAAGGATAAAATAATGAGGTATATTTCTACATAAATATATCTTGTCTACATCATGTCATCATTCTTATTGCATTACTCCGTTTCTCCATGAACTTAATACACCAGACGCATGTTGGATAGCGATCGATGTCTGGAGTAATAGTAGTAGATGCAGGCAGGAGTCGGTCTACTAATCTTGGACGTGATGCCTATATAATGGTCATTTCCTGGATATCGTCATAATTATTCAAAGTTCTATCAATTTCCCAACAGTAATTGTTTTCCCACCATTTGCTATTTTCTCGAGAGAAGCCACTAGTGAAATCTACGGCCCCCGGGTCTCTTTCTCATATTATTTGCCTTTGCGATCTATTTTTCTTTGCTTTTATTTTCAGATCTATTGAACCTAAAACCCAAAAAATACCTTGCTGTAATTTATATTATTTGGTGTTCAATCTATCAATATTTACAACTCTATCACGTCTGCTACCCGAAAGGGATTGACAACCCCTTTTACACGTCGGGTTGTTAGTATTTGTTATTTGTGTGCAGGTGATGTTTACATTGTGTTGCTTGGTTCTCCTACTGGTTCGATAACCTTGGTTTCATCACTGAAGGAAATACCTACCGCTGCTATATTGCATCATCCCTTCCTCTTTGGGGTAAAAACCAACGTAGTCCTAGCCGTCCTGGACTTGCCCAGATCATCCGGACCCCCAGCCGGACGATCCGGACCAAGCCCGGATGATCCGGACTGACACCTAGACGATCCGGGTAATATGCCCCGAGGCACCCAAAGCTTGCCCACGAAGCCGAACGATCCGGACCAGGCCCTGGATCATTCGGACGGAGCCGGACATCCGGACCAGGCCCCGAATCATCCGGGCCATCTGTTGCGCGTCGACACCTCCGGACAATCCGGACGGTCACCCGGATCATCCGGACCCCTGACACCCGGATCATCCGGGCCACCTTCCGGATCATCCGGACCCCCACCTGCGTGTGTGAGTTGGGCCGAGGCCCATGTACCCCTTCGCCCCCTAGACTATATATATGACTCCTCCTCCTCCATTTGAGGGTTAGCTTAGGTTTAGCTCATTTGAGACAGAGCTTTGCTCATCCACTAGTGGTTCATCTCCTTGTGAGTGACTGCGGCCCCTCCAGGGAGAAGATCCACACGGATTCAAGACCCCTCATGGGAAGATCCTTCGCGGATTCAAGACCTCCTCACGGAGATGAATTAGCTACCTTTGTATCTTTCCTTTGTTGGATTTGGACCGTGTATCCCGTTGTGTTGAGAATCTAGCACATGTGTGACCATCTCTTGTTGATTTGAGTGTTTTCTCTCGTTTCCCCTCGTGATTCCCCTTTGTGTTCTTCGTGTTCGTCGTGGGTTTCCCTCCTCTTCGTGAAAGATCGGCCAAGAACGGGTTGACCCCGCATCATATGGTATCATGAGCCACGGTTTCTCACGAATTTGGAGCCTCCCCATCGTTTTCTAGCCTTGTTTTGTTTTCTTCCCCAAATTCAAAAAATCCCCACCAAAAATAGCCCCAAAAATTTTTGTGATATGTTGGTTTGATGAGATTTTGTTGATTTTGATCCATGGATTCGCTTGGTTTCAAGTGGATCTAGCATCTCCACAAGTTTCCCCACATTCCATCCACGAAATCCTCACAATTTTGAGCCCAAAATCATCCATTTCCGCCCCCAAATTCGTCCCAGAGAGGAAATCCCGAGCGGAGTAGACCCGCCCGGATCATCCGGACAACTCCCGGATGAGGTTGACATTCTCCCGAACGTCCATGTAATCCGCACACCCGAATACCCGTACTGGAGATGACGAACCCGGATCATCCGGATGTTCTCTCGGATCATCCGGACAATGCCCGGATGAGCTGGACTTTCTCCCGGATGTCCGGGTAACCCTGAAACTGACGTGGCTGAAATTTTGTTTTGGCCATAACTAATTCATCCGGAGTCCGTTTTTCACGTTCTTTAGCTCGTTTTGAAGCTCTTGACATACCCCATACCAAAAAAATACTACCATCATCATTTGACTCCATCAAAATTTGTAAAATTTGGCAAGTTTGCCTAGGCCTTCCACCATATCATCCGCATAAGCCATCATAGCCTTCCGCAACCCAACCCATTTTGTCAACCATAGCATTTGTGGTTGCTTGAGTAGTAATTTGAGTCTCCTAAGGTGTTTAGACTACTTAGGGACAATTGCTTATTCATCAACCACCACCACCACTTCCGCATATACATTGCCCACTATATATTTCCGCCACCCAAACCTAACCCAATTTTGTTTGAGTTTGTTTGAGTTGTGGCTGGTGTCTCCTAAGGTGTTTCGGCTACTTAGAGATGATCACGATAACTCCGACATGCATAACCCATCATTCCACTTCGGCCTTGCCGTGCATAACCACCACCGCTTTCCCGCTACCACCATTTGACATTTGTCCTTGAGATTTTGAGTTGTGATTTTTCCGTTTCCTAAGGTGTTTCGGCTAATTAGGAACGGGTCTACATCAAGAGCACCGCATCTCATCATCATCACCGGATGGTAACCTCGACGACATCATTGTATATCCCCCTTGCAATTGCATTGTTAACCCCTAACCCATTTTGCGTCACTTGCCTATCGAGACTAGCATTTGAGTATTGCCGGCAACGTTACTTGTGCACATTAGTGATCATCGATACGCGCTTCCATTGCATACATACCATATCATCTTGGTATTATCATATCATATGTTGTGTCACAAGATTGTTCCCGCATATACACAATTGCTATCTTGGTTTGTGCATTTCGCATAAGTGGCCATATAAAAAAAACTTTTAAGCAAAAGAGCCACAATGAAGCTTGTAAGCAAGAGCCATAGCATCACAAAATATCATATCATACTTGATCATCTTGGATCATCTTGTGCTAAAAGCACCGGAACATCATACATACATAGCATACTTGTGATAGGAAGTCGCTACATTTTGTCTCATATAGGTAGTGCACAAGTTCGTATCCGCCTATTGAGAAATTTGCTAGCGTCTCTCTAGTGTTGTGCGACAAAAGCATTTTTCGTGGATTCCACATTTTCCGATCAACCCTTGGTTGCACAACCACATTATCTATCCATGTGTGTGTTTCCGTGTGACACCCATATTGCTATTGGTCTACTTGTTTCACGTGTGAATTTGTGAATCTCTTTCAACTTTATTGACTCTTGCTAGAATTTTGCATCAAATTTTTGTGCCACTACCCTCACCGAGCTCCACCATAAGCTTTACTTGTGTAGGTGTGAGAAACCAACAAGAATTGGTACCAATTGTGCTATTTCCTTGATACATTATTGGGTGATCATTGATCCATTTTCAACATCGAGTAAGGTATATTGGTCTAGTTCTTCTCTTTCTCCCACTCGCCACTATATGAGTCTTGTGATGGATAGGCAAAGCATTTCATCTCCGGTCTTCGTTATCGACGGCGCGAACAACTACATCCACGAGCAAACCATTGGACTACAACGAGCAATGCAAGAGCGCTTGGGCAACATAGCCATCGAACTATGACACTCCGAGACAAGGAGAATGGCTTCCTTCGACGACATGTGCGACTCCTTCAACGAACAAATGGCGGAGCTCAAACACTTGGTGGTCAATTACAAGTCTTCTTCCCCTTCGTCAGCTTCTCGGCGGCGACGTTCAAGTCACAAGTCTTCGGAGCGCAAACATGATGCAAGCGCAAGTCTTCCACGTCCACACCACCATGGTGACCATCGACATCGTCATGAAGGGTAAGTCACCTCCAAGCATCATGTGCACGACGACGACGAACGACATCTACCAAGAGCTCAAGCACGACAACGACACCATCATCATGAAGATGCTCGACAAGCGCATATCTACAAGTCCGAACAAGCTCCAATTCACGCCAAGGCTAAGTTTCAAGAGCAAGAGAGAAGACCGCAAGACAACCACCACCATGAAGGAGCTACGGCTACAACCACCACTTCGGCATCTTCGCCAAGTGCTATCAAGGCATCTTCGCCTTCGGGCGTACGACATCTTCGCATACTTCCCATGAGTCCGCCTACATCGACGTCTTCATGATCAAGGCGATCATCTACGAGCGACGGCGACAAGACGGTCGAGCATGGGCCATCCCCTTCGACCAAGGCAACGAGCATGAACCTCTTCGACACCATGAAGACGGCGCCCATATTGGACTCCTACTCTGGGTCAAGCTACGCGAGCAAGCATGAGACCTTCTCTTTGACCTCGGAGGAGCGCGATGGTTTGCCACACCCTACGGCATTCATCTTTGGAGGCGTTACGGATGAGGAAGTTGAGCATGGAGATTATTGCACCTACACCTCTTCGACATCCACATATGACGAGATGCCCCAATTCCCATGTGAGGAGAGCCACCACCACATGAGTGATACGAGTGACTCCACCATATGTGGCGTTGAGAGTATTTCCTTTGAGAGGATGAGAGTGACCACTACTAGCCCCATACATGAGAGCATGCAACTTCTCCTATGTGAGGTTGAGAGCCATTTGAGTGACTCCACCAACCATACGAGTGAGAGCATCCAAGAGGGAGTGAGTGAGCCGCAACACTTAGTGAGTGAGGTAGCTGATAGGGCATGTGAGGCCACTATGATTTCTAACGACTTAACCTCTACTCCGAGTGTGTTTTCTTCGGTGCTAGGTCTCCTACAAGAGGACATGCCTACCCTCGACGAGTCCGTCCCTCCAATGGACAACCCGATGGCCATGGTGTAAGAAGATGCACCACCCACATGGTCCCGTCGTGATGAAGAAGAGCACGATTGGATCTTGAACACCTCACCTACAACGCATGAGCGACACTCCAAAGGTAAAATAGGTGAAGGTGATGCTCTTGTCCCACTAGTGGACTATCTTGACAATGATTGCTTGCATGATGTTGACACACCTATTCCCATGCTTCATGCTTGTGCGGCTTCATCATGTCTTGACTTACCTATGTATGATGAATATGATGATGAGCATGTTGAGTTGCCTAGTTGTGATGCTATGCTCCATAGGATATCATGTGAAAATTCTTTTGGTCACATCATGTTCGATAATCCTTTGAACTTGTCATATGCTATGAGTGAGATCTCACATATTGTATCATTTCAATCTCAACATAGTATCTATGCATGCCCCATTAAAGTAAATCCTATTTGCACTTGTGGCATAGATGACAAGATGATGGCCATTGGCTTGTGTTTCTCTTGCGATGATATTGACATGCTTCCTTTACATGATTTGCGCAATTCATCTACTATGCCATGCCATGATCACACTGTTTCGGATATGCATTGTTTCGAATGTTATCAATATTCTCCATGTGATGTTTCCATTGATGCTCATGAGGAGACCCCCATAGTTTCCTCATGCATACTAGGAGATCTTGATGCATTTCATACCTTGCATGATTACCATGATTGTGTGCACCATATGCATTCCATGAATAACAATGCTCTACATACTTCTCATGATGCATTACACAATTTGAGTCTCCATTATGCCCTACATAACAACAAACCTCTCATGATGGATGACATGTTTCTATATCACGCATCTCATTTATTTGAGCATTGTCTATTTTGTGCTAACCAACACATGCACGTGCGCATCATGATGGATGATGTGTACATATACCACGCACACACAATTTTTCCTTTGTTTTTGTTTTCTGTAGGTACTCACGAACATTTGTCAACCTCACAATCCCATGAGTTGACAAAAAGAGCTCTTGAGAGAAACGACGATTTGGGATTATGTGGAATCTCCTTACCACCATTCTCTTCGCGCAACCACTACGCGCATCTCTTTTACTTGGCTCTCACACGACTATGGGCTATTTACCACTTGTCACCTTATGCTCATTCTATCGTGTTCACTTTGCATGTTATGCCTCTTGCTATGACTTTGCCATGCAATTATGACCCTTGCTTGCATTTTCCCATGATTCACCATTCTACTACTACTATGTGTATTTGCATGCTTGGTCGATATACTTGTAGCTACTACCATGATTTTTTGTGCCCCACGCTATTGATGCTTGCTGTGTTGGGAGAGTCATGATTTACCATTGCTATTTACATATGACCTCTCGCCAATACATTGATCCTATTTTGCTCCTATCTTGCTTTCATGCTTGTGCTATGCCATGTGCATTATTCATGCCTACTTTTTGCACACATGCCATGATTGCCATGATTCCTACTAGTATGTTGCATCTTTGCACTACTAGCTTACTCTACTTGATCACTATGATTGTTTGCTTTGTTGCATCACCCATGTTCCACTCTTACTTGCTTTCTTGGATTGATGACATATATCTTCATGCCACTCACATGATATATCTTGATCATTCTCACTTGTCTCCATTAGTTGCATCTCTCATCACTTGTATTGAGTGCAACAATGTTATATTTGTTGATCTTGGAGACTTGGACACCATACTTATGATGCATGCTTGTTTGTTTGATATTAATGCATTTGATTGTTATCGCATCATATGCTTACATGTCATGCCACATTACCTTGTCCTTTCTTATGATCAACATGATGACTACACTCGTTGGGTATCTTACCATACGAATGATAGGTTTTGCAAGTCCGCTAACCTCATTTGTTTTTCCGAGTGTTTGTCATGTTCTTTCATTTTGAAGGATTCACAAGGCGGTGTCGTCATGCGACAACTTGATCATGCGAAGGCATACATGATGTGCACCACCAACATTTGCAAGAACATTCATAAGGTGAATTCCTTCTTTGTGAGCCATCCTCACATATGCATATTGGATGGGCCATACTTTCATTGTTGTTTCCTTCTTGTTGCCTACATGATACATCTACGGGATGGAGGACCGACATTGGAGATGGACTGTATGGACCTTCAAGTTGAGGAGCACTCGGACTTATTGGATGTACCTTCGGAACTCCACTCATTCCACGACATTGAGTATTGGTATATCGACACCTCTTTGACACATTGACCAAAACCTTCATATTTGTTGATTGTGTGCTCACATGCCATGCTCCATGGACATATCATTCCCATAACAAATTTGCATCTTGCACATGGATTGACTCACATTATGATTGCCTTGTTGCATATTGTATTCCCATGTCATCCATGACATATGAGCTTGTGCACTTTCTTAGCAAATTTGTTGTGATCTTTCTTGATGGATTCTTCATCCATCTTGACCATATTGCCAAATATCAAGTGCATGACAACATAGTTATATTGAGCATCCATTGCCATGTTCATGCTCTTGATAAACCATCACACTATGACATCATTTTGCACAATGGTAGCATTGATCACATTCATAACACCTTTGTGTGCACCACAAATGCATTTGAACACATGAATGCTTTACATCTCATACTATATCATCTTGTTAAGCTTCATGTACCTTGTCACACGGACTCATTCTTACATGATGGACACTTTGTGTGCGCTAACCATTGTATTTCCAAGTGTACTTTGTGTTTGCTCATTTTGCATGTACCACATAACGGAGACACCTTGGAGTACTTGGATTGCGCCATGCCCTCAATTTCGTCCAACTACAAGTCTGTTCACGACAACCGTTTCCATGGTGATGAGCTTTTTGATCCGAGGTCGGATCTTTCCCAAGGGGGAGGGAGATGATGCGGAGCATCCCACGATCATCCCCATGTTCACTTCGACAGGACCTCAAGTACCCACCATTGGACACAAGGTTGACTCGCTCCTCTCCAAACCTTCACTTTCCACTTGTGAGACATGGCTACTACCTCAAACATATGTGCTATGCATGACCAGGAACCAAGAGGAAGACCATGGAGCAGCTAAGGAGCAAATACGATCGAAGGAGAGAAGCATACGTGAAGACGGAGAAGAATCGGAGCAAGACTGGACTTGCCCGATCATCCGGACCCCCAGCCGGATGATCCAGACCAAGCCCGGATGATCCGGACCGACACCCGGACGATCCGGGTAATATGCCCCGAGGCACCCAAAGCTTGCCCGCGAAGCCGGACGATCCGGGCCAGGCCCCGAATCATCCGGACAGAGCCGGACATCCGGACCAGGCCTCGGATCATCCGGGCCATCTGTTGTGCGTCGACACCTCCGGATGATCCGGACGGTCACCCGGATCATCCGGACCCCTGACACCTGGATCATCCGGGCCACCTTCCGGATCATCCGGACCCCCACCTGCGTGTGCAAGTTGGGCCGAGGCCCATGTACCCCTTTGCCCCCTAGCCTTTATATATGACTCCTCCTCCTCCATTTGAGGGTTAGCTTAGGTTTAGCTCATTTGAGACAGAGCTTTGCTCATCCACTAGTGGTCCATCTCCTTGTGAGTGACTCGGCCCCTCCAGGGAGAAGATCCACATGGATTCAAGACCCTTCACGGGAAGATCCTTCGTGGATTCAAGACCTCCTCACGGAGATGAACTAGCTACCTTTGTATCTTTCCTTTGTTGGATTTGGACCGTGTATCTCGTTGTGTTGAGAATCTAGCACATGTGTGACCATCTCTTGTTGATTTGAGTGTTTTCTCTCGTTTCCCCTCGTGATTCCCCTTTGTGTTCTTCGTGTTCATCATGGGTTTCCCTCCTCTTCGTGAAAGATCGACCTAGAATGGGTTGACCCCGCATCACTAGTGGTCTTGTTAACCATCAACAGTTGATGCTCCTTTTTGATTTCTACCTCCGCAGCTTTGAGCATAGCGAAGATCTCGGGAATTGTCTTCTGCATCCCTTGCATATTATAGTTCATCATGAAGCCTTTATAGCTTGGTGGCAGTGATTGAAGAACTCTATCAATAACACTATCTTCGTCAACTTTGCAACCAAGTTGAGTCATGTGATTGTAGTGCCCATACATTCTGAGTAAGTGTCCACTGATAGAACTATTCTCCTCCATCTTGCAGCTATAGAACTTATTGGACACTTCATATCTCTGAATTCGGGCATTTGCTTGAAATATTAACTTCAACTCTTGGAACATCTCATGTGCTCCATGACGTTCAAAACGTCTTTGAAGTCCCGATTCTAAGTCGTAAAGCATGGCACACTGAACTATCGAGTAGCCATTGATACGTCTCCAACGTATCTATAATTTTTGATTGTTCCATGCTATTATATTCCTTCTAGGATGTCTTATGGGCTTTTATATACACTTTTATATGATTTTTGGGACTAACCTATTAACCCAGAGCCCAGTGCCAGTTTTTGTTTTTCTCCTGTTTTAGGGTTTTACAGAAAAGGAACATCAAACGGAGTCCAATTGACGTGCCAATTTTTGATGATTTTTTCTGGACCAAAAGAAGCCCCCGAAGTAAAAGAGTTAGGCCAGGAGAGCCACGGGCTGCCCACGAGGGTGGGGCGCGCCCTGGGCAGGGGGCACACCCTCCTATCTCGTGGACAGCCCAGAAGCCCCCCCGACTTGTGCCCTACGCCAAAAAACCCTATAAATACTAAAACCTTCGAAAATTAACCTAGATCGGGAGTTCCGCCACCAAAAGCCTCTATAGCCACCAAAAACCAATCTAGACCCCGTTCCGGCACCCTGCCGGAGGGGGGAACCCTCACCGGTGGCCATCTTCATCATCCCGGCGCTCTCCATGATGAGGAGGGAGTAGTCCACCCTCGGGGCTGAGGGTATGTACCAGTAACTATGTGTTTGATATCTCTCTCTCTCTCTCGTGTTCTTGAGATGGCACGATCTTGATGTATCGCGAGCTTTGCTATTATAGTTGGATCTTATGATGCTTCTCCCCATCTACTCTCTTGTAATGGATTGAGTTTTCCCTTTGAAGTTATCTTATCGGATTTGAGTCTTTAAGGATTTGAGAACACTTGATGTATGTCTTGCACATGCTTATCTATGGTGACAATGGGATATCACGTGATCCACTTGATGTATGTTTTGGTGATCAACTTGCGGGTTCCGTGACCTTGGGAATCTATGCATAGGGGTTGGCACACGTTTTCGTATTGACTTTCCGGTAGAAACTTTAGGGCACTCTTTGAAGTTCCATGTGTTGGTTGAATAGATGTTTCTGAGATTGTGTGATGCATATCGTATAATCATGCCCACGGATACTTGAGGTGACAATGGAGTATCTAGGTGACATTAGGGTTTTGGTTGATTTGTCTCTTAAGGTGTTATTCTAGTACAAACTCTATGATAGATTGAACGTTACTACGGACTCTTGAATAGATTGATCAGAAAGAATAACTTTGAGGTGGTTTCGTACCCTACCATAATCTCTTCGTTTGTTCTCCGCTATTAGTTACTTTGGAGTGACTCTTTGTTGCATGTTGAGGGCTAGTAATATGATCCAATTATGTTATCCTTGTTGAGAGAACTTGCACTAGTGAAAGTATGAACCTAGGCCTTGTTTACTATCATTGCAACACCGTTTATGCTCATGTTTACCACTTGCTACCATGTTGTTTTTATATTTTCAGTTTACAAAAACCTTTATCTACCATCCATATTGCACTTGTATCACCATCTCTTCGCCGAACTAGTTCACCTATACAATTTACCATTGTATTGGGTGTGTTGGGGACACAAGAGACTCTTTGTTATTTGGTTGCAGGGTTGCTTGAGAGAGACCATCTTCATCCTACGCCTCCCACGGATTGATAAACCTTAGGTCATCCACTTGAGGGAAATTTTTTATTGTCCTACAAACCTCTGCACTTGGAGGCCCAACAATGTCTACAAGAAGAAGGTTGCGTAGTAGACATCAGTCATCAGAACGAGCTTGCCAGACATTCATAACATGCGGAGTTGCTCCTGCAGCAGGCCTGTCACCTAGCGGTGCTTCCAGGACATAATTCTTCTGTGCGGCAATGAGGATAATCCTCGAGTTATGGACCCAGGCTGTGTAGTTGCTACCATCATCTTTCAACTTAGCTTTCTCTAGGAACGCATTAAAATTCAAGGAAACGGTAGCACGGGCCATTGATCTACAACAACATAGATATGCAAAAACTATCAGGACTAAGTTCATGATAAATTAAAATTCAATTAATTATATTACTAAAGAACTCCCACTTAGATAGACATCCCTTTAGTCATCTAAATGATCACGTGATCCAAATCAACTAAACCATGTCCGATCGTCACGTGAGATGGAGTAGTTTTCAATGGTGAACATCTCATGTTGATCACATCTACTATATGATTTATGCTCGACCTTTCAGTCTCCAGTGTTCCGAGGCCATGTCCGTACATGCTAGGCTCGTCAAGTTTAACCCGGGTATCATGCATGTGCAAAACTGTCTTACACCCATTGTATTTGAATGTAGAGCTTATCACACACGATCATCACGTGGTGTCTCGGCATGATGAACTTTCGCAACGGTGCATACTCAGGGAGAACACTTGTACCTTGAAATTTTGTAAGGGATCATCTTATAATGCTACCGTCGTACTAAGCAAAATAAGAAGCATAATAAGATAAACATCACATGCAATCAAAATATGTGACATAATATCGCCATCATCATCTTGTGCCTTTGATCTCCATCTCCAAAGCATCGTCGAGATCTCCATCGTCACCAGCTTGACACCATGATCTTCATCATAGCGTCGTGGTCGTCTCGCCAACTATTGCTACTACTACTATCGCTAACACATAGTGATAAAGTAAAGCAATTACATGTCCTTTGCAATTCATACAATAAAGAGACAACCGTAAGGCTCCTGTCGGTTGCCGATAAATTACAAAACATGATCATCTCATACAATAACATATAACTCATCACATATTGACCATATCACATCACAACAAGCCCTGCAATAACAAGTTAGACGTCCTCTACTTTGTTGTTGCAAGTTTTACGTGGCTGCTACGGGCTTAGCAAGAACCGTTCTTACCTACGCGTACAAAACCACAACGATTTTTCGTCAAGTGTGATGTTTTAACCTTCACAAGGACCGAGCGTAGTCACACTCGATTCAACTAAAGTGAGAGAGACAGACACCCGCCAGTCACCTTTAAGCAACGAGTGCTCGTAACGCTGAAACCAGTCTCGCGTAAGCGTACGCGTAATGTCGGTCCGGGCCGCTTCATCTCACAATACCGCCGAATCAAAGTATAACATGTTGGTAAGCAGTATGACTATTATCGCCCACAACCCATTGTGTTCTACTCATGCATATCATCTACGCATAGACCTGGCTCTGATGCCACTGTTGAGGAATGTAGTATTTCAAAAAAAAATCCTATGATAATGCAAGATCTATCTAGGAGAAGCATATCAATGAGCAGGAGAGTGTGCCCATGTACCCTCGTAGATCGAAAGCGGAAGCATTTAGTAACGCGGTTGATGTAGTCGAACGTCTTCGTGATCCAACCGATCCAAGCACCGAATGTACGACACCTCCGCATTCACCACATATTCAGCTCAATGACGTCCCATGAACTCTTGATCCAGTTGAGGTCGAGGGAGAGTTCCTTCAGCACGAGGACGTGGTGACGGTGATGATGAAGTTACCAGCGCAGGGCTTTGCCTAAGCACTACGATAATATGACTGAGGTGTGTAACTGTGGAGTGGGCACCGCACATGGCTAAGAAATCAACGTGTGTGTCTATGGGGTGACCCTAGCCACGTATATAAAGGAGGGGAAGAGGAGAGGGTCGGCCTCTCTATGGCGCGCAAGGGTGGAGTCCTACTCCCACTAGGAGTAGGAATCCCCCTTTCCTAGTAGGAATAGGATAAGAAGGAAGAGGGAGAGAGGGAGAGAGGGAGAAAGGAAAGGGGGGTCGCCCCCCACCCCCACCCAATTCAGATTGGGCTTGGGGCGTGCCCTCCACTTGGCTGCCTCCTCCTCTCTTCCACTAAGGCCCAATAAGGCCCATTGACTCCCCGGGGGGTCCGGTAACCTCCCGGTACTCCGGTATTTATCCGGTGACCCCCGGAACCCTTCTGGTGTCCGAATATAACCTTACAATATATCAATCTTTATGTCTCGACCATTTCGAGACTCCTCGTCATGCCCGTGATCACATCCGGGACTCTGAACTACCTTCGGTACATCAAAACACATAAACTCATAATACCGATTGTCATCGAACGTTAGGTGTGCGGACCCTACGGGTTCGAGAACTATGTAGACATGACCAAGACTCATCTCCGGTCAATAACCAATAGCGGAACTTGTATGTTCATATTGGTTCCTACATATTCTACGAAGATCTTTATCGGTCAAACCACATAACAACATACATTGTTCCCTTTGTCATCTGTATGTTACTTGCTCGAGATTTGATCGTCGGTATCATCATACCTAGTTCAATCTCATCACTGGCAAGTTTATTTACTCGTTCCGTAATACATCATCTCGTGACTAACTCATTAGTCATTTGCTTGCAAGGCTTATAACGATGTGTATTACCGAGAGGGCCCAGAGATACCTCACCGACACTCGGAGTGACAAATCCTATTCTTGATCTATGCCAACACCACAAACACCTTCGGAGACACCTGTAGAGCATCTTTATAATCACCCAGTTATGTTGTGACATTTGATAGCACACAAGGTGTTCCTCCAGTATTCGGGAGTTGCATAATCTCATAGTCATAGGAACATGTATAAGTCATGAAGAAAGCAATAGTACTAAAACTAAACGATCATAGTGCTAACCTAACGGATGGGTCTTGTCCATTGCATCATTCTCCTAATGATGTGATCATGTTGATCAAATGACAACTCATGTCTATGGTTGGGAAACATAATCATCTTTGATTAACGAGCTAGTCTAGTAGAGGCATACTAGGGACACTCTGTTTTGTCTATGTATTCAAACATGTATCAAGTTTCTGGTTAATACAATTCTAGCATGAATAAAAGACATTTATCATGATATATAAGGAAATATAAATAACAACTTTATTATTGCCTCTAGGGCATATTTCCTTCACTTAACTCAACTGAGTAGTAGATAAAAATTTATTCCTTTTTGTAGGGAAAGTTTAGCTTTATGCAAAAATAAACCTTATAGCCTCCACCAGCCAAATATGCTTATAGTTGTAGATTCTTGTTCATTACTTGCTACAGTGTGTTCCTACCAGCATATTCAATGTGCTGACCTACACGGCTGCAACGTCTCATGTTGCAGAGTTCTCCGACGAAGAATAAGGTGTGATTAGGTCGTTGTCATGCACTCAATGTTTGTCGTGGAGTTGGATGGACTCAACTTATCTTCGATGCTTCTATAGTTCGTTTTAGTTTATTATGGTTAGATGGCCTTCAGCCATATTATTGTAATAAGACTCTCTATGAGGATTCTTCAATGTTATAAAGCGTTATTGAAACTCTATTATAAATCCTCAAGTACTGTGTGTGTCAGCATACCGATCCAGGGATGACACTTAAGCACAGAGACTTCGTGTGACGCCCCAAGACCGACGCTCCAGAAGACTTCCATATTTTTCGTGATCATCGTGTGTTTCTTTTTGCTTGCTCTATTTATTTCTGCATTCCATCATCTCATCATGCCATCATGTCATTTTTTTATTAAAAAAACTCAACTAAATAAATTGCATGGATCTTCGATCCATTGAAACTGAGGGATGTCATATGATGATTTCTCTTTATAACATATCCTCCGAATAATTAGGGAGCTACTATAAATGTTCCATTGATTGGAATTCACCTAAACACACCTGCAAAATAATTCCTTTGCCTATTCTATGTCAAGTTTGTTCCCTAAACTTTGCCAATAATTCTTATCTCTTTTATCGAGGCTCCTCTAAATCCGAGCAATTTGGACCTTCCTTTTACCAAGTTCTAGTTCAAACCCATTTGAATTAAATTGAAATGAATTTAAATTTATATCTTTCGATCACACCACTTCTATTTTTCGTGGACCGAGCTCATTTTTATGAGTCTAGGAAAATTAACCCCTTCCCAAATTCTTTCGCTAACCCTCTCTTCTTTTCTTCTCTCTATTTCTTTTCTGCTAGAATTATAAAAGCAAAAGAGAGGGAGAGGAACACTAGGCCCAGCCGCAGCCATGCCTATGGCCAGATCCCAGCAGCCACAAGGCCAGATCCCACCTATGGCTCAAGGCCCAGCCGCCCCCTCCTCGATCCCCTCCTACTCCTAACCCTAAAACTACAGCGCCCGACCCCCTCTCCCTCTCGTCCTCCCAGCGCCGCCACATCTCCCCCTCGACCCCTCGCGCTCCCAATCTCTTGCACCCCGCGCCCGATCCCGCTCGTCCTTGCGCCCTCCGCCGGAGCTCGTACGCCCGCACCTTCTTCCCGTGCCGCACCGTGCCCCGAGCACCTCCTCCTTGTCGCCTCCCATGGAGCTTCGCCTCCCGCCTCCTTCATCTCCTACTGCAACGCCGCCGGCCTCGACCTTCCCCTCCCACGGCTCCTTTGCCTTTGCGCCCTTCTCTGCTCCACATCCTATCGTCTTCACGCCTACCGCTGACGCCCTACAGCCGACGCCGGCAACCACTGCCTCGCCACCGCGCCGCTTTGGTGACCCAGGTCGTCGACGACCGGCCGGAGCACCAAGGACTCGGCCTCAAGCTTAACTCGCTTGGCCACTTCGGCCCTACCGGACTCCACGGATGCCATGTTGCCATCACCGTGCTGCTTCGGCCCGAGCAAGCCGCCCCTACAATGTTGTCGTGGCACCATTTCGGACACACCAATAGCTGTGGTGTTCCAAGTGGCGTGAGCTGTGAAACTATTCCACATTCTTTCAAATGATGACCAAACTCATAACTCAAATATTCGCCTTCGCGATCAGATCGTAGAAACTTTATTTTCTTCTTACGTAATTCTCTACTTCACTCTGAAATTCTTTGAACTTTTCAAATGTTTCAAACTTGTGCTTCATTAAGTAGATATACCCATATCTTCTCAAATCATCGGTGAAGGTCAGAAAATAACGATACCCGCTGCGAGGGTCGACACTCATCGGTCCGCATACATCAGTATGTATGATTTCCAACAAATCAGTTGCTCGTAAGCGTACGCGTAATGTCGGTCCAGGCCACTTCATCTCACAATACCGCCGAATCAAAAAAATCCTACGATCACGCAAGATTTATCTAGGAGAAGCATAGCAACGAGCGGGAGAGTGTGTCCATGTACCCTCGTAGACTGAAAGCGGAAGCATTTAGTAACGCGGTTGATGTAGTCGAACGTGTTCGTGGTCCAGCCGATCCAAGCACCGAACGTACAGCACCTCCACGTTCAGCACACGTTCAGCTCGATGACGTCCCAGGAACTCTTGATCCAGTTGAGTGTTGTGGGATAGTTTCTTCAGGACGACGGCGTGGTGACGGTGATGATGAAGTTACCGGTGCAGGGCTTCGCCTAAGCACTACAACAATATGACCGAGGTGTGTAACTGTGGAGGGGGCACCGAACAGGGCTAGAACAATTGATGTGTGTCCAAGGGGTGCCCTCCCCGCGTATATAAAGGAGGGAGAGGGAGGAGGCGGCTGGCCTAGGGAGGGGGCGCACCAAGGGGGAGTCCTACTCCCACTAGGAGTAGGACTCCCCTTTCCTAGTAGGAGTAGGAGAAGGGGGGAGGGAAGGAGAGAAAGAGAAGGAAGGAGGGGGCGCCGCCCCTCCCCCCTAGTACAATTCGGACTAGGCTTGGGGGGAGCACGACCTAGCCCTAGGCAGCTGAAAGGATCGAGAAGAGGTGTCTAGAAGGGGGTGAATAGACTCCTAGCAAAGAAAAGTGGCAGCTTTTAAATTACTTGATGTTGGAGTGGAGTTTTAGCACATGTTTAAACATTCACAATACCTAACGAGCGTGTATAACAAGAGTATATTGGTATTGGAAAGTAAAGCATGCAACTTTGACTACTTGACCGAAAACAAAACCTAGCCTTTTCCCAATTTTAGTTCTTAGCAGATTTTAGCAACTTAGCACAAGTCAAGCAATCAACCTACACATGCAATTCTAAGAGAATAGCAGCGGAAAGTAAAACAATTGCATATGACGGTAAAGGGAGGAGTTTGGAGAATGCAAACGGAAGTGAAGACACGGATGTTTTTGTCGTGGTTCCGATAGGTGGTGCTATCGTACATCCATGTTGATGGAGACTTCAACCCACGAATGGTAACGGTTGTGCGAGTCCACGGAGGGATCCACCCACGAAGGGTCCATGAAGAAGCAACCTTGTCTATCCCACCATGGCCATCGCCCATGAAGGACTTGCCTCACTAGGGTAGATCTTCACGATGTAGGTGATCTCCTTGCCCGTACAAACTCCTTGGTTCAACTCCACAATCTCGTCGGAAGCTCCCAAGTGACACCTAACCAATCTAGGAGACACCACTCTCCAAAAGGTAATAGACGGTGTGCTGATGATGAACTCCTTGATAAAATGCTTCAAATGATAGTCTCCCCAACACTCAAATAGTTCCTCACATATTTGGGTATGGTGGAAGAATGATTTGAGTGGAAAGGAACTTGGGGAAGGCTAGAGAACAAGATTCATATGGTAGGAGTGGAATATCTTGATCTCAACACTTAAGTAGGTGGTTCTCTCTCAGAACATGTATGATGGAAGTGTAGGTACGTTCTGATGGCTCTCTCCACGAATGAAGAGTGGGTAGATGGGTATATATAGCCTCCACATAAAATCCAACTGTTACACATAATTTACCAAACTCGGTGGGACCGATTCAGAGAACTCGGTCAGACCGATTTAGTTCATAATGTGACCGTTAGTCATTTCAGTGGGACCGATATGATCAACTCGGTGGGACCAATTTCATTAGGGTTAGGGCATAACGTAATCTCGGTGAGACCGATTACACAAACTCGGTGGGGCCGATTTTGGTAATAAGCACACCACAGAGTTGGTCAGGCAAACTCGGTGGGACCGATTCGCTCGCTTTGGTGGGACCAAAACGTTACAAAGAGGCAACAAAGAGTTTGCAATGCTAACTTGGTGAGACCGATTCTCACATCTCGGTTAGACCGAAATGTTTCAAATAGGAAACATAGAGTTTACATTCCCATCTCGGTGAGACTGAGATCCCTTTCGGTGAGACCGGAATGATTAGGGTTTCTGGCAGTGGCTATGTCAAATGGACTCGGTGGGGCTGGATAGAATTTTTCGGTAGGGCCGTGTTTGACTTTTGGTTTGGGACATATGTGGATGTGAGAAAGTGGTTGCGGGTTTTCGGAGCATATCACTAAGCACTTTGAGCAAGTAAGCCATTAAGCAACACCTCATTCCCTTTTAATAGTATTGGCTTTCCTATGGACTCAATGTGATCTTGGATCACTAAAATAGAAAATGTAGAGTCCTGACTTTGAGATTGAGCCAATCATTTGTCCTTATCATCTTGAAGGGGTTCCACATCCTCTAGTCCATGCCACTCCATCTGTTGTACTTGTCTGAAGTATACTAGATGAAAACGTTAGTCCAACAAGAGATACGTTGACATTAATTACCAAAATCACCCAGGGAGCACTTGTGCTTTCAATCTCCCCCTTTTTGGTAATTGATGACAACATACATCAAAGCTTTAGATAAAGATGTGAAGGATAGCAAGAAAAGCTTTGGAAGGACATGTAACATGCATATGCTCCCCCTATATGTATGCAATCATGTGAATATGGAATATAAGAGCATGTGAAAGCATATACATTACAGAGCAAGCAATGAGTTACATGTATATTGGCTATATGCGTCAGAGCAAATGATATGAATATATGAAGTGTATCCTCATGTTCATGATTCCTTCTTGCAAACAATGTGTACATTAGCAAGAAATCTTCATGCACTGAGTGTGATGCATATACTTACCTTGTGATCTTGAGCTGCCTTATGAAGGGATGAACCTGAGTAAACAAGGTTAGATAACACAGGTACATCTACTGGGCAGAGCAACAAAAGAGCCATAAGAGTACCAAGATTGGGATAACATGTAGAGAGTCAGTACCGGGTACACTAGAATGCAGACATGTTCCCAAAAGTAAAAGATATGAAATGAATTCAAAGAATTTTTTCCCTAGCAGTCTTTCTCCCCCCTGAATCTTATATTGGATAATGGAAGAAAGTAGTGAAAAAGAATCAGAGCAAAACAGATCAGAGCAACAACATAGACATGTCTTTCCCCTCTTAAAGACATGTGACTTCTCTCCTCTTGAACATCAAGCATCTGGGGCATGCGATTCGATGTGAACTCTTTCTCCCCCTTATGCTCTCCCCTTAAGCTTTGATGTGAACTCTCTCCCCCTTTGACATCAATTTCCAAGAAGGGATCTTCTGGAGTGTGAGTCAAATTAGGTTTGGTCCTTGAGTCACAGAGCAGAGCTGTATAAAAAATATGATGCTGGTAGAGGACAAGTATCATTGAGTGGAGCTGGAACAGATATGTAGGATGCAAATGACAAATTATCTCCTCAGCATTGAAATCGGTTACACCGAGTTATTTGCTTCGGTGGCACCGATATGGTTTGGTTCTACTGAAAGAGGCAAATCGGCATGTCCGAGTTCAACACAGGGAGAACAAGTATCTTCTCAGCTCACTAGGCAATTGAAATCTCACAAAGATTTGCAAGGAATTAACTGAAGGATTTGCAACGAATTCGATTCAGAAAGTGCAGAATAAAGACAGAGAAAATCTAGATGAAGTTTTTTTTGTAAACGAAGAGGAACAAAACGCAAGGAACAAATGCACAAACTCACAGAAACACTAGAGAACTTCATCTAGAATTGGTCGGCGACAAGGTCACCTATGTTAGAGCCGCCGCCGCCGACGCCACCACCCGCCGCTCGAAACCCGCTGGCGCCCGTCGCCCGAACCCGCGACCTGAACCGATAAGACCGCCCGGTTTTTGCCCTCATTTAAAAAAACTAGATCGTTTTTTCTTCTAAAAACCCTAGATCTATTTTTTAGGTTTTATTAAATAGCGAACGTTCGTTGTTTAGATCAGAAAAATGAACGTTCGCTTTTTAGTCTTTTTTTTTGTTTATTGTTTTTTTCGTCAGGGACCTATCCACGATTAAAGTTTTTATAGATCAGCCCCTGGTTTTCAAACGATCATTACTTTTTGCTCGTTAGTCAGAATTAGATGAAACCAACGTCAAACTCTTCATTTTGATCTCATCTATCGAGTAATCCAACTCAAATCTTTGTATGAATGATTTAAAATTTGAATGCAAACAAATTTGTATTTGAACTTCTTTTGATCGTAACTTGAGTTTCGTAACTCCGTTTGAGTTGGTTCTTTTTGCAAATCGAAGCTCTTGACCTAGACTTTCAGATAAGGCCAAATTGATTTAATTTTGGTACTGTTAGAAATTGTTTCCATTTTCAAGAGTTATTCGCTTGCTTTCAAAGTTTTTCGAGATTTGTTCTTCGGTTCTGTTGCATGATTGCTTATGTATCACTGGTACGCGTTGGTGTTATACAAACGGTTTTTAACCCCTTTCCGCTACGGTATTTGGAACCGTCGCCAAGTGAGTGTGTGCGATAGGGTGTGCTTCCCACACGACCCAGAAATGATCGGGGATAGGCCCTCCTGGGACCCAGGCTGGGGCCGTGTGCGATCGGGCAAGGCATCGAAACCCAATCATTTCTGTAGGTATGTACATCCCACACGGTAATCCGAGAAAATCATTTCCGTACGTATGTACATCCCACACGGTGAATCCCAGAAAAACATTTCCATTCGTATGTATATCACACACAGTCAATCCAAGGAATACGTTTCCATTCTTATGTACATCCCACACAGTCAATCCAGGGAAAACGTTTCCGTTCGGATGTACATCCCACACAGTGTTTTGTATACGCTCGTGTGTGAAATGTGTAACTATCACACACGCTCTGCCTTGGTTAACTGTTTGCTTTCATTAACTACATCACACACGATTGGATGTAGAAAACCGTGTGGCATTGGGCTATCCATCACAAGTGCTTTTACTGCCAGAACCGTTTGCAAAGTTCCATGACCTTTTGTTTTCTTTTTATTTTTTCCTGTAATTTATTATTCTAATTGGAAATTTTGAAATATGAAACGTGCAATTCAAATTCTCAGCACAATGGTTCAACAACGAATCCATAAATAAAATTGCCAGTACAATGTGTTCAGTAATTATAGGATTACGCATCAATTAACTATGATGAACCACAATATTTAAAGGTGATAAAGGTGAAGAGACAAGTGTAAATCAGTTTGACTCCCGACAGTGTTGAAGAAGCGGAATGCCCATAATGTGCCTTCCTGCATGCGATAGGCATGAACCACTTTTATCCAACCCCTTGTGACGATCGCCCGCCCATCCTTCACCGCCTTCAGGAAGACTTCTAGAGCATTATCATGGTAGCATGAATTATATACTTTAGCCTTAGTTGCCTCCACTCCGGTCATGTAGTTTGCAAGGTAATCATCAGTAAATAGCTTCGGAAACCACTAAATAGCCTCCACTCCCATTTCTTTCGCCTAACAATCTTTCTTAGTTTGCTCACTTGATGCTTGTTCATGAATATCTCATTGCCCCATACGCAAAAGGGATCGAAGCGTGGATCAGTACCACTCATATATGCACCTACAAGCAACCAGTAATGTTAGAAGCTAAACTGAGATTGCACAAATGATGTAAAATACAACTACCTATGTTCCTAAGTACAAGTATTTTTTTAGATTTTAATATGCACTACATACGGATGTATATAGAATTATAGATATAGTTTAGATTAGAATCTAGAATTCTATATTCACTCATTTTGCTCCTTATGTAGTCTATATTGGAATCTCTAAAAATACTTATATTTAGGAATATATGGTGTATAAGACATGTCATGTAGCTAACCTCGACGGCAAACAATAGCATCGCCCATTGTAGCCCTCTGTAAGTACATGGAAAGCCAATGTTAACTACAACAGGGTTAACATCCACCAAAAATAGCAAATGGTAATAAAACAGCAGCATCTACAGTGATATCTTCATTTTGAAAGAGTAGCACGGTAGCAAAGGGACGGATTAAAAATGGATACAACTGTTAATTGCAACAGGCTTAACAACATCCTAATTCATGTTTTGTAAGTTTGTAGCCATTGAAATACAACTCTTTAAAAATGGATACAACTGTTAATTGCAACAGGCTCAATGGCCATTGAAACTGGTACTGATAAAAATGCAATTGGCAGAGTTAAACATCACATGGTAGGTGCTACCAGAGCAGATAATGGCCCAATTGTCTATAAAAAGGTAGGGAAAATAGCTTAAACATGTTAGGCATGTTTACTACAACATGCTTAATACGTTGACAGTAAAAAATATAGCCATTAATTGCAACTGGTATTGGTAAGATTGAATTGGTGGGTACATACTTGGTAAGTCCTAAGAGGTAGTTGCTGGGGCACTTCATCTTGGCCAGAGCCCGCCTAAAGTCAGTGGCGGCAGAGGCGAGCTGTTCCTCCGAGTCGAAGCGTGGATAAGTGCCACTGACATGTGTACCTACAGGCAACCAGTAAATGGTAGAAGTTAAACTGCAATTGCACAAATGATGTGAAATACTGTAAGACATGGGATGCAGCTAACCTCGACACCAAACAACACCATCGGTCGTTATGACCCTGCATACGTACATGGACAAGCATGTTAAGTACAACAGGGTTAGCATCCACCAAAAATAGCAAATGAGGCAGCATCTCTAGTATATCTTCATTGCGGAGAGTAGCACGGTAGCAAATGGACAAATTAAAAAATGGATACAAGGCACGCACATGTTTAATACATCAACCGTACAAATCATAGCCATTGCAAGTGGTATTGGTAAGATTTAGCTGGTCAGATCTTACCTGTTAAGTCCCGGGGGGTAGTCGTTGGGGCACTTCATCTGGGCCAGAGCCTGCACCATGTCGGTGGCGGCGGAGGCGAGGTGTTCCTCCGGATCAACACGCACAGCGGCCATCGCGCTATGGACCACCATCAGCTCCTGGCAGGGGGGGGGGATTTGGAAGCATGAGGATGTTTCACAGGCGCCATTTAAGCAATCAGGCCGGGGACGTGATAGAGATCGGCGGGTTACCTGATGTCTACTACACAACCTTCTTCTTGTAGACATTGTTGGGCCTCCAAGTGCAGAGGTTTGTAGGACAGTAGCAAATTTCCCTCAAGTGGATGACCTAAGGTTTATCAATCTATGGGAGGCGTAGGATGAAGATGGTCTCTCTCAAACAACCCTGCAACCAAATAACAAAGAGTCTCTTGTGTCCCCAACACACCCAATACAATGGTAAATTATATAGGTGCACTAGTTCGGCGAAGAGATGGTGATACAAGTGCAATATGGATGGTAGATATAGGTTTTTGTAATAAGAAAATATAAAAACAGCAAGGTAGCAAGTGGTAAAAGTGAGCATAAACGGTGTTGCAATGATAGGAAACAAGGCCTAGGGTTCATAATTTCACTAGTGCAAGTTCTCTCAACAATAATAACATAACTGGATCATATAACTATCCCTCAACATGCAACAAAGAGTCACTCCAAAGTCACTAATAGCGGAGAACAAACGAAGATATTATGGTAAGGTACAAAACCACCTCAAAGTTATTCTTTCTGATCGATCAATTCAAGAGTCTGTAGTAAAATAACACGAAGCTATTCTTTCCGTTCGATCTATCATAGAGTTTGTACTAGAATAACACCTTAAGATACAAATCAACCAAAACCCTAATGTCACCTAGATACTCCATTGTCACCTCAAGTATCCATGGGTATGATTATACGATATGCATCACACAATCTCAGAATCATCTATTCAACCAACACAAAGAACTTCAAAGAGTGGCCCAAAGTTTCTACCAGAGAGTCAAGACGAAAATGTGTGCCAACCCCTATGCATAGGTTCCCAAGGTCACGGAACCCGCAAGTTGATGACCAAAACATACATCAAGTGAATCAATAGAATACCCCATTGTCACCACAGGTATCCCATGCAAGAAATACATCAAGTGTTCTCAAATCCTTAAAGACTCAATCCGATAAGATAACTTCAAAGGGAAAACTCAATTCATCACAAGAGAGTAGAGGGGAGAAACATCATAAGGTCCAACTATAGTAGCAAAGCTCGCGATACATCAAGATCGTGTCATCTCAAGAACACGAGAGAGAGAGAGAGAGAGAGAGAGAGAGAGAGAGAGAGAGAGAGATCAAACACATAGCTACTGATACATACCCTCAGCCCCGAGGCTGGACTACTCCCTCCTCGTCATGGAAAGCGCGGGGATGATGAATATGGCCACCGGAGAGGGATTCCCCCTCCGACAGGGTGCCACAACGGGTGTAGATTGGTTTCCGATGGCAACAGAGGCTTTCGGCGGCGGAACTCCCGATCTAGGTTGTTTTCCGGAGGTTTCTGCATTTATAGGATTTTTTGGCATAGGGCACAAGTCAGGGGGGTCTCCGGGCTGTCCACGAGATAGGGGGCGCCACCACTTGGGGTGGGCGCGCCCCCCACCCTCGTGGGCAGCCAGTGACTCTCCTCGCCCAACTCTTTTACTTTGGGGGCTTCTTTTGGTCCAGAAAAAATCATCAAAAATTGGCACGTCAATTGGGCTCCATTCGATATTCCTTTTCTGTAAAACTCAAAAACAAGGAAAAACAGAAACTGGCACTGAGCTCTAGGTTAATAGGTTAGTCCCAAAATTCATATAAAAGTGTATAATAAAGCCCATAAAACATCCTAGAAGGATAATATAGTAGCATGGAACAATCAAAAATTATAGATACGTTGGAGATGTATCAAGCATCTCCAAGCTTAATTCCTGCTCGTCCTCGAGTAGGTAATGATAAAAACAGAATTTTTGATGTGGAATGCTACCTAACATAATTCTCAATGTAATTTTCTTTATTGCGGCATGAATGTTCAGATTCGAAAGATTCAAGATAAAAGTCTATATTGACATAAGAATAATAATACTTCAAGCATACTAACAAAGCAATCATGTCTTCTCAAAATAACATGGCCAAAGAAAGTTCATCCCTACAAAATCATATAGTTTGGTTATGCTCCATCTTACTCACACAAAATACGCAAATCATGCACAACCCCGGTTTCAGCCAAGCAATTGTTTCATACTTTAATTTTTTCAAACTTTTTCAACTTTCACGCAATACATGAGCGTGAGCCATGGACGTAGCACTATAGGTGGAATAGAGTGGTGGTTGTGGAGAATACAAAAGAGGAAGATGGTCTCACATCAACTAGGTGTATCAATGGGCTATGGAGATGCCCATCGATAGATATCAATGTGAGTGAGTAGGGATTGTCATGCAACGGATGCACTAGAGCTATAAATGTATGAAAGCTCAACAAAAAGAAACTAGGTGGGTGTGCATCCAACTTGCTTGCTCACGAAGACCTAGGGCATTTGAGGAAGCCCGTCGTTGGAATATACAAGCCAAGTTCTATAATGAAAATTCCCACTAGTATATGAAAGTGACAAAACAAGAGACTCTCTATCATGAAGATCATGGTGCTACTTTGAAGCACAAGTGTGGAAAAAGATAGTAGCATTGTCCCTTTTTTTCTTTCTTTTTTCTTTTTTTCTTTTTTTCTTTTTTGGGACCTTTTTATTCTTTGGCCTTTCCTTCTTCTTTTTTCTTTTTTCTTTTTGGGAAAATGCTCTAATAATGATGATCATCACACTTACATTGATTTACAACTCGATATTACAACTTGATACTAGAACAAAGTATGACTCTATATGAATGTCTCCGGCGGTGTACCGGGATGTGCAATGAATCAAGAGTGACATGTATGAAAAATTATGCATGGTGGCCTAGCCACAAATACAATGTCAACTACATGATCATGCATGGCAATATGACAATATGAAGCGTGCCATAGCAAACAGAACGGTGGAAAGTTGCATGGCAATATATCTCGGAATGGCTATGGAAATGCCATGATAGGTAGGTATGGTGGCTGTTTTGAGGAAGGTATATGGTGGGTGTATGGTACCGGCGAAAGTTGTGCGGTACAAGAGAGGCTAGCAAAGGTGGGAGGGTGAGAGTGCGTATAATCCATGGACTCAACATTAGTCATAAAGAACTCACATACTTATTGCAAAAATCTACAAGTCATCAAAACAAAGTACTACATGCATGCTCCTAGGGGGGAGGTTGGTAGGAGTTAACCATCGCGCGCCCGTGACCTCCACACAAAGGATGACACTCAATGAAATACCTCATGCTTCAAATTTGTCACACAACGGTTACTATACGTGCATTCTACGGGACTTGCAAACCTCAACACAAGTATTTCTCAAATTCACAACTACTCTACTAGCATGACTCTAATATCACCATCCTCATATCTCAAAACAATCATCAAGTATCAAACTTCTCATAGTATTCAATGCACTTTATATGAAAGTTTTTACTATACTCATCTTGGATGCCTATCATATTAGGACTAGATTTATAACCAAAGCACATTACCATGCTGTTCTAAAATACTCTCAAAAATATATAAGTGAAGCATGAGAGTTCATCCATTTCTATAAAATAAAACCACCGCTGTGCTCTAAAAAGATATAAGTGAAGCACTGGAGCAAATGACAAACTACTTCAAAAGATATAAGTGAAGATCAATGAGTAGTTGAAAAATTATGTAACTATGTGAAGACTCTAACATTTAAGAATTTTAGATCTTGGGATATTATTCAAACAGCAAGCAAAACAACATAAAATAACTTGACGCTCCAAGCAAAACACATATCATGTGGTGAATAAAAATATAGCATCGAGTAAAGTTACCGATAGATGAAGACGAGAGAGGGGATGCCTTCTCGGGGCATCCCCAAGCTTAGGCTTTTGGTTGTCCTTGAATATTACCTTGGGGCACCTTGGGCATCCCCAAGCTTAGGCTCTTGCCACTCCTTATTCCACAGTCCATCGAATCTTTACCCAAAACTTGAAAACTTCACAACACAAAACTTAACAGAAAACTCGTAAGCTCCGTTAGTATAAGAAAATAAAACCACCACATAGGTACTGTAATGAGCTCATTCTTTGTTTATATTGGTGTTAAACCTACTGTATTCCAACTTCTCTATAATTCATACTCCCCAATACTACTCATAGATTCATCAAAATAAGCAAACAACACACGAAAAACAGAATCTGTCAAAAACATAATAGTCTGTAGCAATCAGTAACTTTCGAATACTTCTGTAACTCTAAAAATTCTGAAATAAATTGGTAAACCTGAGGAATTTGTCTATTAATGATATGAAAAAAGAATAAACTAAAAATCACTCTCCAGTAGAAAATGGTAGCTAATCTCGTGAGCGCTAAAGTTTCTATTTTTTACAGCATGACCGCATAAACTTCACACAAGTCTTCCCAAAGGTTCTACTTGGCACAAACACTAATTAAAACACAAAACCACATCTAAACAGAAGCTAGATGGAATATTTATTCCTAAACAGAAGCAAAAAGCAAAGAACAAAAATAAAGTTGGGTTGCCTCCCAACAAGCGCTATCCGCCCCTAGCTAGGCATGATACAAGAATGATGCTCACATAAAAGATAAGAATTGAAACATAAAGGGAGCATCATGAAGAATATGACTAGCACATTTAAGTCTAACACACTTCCTATGCATAGGGATTTGGTGAGCAAACAACTTATGGGAACCATAATCAACTAGCATAGGAAAGCAAAACAAGCATAGCTTCAAGATTTTCAACACATAGAGAGGAAACTTGATATTATTGCAATTCCTACAAGCATATGATCCTCTCTCATAATAATTTTCAGTAGCATCATGAATGAATTCAACAATATAAACATCACATAAAGCATTCTTTTCATGATCTACTTGCATAGAAATTTTACTACTCTCCACATAAGCAAATTTATTCTCATCAATAGTAGTGGGAGCAAACTCAACAAAATAACTATCATGTGAAGCATAATCCAATTGAAAATTAAAATCGTGATGACAAGTTTCATGGTTATCTTTATTCTTTATAGCATACATGTCATCATAATAATCATCATAAATAGTAGGCATGCTTTCATCGTAATAAATTTGCTCATCAAGACTTGGGGAACTAAACATATCATCTTCATCAAACATAGCATCCCCAAGCTTGTGGCTTTGCATATCATTAGCATCATGGGTATTCAAAGAATTCATACTAACAACATTGCAATCATGCTCATCATGCACATATTTTATGCCAAGAATTCTATGTAATTATTATTCTAGTACTTGAGCACAATTTTCCTTCCCATCATTTTCACGAAAGATATTAAAAAGATGAAGCATATGAGGTAACCTTAATTCCATTTTTTGTAGTTTTCTTTTATAAACTAAACTAGTGATAAAACAAGAAACTAAAAGATTCGATTGCAAGATCTAAAGATATACCTTCAAGCACACACCTCCCCGGCACGGCGCCAGAAAAGAGCTTGATGTCTACTACACAATCTTCTTCTTGTAGACGTTGTTGGGCCTCCAAGTGTAGAGGTTTGTAGGACAGTAGCAAATTTCCCTCAAGTGGATGACCTAGGGTTTATCAATCCGTGATAGGCATAGGATGAAGATGGTCTCTCTCAAACAACCCTGCAACCAAATAACAAAGAGTCTCTTGTGTCCCCAACACACCCAATACAATGGTAAATTGTATAGGTGCACTAGTTCGGCGAAGAGATGGTGATACAAGTGCAATATGGATGGTAGATATAGGTTTTTGTAATAAGAAAATATAAAAACAGCAAGGTAGCAAGTGGTAAAAGTGAGCATAAACGGTGTTGCAATGATAGTAAACAAGGCCTAGGGTTCATACTTTCACTAGTGCAAGTTCTCTCAACAATAATAACATAACTGGATCATATAACTATCCCTCAACATGCAACAAAGAGTCACTCCAAAGTCACTAATAGCAGAGAACAAACGAAGATATTATGGTAGGGTACGAAACCACCTCAAAGTTATTCTTTCTAATAGATCTATTCAAGAGTCTGTAGTAAAATAAGACGAAGCTATTCTTTTCGTTCGATCTATCATAGAGTTCGTACTAGAATAACACCTTAAGATACAAATCAACCAAAACCCTAATGTCACCTAGATACTTGATACGTCCAAAACGTATCTATAATTTCTGCTTGCTCCATGCTTCTTTTGTGTGATATTGCTATGATATTGATGCACTTCGATACACTTTTGATCATATTTGGACTAACCTATTAACTCAGTGCACCACAGTGCCAGTTCCTGTATACTTCTGTTTTTCTATTTTAGGTTTCCCCCATATTAAAAGTGCTCCAAAAATTCCGGGAAAAATATAGGAAAAATCAGCGTACAGGAAGCTTCGCGAAGAACCAAAGCGGGGCCAGAGGGGAGCCAGGGGAGGCCCAGGCGGCCACCTGGCGCGGCCCCACCCCTGGCCGTGCCAGGGGGCGCCTGGGGCCCCTGCTCCGCCTCTGGCTGCCCCCCTTCGCATATATATCCCTCTCGTCCCGAAACCCTCGAGGACAGAACCCTTTTTCGCGACCTCGCCTCTGTTCCGCCGCCGCAGCGCTTCCAAGATCGGGAGCATCAGGAGAACTCTTCCCAGCACCCTGCCGGAGGGGAGAACCACCACCGGGAGCTTCTCCACCACCATGGATGCTTCCCGGATGAGTCGTGAGTAGTCCACCTTGGACCATGGGTCCATGATCAGTAGCTATGTGATGTTCTCCTCCCCTCTTTGCTCTTCATGGTTTAGACCTCGTGAGCTGCCCTACATGATCGAGGCACATATGTAATCTTTCTGCTGTTGCTTTGCTGAGTTTGCTGGGATCTGATGAATTATGAGATTATGTTCGGATTGTGTTTGAGTAATATATTTGATTCACCTCTTTTATATCTTTGTTCTTGAGTAATTCTTGCATGTTCTCCGTTGCTGTTTATTGCTTTGGCCAAGTAGTAGGTAGTAACTCCAAGAGGGAGCGTTATGCTTGATTGTGGGTTCATGCCCCCTGATGACTAGCTTGAGTGACAGAAACATGAGTCTAGGGGATGTGATGTTGCCACAAGGGGGAAAACAACGGTGCTTGTACTTGCGGGTGCAAGGATTGTTTACTTTACGCAAAGTTCTTTTAATGCAGTTGTTTGTTGCTTTGAGTTTACACTTTGGGTGGGATTCGCAACTTAATACCAGCGAGATGTTCTGGATAGATATCTCAAGGTGGATGATTAGTAGTAGATGCAGATGGATTTCGGTCTACTTGCCTTGGCGTACCGCACATGCTTTTGAGCCTCTACCTTTCTTTGCAGCATAGTTAGCATTGGTTTGCGCACATAATCCTGTCAATTGCCCAGTTGTAATTTGTTTACCTCGCTTTGCTGTTTTATCGTCTTTTGGGAGAGAGACATCACTAGTGAACATCATGGGACCCCGGTCCATATTACCACCGCTAATCACACCTTCTATTTACTTCCTGTTTTTATTTCCTAGTTGCAGTCATAGCTATCATTATTATCTCTTGTGTTTGATCCTTTGTAAACAACAAGGCCGGAGGGATTGACAACCTCTCTGTACTCGTTGGGAGCAAAGTTATCTGTATCTGTGTGCAGGTTCTGTCAACCGCTAAGTTTCTGACGCCGTTGACACCTACTTGTCGACCCTCGGAGTCTCATGGGATTCGATCCTTGGTATCTTTGCCAAGGGAAATTTGCTGCTACGCTACATCTCAACCTTCCACTTGGGGTAACCAACGAGGGGCGAGAAGCCATCAAGCAAGTTTCTGGCGCCGTTGCCGGGGACTCCACTCTTCAAGATAGGGGAGTTGCATGCTATCTTTTATCTTTACTTTTTAGTCTTGTTAGTTTACCTTTCAGTTTTTGCTTTAGTGTCCCTTACCAAAAATCACAAAAATAGTTATCTTGCTTTTAGTTGGCATTATGTCTGGTCCTTTTGCCTTTGGTGAGGCAGAAGTGCTCACCTTTAAACAAAGAGGTGGTGAAAGTCTAAAAGATGCTTGGTATAGTATTAATGATTCTCAAAAAAGAGCCATCAAGAAGCAATCTACTACTATCCTGCTTAGAAATTTTTATGTTGGAAGTACTTCTTGTAATAGGTTTATTCTAGATTCTGCTATCAATGGAAATTTCCTAGAAGCCCCAGTTTGGGAATCTCTTAGTATTATGGAAAATCTTGTTGGAAATCCCCCTGTTGTTAGCATTCAAGAGGACATTACCCTAGCTCACATTATGAAAAAACTTGAAAAGATAGAGCTAGAGATGCCAAGCATTAATAAGATAAATGAGTTGGACCGTAAGATCCAAGGGAATTTGAATAGGCTTGATAGCTCCATGCATAAAATTCTCAAAACTTTGGAGACCATCAAATCCCATGACTTGGATTCTTCTAGGATAGACAAGATTGAGGAAATCTTTGACACTTTAGGAACTACTTTCTCCTCAATCAAAGCCAAAAAGG
This sequence comes from Secale cereale, assembly GCA_902687465.1. NCBI lineage: Eukaryota > Viridiplantae > Streptophyta > Magnoliopsida > Poales > Poaceae > Secale > Secale cereale. Next base: position 478,526,825 of record LR738715.1, read on the forward strand.
TAGAAACTCCGGCAAAGAAGGAACCTAAGTTCATTTACGTTCCAAAGGCTCCTCGTTCCAAAAGTAATCCATCTATTGCCAAAGGGGTTGAAACTATGAAGACTTTGGAAGAAATACCTCTCTTTGATAAATTTATAAATGAATCTCCCATTGACTTTCCACCTTTTTGTTTTCTCCCTAGAAGTATCTTTATTAGGCCTTTATTTGAAAGTCCTCTTAAGACTAGTTGTACTATTGAAGAGCTTTTTGATGATCTTGATGATGGTTCAATTGATACAACTTGATCTTTTTGCATCATGCCTAGCTTAAAGGCATAAAAGAAAGCGCTTTTGGGAGGCAGCCCACAACGAATTAGGTTTTATTTTGCTTTTGTTGTGTCTTGATGTTTGTTACTACAGTAGCATCATCATTGTATCTTTTCTTTTCAGCTTTGTGCCAAGTTTAGCCTCCGATTGCAAGAAAGTTCAAAAGTTGTGACGTGCTGTCCAGAAAACAGATTCTGTCCTTGGACAGAAAAATTCGAATAAAATCACCAGATCATCTTTTTCATCTGAATTTTTTTGACAGCGTGCTCTATACAATTGGCTTTCGAGCGTCTGTTCTGAGTTTTTTGATTTGAGTTGCAGAAGTGCCCAGAAAAAAATATTTACTACCTGCTGGTCTGTTTTTCACAGATTCTGTCCTGTTTTGCCTTTTCTTCGTTTTGCAAACCTTGAGCTTGCTTTTTCTTTGCAAAAACCTTTTGGCATTCTTGAGAAACAGTAGCTCTTCAAGATTATCTTTATTTCCAGTAGGGAAAAATTATTTTATTGTGGTTACTAACCTCGCTAATCAGATTATGATGAGTTATGTATGAAGGGAGTTTTCAAGTGTGCGAGGGAAGATGATAAAAGAAGATTCAGGAGGGTCAAACGCTCAAGCTTGGGGATGCCCCCGTGCACCCCCAAGAAATATTCAAGAAGACTCAAGCGTCTAAGCTTGGGGATGCCCCCGTGCATCCCCTTCTCCATCAACAATTATCAGTTCGTCTTTCGTTCCACTATATTTTTATCACTTCATGCGTTATGTGCTATGCTTGGAGCGTCTTGCTCTTAGTTTCCTTTTTTTAGTTTTCTTTAGCTTTGCTTGCTGTTCATAACAAGTTAGAACCCAGCTTTCTTTGTGTGGGAGAGAAACACGCTCCACTTCAACCTAGAACACAACATAGGATTTTCATGCTTATCTTTGTTGTGTGTGTTATTTGTCTTTCCATAGCTGTTGTCATGTTTAGCTCTTAGTTTTCATGCTTTTCTTTTTTAAAGAGCTTTTGTTTAGTTGGTTGCTGAACTCTCTTGAGTTTTCATGTTTATCTTGTTAAGAGAGTTTGCCTGTTGCACTGAGTTGTGTGTCTTAACTTAAAGTAGGTAATTGAGGTTGCTATTTAATTTTAGTAGTAACTTGCAATAGTTTTGAGGTATTGCCATGAGTAATGTCTGAACTTTTGGTGTCAAGAGCTTTAGCCTATTAGTGATAGATGTCGTATTTTGGGCAATCCGTGTTTATTTTCGAAAACATACAAAATAGTTGAGAACTTTAGCTACTAGATGGATCACTAATCTTTGGAGGGATCAAATATTAGAGTACACTCACGTACCATGAGTCAAGGATGCACAAGGATAACCAAACCCCCATACACTCCTCCTCGGGGTACTTGTCTCTTTGTGAACCTCCTAATTAGATTGAGAGTTACCGATAATAAGTGCATGAGTTCTTCAGACTAATGTGAGTATTCGAAAGTTGACACTTCCACCTAGCCATATTTTTCTAGCCTCTTCGGTACCGTGCATTGCCCTTTCTCACCTCGAGAGTTGGCGCATACTTCGCCGGTGCATCCAAATCCTTGGCACGATACGCTCTGTCATCATAAGCCTCATTATATCCTTCCTCAAAACAGCCACCATACCTACCTATCAAGGCATTTCCGTAGCCTTTCCGAGATACATTGCCATGCAACATCCATCTTCTCATGACTTGATCTTCAAGTCATACATGCTTTTTGCTTGATCGATGAGCCGCATGCTAGTTGGGCCTTGCCCTAATCATTGCTACATGACGCGCTAGTATCATTGCATATCCTGCTACACTGGCAGAGGCATACATTTGCATACATCATGATAGTTTCATTTTCTTTATGTTGAGTACTTTTGTAAAGTGTGAAAGATCTTCTATACTTCTTGTAATACATAGAGTGTTGCCCCTAAAGTGAGGAAAAGATCCCAAATAGGACAAAATCAAAAGATTCCAAAGAGGACAAAATCAAAAGATCCCAAAGAGGACAAATGAGAGTTAAAATAGAAAGAGCCATTGAGGCCACAAAAAAATAAAAAAAAATAGAAAAAAAAGAAAAAGAAATAAAAAGAGAGAAGGGGGCACACTGCTATTCCTTTTGAGAGATCCACACTCGTACTCCATCTTATACCTCGTACTCCATAGAGATTATCATTCATGCATATAGCTATGTGGGGACCTTCACACTATAGAACTTGGCTTGTATATTCCAATGATGAGCCTCCTCAAAAGAGCTCTAGGTCTTCTTGAGCAAGCAAGTTGGATGCACCCCCACTAGTTCCATTGGAGAGCTTACCTTAGCTCATATGTGCATCCGTTGCATGGCAATCCCTACTCCTCACATCATAACTATCATTTGGCTTTCTCTCGCCTATGATTGTCCTCATTGATGTGAGCCTTTCACACCTTTTTTGTCTTCCCCCTTCATCATTTCTCTCTCTTTGCCATCCTAAGTGTCAACTTTCTTGCTTACGCTCATCCATTGCATGAGTGCTCAAAATATCGAAAGGGAGTGGATCATTTTGACTTGTACCTGGCTGGTGGTCAGGGGATGAGTCAAGATAAGATTCCAAAGAAGACCAAGTGTGAAACTTTAGTAGATTAAGTTCTCAACAATACAAAAACTATGTTTTACTCTCTCATATATCCCTATCCCCTTTCTTGCATGCAAACACCATTTGGAGACATTCGAGTCACGGACAGCGAGAGCTCTTGCACCTTTATGTTCTTATGTTGCTTGTTACAATGCTAATATAGACTCTTGCTTGTTATGACTTGAATTGAATTACATGCCTTGATTGCTTTACTTAAAAAGTTCTTATATGGTTGATAGCATGTCACCACAGAAATTATGCTTGTTATCATTTACCTACTCGAGGACGAGCAAGAATTAAGCTTGGGGATGTTGATACGTCCAAAACGTATCTATAATTTCTGCTTGCTCCATGCTTCTTTTGTGTGATATTGCTATGATATTGATGCACTTCCATACACTTTTGATCATATTTGGACTAACCTATTAACTCAGTGCACCACAGTGCCAGTTCCTGTTTTCTGCTGTTTTTCTATTTCAGGTTTCCCCCATATTAAAAGTGCTCCAAAAATTCCGGGAAAAATATAGGAAAAAATCAGCGTACAGGAAGCTTCGCGAAGAACCAAAGCGGGGCCAGAGGGGAGCCAGGGGAGGCCCAGGCGGCCACCTGGCGCGGCCCCACCCCTGGCCGCGCCAGGGGGGCGCCTGGGGCCCCTGCTCCGCCTCTGGCTGCCCCCCTTCGCATATATATCCCTCTCGTCCCGAAACCCTCGAGGACAGAACCCTTTTTCGCGATCTCGCCTCTGTTCCGCCGCCGCAGCGCTTCCAAGATCGGGAGCATCAGGAGAACTCTTCCCGGCACCCTGCCGGAGGGGAGAACCACCATCGGGAGCTTCTCCACCACCATGGACGCTTCCCGGATGAGTCGTGAGTAGTCCACCTTGGACCATGGGTCCATGATCAGTAGCTATGTGATGTTCTCCTCCCCTCTTTGCTCTTCATGGTTTAGACCTCGTGAGCTGCCCTACATGATCGAGGCACATATGTAACCTTTCTGTTGTTGCTTTGCTGAGTTTGCTGGGATCTGATGGATTATGAGATTATGTTCAGATTGTGTTTGAGTAATATATTTGATTCACCTCTTTTATATCTTTGTTCTTGAGTAATTCTTGCATGTTCTCCGTTGCTGTTTATTGCTTTGGCCAAGTAGTAGGTAGTAACTCCAAGAGGGAGCGTTATGCTTGATTGTGGGTTCATGCCCCCTGATGACTAGCTTGAGTGACAGAAACATGAGTCTAGGGGATGTGCTGTTGCCACAAGGGGGAAAACAACGGTGCTTGTACTTGCGGGTGCAAGGATTGTTTACTTTACGCAAAGTTCTTTTAATGCAGTTGTCTGTTGCTTTGAGTTTACACTTTGGGTGGGATTCACAACTTAATACCAGCGAGATGTTCTGGACAGATATCTCAAGGTGGATGATTAGTAGTAGATGCAGATGGATTTCGGTCTACTTGCCTTGGCATACCGTCCATGCTTTTGAGCATCTACCTTTCTTTGCAGCATAGTTAGCATTGGTTTGCGCACATAATCCTGTTAATTGCCCAGCTGTAATTTGTTTACCTCGCTTTGCTATTTTATCGTCTTTTGGGAGAGAGACATCACTAGTGAACATCATGGGACCCCGGTCCATATTACCACCGCTGATCACACCTTCTATTTACTTTCTGTTTTTATTTCCTAGTTGCAGTCATAGCTATCATTATTATCTCTTGTGTTTGATCCTTTGTAAACAACAAGGCTGGAGGGATTGACAACCTCTCTGTACTCGTTGGGAGCAAAGTTATCTGTATCTATGTGCAGGTCCTGTCAGCCGCTAAGTTTCTGACGCCGTTGACACCTACTTGTCGACCCTCGGAGTCTCACGGGATTCGATCCTTGGTATCTTTGCCAAGGGAAATTTGCCGCTACGCTACATCTCAACCTTCCACTTGGGGTAACCAACGAGGGGCGAGAAGCCATCAATACTCCATTGTCACCTCAAGTATCCGTGGGTATGATTATACGATATGCATCACACAATCTCAGAATCATCTATTCAACCAACACAAAGAACTTCGAAGAGTGCCCCAAAGTTTCTACCGGAGAGTCAAGACGAAAACGTGTGCCAACCCCTATGCATAGATTCCCAAGGTCACGGAACCCGCAAGTTGATGACCAAAACATACATCAAGTGAATCAATAGAATACCCCATTGTCATCCCAGGTATCCCACGCAAGACATACATCAAGTGTTCTCAAATCCTTAAAGACTCAATCCGATAAGATAACTTCAAAGGGAAAACTCAATTCATCACAAGAGAGTAGAGGGGGAGAAACATCATAAGCTCCAACTATAGTAGCAAAGCTCGCGATACATCAAGATCGTTCCATCTCAAGAACACGAGAGAGACAAAGAGAGAGATCGAACACATATCTATTGATACATACCCTCAGCCCCGAGGGTGGACTACTCCCTCCTCGTCATGGAGAGCGCCGGGATGATGAAGATGGCCACTTGAGAGGGATTCTCCCCTCCGGCAGGGTCCCAGAACGGGTGTAGATTGGTTTTCGGTGGCAACAAAGGCTTTCGGCGGCGGAACTCCCGATCTAGGTTATTTTCCGGGGGTTTCTGTATTTATAGGATTTTTTGGCGTAGGGCACAAGTCAGGGGGGTCTCCGGGCTGTCAGGGGGGCGGCACCACTTGGGGTCGGCGCGCCCCCCACCCTCGTGGGCAGCCTGTGACTCTCTTGGCCCAACTCTTTTACTTCGGGAGCTTCTTTTGGTCCAGAAAAAAGCATCAAAAATTGGCACGTCAATTTGGCTCCGTTTGATATTCCTTTTCTGTAAAACTCAAAAACAAAGAAAAAACATAAACTGGCACTGGGCTCTAGGTTAATAGGTTAGTCCCAAAAATTATATAAAAGTGTATAATAAATCCCATAAAACATCCTAGAAGGATAATATCATAGCATGGAACAATCAAAAATTATAGATACGTTGGAGATGTATCATTACCTGACTGGATCCGAGCAGAACGTAGATGTGGTTGAAGCTGTGGTTGCGACGACGGTGTTTTGAGATGCCGGTAGGGGGAGGCGCGTTGGGAGGGGGTGGGGGATACTGAGGGGAAGGGGATGTGGTTGGAGGAATAAATTCTGAAATCGCGCGCCTAATGAAAATTTCGGTGCGAAACTCAAAACTTGGGCGGGGGAAACACACAACGCAGACGAAGTGCGTAAAATACTCGTGTGCGAGAAAAAAGAAAGTTGGCAGATCCTGTATCCAAAAAAATGTACACGCGTACTTAATTTTTTTCGGTCAATGGTACGCCTGGTTTATTAGGAAATATCGCACAGGTAACTGACTTATGGGTCATTAACGCAAAAAAATGCAGATGGGTACGGCATAGAAATCGTGTGTTTTATGATCTTCTAATGATTAATGAAAAAAAACATGGGCACACATGTTAATCAACACTCAAAGCCCTCAAAGGATGCTCTTATCGACATTGTATGTTAATACTGCAAACTTAAAGTACTACTCGTAATTCGCTGTAATATTACAAACTTAAAGTACTTCTCATTATCGCACATGGTTCATCTCCGTCGCTTCCGGAAACAGTGTGCGCTGAGCCTATTGTGTGTTGCGTTATGATTGGCCGGAACCCCAGCCACGCGGATCGCGCGTGTGCACTGTTGGATGCGGCGCGATCGAACGGCAATCCACGTCCCTCACATCACACCCGTGCACCTGTAGCTGGATTGGATTTATATGCGCTAAATGCGTAGAAAATGCACATAATCCCCTAAATATGGTAAATGAGACCGGAAAAATGCCAAATTTGAACATGGTGATTTGCAGGGTGTATGTTCGTCGTAGAAAAAAACTGCATGGCAAAGGACGAAGAAAATTTGGATTCTCCTTCAATCTTGGGGATTTCCCTCTCGCAAGCATGGAACTTCCTCGGTGATGGTTCGATTTACGAAGGGCGTGCATGACGACATAAGCCAGACCTTCTCAAATTTTTACCAGGGCATGGTGAGGTCATAACATGGTGTTGGGGAACGTAGTATTTTAAAATTTTCCTACGATCACGCAAGATCTATCTACCAGATGCATAGCAACGAGAGGGAAGAGTGTGTCTACATACCCTCGTAGACCGGGAGCGGAAGCGTCAAGTGACGCGGTTGATGTTGTCGAACTTCTTCGCGATCCAACCGATCAAGCACCGAACGTACGGCACCTCCGCGTTCAGCACACGTTCAGCTTGATGACGTCCCACGAGCTCTTGATCCAGTTGAGCTTCACGGGAGAGTTTCGTCAGCACGACGGCGTGGTGACGAATATGATGTGTTCACCGGCGCAGGGCTTCGCCTAAGCTCCGCGACGGTATGACCGAGGTGTGATTCTGTGGAGGGGGGCACCGCACACGGCTAAAACAATTCAACTTGTGTGTCTTTGGGTGCCCCCCTGCCCCCGTATATAAAGGAGCAGGGGAGGGAGGCCGGCCGGCCCTTCCTGGTGCGGCTAGGGAAGGAGTCCTACTAGGAATAGGATTGCAATCCTATTCCTAGTAGGATTCACCGAAAGGAAGAAGGGGAAAGGAATAGGAGAGGTGGCGCCCCCCCAATCCTAGTCCAATTAGGAACCCTAGGTGGGGGCGCCGGCCATCCCTATGGGCTGCCTCTCTCTTTCCCTTTAGGCCCACTATGGACCATCCCCTCTCGTAGGGGGTTCCGGTAACCCCCTCCGGCATTCCCGATAAATCCGAAACTTTTCCGGTATACTTCCGGTGTCCGAATATAGCCGTCCAATATATCAATCTTTATGTCTCGGACATTCCGAGACTCCTCGTCATGTCCGTGATCTCATCCGGGACTCCGAACTACCTTCGGTACATCAATACTCATAAACTCATAATACCGATTGTCATCAAACGTTAAGCGTGCGGACCCTACGGGTTCGAGAACTATGTAGACATGACCGAGACTCATCTCCGGTCAATAACCAATAGCGGAACCTGGATGTTCATATTGGCTCCTACATATTATACGAAGATCTTTTATCGGTCAGAACCGCATAACAACATACGTTGTTCCTTCTGTCAAACGGTATGTTACTTGCCCGAGATTCGATCGTCGGTATCTTTATACCTAGTTCAATCTCGTTACCGGCAAGTCTCTTTACTCGTTGCGTAACACATCATCTCGTGACTAACTCATTAGTCTTTTGCTTGCAAGGCTTATTGTGATGTGTGTTACCGAGAGGGCCCAGAGATACCTCTCCGACACTCGGAGTGACAAATCCTAATCTTGATCTATGCCAACACCACGAATACTTTCGGAGACACCTGTAGAGCATCTTTATGATCACCCAGTTACGTTGTGACGTTTGATAGCACACACGGTGTTCCTACGGTATTCGGGAGTTGCATAATCTCATAGTCATAGGAACATGTATAAGTCATGAAGAAAGCAATAGCAGTTAAACTAAACGATCATAGTGCTATGCTAACGGATGGGTCTTGTCCATCACATCATTCTCCTAATGATGTGATCCCGTTGATCAAACGACAACTCATGTCTATGGCTAGTAAACATAACCATCTTTGATCAATGAGCTAGTCTAGTAGAGGCATACTAGGGACATACTGTTTTGTCTATGTATCCACACATGTACTAAGTTTCCGGTTAATACAATTCTAGCATGAATAAAAGACATTTATCATGATATAAGGAAATACAAATAACATCTTTATTATTGCCTCTAGGGCATATTTCCTTCAGTCTCCCACTTGAACTAGAGTCAATAATCTAGATTACAAAGTGATGATCCTCACACCCATGGAGTCTTGGTGCTGATCATGTTTTGCCCGTGGAAGAGGCTTAGTCAACGGGTCTGCAACATTCAGATCTGTATGTATTTTGCAAATCTCTATGTCTCCCTCCTTGACTAGATCGCGGATGGAATTGAAGCGTCTTTTGATGTGCTTTGTTCTCTTGTGAAACCTGGATTCCTTCGCCAAGGCTATGGCTCCAGTGTTGTCACAAAAGATTTTCATTGGACCCGATGCACTAGGTATTACACCTAGATCGGATATGAACTCCTTCATCCAGACTCCTTCATTTGCTGCTTCCGAAGCAGCTATGTATTCCGCTTCACACGTAGATCCCGCCACGACGCTCTGCTTGGAACTGCACCAACTGACAGCTCCACCGTTCAATAAAAATACATATCCGGTTTGTGACTTTGAGTCATCCGGATCAGTGTCAAAGCTAGAATCGACGTAACCGTTTACGACGAGCTCTTTGTCACCTCCATATACGAGAAACATATCCTTTGTTCTTTTCAGATACTTTAGGATGTTTTTGACCGCTGTCCAGTGATCCACTCCTGGATTACTTTGGTACCTCCCTGCTAGACTTATAGCAAGGCACACATCAGGCCTGGTACACAGCATTGCATACATGATAGATCCTATTGCTGAGGCATAGGGAATGACTTTCATTTTCTCTCTATCTTCTGCAGTGGTCGGGCATTGAGTCTTACTCAACTTCATACCTTGTAAAACAGGCAAGAACCCTTTCTTTGACTGATCCATTTTGAACTTCTTCAAAATCTTATCAAGGTATGTGCTTTGTGAAAGTCCAATTAAGCGTCTTGATCTATCTCTATAGATCTTGATACCTAATATATAAGCAGCTTCACCGAGGTCTTTCATTGAAAAACTCTTATTCAAGTATCCTTTTATGCTATCCAGAAATTCTATATCATTTCCAATCAACAATATGTCATCTACATATAATATTAGAAATGCTACAGAGCTCCCACTCACTTTCTTGTAAATACAGGCTTCTCCAAAAGTCTGTATAAAACCATATGCTTTGATCACCTCATCAAAGCGTATATTCCAACTCCGAGATGCTTGTACCAGTCCATAGATGGATCGCTGGAGTTTGCATACTTTGTTAGCACCTTTTGGATCGACAAAACCTTCTAGTTGCATCATATACAACTCTTCTTTGAGATATCCATTTAGGAATGCAGTTTTGACATCCATTTGCCAGATTTCATAATCATAAAATGCGGCAATTGCTAACATGATTCGGACAGACTTAAGCATCGCTACAGGTGAGAAAGTCTCATCGTAGTCAACTCCTTGAACTTGTCGAAAACCTTTTGCAACAAGTCGAGCTTTGTAAACAGTAATATTACCGTCTGCGTCGGTCTTCCTCTTGAAGATCCATTTATTTTCGATGGCTTGCCGATCATCGGGCAAGTCAACCAAAGTCCACACTTTGTTCTCATACATGGATCCCATCTCAGATTTCATGGCTTCAAGCCATTTTGCGGAATCTGGGCTCATCATCGCTTCCTCATAGTTCGTAGGTTCATCATGGTCTAGTAACATGATTTCCAGAACTGGGTTGCCGTACCACTATGGTGCGGAACGTACTCTGGTTGATCTACGACGTTCAGCAGAAACTTGATCCGAAGTTTCATGATCATTATCATCAACTTCCTCACTAATTGGTGTAAGAATCACTGGAACAATTTCCTGTGATGTACTACTTTCCAATATGGGAGAAGGTACAATTACCTCATCAAGTTCTACTTTCCTCCCACTCACTTCTTTCGAGAGAAACTCTTTTTCTAGAAAGGATCCGTTCTTAGCAACGAATATTTTGCATTCGGATCTGTGATAGAAGGTGTACCCAACAGTCTCTTTTGGGTATCCTATGAAGACACATTTTTCCGACTTGGGATCGAGCTTATCAGGTTGAAGTGTTTTCACATAAGCATCGCAGCCCCAAATTTTAAGAAACGACAACTTTAGTTTCTTGCCAAACCATAGTTCATAAGGTGTCATATCAACGGATTTAGATGGTGCCCTATTTAACGTGAATGCAGCTGTCTCTAAAGCATAACCCCAAAACGATAGTGGTAAATCGGTAAGAGACATCATAGATCGCACCATATCCAATAAAGTACGGTTACGACGTTCGGACACACCATTACGCTGTGGTGTTCCAGGTGGCGTGAGTTGTGAAACTATTCCACATTGTTTCAAATGAAGACCAAACTCGTAACTCAAATATTCTCCTCCACGATCAGATCGTAGGAACTTTATTTTCTTGTTACGATGATTCTCTACTTCACTCTGAAATTCTTTGAACTTTTCAAATGTTTCAGACTTGTGTTTCATTAAGTAGATATACCCATATCTGCTCAAATCATCAGTGAAGGTCAGAAAATAACGATACCCGCCGCGAGCATCAACACTCATTGGTCCACATACATCAGTATGTATGATTTCCAACAAATCTGTTGCTCGCTCCATAGTTCCGGAGAACGGAGTTTTAGTCATCTTGCCCATGAGGCATGGTTCGCAAGCACCAAGTGATTCATAATCAAGTGATTCAAAAAGTCCACCTTTATGGAGTTTCTTCATGCGTTTTACACCAATATGACCTAAACGGCAGTGCCACAAATAAGTTGCACTATCATTATTAACCTTGCATCTTTTGGTTTCAATACTATGAATATGTGTATCACTACAATCGAGATCCAATAAGAATAGACCACTCTTCAAGGGTGCATGACCATAAAAGAAATTATTCATTAAAATGGAACAACCATTATTCTCTGATTTAAATGAATAACCGTCTCGCAATAAACAAGATCCAGATATAATGTTCATGCTTAACGCTGGCACCAAATAACAATTATTTAGGTCTAAAACTAATCCCGAAGGTAGATGTAGAGGTAGCGTGCCGACGGCGATCACATCGACTTTGGAACCGTTTCCCACGTGCATCGTCACCTCGTCCTTAGCTAATCTTCGTTTAATCCGTAGTCCCTGTTTCGAGTTACAAATATTAGCAACCGAACCGGTATCAAATACCCAGGTACTACTACGAGCATTAGTAAGGTACACATCAATAACATGTATATCACATATACCTTTGTTCATCTTGCCATCCTTCTTATCCGCCAAATACTTGGGGCAGTTCCGCTTCCAGTGTCCAGTCCCCTTGCAGTAGAAGCACTCAGTTTCAGGCTTGGCTCCAGATTTGGGTTTCTTCGTGGAAGTAGCAACTGACTTGCTATTCCTTTTGAAGTTCCCTTTCTTTCCCTTGCCCTTTTTCTTGAAACTAGTGGTCTTGTTAACCATCAACACTTGATGCTCCTTTTTGATTTCTACCTCCGCAGCTTTGAGCATAGCGAAGAGCTCGGGAATTGTCTTTTGCATCCCTTGCATGTTATAGTGCATCACGAAGCCTTTATAGCTTGGTGGCAGTGATTGAAGAACTCTATCAATAACACTATCCTCATCAACTTTGCAACCAAGTTGAGTCATATGATTGTAGTACCCAGACATTCTGAGTAAGTGTTCACTGATAGAACTATTCTCCTCCATTTTGCAGCTGTAGAACTTATTGGAAATCTCATATTTCTCAATTCGGGCATTTGCTTGAAATATTAACTTCAACTCCTGGAACATCTCATATGCTCCATGACGTTCAAAACGTCGTTGAAGTCCCGGTTCTAAGCCGTAAAGCATGGCACACTGAACTATCGTGTAGTCATCAGACCGTGACTGCCAGACGTTCAAAGTGTCTGCATCAGCGAAAGGGGGCTTGTCACCTAGCGGTGCTTCAAGGACATAATTCTTCTGTGCAGCAATGAGGATAATCCTCAGGTTACGGACCCAGTCCGTGTAATTGCTACTATCATCTTTCAACTTAGCTTTCTCTAGGAATGCATTAAAATTCAAAGGAACGGTAGCACGGGCCATTGATCTACAACGACATAGATATGCAAAACTATCAGGACTAAGTTCATGATAAATTAAAGTTCAATTTAATCATATTAATTTAAAGAACTCCCACTTAGATAGACATCCCTCTGATCATCTAAATGATCACGTGATCCAAATCAACTAAACCATGTCCGATCATCACGTGAGATGGAGTAGTTTTCAATGGTGAACATCTTATGTTGATCATATCTACTATATGATTCACGCTCGACCTTTCAGTCTCCAGTGTTCCGAGGCCATATCTGTATATGCTAGGCTCGTCAAGTTTAACCCGAGTATTCTGCGTGTGCAAAACTGGCTTACACCCGTTGTATTTGAACGTAGAGCTTATCACACCCGATCATCACGTGGTGTCTCGGCACGACGAACTTTCGCAACGGTGCATACTCAGGGAGAACACTTATACCTTGAAATTTAGTAAGGGATCATCTTATAATGCTACCGTCGTTCTAAGCAAAATAAGAAGCATAATAAGATAAACATCACATGCAATCAAAATATGTGACATGATATGGCCATCATCATCTTGTGCTTTTGATCTCCATCTTCAAAGCACCGTCATGATCACCTTCGTCACCGGCTTGACACCTTGATCTTCATCGTAGCATCGTTGTCGTCTCGCCAACTATTGCTTCCACGACTATCGCTACCGCTTAGTGATAAAGTAAAGCAATTACATGGCGATTGCATTTCATACAATAAAGCGACAGCCATATGGCTCCTGCCAGTTGCCGATAACTTTACAAAACATGATCATCTCATACAAAACCGTATAACTCATCATGTCTTGACCATATCACATCACAACATGCCCTGCAAAAACAAGTTAGACGTCCTCTACTTTGTTTGTTGCAAGTTTTACGTGGCTGCTACGGGCTTAGCAAGAACCGTTCTTACCTACGCATACAAAACCACAACGATGTTTCGTCAAGTATGTGATGTTTTAACCTTCACAAGGACCGGGCGTAGCCACACTTGATTCAGCTAAAGTGAGAGAGACAGACACCCGCCAGTCACCTTTAAGCAACGAGTGCTCGTAACGGTGAAACCAGTCTCGCGTAAGCGTACGCGTAATGTCGGTCCGGGCCGCTTCATCTCACAATACCGCCGAAGCAAAGTATGACATGCTGGTAAGCAGTATGACTAGTATCGTCCACAATCTCATTGTGTTCTACTCGTGCATATCATCTACGCATAGACCTGGCTCATGATGCCACTGTTGGGGAACGTAGTATTTTAAAATTTTCCTACGATCACGCAAGATCTATCTACCAGATGCATAGCAACGAGAGGGAAGAGTGTGTCTACGTACCCTCGTAGACCGGGAGCGGAAGCGTCAAGTGACGCGGTTGATGTTGTCGAACTTCTTCGCGATACAACCGATCAAGCACCGAACGTACGGCACCTCCGCGTTCAGCACACGTTCAGCTTGATGACGTCCCACGAGCTCTTGATCCAGTTGAGCTTCACGGGAGAGTTTCGTCAGCACGACGGCGTGGTGACGAATATGATGTGTTCACTGGCGCAGGGCTTCGCCTAAGCTCCGCGACGGTATGACCGAGGTGTGATTCTGTGGAGGGGGGCACCGCACACGGCTAAAACAATTCAACTTGTGTGTCTTTGGGTGCCCCCCTGCCCCCGTATATAAAGGAGCAGGGGAGGGAGGCCGGCCGGCCCTTCCTGGTGCGGCTAGGGAAGGAGTCCTACTAGGAATAGGATTGCAATCCTATTCCTAGTAGGATTCACCGAAAGGAAGAAGGGGGAAAGGAATAGGAGAGGTGGCGCCCCCCCCCCAATCCTAGTCCAATTAGGAACCCTAGGTGGGGGCGTCGGCCAGCCCTATGGGCTGCCTCTCTCTTTCCCTTTAGGCCCACTATGGACCATCCCCTCTCGTAGGGGGTTCCGGTAACCCCCTCCGGCATTCCCGATAAATCCAAAACTTTTCCGGTATACTTCCGGTGTCCGAATATAGCCGTCCAATATATCAATCTTTATGTCTCGGACATTCCGAGACTCCTCGTCATGTCCGTGATCTCATACGGGACTCCGAACTACCTTCGGTACATCAATACTCATAAACTCATAATACCGATCGTCATCAAACGTTAAGCGTGCGGACCCTACGGGTTCGAGAACTATGTAGACATGACCGAGACTCATCTCCGGTCAATAACCAATAGCGGAACCTGGATGTTCATATTGGCTCCTACATATTCTACGAAGATCTTTTATCGGTCAGAACCGCATAACAACATACGTTGTTCCTTTTGTCAAACGGTATGTTACTTGCCCCAGATTCGATCGTCGGTATCTTTATACCTAGTTCAATCTCGTTACCGGCAAGTCTCTTTACTCGTTCCGTAACACATCATCTCGTGACTAACTCATTAGTCTTTTGCTTGCAAGGCTTATTGTGATGTGTGTTACCGAGAGGGCCCAGAGATACCTCTCCGACACTCGGAGTGACAAATCCTAATCTTGATCTATGCCAACACCACGAATACTTTCGGAGACACTTGTAGAGCATCTTTATGATCACCCAGTTACGTTGTGACGTTTGATAGCACACAAGTTGTTCCTACGGTATTCGGGAGTTGCATAATCTCATAGTCATAGGAACATGTATAAGTCATGAAGAAAGCAATAGCAGTTAAACTAAACGATCATAGTGCTATGCTAACGGATGGGTCTTGTGCATCACATCATTCTCCTAATGATGTGATCCCGTTGATCAAACGACAACTCATGTCTATGGCTAGGAAACATAACCATCTTTGATCAATGAGCTAGTCTAGTAGAGGCATACTGGGGACATACTGTTTTGTCTATGTATCCACACATGTTATAAGTTTCCGGTTAATACAATTCTAGCATGAATAAAAGACATTTATCATTATATAAGGAAATACAAATAACATCTTTATTATTTCCTCTAGGGCATATTTCCTTCACATGGCACCATGCCAGGCGTCATGTTTTTTAAGCATTTATTTCATTTTTCTGTAGTTGAAAACCCAACAAACAAATATTTGTGGTTGAATATTGCCACACATTTCATCGAAATAGCTGTCAATTCCATGTAAAAGGCATGAGAATTTACTAAATGGCACGAGCATGGTTTTCTAGGCCGTTCTTGTGGACCCTTTCATGCATCGATTGTTTGAACTTGAATTATGCGCATTAATGCCTAGGAAATGTACATAATCCCCTAAATATGGCAAATGAACTCGGAAAAGTGCCAAATTTGAACACGGTGATTTGCAGGTTGTATGTTCATCATATAAAAACTCAAGGACAAAGGACAAAGGAATTTTGGATCCCCCTTCAATCTTGGTGATTTCCCCCTTGAAACCATGAAACTTCCTTGGTGAAGGTTCGTTTTATGAAAGGCGTGCATGAAGACATTTTTACCAGGGCACGATGAGGTCATACCATGGCACCACACCAAGCGTCATGTTGTTCCAAGCATGTATTTCATTTTTGTATAGTTGTTAACCCAGTAAACGACGTGTTTATGGTTGACTATTGCCACATATTTCCTTGAAATATCTGCCCATTCCTTGTAAAAGGCATGAGAATGTACTAAATAGCTCGAGCATGGTTTTCCGGACCGTTCTTGTGCACCTTTTCATGCACCGATTGTTCGAATTTGAATTATGTGCATAATTAATGCCTAGAAAATGCACATAATCCCATAGATATGGTAAATGATGAGTACGGAAAAAATGTCAAATTTGAACACGTTGCATCTGACGCGGTATGTTGATCGTTGGAAAAAAACTAAATGACAAACTAGGACGAAAATTTGGATTCCCCTTCAATCTTGGTGATTTCCCTCTCGAAAGCATTGAACTTCCTTGGTGATGGTTCGATTTATGATGGGCGTGCATGACGACATAAATCAAACCTTCTCAGCTTTTAACCAGGGCACGGTGAGGCCATACCATGGCACCATGCCAGTCGTCATGTTTTTCAAGCACATATTTCATTGTTCTATAGTTGATACGCGTTTGTGGTTGACTATTGCCACACATTCAATTGAAATCTCTGCCTATTCCTTGTAAAAGGCTTGAGAAATTACTAAATACCACGACTATGGTTTTTCCAGACCGTTATTGCGCACCCTTTCATGCACCGATTGTTTGAATTTGAATTACGTGCATTAATGCCTACAAAATGCACATAATCGGGGCACCGTTGATTGCCGGCAAAACATTGAGATACATGACTTTTAATTTCTAGTAAATCCAAAACTCGTCTGAAATTCATGAAACTTGGCATGCTATCATAGAGCGGCATCAACATGCGGTGGTAATTTTTTTGTCCCATTTGGGGTAGGTTTGGGTATATGCTTCTCACAAAGCAGAGCTTCAAACAACAAGCATGATGATTTCGGTAGGGAACGTCCCACCTTTGGGGACGAAGCGATATCCATTGCCTCTTATTGCTTTCATTTTTTTTCCTCGTGTCAACATAGAACAACAGGAGTGTTGTGCCAATTTTTTTGTTTTTTGGGGGTTCGTTTGGACATTATTATGCATTAACTAAGTTGTCAATGCATTTATGTGCATAATTCAAATTTGAACTACATGCACATGATCCAGTGCGTATAAATTGGTTGAAAAATCAAATATGTGTCCTTATGTGCATGGTTAGGTCCCATGCAAGAAATGAGAATGAATTTCAAACACCAGGGCACTGTTGATTGCCGGTAAAACATTGAGATGACTGGTTTTTAAATTCTAGTAAATCCAAAACTCGTCTGGTGCGTAGGTTCACCGGGAAAGGTGCGAGATGTTCAACGCAGAATTTGTGCATCTCTTCAACGCAAACGGTTCAGTGAAGCAGTAAAGTGGCGGAAAATAAACCAAAAATATACGTGTTGCCACACGCCCCGTGTGCCATGCGAGCAGGCGTGAGTTGTTGGGACGCATGCGAGCAGTCCGCCGCGCAGGCATACTGGGAGGCGTGCGTGCAGGTGTGTGTATTGACGGGGAGGCGTGCGAGTAGCTGTGTGAAATGATGGTAGGAATGGCACACGTCCGCCGCGCAGGCTCACCGGGAGGCGAGACAACTTTTGACCGCAGCCTGCCTTGCTCCCACTGGTACGTATTAATTGCGCGCCCGAGCCGCCGGCCATAATAGGCGGCCGCACCCCCGGTCCACAGTGGTCACCGACGTTTGGACTCCGGAGTGTATGACGATGCCGCTGAAGCGCACCATCAGAGGGAGTGGCGACGCCGGGGCTGGTGAACCACTAGCACAACTCGTGAAGTTGGCCACAGAGGTTTTCGTCGCTGCCGACGAGGTCTCGTGCGGGCAGCAACACGACGTTGAATTCGCCGGCGTCGTCGTGGCCCCCCAGCCATAGCCGGAGGTTAACAGCAACTCCGGCAACAACTGCGACTCCGACGGAAAATCGGTTAGTCATCTATACCATTTGTGCGGCAAGCATATCAAGTGTTTTATCTGGTTAAGCCCCCCACCCCGCCCCTCTATAATTTTTCTGGAATACAAATCATATGGTTATGTTCTCTCGGTCCATGAAATTAGAGTAATTAAGATCCGTTAGATGCACGTAGTGTATTGATTGTTTGAATGTTATCCGCATAGAGTTAATGATTAATTGTTTGTTTTGTACAAATGAGTTTTGCTAATAATCCGACTAGGGTTAGCTTGCGTGCTAATAATTCGTGGCCAGATCTTGAGAATTGATTTTGAATGTCCTGCATATATGTTTGTGCCTTTTTTCTTCCTGATCTTAAGAATTGATTTCGAATGTCCTACATGTTATGCCATTTTTTATTTCAGATTGGTATGTACACAGATGAGGCTCCGATCAGCGCCACCACCAGATGTAGATCTTGGACCCGGCTGTGCGGCCAAAAGCGCCCCCTGGACCTGAGGAACCAGTAGAATCTTCGGCGGACCGCATCAGCGATCTCCCGGACGGAATCCTTGGGGAGATCATCTCCCTTCTCCCCATGAAGGATGGCTGCTGCACACAAGTCCTCACATCTCAGTGGCGCACTCTGTGGCGCACCGTGCCTCTTAATCTCAAATGTCGTCAGCTATCTGTCGATGATGATTCTGAACTCCCCGGAGCCATCATCTCCTCCCACGAGGGCTCCGTTCAACGCATCTTCATCCCGGCATGCTACCTGCTGGACATACCCTGCACGGTGGGCGCGCGGTTGACATCCCGTCAATTCGATAAACTCCAACGGCTTGAGTTATACCATGACTATGTATGTAACATACCACGAACCGATGTATATGTGCCCTCACCACCGATGTCCATCACGTGGTTTTCCTCCTCTCTCCACACCGCCACCTTTGCCTGCTGCCATCCAGCAGACAATCTGGTACAAATGCTTCGACTCACACTGCTAAAAAAACTTGGGCTTGTGGTGGTTGATCTGTCGGAGGCCGCACTGCACATCATCATCCACTCCAGCTGCCCTGCCCTGGAGCACTTGCTGCTTGTTTATGCAATGCAAATTCGTATCCATTGTCTCAAAATAAAGTCGCCCCACCTTGTAAGCATGGGAATTTGTTTTTTGGACATAATGTCATCATCGAAGATGCCCCTTCACTTCAAAGGTTGCTCCTTGATTCTGGTATAGTACCTTCGCAAATAGCTATAGTCTCTACGCCTAAACTGGAGACCTTGGGTACAATTCGTGATCCTTTTAGATGGTTCAAGATGGTGTTTGGCGCCACAACTATTGAGGTATTGTATATTATTCACGTAAACTTTTGTAATCCGCCTTTTTCATTTGTGCGCATAAGTTAAGTATCATCTTGGAGTACACTTTTGGTACTAATATTATGTTCTATGCTCCATGAAGAGCTTGTCCATCCTATCAGTGGTGGTGGATTCTGTCAAGACCTTACATATCAGTGTGTAGTGTTTTGATCTGAACACGATTATTGGCTTGATGCAATGCTTTCCATGTCTGGAGAATTTGTATATAAAGGTGATGATTTCACGCACATTGAAAGCCCATATAGAATGTAGTATAATTTATCATTGAGCTATCACTCTTTCAACATAATCTTTTCAGACATTAACTGTTTTCAATCTTCATCTCTATTTAGGCACTAACACATGGAGAAAATGGTATAACCAATCGATGGCTCAAGAAGCACCGGGATTTTCTCAGATCTCATGACATTCCTTTGAAGACAGTAGCACTGGAAGGATATGCATCCAACAATGCAAACACTAGCTTTGTCACATTCTTTATGTTGAATGCGAGGGCACTATTTGTCCGTGAGGACTAAGTTTTTCGACAAGAAATTTCTTACGGCTGCAAGTGTTGAACAACATAAAAAGAAGTTTCAGGTGGACCTAAGGGCTTTTGATCATGCTCGACTTCTATTTACAACAGCTTGTCATCATGTACCAATAGAATTTCTGGCCGGGGATCTTGATTTTATGGATCGGACCGATCCATTTGATTGTGACTGCCGAAAACTTTGGTTGAGTTAGATGTCATTGTCATGTTCAATCTGGATTTTGTCTAAACCTGATGAGCAATTAATCCTCGTGCTTTTGTACTATTTGTAAGCTGGAGTTAGATATCGTTTCCCTTTTCAACTCGGTTTTGACCCATATTTTCTTTCATCTGGGCCAATGGCTTGCCATTTCTTTCATTAAGACATAAATATTATAAGCATTCACAACATAGGGAAAGAACATCACTCTCGCGGGATCCTCGAGATCTTTCTTCATTACAGAACCCGCAAGTTCTTAGCGCCCACCAGCACCCACAAACTTATTTTTAGCTAGCACACCAAAATGGGATGTAATTCTTAATAAGAAAAGTAGCATGGTAGTGACATATTTGGATTTGTCATTTGGGACCCACGAGGAAAAAGCCTATCCAGGGCGGTGCCGACTCGACAACAAACATTGAGAAACCTGGTTTTAAAATTACTGTAAATCCAAAACTCGCCTCAAAATCATGAAACTTGGCATGGTGTTATGACATAGCAGCAACATGTTGTGGTAAAAAATTAGTCCAATTTGGGACAAGTTTTGGTACAAACTTCTTACAATATGGAGCTTCTCTCAAAAAGGCTCATGGTTCCGAGAGGGACCTTGTCACCTATGTGTGCGAAACGACATACGCTGTCTCTTCCCGCCTTGATTTATTTTACAAAGGCAGCATGCAACTATATATAGTAGTGTCGTCCTAAAAATATGAAACTATTCATGGTTCGTTTTGCCTTTTTAGACATTATTTGAGTTTCCTAGGCATTTTGGAACGTACTTTTGTGTATGCAGAGGTCATGTGTGTACTAGCCACATATGTAATTCGATGTTCAATTTGTTTATGGAATCAAGTCTTTATAAGTTATAAGTACATATGTTGTTGTTCTGTGTGCAATGACATCGCACACGGACCATACTAGGGAACCCGTCGGTGATGATTTCATCAATCGCTGACAATTGTATACCACCAAGCGTTTGCTCACAACACACACGGCTTATTAGCAACAATCGTTTGTGTTATTATCGATCTTCGCACACATTTCTGATTACAGACATGTTTGCCGCGCATCACACACATCTTGTTATATTGAACCATTTATGTTCTCTTGGCTCAAAGCAAACAGTTCATCCGAGTGAACCGCATGTCGTATATCGCACACACCTTCATCTGGGTGACCGTTTCTTTTGTGTTGCCTAATCACAAACAGTTCATCTGAGTGAACCGTATGATGTATATCGCACACACCTTCATATGATTGCCCGTTTATTTTGTTCCTCATCATCACAAAGAGTTAATTGAACTGAACTGTATGCCCTGCATCGCACACGCAACTAAAATCTGAACCGTGTTTGATCAATCATCCATCACAAACGTTTTGCATCTTTTTTGATGGTTTTTTACATCCCCGTTTGCGATTATTGCATCGCACATAGTTTCGTGAAAGGGTCTCTAATGGTAGTGTCACGTTAGCAGCATCCTGCAGTAGTGTATGCTACTGTTTGATTGCGATAGAATTTTCGGAGTGCGAAGCTTGCTACTACGACTCTCTAGGTTTCACTAATCGTCAATAAGGCAAGTTCATACTTTGATCATACTTTTCAATACCCAATTTTATTGCATTAGTTCTATCCTCAAAGATTGCATGAATAGGACTTGGTTACATGTGGTATTGCTGAGTAGTTCATGAGATGATAAGGTAGTTGTATATGATCGATCTATTGCTCTCTGAAGTATTATCTGTTACAGATCGATTACAGGTGGCTCGAATGGGGAAGAATAGGAGGAACTTGGGTTAGGGAAAAGCTAGGTAGCCGCCGCCAGGTTTTGGTGATCCTCTGGATGCATGATGCGGTCTCTCTTGCCTCCTCAAGTAGCTGCGCTGGTGGGCTTCAGTTAGCCCACGCCGACCCGAAGACGCGTGGGTTGGGCTTCCTGGGCCGGGAAGACCGTGGTGCAGCGGCGACCCGGTCGCTTTTGCGCTGGCTTGCGGGTCATGTCTGTCAGGGGCGTTGACATCCCCCTCTCCTTGAGTCGAGGCTTGTCCCCAAGCCTCAACGAGCGAGAACCGCTCCCTGAGACTTGCTTTGTCCTCCCAAGTGTCACCCAGCACCTCTTAATTGGACAAACGGACACGCACCTGCTCGCGCATCTTGTCCTTGGATAGCCTCCATCTTGACTGAAGAATTTTCAAAGGAACTGCAAGTTCGTCAAAACAATGAGGAAGTTGAGGTTCGACCGTCATACCCGAGTTCAGCACGCGGCGCAGCAGAGAGACGTGAAACACTGAGTGAATCGTTGCTTGAGGTGGGAGTTGGAGTTTGTACGCCACTTCATTGATCTTGGCTATGACCGGAAACGGATCGTAGTACTTGTACGCCAGCTTGTGATTTGCTCGTGGGGTGACTAAGGTTTGGATGTAAGGTTGCAACTTCAGATACACTTGGTCCCCAACTTCAAATGTTCGAAATGACCGCTTCTTATCTGCATGCTCTTCATCAGCTACCTTGCTCTGTTCAGGTGCTGCTGCAAAAGCTCTTGGACGGTATCCCTCTCTTTGATCCACGATTTGAATGCTGGCACCGAACAGGTGTTCTCTGCTGTGATCCCCCTAGTGCCAAGGTTCACAACCAAACATGGCTTTGAAAGGTGTCATCCCTATTGCCGAATGGTGGGAGTTGTTGTACCAGAATTGAGCTCGCGAAACCATGGCATTTGTGTTAACCAAGTTATTGGCTCGCGATAACGCATCCACGCTATTGTTTTCAGCCCCCTTCTTGTACTTGATGCGATACCGGAGTCCTAATAGCTTTGTAAAGGCTTTCTGCTGTCATGGGGTATTCAATCGCTGCTCTTCCAGGTGGGTGAGGCTTTTTTGATCCGTATAGATGACAAACTCTGTGTGCTGTAGATACGGGCACCATTGGTCCACTTCTACTATTAGTGCCAGGTACTCTTTTTCGTAAGTCGACGGACCTTGATATCTCGGGTTGAGTGCCTTGCTCATAAATGCGACGGGGTGCCCTTGTTGTTGTTGTAGAATGGCCCCTATGCCGCGGTCGCACGCGTCTGTCTCCACTATGAACGGCTGCTCAAAATTGGGCAATGCCAACACCGGGGCCGTGATGAGTTGCTCCTTCAAAACCTGAAAGGCAGTTTTTGTGATGGAGGTCCAGAGAAACGGAACACCTTTCTTCAGCAGACTGAACAGCGGTCGTGTAATGACACCAAAATTGCAGACGAAGCAGCGATAGTACCCTATGAGCCCCAAGAAGTTGCGGACACCCTTGACGTATTGCGGAGAGGACGAGTTGGCCACTGCTGCTATCTTGGCTGGGTCCGTGGCCACACCTTGCGCGCTGATGACATGGCCCAGGTAAGAAACTTTGCTTTTCCCAAATGCGCACTTGCTGAGATTCACTTTCCATTGGTCCTTGTGAAGCAATTTCAACACTTGCCTCACATGGCATTTGTGCTCCTCCAATGTGGCGCTGAAGATTAAAATGTCATCGAAGAAACAGAGCACGCAGACACGTATAACTGGCTTGAGTGTTGTAGTCAACCCTTCAATGAATGTGGGTGGGGCCCTGACTAGCCCAAATGATAACACCTTGAACACAAAATGGCCCTGATGTGTCGAGAAAGCTGTCTTGTACTCCTCCCTTGGCGCAAGCCTGATCTGATGATAACCCGCACACAAATCCAATTTGGAAAACCACGCTGCTCCATGTAATTCATCAAGAAGTTCCTCGTTAACTGGGACTGGAAACTTGCCGACGACTGTGATTGCATTCAATTTTCTGTAATCAATACAGAGGCGCCAAGTCCCGTCTTTTTTCTTGACCAGAATGACTGGAGAGGAAAAGGGGTGTTGCTGCGCTGAATGACACATGACTTCAACAGGGCCTTGACTTGAGCTTCTATCTCTGTTTTCTGCTCGGGTTTGTAACGGTACTGTCTGACCTTGACTGGTCAAGCTCCTGGGATCAGGGGGAATGCAATGATCGCACGCCCTCCTAGATGGGAGTCCAACTGGCTCTTCGAAAACATCCGGAAATTGGTCCACAATTTCTTGAATGCAGGTCGATGTCTGTTCCAAGTCTTCTTGGTGTGGTGCCACCACACAGAGATGTATGACATGCGTGATCGGCCCTTTGCTGCACAGGTTTTGCAATTGCAAACTGTTGATGGTCTGGCAACTTGTCGATGCCGCGTCATGCCCCATGAGACGTAATGGACCTGATGGGGTTGGAATCTCAATGAAACGAGTGTGCCAGTCGACCTGCATCGGGCTGTGCTCCTCCAACCAATCCATTCCAAGTATGATGTCATACGTGCCCAGGGCCAGCAGCTTCAGATCCATATAAAACTTGTGTCCTTGAGCGTACCATGCACATCGCGGGGCAACTTTCGTGCAGAATAGCTCACCCCCATCTGTGACGCGCACTCGGCTAGGCTTGGTCAGCGGCTGGATCCCTGAGAGTTGGCTTGCTAGGTGCTCGTTGATGAAAGAATTGGAGCTGCCCGAGTCGATCAACATGAGCACTTCGTGTCCCTACAGCCATGCTCGCAGCTGGAAAGCTTTAGCTGACACCCCTCTTGTAATAGCAGAAACTGAGATGGCCATGGCAGTGTCTTGAATCCCTTCGTCCGAGCTCACTTGGGTGTCGACGAAGCTGTCGATGCCGAACAGGTCCAGCAACTCCTCGACGACATGTAATTGCACCGAGGTGGGGCACACATGGTCGTGCCCCCACTTCTCGCCGCACTTGAAACACAGGCCGCGAGCTCGTCGTTATTCTCGCAGCGTATTGAGTTTGGATGTTTCGGCGCGAGCTGCGTCAGTGCCACGACGATCGGTGGCGACCGTGGCTGGAGGATGACGCACTGGAGGTGCAGGTAATGGCAGCGGCACCCCCGTGCGCTGCGGCAGCTCCGGGGGTCGCATGGGAGTCGTATGCGCGCCGTCGGCCACTTCCTCCTGAAGCAGAGCCAGCGCACACGCCGTGTCCAGATCAGGAGGGCGTTGCACCATCACCATCGCCCGTATATCAGTCCTCAGACCCTCGACAAAATGAGTCAAGGAAGAGTGAGGATGCATAGTATCTGAACAGGAACTTAGGTGATTGATAATTAATTCAAATTTCTCAATATAATCCACCACAGACGTAGTTTGATGGATGGTGAAAAATTGTCGAATGAGCATCTGGTGATGATCTCGGCCGAAACACGTACCCAGCAGAGCGGTGAACGAGTCCCAGTCGAACTCGTTCAGTCGTTTCTGAATTGACTGAAGCCAAATGGCCGCTGGCCCAGAGAAATTAAGGGCGGTCATGTGAACCCAAAAGGATTGATTTATCCCAAACGTGCTAAAGTATTGCTCACACAAAGTTTTCCATGGATTGGGGTTCTCGCCCGAAAATTGGGGAAAAACGATAGATGGGTGTGCCTGGCCTAGCCCTGTGAGCATCTGACTAGCATGGGTAAACGGGGACAGTGGAACAGGGGAGATCGGCACCATGGGCTGACCTTTTGCCGGGGGCGGAGGCGGCGTCACCAGGGACGCCACCGGGTGCCCCCGTTGGAGAAGAAATGCACTGTGGCCATCGGTCCCTTGTTGGTTGCTCGCTGCGCCTGCCGAGGCGCCGATTTGGTCACCCGTCGGCTGCAGCGTGGGGGCGCACTGGTCCTCCTGCTCCTTCAGCGATGGCGGTGGCGAGGCTTGGAGGGCGGCTACTGCGCCATTGAGATCTGCGATGCGGCGCTCGAGATCGGGGCGCCAGCTCAGGAGATCGTCGATTTTCATCGCGGTGGATTGTTGTGCCTTGGTGAGGCCGTCGATGGCGGCCTCGATCTTCGTGTCAAATCAGTTGAGGAAGGCGGAGACGTTGGGATCCATGGCGTTGCGAGCTTGGTGGAGACCGCGCGCCTCAATGAGATGCGCAGGGCGGAGCGGGGGAGGGGTGGTGTATGGCGTCTCTAATACCAGATGATAAGGTACTTGTATATGATCGATCTACTGCTCTGTGAAGTAGTAGCTGTTACAGATCGATTACAGGGAGCGTGGCTCGAATGGGGAAGAATAGGAGGAACTAGGGTTAGGGAAAAGCTAGGTAGCCGCCGCCAGGTTTCGGTGATCCTCTGGATGCCTGATGCGGTCTCTCTCGCCTCCTCAACTAGCTGCGCTGGTGGGCTTTAGTTAGCCCACGTCGGCCTGAAGACTCGTGGGTTGGGCTTCCTGGGCTGGGACGACCATGGTGTAGCGGCGACACAGTCGCTGTTGTCGCTGGCTTGTGGGTCATGCCTGTCAGGGGCGTTGACATGAGGTAGGAGCCCAATGACTTGAGATCAACCTCGGGAATATACGCTTTGTTACTTATTGCTTAACCGTGCTCGTAGACGTGGATTGGTTTGTGAGATTCATGAAAGTTGTGAGTGAATAAAAACTAAGGGAGTGTTTAAGGTGACAACTTTAATACACAACTGGGTGGATTGGTTGCAGGGCACCTAGAGAATCCAGTATTGTCATAGGATATCCCGGAGGAACTGTGTGATCATCCCATGGAATGCCGCCCAGACTCAAAGGGATCATATATCATTAATGTCTATAAAACTTCTGTGTGCAGCCACAAGCCATTATGGGCTCTCGCATAGTTGAATATGTTGTGTGAGCTCTTTTAGTGGTGGACTAGCAGATGTAGGGAAAAGTAGGTGTACCAGTCTATGCAGGGTAAAGAGTGAACGCTTGTGAAAGACTATGTCTCGATCTTCCTATCATGGATACGGTCGAGTCTTGTGGGAAAATTGCGCGAACCTCTGCAGAGTGTACAATCTATTAATGAGTAGTCGTGTCCCCGTTATGGACATCTTGAGTATCGAGATATTTGAATCATGGACTGATCTCAACACTCTATTAATTAACTTGTTGGGTTATTAATAACATTGTTGATTTTGGGATTGAGATGGAGGAATCACTCTCAATATTGCTTAACTCAACTGAGTAGTAAATAAAAATTTATTCATTTGTTGTAGGAAAAAATAGCTTTATGCAAAAATAAACCTTAAAGCCTCCACGAGCCAAACATGCATATAGTTGTAGATTCTTGTTCATTACTTGCTACAGTGTGTTCTTATCAGCATATTCAATGTGCTGACCTACACGGCTGCAACGTCTCATGTTGCAGAGTTCTCCGACGAAGAATAAGGGTGCGATTAGGTCGTTGTCATGCACTTAATGTTTGCCGTGGAGTTGGATGGACTCAATTTATTTTCTATGCTTCCGCAATTCGTTTTAGTTTATTATGGTTTGATGGCCTTCAGACATATTATTGTAATAAGACTCTCTATAAGGATTTTTCGATATAATAAAGTGTGAGTGAAACTCTGTTATAAATCCTCAAGTACTGTGTGTCAGTATATCAATTCGAGAATGACACTTAAGCACAGAGACTTCGGTTCATTGGGATCGAGGTCGCTACAGTTTCAAAATTGATCGACATATTTTAGAATTCATGAAAAATTTCAATGAATTCATAATTTTAATTCATGTTTTTCAGATCTATGAACGAAGGGGCGAACACCAAAAAGAAAAAAAGAGACGAACGTGACGAAGGGATCAACATCTGCATTGAACGGAGGAGGAAGGGAAAGAGCGAGCGCGCAGCTGGGCCGGCCCACGCGAGGCTAACGAGCAGCCGAGCGAACCGGAGAGGTCTCCGTCCGCTTCACACAAATAATTCCGCCGAGGCCTAGTTACTTCACTACCGCAAGTGCGTAGACCCAAAAGCCCGCTACACACCACGAGGCCCCATTTCTCTCCTCCGCTCCCTTAAACCCTCTGCCGGCAGCCGCCGCCGCCTCTTCTGCCGCCATGCGCCGCATCGTCCGAGCTCTCCGGCCGCTCCAAGAGCTAACCTCTCATACCACCCAGTTCCCTCTCCCCGTCCACCGCCTGCTCTCCGCCTCTTCCTCCTCCTCCGCCGATGCCGCCTCCTCAGACTCCGACTCCGCCGCCCACGACGCAGATTTTAACAGCGCTGACTTCTCGCTCCCACCCTCCGACCCATCCCCAGCCTCCGCCGCACCCGTCCGTAACCCCATCTCCGCGCTTTGTAAGGTCCGATTCGACCCCTCCCTCCGCGCGCTCGCCGACGAGGCGCTCTTCGGGGAGAAGAATGCAGGGATGGGAGTGGAGGACGCGGTGGAGGAGGAGCGGTCGAGGGAGGTGGCGCTCGCGCTGCTTGAGGCCGCCCTGGAGCCGCCCGACGAGGACGAGGAGGGGGGCCCCGAGGAGGTCAGGAAGGAGGACCAGATGTCGCTCTCCGTCGGGATCGTCGGTGCGCCCAACGCCGGCAAGTCGTCGCTCACCAACACTGCTGTACGTTTTCTTTCTGCCCCCTTTTTATGTATTTCATTCATGAATATTGTCAATATTGGATCTTGTGACATGAGGTTGGATTGGGCGATAGTTTTGTTGATAGTACATGGTAGGAACATGTCCAATCAAAAGAATGAGAACAGAGGGAAAGAAGCCCTCTGTCCTATTCTTATAGGAGAATGAGGAGACTCGAACCTGGGCCGGCGACAACAACCTTTGTGCTGTCCGCCACTCCACCTAGGAGAGCTCCTCAGGAACATGTCCAATCGCTTGGTTAGTTACTTCCTCCGGTCCTTTTTACTCTGCTCATTGGATTTGACGAAAGTCAAACTTTGCTAAGTTTGACCAAATTTGTATTAAAAATTATCGGCATCTATAATATCTAATAAATATAATATGAAAATATATTTTGAGATGGATCTAACGATATTGGTGTTGTTATGTGAATGTTAATAATTTTTTGTATAAACTTGGTCAAAGTTGGATGAGATTGACTTCAGACAAAGCTAATATGCAGAGTAAAAAGGACCGGAGGGAGTACTAAGGGGAGAGATAATTTCGAAACTCGTGCATAAAAATAAACTGATAGCTTGTACTGTAAGACCAATAAAAGCTACGTACATGTCATTCTACGGTTTGAGATTTCATTTATTACTACTCCCTCCGTTCCGATTTACTCGTCGTGGTTTTAGTTCAAATTTGAACTAAAACCACGACGAGTAAATCGGAACGGAGTTGAACTAAAACCACGACGAGTAAATCGGAACGGAGGGAGTACGTACTAGAGTAACATGAGCCATTCAAGACAATAAAGGGTATTATGATTTATGCTGTCATCTATCAGTTGTTGTGGAAGTCCTAGGATGACATCTGATCTGTTCAGGAATGGAACAATTGTTAATGTTGGATTGTTTACTTAATGCTCACGGTGCTGCTAATATGATGCCTTTCTTATGGTTTAATAAGTGGTATTCAGTTTCATTATGACTGAGTGTAAAATTACCATATAACCATAGTGATGCCTTAAGTTTCCTTGTTCATATCTGCTAACAGGTTGGCTCAAAAGTGGCTGCAGTCTCCCGCAAGACAAATACAACAACTCATGAAATTTTGGGCGTGCTGACAAAAGGGAAAACTCAGATAGTATGTTTTTATCAAATAGTATCTGCTTTTGCTAGTAGGGTGTTGATTTACACTTTTTCAATATTTCACTTTAGCATGGCTTCTTCAGGACCTTCTCTTTGGCAAATAATTGCAATTTGAAAATGATGTCATGGAATTCTTGCACTCCCACCGATCCATATTACTTGTTACTCAAATGGATTAGACCTAGCACTGAAATACATCTCGATACATCTGTTTGAGCGACAAGTAATATGGACCGGAGGGAGTATTTTATTTTAGCAAGTTATTTACTGTATTTAGAAATCTGGCTACACCAGTAGTGCAAGTACATATTTTGGCTCATCCATCTATTTTATTCCATGGAAATTAAGAAATTTGTATGTGTAATGGAAAGCATTAGTTGTTTTTCATTATGATATATTAATATCAACTAATTATGACCTGCCGCCGAAAATGCCTGTCCGAACCATGTTAAAAAAATCTTGAAGTTTGAGTTGTTTCCAGATGATAAACTTCTCTGCAGTGCTTTTTTGATACCCCAGGTCTCATGCTAGGGCACCATGGGTTTCCTCATAGGGATGTCACCGTTCGTGTGGAGAGTGCCTGGAGCTCAGTTAACCTCTATGATTTACTAATAGTAATGTTTGATGTTAATAGGCATCTGAAAATGTAAAGTCTCACTATCTTTTCCTCTTAGTTTGACCAGCCATTTTCAGTTATAGTTTATCTTAAGGTCATGATAAGCACACTGCTTAACCATTTTTAGATTTGTGCAGGCCTGATTCCCGAGTAATAAAGTTAATCAAACGATTGGGTACCGAGGTAAACCCAAACCAGAAACGTATATTATGCATGAATAAGGTTGACCTAGTGGATGACAAAAAAGACTTGCTGAAGGTTGCAAAGGAATTTGAAGATCTTCCTGGATTTGAGAGGTACCCCTTGGTCTGCACTATGGTTTACGTCGCGTTCCTTTTTAAGCCTGATTAAAATTGCCTGGAATGTTTCTTAGGTACTTCATGGTATCTGGATTAAAAGGCAAAGGAGTGAAGGACCTTGTACAATACTTGATAGACCAGGTATTGATTTATTCCCAACATTCAGGTTACCCTGTTAAATTGTCAAATAGCTGTATTTTCTTTACCCGGTCTGGACGGGTTCGGCCCTGCCTTCTTCAAAAACTTCTGGGTCACAGTTTCTCTGGATCTGTTGGACATCTTGAATGATTTCTACTTCGGTGAGGTGGACCTGGATGGTGTTAACCATGCTTTTATTACCTTGTTGCCGAAGTGACGTGGTGCTCTTGGCGGATGGATTCCGGCCCATTTCCCTTCAAAATTGCATCAATTATCTCCCGGATCTTGACCACACGGATGCAGAAATTTATTGAGCTCTTGGTGTCCTTTGAACAATCTGGGTTTATTGTCAGGAGATGCATCACAGATAATTTCTTGTATGCAACGGATTGGTCCAGAGCTGTCGTATTTGAAAGACACCTGCGATTGCCCTTAAATTGGATTTCAAGAAAGCCTTTGTTATGACTGGCATATTAGGGGCTTAGCCTAGTTAGTTGTGGCCCAGTTTATCTTATCGCTATTAGGGGCTTAGCCCAATTATCTTATTAGGAGGATTATATAAACTCATGAGGACCCGTTTTGGGATTAAGCAAGAAGCAATCTTATTTGCTCGGCTTCTTTAGGGAGCCGGGAGACCTAACCCTAGCCGCCGCCCCTGCGCTCTCTCTCTCCCGCGCGCACGCAACGACGGCGCCCCAGCGCCTTCCTCCACGCCATCCTCCACGCCATCCCTCCTTCCACCCCGACCCTCCCGCTGCCGACCGCGACGACCGCCCCGATGGCCACCACGGCCAGAGCCCTGCTCTTGCCGGTGCCGGTCACCTCCGCCGCGCCCGTCCCCATCGTCTTCACCTCGGAAGAGATGACGGCTGCCATTCGGGATCTCACCCAGGCGGTCACGGGCATCTACACGTTCCTCGTGAGATCCTTTGGGCCGTAGCCGCCTGTGCCCTTCGCCACCGCCCCGCCGCCGCAGCAGCCGCAGTCCTCGGCAACCCCCGTTGCCGCTGCAATGCAGCAGCTACCATGGCAGCCGCCACCAGCGACGAACCACGGTGCCTCACCATGCAGCAGGGGCAATAGCTGCAGTCGTCGCCACCGGCGACCGCGACCCTGGGCACCCCGACGACGGGCCCGGGGGTGCCCATCCACCAGGTCTGGTTTCCCCCATCGCCGTCTCTGTTACCGGCCTGGCTCGCTGGGTCCCTTGAGCCGGTCTACACGACGGCCTCGGTCGGGCCGCATGTGCTGCCCCAGCCGGCGACGCACCTGGCCATGCAGTTTGGCGGGTCCTCGGGATACACTAAGCCCTTTGGCAACGTCGACGGGCCCCTGTTCCAGGGCGGCACCCTGATGCCCGCCTACTCGGCCCCGTCATCCTCACAACTCCGTGCTAACGAGGCGCTACCGCCCGACGTCCACGTCCAGATGCCGCCGAGATTCTCTAAGCTGGAGTTCATGACCTACGATGGCACCGTCGACCCCTTGAATTTGCTCAACCAATGCGACCAATTTTTCAGGGGACAGTGCACGCTCGCGTCCGATCGCACCTTGATCGCCTCGTATCATCTCCGAGGAGCCGCGCAGACGTAGTACTACGCCCACTAATAGGACAAGGGCGGCATGCTACCATGCGAGTGCTTCCGTGATTTGTGCCTCTTGCGCTTTGGTCCGCCTATACGCGGGAGCCGTCTAGCGGAACTTGGGCGTCTTTCGTTCCTTACCTCGGTACAAGACTTCGCTGACCGCTTCCAGGCACTGGCGTGCCACGTCCTAGGCGTTTCGGCTCGTCAGCGGGCCGAGCTCTTCGTCGGCGGCCTACCGGACCACATCCGCGTGCACATGGAGATGCGCGGGCCACAGGACCTCCAGACGGCCATGTACTACGCCCGCGTGTTCGAGCGTCGTGCGGTGGCCATCCAGCAGGCGCCACCGCCCCGGGCCGTTGGGCTGCCACCCTGGCCGGAAGTTCCCGCGTAGGGTCGGCCTGCCCAGGTGTAGGTTCGAAAGTATGTCTGGAGGGGGGTGGGGTGATTAGACTACTTGACCAAATAAAAACTTAGCCTTTTCCCAATTTTAAGTTTTGGCAGATTTTAGCAACTTAGCACAAGTCAAGCAATCTTCCTACACATGCAATTCTAGAGTTGTGGTAGCGGAAAGTAAAACATTGCATATGAGGGTAAAGGGAGGGGTTGGAGAGTGCAAATGCAATTGGAGACACAAATGTTTTTGGCGTGGTTTCGATAGGTGCTGCTATCGTACAATCCACGTTGGAGACTTCAACCCACGAAGGTAACGGCTAAGCGAGTCCACGGAGGTCAAGCTGGCAATGGTTAACCGTTACCCGTGTCCCCATGGGTAATTACTCTATCAGGGGACGGGGATGTGCTAGCTTTAATGCCCACGGGGAAGCTGGTGGGTCAAATACCTTACCCAGCGTGCAAGGCGGGGATGGGGATGGGATAGCATTACCCGTGCCAGTTACCCACCTTACCCGTGATGGCCTTACACGCGGGATAAAAAATTATTACACCCTTGTAATTCCCGTCCATACCCACCCAAATCTCCACCGGACCAACCCTTTTGTCCAAAAGCCCTAAGAAAACCCTAGCCTAGCCACAACATATAATTTATTGTGCTGAAATGCTATTTTTTCTACTGAAATGCTATCGAAGGGCATTGTTAATTACGTGTGTGGGTTTCCCCATGGGGATAAAAATCCTGACGGGGATGGGGATGGGAGTATTTTTATCCCCACAGACGGGTATGGGGACGGGGATGGGTAAGGGAAGGCTGTCGCGGGGACGGGGATGGGAGTCCAATACCCGCCTGGGTAATCAAAGTAAGGACCCGACACGGAGGGCTCCACCCATGAAGGGTCCACGAAGAAGCAACCTTGTCCATCCCACCATGGCCATCGCCCACGAAGGACTTGCCTCACTAGGGTAGATCTTCACGAAGTAGGCGATCTCCTTGCTCTTACAAACTCCTTGGTTCAACTCCACAATCTCGTCGGAGGCTCCCAAGTGACACCTAACCAATCTAGGAGACACCACTCTCCAAAAGGTAATAAATGGTGTGTTGATGATTAACTCCTTGCTCTTGTGCTTCAAGTGATAGTCTCCCCAACACTCAACTCTCTGTCACAGATTTGGATATGGTGGAAAGAAGATTTAAGTGGAAAGCAACTTGGGGAAGATCTTGGTCTCAACACATGAGCAGGTGGTTTTCTCTCAGAAAATGAATAATGGAAGGTGTAGGCACGTTCTGATGGCTCTCTCACTGATGGAGAAGGAGTGAAGGGGTAGATATATCCTCCACACAAAATCTAGCCGCTACACACATTTGACCCAATTCGGTCAGACCGAATTAACGAACTCGGTCAGACCGAAGCAGTTCAAAATGTGAGCGTTAGACATTTCGGTGGGACCGATACTATCAACTCGGTGAGACCGATGCGTTAGGGTTAAGGCACAACCTCAACTCGGTTTAACCGATTTTGGTAATAGGCTAACAGAGTGTTGGTCAGGCAAACTCGGTGGGACCGATTCGCTCATCTCAGTGGGACCGAAACGTTACGAAGAGGAAACAGAGAGTTTGCAATGCCAACTCGGTGAGACTGATTCGCTCATCTCGGTTAGACCGAAACGTTATGAAGAGGAAACAGAGAGTTTGCAATCCCATCTCGGTTAGACCGAGATCCCTATCAGTGAGACCGAACTGATTAGTGTTTGTGGCAGTGGCTACAACAACAACAACAAAGCCTTTAGTCCCAAACAAGTTGGGGTAGGCTAGAGGTGAAACCCATAAGATGTCGTGACGAACTCATGGCTCCGACACATGGATAGCAAGCTTCCTCGCACCCCTGTCCATAGCTAGTTCTCTGGTGATACTCCAATCCTTCAGGTCTCTCTTAACGGACTCCTCCCATGTTAAATTCGATCTACCCCGACCTCTCTTGACATTCTCCACGCGTTTTAGCCGTCCACTATGCACTGGAGCTTCTGGAGGCCTGCGCTGAATATGCCCAAAACAGCTCAGACGATGTTGTGGCAGTGGCTATGTCATGTAAACTCGGTGGCGCCGGATTGATCAAATCGGTGGGGCCGAGTTTGACTTTTAGGTTTGGGACATATGTGGAAATGAGAAAGTGGTTGAGGGATTTGGAGCATATTACTAAGCACTTGAGCAAGTAGACCATTAAACAACACCTCATCCCCTTTTAATAGTATTGGATTTTCCTATGGTCTCAATGTGATCTTGGATCACTAAAATGATAATGTAGAGTCTTGAGCTTTTTGCCAATCTTTGTCCTTAGCCTTTTGAGGGGTCCACATTTCTAATCCATGCCATGTCAATCATTGAACTTCCTGAAATATTTATCTTGAAAGGATATTAGTTCAATGAGCTATATGTTGTTATTAATTACCAAAACCACCCGAGGATTAGTTGCACCTTCAATCTCCTCCTTTTTGTAACTAATGACAACATATAGATCAAAGCTACGACAAAAGATAATAAGAATGAAATATATCGTAGCTTTAAGAAGTATGTGATAAGCAAGAGCTCCCTCTAAATTTGTGCATTATTTAAGATTCGCTTTTGAATGCAAATGCACAATCGATTAGGATCATGGGTTACTCTTCCATGTCACATACATCTTGGTGGAGCGCTCAAAATGATAAGATTTAAGCAATAAGCACTCATCACCAAAATAACAAGTGATTGATCATACACAATCAGATAGGCACACATTAAGCATAGTATGATATGATCAAGCACAAGTAGTATCTCACATACATAAGCAAATTGTAGCAATAACCAAACAACCAAACGAAGTAGCAAGCAAAACCAACAAAGATAAGCAAAACACTCTCTCTCGAAGCCTAATGATCTATACACTTTCTCCCCCTTTGGCAACAAATTACCAAAAAGCTCGAAAATGCGTAGTGCTATGCGGCACTCTAGGCACGATCTCCGGGAGCTGCAGAAGGAGTCTTCTCGCTGGTGGCTCAGGTGTACGTAGATGGCGTGGAGATAAGAGCATCTGCAAACGCTTCCGATGAAGTCTGTGGAACTGGAGGTGTTGATACTGGAGGAACAACTGTAGCAGTGGCTGAAGGAGCTGAAAGTGTAGGTCTGGGCTCGGCAACTGGCCCAGCTGAAGATCTTGGTCCTCTTTGGACTCTTTGA
Source organism: Secale cereale (assembly GCA_902687465.1). Lineage (NCBI taxonomy): Eukaryota > Viridiplantae > Streptophyta > Magnoliopsida > Poales > Poaceae > Secale > Secale cereale. Next base: position 478,562,818 of record LR738715.1, read on the forward strand.
AAAACATCTGTAGTATCTCTATCCTCAACATCTTCCTTGAGTTTCTCCACAGTTGTCTGGATCTCTGTGATCTTCACATCTAGATCATAGAACTTAGTCTCAATGATCCTTTCAAGGCTTGCTTGATTCTGAGTCAAGTTGGCCAAACTCTTCTCAATCCTCAGAGTGGCCTCAAGCAGATAACTGAGCTGATTTTGCTTGATCTTAGAAGCTCCAGAAGCACTTACTTGCTTTGCTGCCTTTCCTCGAGCAATCTTTTCTTGGCCTTCAACTGAAGTAGGATGGATGCTTTCCTCGAGCAATCTTTTCTTGGCCTTCAACTGAAGTAGGATGGGATGCATCCATGACAACTTTATTGTCCTCGAAATCTGGCCTAAGAGGTAGATGCCTCTTGTCAAGCAGATATGTCCTTTTCTCCAACCTGGAGTTGAGAAGCATCTGAATATGAGGGGCATATCCACAAGACCTTTTCTGGTCTGCTGCTGTCCTTGAACAATCTTTTCTTGGTCTTCAAGTGAAGTAGGATGGGATGCATCCATGGCAACTTCATTGTCCTTGAAATCTGGCCTAAGAGGTAGATGCTTCTTGTCAAGCATATATGTCCTTTTCTCCAACCTGGAGTTGATAAGCATCTGAATATGAGGGGCATATCCACAAGACCTTTTCTAGTCTGCTGCTGTCCTCTTGATTGTCTCCACAATCTGGTTCATGACCTTGAACTTCTCGGAAACATCAAACATATGGAGCAAGTTGATGGAATGACCTCAGATCATTCTATGATCTCCTGACTTGGGCAACAAAGTGTGCCTCAGTATAGTGTTGATGGTGGTCAGTCCAGACAACAGATGATATATGGAGCCAAACATGTGAGTCTTCAATCTTTGTCAGGAATTGGCTTGTACATGTTTGCCATAGAGTCATGATCCTTCCTGGGCTTGGCATACACATCTGTGTCTTTGTCATTCTCCTTGTGGGCATTGATCAAACTTGCCCATTCAGCCACAGTTGATTGGTACCTGGTTCCTTCAGTCATCCATACAATTATACCATCTGGATAGAAATGAGTTGTGTAGTAGAATTGCATGATCATCTCATCGTTCCATCTAGTCAGTTTCTTTTCCACAAATTTGTCAAACTTCATTTTGCTTGAAACTTTCATGCACACCTGGAAAGAAATCAACTTGTTTGTTGATGTATTTCCAATCAACCCACTTCATGTCACACACAATCGGCTTCTTATCCAACAACACTGTCTCATAGAAGTCCTGCTATTCCTTGGTGTGAAATCGATAGTCCACAACAGTCTTTCTCCTGGTAGCATATGGATCAGTCTGTCTCCATCGTCTCAGACCTGCATCCTTTCTCAGTTTCATATTTTCAGCAACAAGATGGACATCATTATGATCTGAAATTTTTGGCTTAAGTTTCCTGAGCATCATGGACTCAGGACTCGTCATCATCTGAAAATTCTTCTTCTTGATCTTCCTCTTCCTCTTCCTCTGGAACATCTGGCACTGTGGCCTTGTTCTTTTCAGCTGCTGGAATGTCTCTAGTGGACCTCTTGGGTGCTAAAGCTTTGGGGGCAGCTTTGGGCTTGGATGGAGCAGCCCTGGCTTTGATGGCATCCCCCATCAGCTTCTGAGTCTTTGCAGCAGGTGCAACAGGCTCATCAGTATCATCATCATCTCTCATAGATGGCTTGCCAACCACTTTGGCTGTAGTCTTCCTACCTCTCTTCTTAGATCTTGCTGGCTCATCATTCCTTGTTTCAAGAGTAAACACCATGGTTTCTTGAGTGGAAACTCTGACTTTTGACATTGGAGCTCTCTTGGCAGAGGGGCCTTCTTGTTCAGACTAGGCTTGACAACTCTAGCAGATTCTTCCTTGTTGACAACCTTCTTCTTTGAACTGACCTCTTCAGCCACAAAATCTTCATCCTCACCGTCTGAAGTTTTCTTCTTCCTAGTCTTGGTGGCAGCTTTTGGCAGATTGCTTGGAGTGCTTCTGCTGCTTTCATAGTAGCTCCTATTGAAGGGACTAGAGCCCTCACTCAGTTGTGCCTGCTCCTCTGATCTGTTCCGACTGGCACTGCCCTCAGACATATCTGAAACTGCAAGCTGACCCTCTGAATAGATATAGTTGAGGTAGAGTGGATGAGCATCACAAAGTGCAGAGATTTTGCAAAACAATTGAGTCAAAAACTTAGTTTTAGGTTTCTACATAAAGCATTTCGGAGCTACTGATTTGTTAAACTCGATGACATCGAAGCAACTTTGAGAGTCTAAACTAGTGAGATCGGTCAAGATCGAGACACAGTTCGGTGACTCCGAGATTGCTAGGGTTTCACTGAGAGTTGAACTCGGTCACACCGATTTGTAAGTTTCGGTCAGACCGAACGTTACAAGTGCAATGGCCTAAGCCAAATCGGAGACCGATTTCTACAACTCGGTCGGTCCGAGATGAGTTCGACGAAAACCTAACCCTAAAATTTTGAATCAAAACTAATCTATACGGAGTTTTTGCTGGACAGGATGATCTCAAACGTGGCAAGAATCATGGCATTGACTTTGTGCTAAGAATCGGATTGAGATAACACAATGGGTCGGACTCATACCCTAACTCGGCGATGAGTTCGCTACGGCGACAACGGCGGCGGATACCAGCGGCAGAAGGTCGCGGGCGACGAGAGGATGATCCGGAGACTTTGAGTCGGCAGAGCTGGATAGGCGCGGGCGAAAAGATTCGGAAAACTTTTTAAGGTTCGGCCCGTGGGTATATATATCCAGACCTTGTCGGTGTGACCGAGTGGAACGACTCGGTGGCACCGAGATGCACAACTGCTAGCAGTTACTGCAACTCGGTGTGACCGAATTGTTCTAATCGGTTGCACCTAGATTGAAAACCTAGATCAACTTAATGAGCTCGGTGTGACCGAAGGGAAAGAATCGATCAGACCGAAATGCACTAAGATGTTTTGGAAGTTTAAGTCTATGACGAATCGGTGACTCCGAGTGCTCCTCACTCAGAGTGGTTCGAATCTGACTTGATCAAACTTTGTGATGTAGCATAAATAGAGTTTGAGACAAGAAAAGCATAGATAGCTAGAGGGGTACTTAGGCATTCTTGTCCATGCATTTGGCAAAAGAAGAAAGCCAAACAATCAAAGCAACAAATGGATGTCTCCGAATGAGAAAAATATGCACTCAACATGCTCACACAATAAGATAGCAAATGAAATATATGCACAAACATTCTAGCATCTATCAAGCAATCGGCGCTGACTAGATCATCTATATATGAGTATATTGACTTAGGAGTCAAATAAAAACATTTGATCATATGTCATACTCATCGTTTAAGCTCAAGTGGGGTTATCATTTTTACATAAAGCATTGTTGTGTTCACATCATTAGAGTTGCTTTAGCTCAATTCTTAGAGTAAAGCTCCCCCTAGATGTTATATCCCCCCTGAGGGATGAACTAACCTTGGGTTTTGTAGATGCTCAATATTGATGTAGATCATTTGGTGCAATCCATTGAAGTGAGTTGCACTTTCAATACCTACATGGGTTAGTCCCATAAGGAACACACAAAGATATCCATGGACATAGAGTGAATTGCACACAAGATGATGTCCATGAAAGCATTAGGTTGC